>OZ026834.1:6100295-6774641 GCA_964023205.1 Lutraria lutraria
AACCCCCATCATTAAATTTCAAGTCAGTCTGGAAGACAACTATATCCCCGGTCGCAGAAGAAATTTGTAATTACTATGGCGTTATTTTAGAAATTGGCACAAAAATGTATTTGAAAAAAAAAAATAACCCATATATGGCGAGTATTTGTGTAATCATGGTTGAGTTTCTTGATCATACTTCAATGGGTATATGATTTACATAGCAGACACAAAATAATATGCACATACAATCATATGACCTTTGACCCCAAAGTGTGATCTTGCTCTGCGTGTCGTCTTGATGTGGAAAATATTTGTGTAGAGTTTAAAGTTTATACTTCAAGGGGAGTAGCATTTACAGAGCAGACAAAAAATGTTATGGACGGAGTTTCTAAATATTTTTTTGTCTTATCTTTGCAGTTATTTCTGATAACATATTCTATTGACCATATTCTATTTTATGGTTTTGTAGTCACCAGAGAACAAAGACACTATAATTAATGACCAGATAAAATAGTGTCCATCTCGTATAACCCATTTGTATGTAGATTTTGAGATCAAAACCAACAATGAAGATATAATACTGTTAAACAAGCTAAAACGTAGCAAATTTTCTAAACCAAGGGCCCATAACTCTTGAAGTTGAGGTCCGATTCCGCCCATAACTGAACTTTTCCAAGACCGTAAGGTCATACACATTAATTGTAAATATGATCAAAGAATCGGTGAATAAATGAAGGCGCTAGAGTGTAAACAAGCTAAAATATAGCAAATTTTCTAAGTCATGGGCCCTTTGACTCTTCAAGTTCTGGTCCGATTCCGCCCATAATCGAAATTGTCCAAGATCTTTTAGTGATACATATTTACTGAAAATATGATTAGGATTGGTGAATAAATTCATGCGCTAGATTATACACAAACTCAAATATAGCAAATTTTCAAAGTCAAGGGTCCATAACTCTAGAAGTTATTGTCCGATTTTGCCCTAAATCAAACTTAACCGAGACACTGTGGCAAAATACATTGTGAGCAAGTTTGATCAAGATTCTTTCAGAGCTGTGGATGCTAGAGTGCAAACAAACTAATTGTGGACGGACGCCGGACATTCATCGATCCTAAAAGCTCACCTGATGAAATCATGTCAGCTAAAAATATAAAATATTTTGAACACACCTGTCTAAATTTTAACTTGATAATATTAAAAGTCCTTTGTTCGATCAAAATAGTCTTGGGACGCTGATTTGGTCCAAACAATCCCAGCCGGTTAACCACCGTGTTATGGAAGGGGCTTCCTTAAATTCTTCTGAACAGTCGTCCGCTAATTAATATGTCTTTCAGTAATTATTAAAATAATTGATTTAATCATATTGTACATAGTAACAGAAAAAAATTCTAGGCAGTTTTAAAATGTGTACGTTTACGTATAATTAATGGTAATAGAACAAACCTATATGTAGTGAAACATCCTGATGTTATAATAGACCAACACTCAAGTCACGTGATACCGATTCACACAGCGTAAACCAATCACCGGACTGTTGACATATAGCTCTCAACCAATCACCGGACTCTTAACATGTTTGTGCACTTGTACCCAGCTTTTGTATTGCATTTACCAGCATCTAGGAAACAAACGTAACCGAAAGCCAAAATTTTAAATTCAACACAAGAAACTTAGCGACTGTCTTTTTAAAGACAATTCTTGTTCTTTTTATATTTCTATGAAATCGTCGGTAAAATAAAAAAAAAATATATCACATTTCTGAGAGGTTGTTATTTTAAACTCTGCGGGAGAAAAATAAGGTTGTCTGTTGACTCGGCGCTGACAGCTTTTAATAACGCCCTCTTAGTGATATTTATATAATACCTCAAATAAATTACAGTAGCCTATGTGTCAAGCACATGAGTGTGTATTGATGTGATCAAACGTATCTAAAATACATTCCAAACATTTGACGTTATCAAACGTGCATGTTATATATTTGTGATTATACCCTGGTGTAACTTAATTCACGACTTACGTAGCAGAATAGACATTCGATACAAAATATAGCACATTAATTATTTTCACCATTTACAACGAAGATTGAACACATCGAAGAAATAAAACGGGCGTTTGAATATCAATATATATAATCTAATATTGAATCTAGCTGCCAGTTTATTGTACAATTTCCACAGTTATTATTTCTGAACGATTTCTCCATTCAATACGCCAATCTCTACCAGAGTTGTCCTTCCTGCTACGCATACGCTAACCTCTGGCAACGTCCGGTTTCACAATGACGAAGACACGTTATTTCAAAATAAAAACTAAAATGGTGACAACACAGAAAAGAAACTAACTAGATTTAGACTATGGGGCACCAATACCCCCCTCCCCCACCCCGGAGGCATTTTTCTACAGTATGTTTTTCTGAAAGTGTATGGAAAGACCTACCAAATCCCAGTGTCTACCATCTGGATGTTGGGGCTTTACTCCGTTACCGCCATTTTGGGGCGTTACCATAATTGAAATTTTAAAGTTAACACAATACCGCAAAGAGATCAAAATAATTTGTGTTAAAGGCTTTGTAATTATGATTATAAGCACAGAGAATGTAAACAAGGGTGTAGTAATGTTAAACTCATCATCAAATGTGGTATTATTTACGTTACCAATATTATATCACTGAAATAAGGTCACATATACTCTAAAATATTCGATTATCATCATATACTTACTGTTTCTGGATCAAGCAGAACACTATCTAATGAGTAAATGGTACTCAATTGTATTATATGTTGACAAGGTGAAAAAAGGTCACAATAATGCAGAAAATATGTGTATATTATTAACCGCATGCGTTACCAAAATATAACTATGAACATAAGTGCATGTATAACTAAACATTGACATTTTTTGCATCAGACATTATAAAATCTAAAGTGGCATTTACGCTTAAATTAAAAAAACATTTCATTATAAAATTTTCATATCAATCAATAAAATCAAAGCAGTCAATTATCAATAAATAAATAATTTCGTTAATCAAATAAATATTTAATTTAGTCTATCAATTTCATAGTAATTTATAGATATATGTTTCTTTTTTCAATGATTATGCAATTGTAACCTGTGACCTAGCAGTGGTTATGAAATCGTACTCATTGGTTTGGCAGTTTCCGGAACAAATTCACTAATGTCATAGTGAGAACGGATGTATTTCACACATGTATGCTCCATCTTCGATACATCTAGGTAAAGTAATGAACGACACTGGTCTCGCGGAACTTATGATAAATTCCGGAATTGTGCCAGTGGTTCTTTTGACAAAATAACGTCTGGGAAACACTAAAACCATGCTCTATGGGAGCACAAGCCCTTATCGAAGGGTCAATTACCCCGGCCAAGATTTGAAGAAACACAACCTTTCACACAGAGTATTTCAGCATAATATAATAACTCAGATACGAGCAGAACGTAACGCATTTGGCCTGCTTATGCTCCTGTCAGTTCAACATGACATAGACCTGAAGATTACCTAGTCATTTCTTCTAGGTCGAGTGCCTTATATTGAATCACCAACAGAACCAACAACTAGCCATTCTACAGAAGGCGCATCCTATGCTGTTAATGGTAACGCCTAATTGGGTAACTGCAGAGTCTTATAGCAGTTTCGGACACATTCGAGCAAGTAGCTGAGGCGATTTCTTACCAGTTGCCTAACACGTCTCATGTAGACTTTATATCAGACATTTACAACAAACAGTCTATAAATCAGATGAGTGCCGATGACGTTTGGCAGCTCCAACGTTCTTGCTCTCAGGTAAAAAAAGCAATAACTCCATGAAATCGGATGGGCTTCATATCTAATGACGTCAATAAAACACAGTCAATAAAGCTAATCTTTGAGCAGTCTTATAGAGATGGCGTCACAGTCACACTAACTGAGATTCAAAGCACTGAGATTACAGTCTGGAGCAAATTTTAAATGTGTTAAAACCATCGTTAAACCATTAAAAGGCCTGTGTTATCATTATTTTGAATTAAAATTTGAATGTCAAGTATGTATAGTCTGCACAGATGTACATCATTTGACCAATCAACCACAATTACCAAGGAAAAGCTATCATGTGTCAATACGCAATCTCACTAATCTCAGAGACAATATAGTGTTCCAGCGCTACTTTACTGAATGAAACTATTTTCAATAAGTAGTAAATTTCGTTACCTCAACAGTTAATGATGAAACGGAGGAAAAAACAGAATCCTGCATATACCTCCAACTTTTATCAAAACTGCAAAGTCTGCAATGTATACTTATACTATTTTTCAAAGCGGATGTATATGCGTCACGTAATTGTAATTAGAAAAAGTAATGTATAGCTATAGGAGCTGTGCCCCTATAAATGAAGATTACATGACAATATTAGCCAATTTACCACGCATGTTTGTTCGGATGAACTTTACAGTGCCATTGAGACATTTGTATGTGTGTTTGTTTGGTCATTAAAAATACGACATCAATAAACTGAGGTATAACAAGTATCAAAGCCATGGTTGTGTTCTGAACGCTTTAAGTGGTATGGACATGAGCTTACTCACTCCCTGCAGATCCCGTCTCGTATGTTGAATGTGTTACGGATAGTTATAAGGTGTATATTTGGACCCATGCAAAGAGGGCAATCTTGATCTTCTAAAAGTGGATGAAAGTGGTTGGAAATTCGGTCCTGACAACATGCTGGAATTCAACTGGTACGAGGATAATATTGTGCCAAAGGCTAGCGACGCAGAAGACACTGATGATAGAAACGACATTGATCTCATTAGTATAGTCGATGCTGTCTATGAAACAGAAAAGTGATGAGGATTTGTGAAATTCGTGAACGTTTGCCATCAGAACAACAAAAATACCTTGATGACAATATGTACAGCTAATGAAATCTGACATCACATACAATATTGCACTTAAGTATATATATAAATAATCATGTAACAAATGGTAACGTAAATGACACACACATGTTTATGTGTGTCAATGGCAAAATGTTTATTGCACCGTCGCTGTTATTGTAAATTTGATTGTTTCATAGATAAATATTCTTAGAATACAATCGATGATGATTTTATAACAGTTTCATAGAAATGTTGTTACTCGTTTATGAATAATTTCAAACGTAACACGAATAAAACCATGTAACGTAAAACACAATCAGTGATGAATTAAAAAAGTTGGAATGTTAATTTACATGTACGTATTGCCAGTAATCAAGTATAAACATTTTGTATATCAAATCAATGTTTTATGCATTGTAAAGCGCGTTAAGCACTTATCGTGATAAAGGTAACATTATGTATCGTAAACTACTATGATCCCAGTCAAACTTTTCAACATTTGTAACTAGAAAAGTTTTCCAGTTATGGGTATTAATGAATGCATCATGATTACCTATCACTGTATACCTATTTGATCATAGCATGTGATCACAGTAATATAAATGATATCCATGTAACACGTATATTTTTATATGTAACGTATTTTACATAAAATGAAGACATAAACGAGGATTCAATGAAAGAAAAACATGACCATGTGGTAGTATTTGCCTGATATGAATAAAGAAATTGTTTACGACTGCTTTTGTGTTAATTTAACATATACAACTGACATTTCCTTGTCATTTTGGGGTAACGCAGGGTAACGTAAATTACAGAGCATATATAATGCAATAAAGTGAAAAACATGCATTTGATCGATAAGTAAAGCCGCTGCTAACTTATTATGGTCATAGGAATTGTTCAAATTGATGAATTATTGAAAATATCTAGAATAAGACTTCTAACAAAATAAAATTATTGTCAAACGTATTTTTCGGTAACGGTAATTAGCATGCTGTAGTTCACAAACGCCCCAACGCCCAGATTGTAGACACTGGAAAATGATCAGCAGGCATTGAGCTTTCAAAAAAATGGTGTCTACAAAAATGTTCGTCCATATGCAGGTGCTATTGGTCCGGAGTTCATTTTCATGAACGATAATGCCCGAGCTCATAGGGCCACTGACACCAATAAATACTTTGAAAGGGTATACTATTACTCGAATGGACTGGCCCGCTCGATCTCCCGACCTAAATCCCAGCGAACACGTTTGGGATATGCTACAGATTCTACGGCTCATTAGAAGCATAAGGAGTCGATGTCAGGCCGTTTTTGACGCACACTTTTGGGCAATTTTCTCAAGTTTGTATTCTCCACACATTCCCATAAAATGTTTAATTTTGACCCTGTCCTCATTTCGATGCTCGTTACGCTCAAATGATTTAATGTATGTATTACATGTTGCACGCATGATATGCAGGTATCTTTGAAAATAACCAAAATTCATATTTTATGTATGTAATCCAAAACTGACGACAATGCCATACAGAATATAAAGTGATCCTTATCAAATTTTGAGTAGTATAGTATTCTGGTATCTCTTCTTAGTATTATCCGCGTTTTTAATTCTTTACTTTGCTTTTACTCCGCTAAATTAGATCTTGAGTTACAAGATTAAATAATCTCTAATGACAAGGCCTATTTGTAACGGAGCAAGCTGAAGCGTTTTTCTAAAACGATATGTTTCTAATGAATAATTATAAAATATACACAAAGGCATGTTATTGGTCAAAGTGTAGTTTGCCAAGAACCTTGGCATTGAGACGTTGACAAGAGCTATGTGCGTAATGGAAAGGAACGACAAACCTGAGTAGAGATTGTCAATACGTTTGTACTTTTAAACACAACCCGTGTTCATGCATGAAATACACTCAAAATACAATTATCGTTTATCGACGAACATACCGACAAAAGTTAATTTATATGCTAGAATGCACACACACTTATACATATATAGATTATTATATCAGTACGCTGTGAAAAATAGTTTTTTGTCTGACGGTTGGAGTTGAAATGATGGCTATAAAAAGACATCAAATTATGTACAAATATATGTTTGTAGTACTTTGTGTTGGATTTATCTATGTGCTTGTAAGGAATAAGTCATTTGTTTGGACAAAATTGGATACACCACTAGACATCGGATTTAAAACATCCAGTATCGCTGAACCTACAATGGTTTCCGCTACTGTTACAAATAGAACAAAAGTTACCAAACCGCCTCCTGGAACTCAAATGGGACAATCTCAAATTGACAAAATTTTGTCTGTGCTCCAAAAGAATGCCAACTTGTTAGTCTGGGGACTTGGGAATGACAGTCCGTTTTGGCATGACAGTACGGATGGAAAAGTGATTTTTCTTGAAGAACATGGAACTCCGTGGTTTAACAAAACTATCGACAAATATCCATTCCTAGAAGCCTATCAGGTGAAGTACTCAACTCACGTGACTCGGTCATTTTCTAGGTATAACAATCATAGTGATTTGTGGCATGAGCTTGATGTACGCGCTCAACTTCCACAGGATTTGGTAGAAACAGTTTGGGATGTAATACTTGTTGATGCCCCGGCTGGGTTCGCTCAACAACCTGGTAGATATCAAGCTATATATACGTCACTGTTATTATCAAGACAGGGTACACACATATTTGTTGATGATTACGAGAGGAAAGTGGAACACCAAATGTCTGACCAAATGCTTGGGACCCCAGTTGAAGTAACAAATAGACCTAGATCGATGGTAAACGCAAACCAACAAGCGCACTTTGTTGTCGATGAGTGGCATAAACAGAATGTTCGGGCTTTTAGACGAAATCAGACATCATCGGTTAGAAAGTAACATGGTTCGCTTCTTTGGAAAAAGGGATAAAGATCTAAAATTATTTCAAAATGCATATGAGACTGATCATCATCATTCTAGAATTTTATTCTTTCTTGTCATGAAAGTTTTAATTTGTTAAGGTCCACAAGTTTAAATCTCGTGAAATATTTTAAATGACCACTGACTATATCTATTTTTTTTGTCTTTATAAATGTGTTCCTACTGACTTTATGAAAGTTTGACATAAAATAAGATTTCCAATTAAAGGATAGTTTTCTTAATTCAGTTATTTATTCAAATTAGTGCTTGCACATTGTGCATCTTGATTTTTGTTCTACGCGTTGTCGTTTTTATGATGATCGTTTTCTTTTGTCACGCGGCTTTTGGTGCGGAACGTGCCAAAATTGCTTCGTGAACTGGGTTACTGAAGAATTCTCCTCAACGAGGTATCCGCCGAGAAACCAATAATCAAGGGACGCTAATGAGATTATGTCTTATGTTACGCTTCAGTTCCCTTGTCGATTATCGATCAAGAGTTGACAGGTTAAGTGCAGCCAGGCGTTATAAAATACAGCGTTAGTTTCATAAGACAGACATGTTTGGTCCTACCCGCGGTTGATATAATTTGATTATCAGTTTTAATTAGTCCCGCTCTATTTAATGTAATATTTAAGTTGCGGATCGTCAACAAAAATGTACGAATACTGTGGTGTCAAAAAACAATAGATGATGCTGTAAATTGTCAGTATAAATATACATAAACATATTAATTGTCTACTATGGGCATCATTTAAATCAAAGACCTATACATACAAATGTAATGTATAGGTTTTTGTTTGAATTAACGTTATTTATGCTAACATTTCATTCGAATTAATATCTATTATCACATTTCATTATTTAAAGAGTCCACTTTATGACTTAATGTGGTCATATGATATAAATGTTGAAAATAAAATTATTTTAAATCAATTCAAAATAATTATCTTTTTATGTCTTTAAAACAAAAGCATGTTATCTATATATCTGATCAAATGCATTAAGGTATTGGTGTTTGTAAGGAAAGAAGGGCATTATGTTAATATTTTTTGAGCATATAAAATATATTGTTTATATATTTCAATAACTTAATTGATGTTTCTGTACTTTTCATTTAAAAAGATTTTATATCAATTCAGTTAGTAGCAACGCGTTACATGTTAATACAAGTGATTGTTAATTACAGTGTTTGTTTAGTGCGTGTCAGTTTATGGGGTAATAAAACTAAAATTGTCACTGGATGGGTCTTTCAACTGTATCCTGAATGGTCAGAGGCATTTTATGCCGATAATACCATTAAACTTAAACTAATGTCTTTAAACGAAATTTATATACACATCTTCCTAAAATGGTTGATATAAGTTTTAATTAAAAAAAATACTAGTAATAGAATTACATGTAGAAGTAATACATATTTATAAATAAATAAATGAAAGGACATGCACTTCACGACTTACAGAATAAAACACAACTGAAGGAGCAAATGTATATACGATGATAATAAAACATGGAAGTTAATCATTTGAATAATACATACCAACATAATACAAACAATTTCATAGGCCCTCAGTTTGTATCATTTGTTAATGAAGCTGAATATAATTGCTAAAAAGCTATAAAAATAAACACTGAAATAAAACTGGTGAATTATATTTGTGTGACTTTTTTGGTGCGAGTCTTTCAAACCTTTCACTATGTCATTTTCTTTTTCCTTTGCAAAGGCAATTATTTAATTTTGTAACAACATCATACTAATAGCTTCAAAACAATACAAACCTTTCCACTTAAAAAAAACAGTACGCAACAGCAGGGAACATTATACGCATGTATACAGCGATAACCGATATATACAAGCGAGATATCGATCGTCTGCCGAATTTGAACAACAACAACTATTCAGAATGACAAATTTCGAAATATAAGTCAAAAAGATCATAAATTATGACGATCTAAATTTTAATTTAAAATAACAAAATGTATATCATTCGAAAGGTAATTGTAATATCTATATAGAACCATTTGCACCTAAGGTTTTATTTTGAGTTATTTTAGTTAAAATCCAGGTTAAAGATACCCATGTTTGCTGATATGGTCAGATTTTATATAGACAAAGAAGGAAAAAATCACTGTCACAGTAGTGTAATATATCTGCAACTATGACGATCTAAATATTTATTGAAATATATGAAATTACTATCAAATAATGCGTAAGACGTTGAAAATTACTGAACATTTTGCACCTAAGAGATGGTTTATCTAGTTATTTTGTTATTAAGAGAAATGTATGCAGCCCCTTCTTATTTCTATATAGAAAAAATGAGGGCTATCGATAAACCGCTTGATGAGAATTCTTCCACATAAGTTATTCAAATTAGTGCTTGCACATTGTGCAGCTTGATTTTTGTTCTAAGCGTTGTCGTTTTTATGATGATCGTTTTCTTTTGCCACGCGGCTTTTGGTGCGGAACGTGCCAAAATTGCTTCGTGAACTGGGTTTTTGTGGGTTTTATGAGTTTTTAGTAAATCACACGAAACTGCATAGTGCACATAATAGCTTGGGAAGTTCGGGAGATGTTATAATGTATTCAAATTATTAAAGTTAAAACTGCAATGATTTATCAATGTCTACGTGTTTTACATCACATCATTCGAAATAACGGTACATGTGTACATATACAATCAGAAGTGTATAATACAAGCGATAAGCAACTATGCGAAATCTCCCGATATCTCGTATGTCGCGGTATTTTTGCGTGATCGCTAAGTTCGGTATATAGTACGTCTACACGGTACGAGTCTGGATAGTGTTGTCGATTAAATAATGGCAAGTCGGGAAAATATTAGGGCATCTGAGTGATATTATCGAAAACAAAGAGACTTAAAATAATATTTAATATAATCTTTATAAAAAGGTTACTACAATATTATTGTGTCGTCATCACATCAGAGCCGTTGATCCATATAACTGTCAGAATTTAGGGTCTTTAACAGATCTTTGGTGTTATCGATTATACAATATGACCGATTTTTATTGATGCTTGTGTACAATGTGGATTATTCTGTTTAGCGACATAAAACAACTTCCTTAAAAAAGTAAATTTATGGACCTCATCTATTGTTCATCAGTCAACACCTCTCACTTATTTTTAAAGGTGTGAAGTTGATATATTGTCCTTATATAAACACGACATGTAGTTGCCAATTATATTTATCTCTGTCTCTGATTTATTTTCTGAGTATCACAAGTACTTACATCATGTCTTCCTCAAACTTTCTCTCATGACATGACGAATATCTGGGTCTAAATTTACTTTTTGATGAATTTATAAAAACAATGAATCTTTTTCCAATGAACAACAGTTTGAAACTCACAATGTCACCAAAAACATGGACTGATTAAAGATATCAGATGGATTTTCAAAAGCTTAATTTTGGTGGAATCTTATGACTAATGCTGCCCCTAGATGTTCGTAGCGTTGCTTATCTATTATTATGTCAACAGTTATCACATATCAATATGTACCATATTGAAAAAAATACTAACAAATATGATATTACCCCCGGTAGTTATACCCCCAGATATGAAATATATGGGGGCTGTATTGGATTCACGCTTGACGGTCGGTCGGTCGGGCGGGCGGTCGGTCCGTGCGTCTGTAGACACCATTTGTTCCGGAGAATTTCTCAGCAACTACTTACAGGATTTCAATAAAACTTCACAGAAGTGATCAGTAGTAAGTCTAGTTGTGCTAGCTTAAAGCATTTTTCGTTCGGATTAATTTTCACTGAGTTATACCCCTTTGTTGTTTTTATTCAGTATATACAATAGGCAAATTTTGTCCGGAGAATTCCTCAGCAATTACTCACAGGATCTCTATGAAACTTCACAAAAGTGATCAGTAGTAAGTCTAGTTGTGCTAGCTTAAAGCATTTTTCGTTCGGATTAATTATCACTGAGTTATACCCCTTTGTTGTTTTTATACAGTAGATACATTAAAATGATGTATATCTCAAAATCATCAACACTAACCTTTACGCTATTGAGGCATTCGTAATTATGTTTTCGCTATCTTATCTATAACAGATACTGGGTTTACCTGTTATACCTAAATGTCTAAATGAGACGAATCCCTCATTAGCATGCAACTTTAAATCGACTATACAATATACAATACCCAGTTGAATGGGTTCGAGTTTTGAGACATTTCTATTTTTCATTTCAGGTAATTATGGGTTAAGTTATTGTGTTTTAAGTAGAATGTATAAGAATTTTACCATCACAGGTCCGTTACTTCTGCCTGTGCACACATCACCGTAGTAAAAAGGGAGACAACTGAAACAAAAAGTAATGTTCGACAGCTTACACGTATTGATGTTTATAATGAATAACCCAACCATTTGATTCGAGTTGGATCTTATAAAAACATTGTTTTATTCAATACCTTTACTAGACATTTTCGTTATTCTTGACTTTAAACATACACAGACTATGCATCTCTTATGCCTCGGTCACACACACATTGCGGATACGGCGGATTACTGCGGATAAAAACCGCAGTCGTCCGCAGAAATTGTGGGCAGGGCCTATTTTCCTGATGTATCTACGGATAACAATTGGATGGATACGGATGATTGCGTATAAATGCGAATGTCAGCGGTAAGATACGTTCCCTTTGATCTGACACCATGCGGATAGATACGGATGGATACAGATTAATTACATTCCTTTACATTTTGCTGCGTATATATGCGGATACATACCGTCTGATACGGACTATTGCGTATACACAGCGGGAAAAAGGGTACGGTGATGATCTCATCCGGTTATTGCGCAATAGCGACTAACCGCCATTTGTACAAACATAGAAATGCCTGCAAAAAAAACAACAGAAAAGGCAGCCTCCCAAGAAGGCATCCTCTCCTACATCTTACCACGGTGAAGCCATATCAAAAGGCGGGGAACATGAAGGGCTTGCGATCAAAGAGGCGGCGTCAGGGTAAGTTTTATTATGCTATCCTCATGTTGATGTTGCTTTTTATGCTCAATGCTTTATTGTTCTCCAAAGTTATGGATAGAAGGTGTGGTAGCACATTTATGTATGTGCAAATAAAATATATTACCTATTTAAATTGTGAAACATAACATTGTTCGTTTTATTTAAGCTGTTTGTTTAAATTGTTTTCTTGCATGCACGGGCGCAGAGGGGTCGGAGGTCTTCTGTTATTTTGTCAAGGAAGGGTCAGAGGGGAGCGTCCTATTTCAATCTTATACATTATTTCGCCCCAAACAGTGATTGGAACCCCTGGGATATTGCCAGGGGACTTATTTCACTCTTACACAATATCTTGTGCAAGATACTGGACCAATGTAGACAAATTGCAGGTAAAACGTGCTTTTTATCTCTGTCAACATTATGGGGCTGATGACTGGTGCAAAATGTTTGGATCTGTGCATGTTATTGTAATATAATATGTTTTTTACTAAAATAAGACAAAGTTGACATTTTCGCCATTGTATTGGCTAGTTATAAAGGGTGATTTTTATTTCTTACAGACACAGGGACTGATTTGAGTGTGGATCAGGGACCTGCGACTACCATGCAGCCCCCAGCGACTACCGTGCAGCCCCCTGCGACTACCATACAGCCCCCAGTGACTACCATGCAGCCCCCTGCGACTACCATGCAGCCCCCTGCGACTACCATGCAGCCCCCTGAGACTACCATGAAGCCCCCTGCGACTACCATACAGCCCCCTGTGACTACCATATAGCCCCCTGAGACTACCATACAGCCCCCTGAGACTACCATTCCGCTGCTCAAGATGGCCTTAATCCACGTAGCACAATGACACCTATTTTCACTCAGAAGTGTGTAAGCAGCCCACAATCGGATGTGTCAAATGATGAAAGTGGATATGACGTGGAGATGTGGGACTCTCCAAATTAACAGATGTTATGACACACTACTTGTTTTGAAATGTTGAATAAAGGTTAATATGTTTTACTCAATACTTTCATTTAATGTGTTCTTCTTTTGTATGGATGATTATATATTTCCATATGACGTTGTCTTTCGTTTATAAACTATATAACTTTATAATATAAAGTCATGCAATGAAGAAGAGAACATATGCATGAGCATCGCATTTTATCAATATCCATCATAATGTTTCATGAATTCCATAATCCATTTGATTCATATAAAATAATCTTTAAGTTACATATCCTTTTTTACTATCAAGCCGGGCATCGATAGAGCAGCGATAAAGCATTCGACTAGCAATCAAGCGGTCGGTAGTTCAAATCCAAGCTCTGTCACATAACTTACACGATTGATTGGTAATCAATTATGTAGATTTCAAAATTAATTAATTAAAAATACTTTCAGTCCGATGTTTCTACTCTTTCTCTTTCTTTATTTCATCAAATAGAATTAAAGAAGAACTACACTGTATTAAGTTCCAGAATAAAGGCACCAGAAATATACACTTATTACTAAAATATATAATTCTTTGGCGTTAATTGGACGCTTCACTTCTAAGTAGGAAACCACTAAGAGATATTAATTTCACAAACCTTTATTGAATAACTGGTAATATAAAGGTCAAACAAGTGAAATTATCACCCCACTTCAGCAAATGATATTTTTTAACAATTGTATCATACCATCACTGCTCATACGCCACTGCCATGGCACCGACCCGGCCTCTCCATTGTAGTAGTGTCTCTGACTCTTAGCCACCCTGCTGGTATTGTTGCCGTAGTGCCGACTCTCCAAGAGTCGGGAATGAGATTATGCTGCTCGTCCTCACGATCACAAAGTGTTGCTTCCTCGGTGCAGGTCGTTCTCAGCATATTGTGGAGAGCCACACACGCCAGCACCATGCTCTGCACGTTTTGCGGCTTCTGTCAGAGGGCTGTGAGCAGACAACCTCAGCGGTTAGCCAGTATGCCAAATGCATTCTCAACACATCGTCTGGCACGAGAAAGGCGATAACTGAAGACACGTTCATCCTGTTCCAGGGGCGTAGCAACGAAGGGTTTCATCATCCACTCGTTAAGAGTAAATGCGTTGTCCCCTATGATGAAAAATGGCATCGGACGGTCGTCGCCAGGCAGAGGTTCGGGTTCGGGAATGCCGATGCTGTTGGAGATGACCGCGTCTTTGATGGCACATGTATTTACACAGCTGGCCATAGGATGATGCCCCTGGGGCACCGACTTGGACCCACAGGAACCTGTAGTTCCCGTCCACGAGGGCTAGGAGCACAATGGAGTGGTGCCCCATGTAGTTGTAGAACTGTGACCCTCCGTGAGCAGGGCACGGGATACGTATATGTTTGTTGTCCAAGGCACCTAGCACATGATGAAAGTTCCATCGGCTGGAGTAGCATGTTGCGACTCCCTTCCAGTCTTCGGCTGTCGTCGGGTTGGTAACCACCTCGTTGCCGTATTCGTCCCAAATGGCCTTGCAGACAGCCCTTACTAAAATCGAGATGGTGTTATGTGGCACATAGAACAGGTACATCAACGACTTGTAGTTATCCCACGTAGCCATGTGCCTGAGTGTAATGGCCAGCTTCAGTCCAACATTAAGCGAGTCCCTGTACTTACGTAGTCTTGGCGTTAGACGTTCCACCACGTCTCGGAATTGCTTTTAGGAGAGAGTCTGGTGAAATTGCGGAACGCCACCACATCCCCGTTCCTCAATAGCACCATGAGGTTGCGATACGCTCCTTGTTCCGGCCTGAGTGTAATCCAATAGCGAACCCACCATCGCCTCTCCCGTCGACTGCATGCCATCCAGAAGCGCAAGAGTTGTGCATAAATGAGAGCGAGGTTCATGTTTGACTGGCTGAGTCTCAGGAGGAGCCGTCTCTGTTCATTACCCAAGGTTGAGAAGCTAGATACTTTCCGGAAATATTCTGGTAATGTCAGCGTATAGGTAAATAAAACTACCCACAATTCTATTTTCGTATTTTGCCGCCTTTTTTAATTTATTGAAACGCAGGAGTCCATAACAATCCGGATGTATGAATTTATGTCAGTATCGAAACGCAAGCTATTCGTTTCAGAACGTTTATAAAGTTAACAGTCCGTAGCAATACGCTGAACTAAATCCGTTATTGAACGTAACGGTCCGCAGCGTTGGGTGTACTGTGGATTGATACGTTTAGATACGGGTTAGATACGGATACATACCTATAGTTACGGACCATTACGTTTTTTACGTCCGCATCAGACTTTTGAGAATTTTCAAAAGTTGGGCGCGGATCAGGCGGTCAGTGCGGATACGGTACGGACAGTAACGGATGCGATACAGACCATTACGGAAAGGACGGGTAGATACGGATGGGCCTATTTTGGCTATCCGCAGTATCCGCAGAATCCGTATGTGATAGTGTGACCAGGGCATTAGGTCGCCGAAAGTGTGTTACATAAATATTGACAAAAATGCTTTAAGTCTGCAAGACAAACTTACCCCTGAAACTTGACTCATAATTATACTGGACGGACACCAAAGTCATAAACACTTTGCAATGGACTTTTATTGAGAATGAAATGCGTCTTCTAACTTTGACACCACACAATACAGACAAAATGCAGCCCCTTCACCGCTCTTATTTCAAATAATTTAAGTCTGCTTTTAAGCAGGTAGCATATCCAGGATACAATACATGACATTGCAAAACTTTCTGATGATGCCTTTTAGAAAACAGCTTTGTCGGACAAAGGCATGAGGTGAAGTGTATCCTGGTTTCAGACGGGTCCATTGAAACACCCCCAATAACTCTGAAACACCCGAATACACCCCAAGAATTCTAATTACAACTCAATAATAAAAAAATCAACTTTATATGATGAATTTATGTATCTAAAAACGAATGTAATCATATTTTACGCAAGAATAGATGTAAATTAAGTTCAAAATATGTAGCTTAAATAAAATTAATCAAAGTACTGAAAGTACTGTCGGAACATATTTTGTTTACTTGTACTCCTAATTCGGAAGTTGTTGTTCGAATCCCGCCAATGGAACGTGACCGAGATCGTTTCATTACATTATTTCGGCGCAAGTACTGCAGGTAATAGAAGAATATGAAATAATCATTGGGAGTAGTATTTCATGATATCAAAGAACCACAATCGGTTAAAATGATTAAGTCAACAAACGTACGAAATCTGGAGTGCCCAAGTGAGATAAAGATAATCCTGTTTAAGTAAATAGATAAACATTCAGTAGCTTGTCTATTTTTTATACAAGTTTTTAATAAGATTTTGTAATAGAACGTTTTATTATGCTTTACTGTGTTCCAGACAAAAGATGGCGTTGCCGTTAGTAACCAGAAATAGACATCGACATAATGCACCTCGAATTTTCCGAGACTGGCCCAACCCACTAGATTATATGAATGATACGGAAATTGTAAGAAAATATCGCCTAGACCGCAATACAATTTTTGATTTATGTATTGAGCTACAAGAGTCACTTAAAAGACCAACTTACCGCACGCAGTCACTACCAGTATCACTTCAAGTATCACTGGCGTTAAGGTTTTTTGCATCCGGTAGTTTTCAGTCCGTTATAGCCATGGTGTCACTGTACATTCTGTATCCAGAAGTATTCACGCGGTTGTATATGAGTTGATCCAGCGAATTAATCATTTAGTAAAATTCCCGACAACCAATGCTGAGAGAACGACAATAAAACAGGAGTTCTAGAATATACATGTTTCCCAATGTCATTGGTGCCATCGACGTTACTTTCATACCTATAAAGATGCCTACTGATGGTAAGCACTTTACAAGAGAGCACGTCACAAGAAAGGGATTTCATGCAATATATGTTCAGGGCATATGTGTTGCCAATAATTTATTCTTGGACCTTGTTGTTCGGTGGGTGGGGTCCATTTACGATGCTTTCATGTGGAGCAATTCTAATGTTGCCAGGTATTTAGAAGAACAGAATAGTTTTAACAGTTGACTACTCGGAGACAGCGCTTATCCCTTGAGACTTCATCTTCTAACGCCAGTTCAAAGACCAACAAATGCAGCAGAACATAAATACAATTCCGCGCACAAATAAAACACGATGCACTATTGAAAGAACCTTTGGCTTGTTGAAAATGCGTTTTATATGTCTGGACAAATCTGCAGGTTATTTAATGTATTCGCCGGTAAGGTGGGTAAACATTATTTGTGCTGCTGGTGTCTTACACGTCGTCATGCAACGAATTCCCCTAAACGCCAACGAGCAAGAAAACTACGGTAGTGCCAGTGATGATGACGATGATGATGATAGCGTCGACGATGATGAAAACGAAGACGGTAGAGATAGACAAGTCAATGGTCGTGTAGTACGAAACGAGGCCATAATAGTATATATTATATTCATATATTATTGATTACATGGATTATTCTGAATAAGTTCGTCACGGCTAAAAAGACATGGTCAAGCTATAGTATCAGCTAGTGGCTTACTTTTTCATGTAAATTTGTGTTTAAATCGAAGAACCTGAAGAGAGCCTTATTGTGTGTGTACATGCATAAAATCATATAGGCCTCGTTTCATCAATATATTCTTATCTTACGTAAGATTCATTCCTACGAAGACACTTACGACAAAAGTTACGAAATTCTTAAACCGTTTTATCAACTGTTCTTATCTAAATGTGTAAAGACCGCGACACAGTCTACACGGGTAAGTCTATTCACCGGCCCTAGCTACGTAAATAAGAAAAATACAATTGATTCTATACATATATTATATAAATATTAATTTATTAAGAATAAATGAATTTATGACAAATACAAATAAAGTTAGGTGCAATAAAACGGCCCGGTCCGTACAGAGTACGGAACTCTGTACGGAACGGCTTTTAGCGGTTACCCGTTTTGTTCACCCTCATTCTGATTTACATACGCTACTGAGTACATAACAAAAAATGTGTTGCATTTATTTATTAAATTTACGCTTCAATTACTATTATAAACGGAAATCTATATTGCAATACGATAGTTTACTATTTGAGCTATTGAGTCGCAACTACATCGAGTGCGAACTGCAGTTGATTTCCAGGAACTTGGTGGAGACAAATCGTGCGGATTCGTCCCTTGGAGGTTCGTACTCAGATATGAGCGTTTTGTTTTTGGGAAGTTCTCATGTTGAGAGATTTCGGACATTTGTGCGCCGTCACAAGCGCAGCAATTTTCAAGTGGAAGGTCTCAGTGAATTTAATTATTGTGGCATTTAAGTGGTGGGAAACTTAATAAGACTGAACATGTAAATAGATTTAAAGCAGCGATCAACAGATATCAACCTAAAGGGTTAATTGTGCAGATTGGAGGAAACGATTTGGATCTTTGTGATGATGAAGACGATGTGGAGCTGTTAGTTCTGAGATTGGTGTCTGTGTGCAGACTTTTTAAGTGCAAAGTGCAGAAGGTTTTCATTAACCAATTTATGCCAAGAAGTTCACCCAGATATTCTAGTGCCCGTGATTACAATGCTAGGGTAATCACAGCCAATCGCAGACTGAAGGAGGAACTAGCTGGAGACACTCATTTGTTTTATTGGAAACTTAAGGGCTTCTCCGATCCAGTTGGTGATGTGTTTTGTGACGGCGTACATCTGAACACTGTGGGCATGATGAAGTACTTCCGACATAATTATACGTGGTGCAATATTGCATTCCATTCAGCAATAATATTTATTTTAAGTTAAGTGGTTTTACTTAACATTTAACTTTGCTTAAAAAGGTAATTTAGTAGATTTTCATTTAATGGCACACATCATGTACATTGTATTGTTATCGCATGGACACATGCATATAATTTAGTAAGTTCATTAGTGCTTTTTATCTGTAAGGTACTATATTAACGAGTATGAGATAATATAGACCAAATTTAGAAACTTGTCATCTTATTTAATACAATTAGATAGTTGGGGAATATGACCCAAATTGGCTAGCATGGTTAACGGAATGGCATTGATTACAATGTTGGTACATGAGGTGTGCTATTATATGGTTGACAAGAACAATATACTCATTTATAAGTAATTTGTATGTAAGGTAACCTAATTTTACAAGCAGTGTAATGCGACATAGGTGCCTGTATTGTGATTGTCACTAAAACGCACACAGGGTGTGTGGATAAACTCAGGGACAATATATATTTCACATTAATGTGTATGTTGTTGGTAGTTTAATGAACAAATTATAAGTCTGTTTTTGATAATATTAGAGGTAACCATTTTTAACGCACATGAATTAATGTGCGAGCTAGGTTCCTATCATGGTATATCCAGACAATTTAGAAGTACCAATTTTTTACTGCAGAGGTATGCAGGTTTGGTATAATGGCAAGTCTGTAATACAGTAATTCAGAAGTACCAATTTTTACTCCAGAGGTATGCAGGTTTGGTATAATGACTAGTCTGTAATACAGTAATTCAGAAGTACCAATTTTTACTGCAGAGGTATGCAGGTTTGGTATAATGACTAGTCTGTAATATGGTAATTCAGAAGTACCAATTTTTACTGCAGAGGTATGCAGGTTTGGTATAATGACTAGTCTGTAATATGGTAATTCAGAAGTACCAATTTTTACTGCAGAGGTATGCAGGTTTGGTATAATTACAAGTTTTAAACTGCTAATTCATAGAGTACCAATTTTTACTGCAGAGGTATGCAGGTTTGGTGTAATGACTAGTCTGTAATATGGTAATTCAGACGTACCAATTTTTACCGCAGAGGTATGCAGGTTTGGTATATTGACTATTTTTAATATGGTAATTCAGAAGTACCAATTTTTACCGCAGAGGTGGGCGGGTTTGGTATAATAATTATGGTAATACAGAAGTACCAGTTTTTACCGCAGAGGTATGCGGGTTTGGTGGTAATTCAGAAGTACCCAATTTTACTGCAGAGGTATGATTGTATTCATGAATGACATGAACACAATTTTGTGGCATAATTTTGTGTTTGACCCATCTTTGATGTTTCTGAAATATCAGTAATTGGTTTTTATGTATGTTTATTTTATGTTACAAATAAAAATGTCATTTTTGTTGTTAAAAGAAATGACAAAATTTCAATCAATACTGGGTTGATTATATTTCATCTATCATCAAACAGAGCACCACCTATGTATATATACATACATTAGATACAGTAAAATTTTGATGAAGAAATTGTAGGTTGGCATAAATATTAATTTATTAAGAATAAATGAATTTATGACAAATACAAATAAAGTTAGGTGCAATAAAACGGCCCGGTCCGTACAGAGTACGGAACTCTGTACGGAACGGCTATTAGCGGTTACCCGTTTTGTTCAGCCTCATTCTGATTTACATACGCTACTGAGTACATAACAAAAACCCACCATCCCGCCCTATTGCAACATATAATGTATTTTTAAGAATATTTTTGAATGACATACTTTGTTATTATGTTGATCATATTATTACAATTGATCCACCTTTGACGTTTATGCTATACAATGTATAATTTTGTGTTTGACCCATCTTTGATGTCCATGAAATATTAGTAATTGGTTTTTATGTATGGTTATTTTATGAGGCATAATTTTGTGTTTGACCCATCTTTGATGGGCATAATTTTGTGGATGGCATAATTTTGTGTTTGACCCATCTTTGATGTTTCTGAAATATCAGTAATTACCAAAAAGGTTTCTTTTGAAGATAAAAATATGTTTACGGTCTTAAAATAAGTTTTAAAAATATCAGATTGCCAACAAGTTATTACATCAGCGATACGCATCTACGCACGTGCGTAACGTTAATTTGAAAAGTGAACAATATTAAAATGCCTTCTACGCCGAAAGCTAATATCATGTCTAATTATCGTTAATCACGGTGTTAAATAAAATGCATTATTAAAAAAAATATTTGACAGTGCTTCTAATCCCTGCAAATTCAGCTGAAAGTTCACCATTTTTAGTTCTAATTTAAACTAAAAATGTGTCCGGTGGACACGAACGCCTCCCCGAGAAAAACTATTTGGATTTTAAGTGAAATCGAACTTGACCTGTATTTTGTTATTATATTCCTTCATGTAAAATATGAAACAAATTCTTGAAATATTTCTTGAATAAAATATCCTTAAAATATTTAATATATTTCGTTATTTATGTCGTTTTTGCTTCTTCATAAATAATTCTGCATCAGTTTCTGAGTTTATCTATGAAGACTTGCTATGAATTGAAATGTTGTACTTTATATTTACAGATTCTTTTGAGGACTCCATAAAACAATTTATGGTGACATTAGTAAATACACATACCAGTGCCTAATGTGATTTTGATGTGATAAACATTTAGATAGATAAACATTGCTTTGCATGAATTTGGGTGCAAATATATTCAGCCACTGTTTTACTGTATTAATGTTTGATATGAACATGAAATCCAAGGACAACTGTATAATCTTAAATCTTTATTACCTTGTTTACATCTTGTTGTTAATGCACATATTGTGATAAAAAAATCCAACTGAGAGCCCATGCATGCAAGTACTTCATTGTGACTTTAGTATATCATCAATTATAATTTATTATTTTGTTCAGTTTGTTGAATAGAGCATGATACAGGTATAAGTTATTTAAAACTACCAGTAACAAGTATATTCTTTGAATTTTATGCAAGATTCAAGATTCTTTATTAGTAACGTAAACATATATACATGTTTCTGGTTACATGATCCAATGAATTATATATACAAATAACAATAGCAAAACATTTATAAGTTATACAAGTATATATATACAATTTACATGTGATGCAGTTCAAACACGAAATTAATAAACATAAGATATACAGCAAATTCAAGATATCTTATTATGAGGAAGGACTAAAATTTACAGGTGGCAGTTACATTAATTAACATTATTAATAATATTTTTTCTAATAACAAATGCTTCATATACAAACTTACATAGTCTATACAAAATACCAAAAGTTTCATTTCTCATTAACTCAATAAATTTTTCTACATTTGCAATTGTATCCTTGACAACATAAATTCAGTGAAGCAAATGATATCAGTAAACTTTATAAAATGCATTTGTATGAATTTGAAATAAATGATGCACAACTGAAAGATGTTCTTAACCATTAATGTTCAGTTATGGATGAAATATTTTACAGTTATACTGAGCCTCTGTTGTTATAAAATCTCTTAACTGTGAGTAATGATATGACAAGCAGAAATATATCTTACATCGCACTCAACAGACTTAAAATAAAAGGCTGTCTCGTAATAATAAAGGAGGACGCCGCGTTTTCTTATCTTTAAGAATGCCCATGAGCTATCGTACAGTTAAGTAAGAATCTTTCCCAAACTTAAGAATTCGTAGCTAAGAAAATATTGATGAAACGTATTTTAACGCTAAGAAGAGAGATAAGACACTTCTTAATTAAAAAGTGGCGTAAGATGTTTGATGAAACGGGGCCATAGTCTCAACTGCTCATAAAAGCAAACAAAAAGCAATTGTGCCTCGCTTCAAAATTTAATAGCTTTCCTTTTTTACAAAACAAAATCTCACATTGATTTACTTTTTGCAAAATTAGATATATTTATATATTATGATTACATGTTGATGATGAAGTTGTTGAATATACATGCAGCAATGATACTAACAAATTACTGAGCAAGAATTTGAAGAAACTTCTGTACAAACTCACAGGTAACTGTATCATGAATAGATTATAAAAATCTGAAAAAAAAATTAAAAATATTTATTAATATGTTAACAAGGAATATTTCAACGAAAATTCTCTGGACGATTACTGAGGTGACTTTTGTTTTTCAATTTCATCAAGGATTCCGGTGAATTCATGCAAATGAATATACTTTTTACGGCCGTAATTGAACAAAAACATATTCCTGCATTGAAAGCTTACATTATTGTACCTTCATAACATGTAATTCAACGTTTAAATTTCGATTTTATCTAAATATCAACGTAAACACTTCATTCTGTCATTGTGGCCTCGATGACTCTAGAGAAATCCCAGTGTATTTTGTAACGTTCGTTTTCATTGGCCGGGAATCAAATTCTTGTACATACGTCATTTCACCTGGGAAAACCTAAAAATTAAAGCCGAAAATTTGTTTATTGCTTAAACATTCACATGTAACGAATTTACTAATTGTCATGGGGGTAAATGTGTTCCAACATTAGTGTTCTCTAAGTGTACCTGTTCATTATGTTTGTACACAGCGGTTAAGGCTAAATATCGTCTATTTTATGTAAATTAAGTGGATGTCAAAATCACCCCAGTGATCGTCCCGAAGCATTGATTTACATTTTGTGGCATAACTCGTGAACTAGACGACGGATTTCTCTGGGATTTTGCATGAATGTTGTTTTAACAATATGTTTTATGAATATAATCGATCACTGGAAATATCTTTAGCCAAAGAAAATGTTGGATGCTTTAAAAATCTTGGATTTTTTGTTGAAATATACCTTGTTAACATATTAATAAATAGTGATTTTTTTAATCAGTATTTATTTTTTTATTCATTCATTTATAAGCTATTCGTGATACAGTTACCTGTGTACAAACTGGCCCAACTAACAATAACACTTCTGACCAACCTAAAGATGAACCAGTTAGACAACTAAGTTATAACCAAACAAAACTTTAAAAAATTATCTGATGAAATTATCTTATGTAAACTTCAAGTTTGAGAATACAAAAATGAAGCTCACGTTTAAAAGTTAATTGCATGGTTTTAAATACAAGATAATTTCTTTGCATAAAAAGCCTGAAACCCCAATAAGTATTTTAGTTTGGCCTCATAAGTAATTTTTCAAACACAGGTCTTGATGTTAAAACAATCATTCAATCGAAAGTGTAAACTATCTCTGCCCTCATAACACACATTTCACATAAATGTGTGTTATGAGGTCTGAGGGATAAACGATCAGAAATGAAAGTTAAACTGTTATAATCGTCTACGCTGCAAATATGAATATTATTTTTGTCATTTTTTTTTCAAGAATATTCTTATCTAAATTATCAGTAGCACAATAACAATAGCACATAATTCTGTGTCAATTTGATAATAGTGATGACGTGTTATATGAATGCGTGTACGAAGAAATTCAATATCAGTCATCAATGTTTAAGTCATATTCATAAATACAAAATGAATGTATAAAAACTATACGTAGGATGTGTACTGAATGTTTAAAATGATTATTTAGTCGAACATGAGTAGTTCGTGTGTATTTGAGTATATTTTACTTGTAAAGAGTTGTTTTAATAGTTATTGGGGTATTTTAATAGTTACTGGGGTGTGTATGATAATTGGACCAAAATCAACGATTTTTGTAAACGATATCATTTTTATGTTGTTAGTCACCTAGAAAATGAAATTCTCAAAAATAATTAAAATATAGTATAAGTGAAGTTTGGTTCAATTCACGAATATGGTTATACGCGAATTTCGAACTTATAAAGTTTTGATTAACATCATTTCAGTTTTTTTCGTACAATATAATTACATTTGTTTTAGATACATTATTTCATAATATAAAGTTAAATTTTATTATTTTTGAGTCGTATTTGCGTTATTTAAGAGTCATTGGTGTGTACTGGGGTGTTCCAGAGTTATCGGGGTGTTTCAATGGACCGGATTCAAGGTGTGCGGTATTCATTATTATAACCCGAACGTATGTAACAGTGGTGATTTCACAGCTGCAATGACACATCGTAAACATATCTTGACACATGATGAACACTCTGGTAGCATTGACAATTCTCAAGTTTTGTTGACTATTAATGAATTGACAGAGACTTCAAAAAAAATACCGATAGGCAATCAGGAATCTTGCGAAATGTAGATGCCGGGGTCAGTAAACATCGTGAGATGGATAATTCATCTTTACAAAATAATTCAATATCTAGTGCATTAAATCAGTACACGCCAGTCCATGATTAATATGTGTAATCCGTAACATCAATGGACGGTGCAATTCAGTTTCTTAATTTGAGTGTTGTTCAGTTCAACTGTTTTGATGATTGTCAATGTTGACGATTGAACACGAAGTCCTAAATGTCTTCAATATTATCTAATAACTTCTTAAAAACAGTCATAATTTTCAATTCTAAAAGTGCATTTTTCAGTACAAGATTTATTTCAGTCATCACAAGTAAAGTAGTTGTCACACAGACAGTATAAAATGTCACAAAGACAACTAAAACACAATTGACTTATAATTACTCAGTTGTTTCCATTCTTGTGGTGAATACCACAACATTTTCAATTACCACTTCATTTATAAACAAGTTGATGAACATACGCTAATTTATCATTTTTTTATCACCCCTCTCCCCTTTGAAAAAGAGGGGTATGTTGTTTTGCTACCTGCATGCCTGCCTGTCTGTCTGTAGACCAGTTAGTTTCCGATGGATAACTCATCAACGGATTGATCGATGTGCCTGATACTACGCAGGTGCATTGGCTTTGGACAGTAGATGACCCCTATTGAAATTGGGGTCACTAGGTCAAAGGTTAATGCGACATTGAGTGTGAAAAAAATCGTTTCCTATCCATAACTCGTCAATGGATTCACCGATGGGCCTGATATTTAATAGATGCATTGGCCTTTGACACTAGTCGACCCCTATTGAAATAAGTCTCCCTAACCTAATAAGATTAATACACATGATCAAGCTTTTTGCACAAAAATCAGTGTCAATGCCCTGTTTGGGGGCATATGTCTCCGACCACAGAGCTCTTGTTGCACTAGCATCCAATAAGATGGCCCTTCATCGCTCACCTGAGAACAAAGACACTATAATTAATGACCAGATAATATAGTTTCCATCTCGTATAACCCATTTTACGTAGATTTTGAGATCAAAACCAACAATGAAGGTATCATACTGTTAAACAACCTTAAACGTAGCAAATTTTCTAATCCAAGGGCCCATAACTCTTGAAGTTGTGGTCCGGTTCCACCTATAACTGGACTTGTCCAAAACCGTAAGGTCATACAAATTCATTCTAAATATGATTAGGATCGTTGAATAAATGAAGGCGCTAGAGAGTAAACAAACTAAATTATAGCAAATTTTCTAAGTCAAGGGCCCATAACTCTTGAAGTCCTGGTCCGATTTTTGTCTAAGATCTCTTGATTATACTCATTTACTGATAATATTATTAGGATCGGTGAATAAATGAAGGTGCTAGAGGGTAAACAAGCTAAAATATAGCAAATTTTCGAAGTCAAGGGCCCATAACTCTTGAAGTGCTGGTCCGATATTTGTCCAAGATCTCTTGGTTATACACATTTACTGAAAATATTATTAGGACTGGTGAATAAATGAAACAAGCTAAATATAGCAAATCTGGTAATTCAAGGGACTATAACTCTAGAAGTAATCGTCCGATTTTGCCCATAATCTAACTTAGCCGAGACATTGTGGCCATATACATTGTGAGCAAGTTTGATCACGATTCGTTAAGAGCTGCGGATGCTAGAGTGTAAACAAACTAATTGTGGACGGACGACGGACGCCGGACATTCAACGATCCTAATGCATCTAAAAACAATAAATTGTTCGTAATAACCTTTCCATGTACAACAAAATGAATGTACAACAACTATAAGAAAGTATTAACTTTAAAATATTAAATGCGTTTTGTTAATTTCAAACATTTAAACAAATTTCAATTTTGTAACGTGCATTACATAGTACAATATGCAAAGTAACAACAACAAAACCACAGGACTATTAGAGACAGCAAACATAGAGATAAATATGCCTGTTTAAATGATTGATGAATGTTGGGAAATGTAAACTACTCGGTATAATATCGACATGCGACATTACTACTTTGAAGTAATGAAACATACCAGTTAGTAGTATTAATATTTAGTATCGAGTATTACAACTGATGGCTGGCAAAAATTGACTGAATTTTGTCATCACTCAGGATGGCGAATATTCTACCAAATTTACCTGTTTTACAAGGTGCATCTATTTTACATAGCAAGTCACATGAAAAAAAACCAACGTTGTTCATGTTACACGGCCACTGGTGGTCGGCCAGTCGGTTGGTCCGTGCGTCTGTAGACACAATTTGCCCGGGAAAATTTCTCAGCAACTATTCACAGGATTTCAATGAAACTTCACAGGAGTGGTCAGTAGTAAGCCTTGTTGTGCATGCTTAAATAATTTTTCATTTGGATTGATTTTCACTGAGTTATAGCCCTATATCACAGAAGTGATAGATAGTTAGCCTAGTTGTGCATGCATTAAGCTTGTCTTAGTTGGTTAATTTTTTATACTGAGTTATGGCCCTTTGTTGTTTTTTATACAGTGTATATACAATATCTCAGTAACTACCCATAGAAATTCAATGTAACTTCACAGAAGTTATAAAAAGTAAGCCAAGTTGTGCATGCAATAACCAGGTTTTGTTTGGATTAATTTTCACTGAGTTTTGGCCCTTTGTTTTACACAATAGGTAAATATTGCCCAAACCATTTCTCAGCAACTACATGCAGGAATTCAGTGAAACTTCTTAGAAGTGATAAGTAGTTTGCCAAGTTGTGCATAACCACAATAGGTTTTGTTCAAGTAAATTTAAATGAGTTATGGCCCTTTGTTATTTTTTATATATTAATGGATATTTAGAAACTGGTCAGGATATTTCTAAGCATCAATTTGCAGGTATTAAAAAAATGAAAATGCATTATTTCCCTCTGTAAAATGTAGCAATGACTGTGTCAAGGCCGCATCTGGGGGTATTCATCAGCGTCTAGTTTTCAAAGGTTGATACTAACATTCAGTCATTATTAATAATGTATAGTTTTTCACTTGTCAATGACAAGATTTAGTGACTGAATATATCGTACTTAAGTAGAGAGCAGAGAGCATAGAAGGGGAACATTATTGAACCGCAATTTTCACACATACGTGTGTGAAAATTTCGTACGATTTCCTCACCCATGTGTGAATTATTCGTACGAAGACGTCTCACATTTGTGAAAATCTCGTTCCGTACCTTTACCTCACTTGAAGCAGAAACGTTAAAATGGCATGTAAACAAAGCAGAAAACTTGTTTTAAAAGGGTTCCAACGAAAACGTCACACATTCCAAAGAGTGTGTGCCTCTCTGCCAGTCTCTGCACATTGTATTTGCTCTGCCTGATATTTCCCAGAATAGCAAAATGTATTAAGTAGATGACCCATGTATAATTATTGGTAATTGGATCAAAGGTCAAGGTTACAGAGAAAAAAACAGTGTATACTTTAGCATCCATTCACAGGATTACCTTTTGATACTGATACTTCATATATCACATGTCAAGATAATTGTATTTTCGTCGTGAATTATTCGTACGAAGACGTCTCACATTTGTGAAAATCTCGTTCCGTACCTTTACCTCACTTGAAGCAGAAACGTTAAAATGGCATGTAAACAAAGCAGAAAACTTGTTTTAAAAGGGTTCCAACGAAAACGTCACACATTCCAAAGAGTGTGTGCCTCTCTGCCAGTCTCTGCACATTGTATTTGCTCTGCCTGATATTTCCCAGAATAGCAAAATGTATTAAGTAGATGACCCATGTATAATTATTGGTAATTGGATCAAAGGTCAAGGTTACAGAGAAAAAAACAGTGTATACTTTAGCATCCATTCACAGGATTACCTTTTGATACTGATACTTCATATATCACATGTCAAGATAATTGTATTTTCGTCGTGAATTATTCGTACGAAGACGTCTCACATTTGTGAAAATCTCGTTCCGTACCTTTACCTCACTTGAAGCAGAAACGTTAAAATGGCATGTAAACAAAGCAGAAAACTTGTTTTAAAAGGGTTCCAACGAAAACGTCACACATTCCAAAGAGTGTGTGCCTCTCTGCCAGTCTCTGCACATTGTATTTGCTCTGCCTGATATTTCCCAGAATAGCAAAATGTATTAAGTAGATGACCCATGTATAATTATTGGTAATTGGATCAAAGGTCAAGGTTACAGAGAAAAAAACAGTGTATACTTTAGCATCCATTCACAGGATTACCTTTTGATACTGATACTTCATATATCACATGTCAAGATAATTGTATTTTCGTCGTATTTTAGAAGTTCGACATGGTGTTAGGGCTCCCTTCGTTTATGATCAATGTCATCAAGTGTCATACAAATGAAATCCTTAAATATTCAATATCTTGATAATAATTATGCCCCCTTCCGAATATGAAGGTGTATTTTTTACTTTGTAACCGGACCTTGTCCGGGCAATAACTAGAGAACTATTTAGTTTAAACATATTTATTCCAAGTCATTCACAGGTACATGATAAAACAAAACATATATATATTATATAACGAAAGGATTAGAACGAAAGACAAAGTCTTAAAGAATTCTTCTCCTTAGACGGATGGTAATAAGTTTACATTGAGCTTGCTCTAGTGTGATGAAGACATTAACACAGGAATAAACATGGCAAACATACAAACAAACAATATGAATATGAAGAGTGAGAGTTCAAAAATGTATATGAGTATGTGCAAAAGAGAAATATGCATGCATATAAAGAGAGAGAGAGAGAGAGAGAGAGAGAGAGAGAGAGAGAGAGAGGACAATGAGAGGGAGAGAGAAGGGGGGGCAGGGCTCATAAATAAGATATAGGTAATATCCTGGGTCAACGGATTTAGGTTACTCCATGCGTTGATATTACTAAGCTCAGATAAATCTCTTAGTGTCAGATATGAAGTTCTGGACATGATTGAAAATGGTGTTATTTTCCTGATCTGAAAGGGCTGGGTCATCAAATAATAGGAGGTCCAGGCTAATGTTATAATTTCGGAGGTTATTGAGCATATTATTACGCCATGTGCCATAACAGTTACACTCGAAGAAGTAGTGATAATTTGACTCGATTTGACCACATCGACACAACGGTGAGTGGCAGATGTTTTTCAGAAACAAGTGGTAATTAAGAGCACTGCACTGTGTGCGGAGGCGTGTATGCAGCACTTGGAGTTTTCTAAATCCTACATAATAATACATTGGAGTTCTTTTTTTATTTACATCGAGATATGTTTTAAATGTTCAAAGTGTCGATGAGCAGCGGATACTAGACGGAATACGATTCCAGTCACGAACAACTGAAGGTAGGAAAGAATTAAAATAAAGCATAGTTCTAGCTGGTACTAGGTGGATGTCACCAGAGTTTCTTAGGTTGTAATTCGAATTAGTAGAAAGAGGTATTAGAGAAGAAAGGTATTCGGGTGTCTGGTTACTATGCATTTTGTAAAATAGAGACAGTCTGTGTTTGTATCTTCTTTCAGATAGTGTTTCCCGACTAATTTCTCTGTATAGTTCCTCCAATGAAATAAGTTTAGTTGCACCCGATGCTATGCGAGCGCATTCGTTCTGGATTTTATCGAGTTGGTCAAGTTCGTATTTGGTACAATTGCTCCAGACAACATCAGAATATTCTAGAATAGGTCTTATAAAGGATGTGTATATAATTTCAAGGGATTTGCGGTCGATGGAAAACTCGTTTCCATGCTTTGTCTGTTACATACTTAAGATGAGAGTGCCAATTACAATCACTGGACAGAACGACACCAAGATGTTTGTGCTCTACAACCTCAGGTATGCATTGCTGAAACATCTGCAAGGGTGGATGGGGAAGGCGATTGCGTTTTCTTGATACCAGGAGAGACTCCGATTTTGAAGGATTAAAGGTGACCAGCCACTTCTCAGCCCAGTTTGAAATAGTTTGGATATCTGACTGATGAAGGTTGGCAGCTACATCAGGTTGCTCGACTATGACATACAGACTTGTGTCATCGGCGAAAAGATTAATACGAGATCTAATTTCATTGACAATGTCGTTGATAAATATAAGAAAAAGAAGTGGACCAAGAATCGACCCCTGGGGAACACCAGCTGATACATTGTACCAATTAGACTTTACACCAGGTAATACAACTCGTTGTCGTCTGTTTGCAAGATAATTCATGAACCAAGTTAGAAGAGATCCTGAGATTCCCGCATTGTACATTTTAGATATCAGGCCTTTATGCCATACTTTATCGAAGGCCTTACTTATATCAAAGAAGACGACACGAACTTCGAGACCATCGTCAAGTGCTTTACAAAGTGTGTCATATATGTAAACAAGTTGATTAACTGTAGAGTCTCCAGGAATAAATCCAGACTGGGCAGGGGTAAGAAACTTTGTAACATGAAGATGGTTGAAAACGTGTTTGAAAATAAGACGTTCGAAAACTTTTTCAACTGTGTTTAGAAGAGAAATTGGTCGATAGTTGTTTGGCATTTACGCATCACCCTTCTTGAATATGGCACTTACATTAGCTTCTTTCCATGAGGATGAACAGTACAGCATTGTAAAGAGAAATTAAACAAATCACTGAGAGGAGAAGAAAGTTCATGACAAGCTTCCTTAAGAATGCGGTTGCTTATCAGTTTGAAGAGATTTTAGTACTTCTTCAGTTTCTGATGCGCTAAGAACAATTTCCGAGAGAAATGTTTCAGAGGAAGGTGGTCCAAGATCCGGTGCATGTTTGTTTTCATCATCTAGAGTGGTCTGAGATTGAAAATAATTATTCAAGATGTTTGCTTTTTCTAAGTCAGAGCACGTTACTTGCTGTGTTTCAGGGTTTAGTAAGGGTGGAATACTATGGTTTGCCTCTTTAGAGATGAAAGTTTTTAATGTTTTCCACCAATCTTTTGAAGAAAGAGAACCAGTTTTTAATTTGTTGGACAGTTTAGAGAAGTAGTCAGCCTTAGCCTCACGAATAAATAGAACAGTTTCGTTTCGAACTTTTCTAAATTTTTGCCAGTAGTATTGGGACTGTGTTCGTTTTGCTTTTCTATATAAGCGTTTCCGTATACGTATGTTTCTTTTTACGGTGTTTGTCATCCATGGTGCATCAGAAGGCCTTACCTTTATCAATTTATTAGGGATATTTTGTTTCGCAAGTTCTGTTATTTTTGAAATTGTGTTGTCAGTATAGATGTCTATATCATCATCAAAACATTCATTCCAATCAAAACGGCTAATATCAGATCGAAAGCTATCATAATTAGCGCTGTCATAATACCATATAAGTCTTTCGAAACAGCTTTGATTTGATTTGCGAAACTTTAGAGCTCCATATATTGGAACATGATATCTTTGATCCTGAACAAGAAAATGCTCACCCACTCCAACCTGCAGAACGCTGTGTCTATTTGAGACAAATATCAAGTCAATTAAGGATTCAGAATGTTCGGTAAAGTGAGTTGGTTCATCAATCAATTGTTCAAGACTGAATTGTTGCGAGATAGATTCAACTTTTCGTTGTGACACAGGATTAAGAGCATTATAGTTGAAATCACCTGTAATAATAATGTCGGATATGTTTGCGTCAACTGCAAGTCCAATTGAATCTTCAATAAGATTGTTGTGAATGGATTCAGAATTTGGTGGGCGATAGAATACTCCAAAGAGGATATGTTTGTTGTTACTGATTTGAATTTCAACCCAGATACACTCAAGACGATTAAGCTCAAGGTCAGGCCTGAGTCTGTAGTGGAGAGATTCTTTGATGTATAAAATGACCCCACCATGAGAATCGCTAATACGATCTTTACGTTCAGGTTTATGAAAGGAATGTAGAACAAGATCGTCACTATGTATAGAACTGTTTAACCATGTTTCAGAGAAAGCCAATATGTCGAATTCACAAAATTCAGCATATACGGTGTCAAGTTTGTGTTGCAGACTATGAACGTTTAAATGAACGAACGAAAACAGATTCTGGTCAATGCTCCCAGTTGGAATATCGTCGGAGATGTTGGTTGAAGTGGAATGTGTTGATCCCGGTCCCAGATTAGCATGAATATCACCATCAGATAGAAGCAGCAAAAATAACCATGCGACTAAATTAACCACAAAGAGTAACATTAGAGAGAATTGTGTGAACTGGCGGTTATAATCTAGGCGGGATAGCTTTGGCAAACACTTTTTTCTTATACCGTTGTTCGTGTAAGAGCCATTGGATGATAGAGTAGCTGCATGCAAGGAGTAGACGGCAATTTGTTTGAAAAAAATATCTAGGAAGAGCCATATATGGACGAAAAGTGGAAATAACCCGCGATATCTATATGTATACATGACGACCAGACAGCTCGATTTACGGATAATGTGATCGAAAATAACAAGAGTAAGAATGCTTGTTTGGTCGTATGTATGAAAATAGATATATTGTCAGGAGAGCAGATGAATGATTTGCGCCCTATCAAGAACCGGAAAGGTTGAGAGAAAGAAGCATAACAGGAACAGTTGGAGAAGGAATTTTGTTTAACAAAATGAGAGGATAGAGAAATAAAGTAGGGGGGCAGGGGTAGATGACAGATGCGTATACAAGGATAAAGGGAAAGAAAAAAGATGAAACAGAAAAGCAGTGAATAGTGTTGGAATTGAGTCATAGATAAGACAAACAGTAAACGAAGGGTCAAATAGTGACAAAATTTGTGACTAATCGTGTATGTATAACCAGGTGATGTAGGATCTTATTTATTTTGGTGTGGACAGATAATGTGAACAGAATATGCATATTACTAAATTTGAATGTGCAAATCAATTACAAGTATTAAGAAATATAAATATTTATTTTTGGACAAGGGGAAAGAAAAAGTACTGCTGAAAAAATAAGCTACGTAGCAGGAAGTGCAAGATAATGGCCGAAATACATATGTGGTTGGAAGTAAAATGAATAACAATGACATAAACCTAGACTGTGCAATAAGTATAACATAGTACATATACCCATGTTGACATAAGTACATTTATGCAATTGACAGTAAAGCATATACGACGACATTAGCATAATTGCCGTAAAATATCCAAAAGTTGACAAACCTACATATAAGCAGTTTACATAACAATATATACAGTGACAGCATATATTATGCCACAGGAAATACACAATATCGAGAAGAGTACATTCCTAAAAATTCACAATAACATTTATATGTATAATTGGTGTAAACATAAATCATGCCGTAGAGAGCACAAAAAAGTCGACATAAGTACTTATCAGCAACTGACATTACAATATTTACAATGACAAAAAAAACAAAAAAACAAAAATAAGCCATGTCGTAAGAAATACAGGATATGGACAGAAAAAAAATTCTAATTCAAAGTAAACTACATAATTATTTGGTAGATATTAAAGCATTTTTCCTGTGCTGCGGAAAATACACAATGTTGACGTGGGAATAATTCTAAAAATTCGTTGTAGAACTGTGTTTGTTTAGCGTAAACAATGCCGCAGGAAATACAAAGTTGACGCAAGTACATTTATGAAAAATCACAATGAAATCACAATGAAATCAGTATAGGTAAGGTTTTAAGCATTAAATTTCATTTAATGACAAATCGACAGTAAAAACATAATTTTATACAATACCGTAAGCATATACGTGTATATGAATTATACCGTGAGAAATGCGAAGTTATGACAGAAGTACAAGTTTAACATTTGACAATAAAACATATACAATATTTAGCATAAATACTATTATTGTGCCGTGGGAAGAATAAAAATGTTTTCAAAAATAATTTTATGAAATACGCAGTAAAGTACATGTATGTTTGATTTATGCATAAATTGTGCTGTAGAAAGTACAAAATGGTGACATAAATAAATTTATGTCATTCACGGTAAGGTATAAATACATATGTTCGATATAATCTGAGAATCGAAGATTTATTTACCTATATGATTCGACTAAAGACCATTTACTAAAATCACTACAAATATTTATCGTTGTGAGATGGTCAATGATTTATACTTCGTACGTATCAAAGGGCGAAAGCGAAAAAAAACACTACTATTCAAACAGTCAATCCGTACAGTGCATACAATGTAGTATACTGCACAACTTTAAGTATGTCCGATGTGACGCTTCAATATAGCTAAGTCATGAGAAGTAGCGATGCGGTGAATACGTGAATCGTTGTCTTTCACCATAATGGTGCCATCACTTGTCCAGGTCCCGGAAATATGACCAGATTTGAGCAGTCTTCGTGCTTCGAAGAAAAGAGAACTTCTTTCACGTGTAAGGTGTTCATTAATGAAGATTCTTTTATGGCCGGTAGACTTGAGTTTCGACTTGTTGGTGTAGAGTTTTTGCCTTGAACGATATGTGGCAAACTTAACAATTGTATCTCGTGTGGGGGGCTTTCCTGATTTTGTAGACACGTTTGCTTTGCTACTACCAAGACGATGACTTCTGTCGATTTCATTCAATGATAAGTCAGTTCCAAGTTCCTTAGCTATGGCCATTATCTTGTCATCTGTTGACTCTCCAGGCTCTTCTATAATGCCAGAAAAGCGAAGACAATTTCTACGACTGTATTGCTCCGCTGTATCTATTTTGCTTTTGTTATTTCGGTTTTTAAATCGTTGTTTTCTTCCTCTAGTTTGGTTAGTTTTGGCATGATATTATCCGTCACCTTGTCGACTACATTGCTAACTAGCTCCGTTATTTGAGATTCGAACGATGCTTCGAAAATAGCAATTCTAGATTCGAAATGAGATTCAAGGGATTTTTCAAGCATGTTGGTTATCAGCATCATGTCAGTTTCACTAAGAACAATGTTGCCGACTACTTGGGTTTGGTGCTCAATGTCTATTAAATCATTTGTGTCCATCTCGGTTATGGATGTCAATGTTAGGTGAGGACAAGTTTCTTTTTCTGTCCGGTTTTGATTTGGACGGAGTTTTGTTGCTCATTATTTAAGATTTATTGCCACGCTAGTAATTAACTGTAGTATACCCAAGCTTTTTTTTGAGCGTGGGTGGCGCACGAACTCCTCGAGTTAATTTTAATATCAAAGTATAGAGTACTAATTCAGATTGTTGATAAACCAGATCAACGAACCGTGTCGTTTATACAGGTGAACACAGGTATAGAAGAATTCCTTTAGATTCAAATAAATCTATAAAGTACAAAAAAGTTTGCCAAAAAAGGAACCATCACCTGTCCGGAAGAATAATATAGATTCGCACAATTTTTCCTTATAAATTACATATAACTTTAGTTCCAAATCACATAAGAATCACAAAAGAACTGTCCACTTCAAATTTTTTCAACCCGCCATAACCGGTGTCGTGATTGTTTTTTCACGAACTATTTAGCCTACGCTCCTCAGATCTTATTGACTTTGAAGTAGGTCAATGACTTACAGTCGATCTTATTTTGACATTTCAGCTAAGGCTTCGTCATACCAGTTCTTGCGTTTAGACAAGAATCACAACTTATCAAGCACAGAAATTGTACCTTTAATATTCTGTGTAATTTATAATGATTCACGTTGGTTTCAAATTCAGTGATTGGACAATTTGTAAAACAAGAGATTTCCTTGAACAAATCTCGACTTCACATCAGTAACAAACAGACATGGAAAGTAAGGCATTTGGCAAATATTTATTTTAAGTTTAAATGTGTACACTTTTGACTGTTTTTTACCGTAATGTCGTGGAAAAAAATCAATTATTAAACGAAATAAATAGAGATTACTCATGTAATTGGTGTACTGAACAGTTGCGCCCTAATAGTATATATTTCTTCAATGCGTAAGAGACTAAAGTCCGGACACTAATGTGTGCATATATGCAGGATTTGGTTACCTTTAAGTTTAAACCCTAAGTATAACCTTGACATTCAAGAGGTTGGGACTTGGGTGTTGCACGTTGTCTTGATGTGCTGAACTTCTTCTGTCTTATTTTATGACTACCCTCTCATGCATGTTACAACCAGGACATGGAAAATGACGGATACACGGATGATCAGACCGATAGACTGAGTGTGATTTGTATATGGCCAACTAATCGGCCTTTGCTGTCAGACCAGGTTCAACAATAAAACCATAAGTATAATTATACTAAAATAAACCCACTGTATAAAGTGCATAGCAAGTAATTTGAATTGAATATTACATTTTATTAGTTTTTTAACAACGGTAACTACTCTGTATATAGGAATATATTACAACAAATAGCCTTAAAATCACTATAAATATATAATGTAGGGAACCGTGTCTCAGTGTATTGATAACGTCCTCGGTTCGTTAGATACTTGACTTTCTGTACCCAAAACCCCACGGTTTATTACGTAATACGCCATAGATAAGAAATGAAAACAAGTATCAAAATTCTGAGGCACAGTTCCCTAGATTCCCGCTACAAAATACCGAAAACCGCATTGAAATCCGTCATCAAATAAGACGGCAATGTTAGTTCGAAAATTACACCTACTGTGTTTTTTAAGCTTAACAATCACGATGGTTAACCGGCTCGGGCTTTTTTGGATCAAATAAGCGTCCCCAGACTATTTTTGATCGAGCAAAGGACTTTAACTGATCAATTTCTTAAAAACAATGGACGAACATCCTGATTCAGGCACAAAAACACGTACAAATTTTACAATTTCTGTACCACGTAACTTTAACATGTCTGTTCTTTCCATACACTCAAAATAATTAACAATTACTTGTAAATTTATTCTTTACATCGAGAAAAAGTCTGTTCAAAGTTTCTAAAGTGAAAGAGAAAGTGCATCAACATTTACCTGAATTACTAAGAAAGTACACCGATTTTTCAGACTTCATGCAGGTTTATTGCTCTAATAGGATATATGTATAGTACATTGCCTAGGTGTTTTAGTCAAACGTGGGTCTTTCAGATATCAAATTATCAGTTTTATAACGATCATAAGGAACTGATCATAACTAGTACGTTTCCATGATCACTAGAAGTCCTTCGCTGCTAAGTTTGTTGTTTTTCTCTTTAACAACAATGAACCGAATTTTGATTGGATAAATACCCGATAAATAACCTTTGATAAATTGTTATGATTCTGTTCAGTAACGATAGCGATTGAAAAACATGAAAACTTTGTAGAAATTGACGTCTTATTCCTTCACTCGACATTATCGCCCAATTATGCGAGGGAAAACGCAATTTGATCACATTTGTGCATACACTCTGTTCTCTGTGATGTTGATTTAACACTATTTTCTTGTTAATATACATTTGTGCCGTTCCGTCGCACATAAAAAAGTTAAAATAAAATAAGTAGAACATATAAAATATCAAATATTTTGAACACACCTGTCTAAACTTTTAGCTTGATATTCATTAAAAGTCCTTTGCTCGATCAAAAATAGTCTGGGGACGCTGATTTGATCCAAAAAGGTCCGAGCCGGTTAACCACCGTGACAATTAAAGTGTCTGATCATTATCGTCTCATGAAATCAACGAATTTGACACACCCATTCCATTTTGTTAGCCAATCAAAATCAAATATGTTTATGGTTCAATAATTGAAACCACGCCTAGGTTTGATGTCTAGTAAGAGATTTTATAACAAATTTTGTCATTAATGAATTTATTGTGTCATATCGTACCAATACAATGCATATTACGTTAGAGATGTTTAACAGTCGGGTGCAGTATTTATCGTAATAAAACACCATTTTTGAGCGTTTAGTTAGAATTTATTGTTGCTTGGTATTAAAGTATGATATTTAATCTTTGTAAATAACGTAAAATGTCATCCTGAGTGGAGTTTATAACATTATTGTCAACAAGTGATGCATTGTGGATGAACCTTTGCAATTAATTTTGCGGATCATATCCAATGTCTTCTTAATTGAGTTTTGACTATTGAGTTTTGAGATATATTTTCTCCATGTTCTCCTTTTACTGCTTTTGATAGTTTTCCGAGCTCTGCTCTAAATATACGAAAATATTTCAGATTTTCTTGAGTTCTTTGTAATTTATTTTTATTCTTCATACTCGTACAATCATATGAATTGTTATGTTACATATTTTTAACATTCGTGTTTGAAAACAAATCATCATGCACATATAACATTTTTATATTATTGCAAATATGTGATGTTTTCATATGAAGAATACATAACTTTTTGGGGGAAAAAGAAATGAAGAAAAAAATAAGCTCATTTCCAATTCTGTATTATTAATAATAATCATGCACGCACGAATGGTATTTGTAATAGTTGAAATGTAAAAGGTTTTAAAAAGTTTTCGATCGGAAAAAGATGATAAATTATAATTCAAAACCGGCCCATTTGGTGTTATGCTGATTTAACTTGTCATTTATCTATGCTATTTCGTTTTCTAGTTTTATTCTTATTTCAAGATACGCAACAAAGTTATCAAAATTTAGTGCTTGATTTCTATTTTTTTGCTTGAAACATATTAAACTTCATGAGGAGTAAAATGAAATTAATTACATTTCTTCTTTTAGTATTTTCCTTGTCTATTATTCCAAAACATGCTGTTTCTAAGTTCAAAGAACATTAAAGGTTTCTATCGGATAGAAAAAAGTTTATTCCAAACATATATTGCACATGATTACATTCCCAAAACAAATGCTCTAATGTTTCCACTTGCATGTTACAAAAATAGCATAAACTTGATTCTGAGATCTTGCATTGATGTAATGATTTATTTGTTGGTAAAATTTTCATTTTTATATATTTGTATTGAAAACTTCTTAATTTTACATTAATAGTACCTTTTTGTGTTTGAGAGTATATTTTTGTCCAATGCAATGACTCATTCGGGAATATTGACGACCATTTTGTTTCGGACTTTATTTCTGCTTTAGTTTTAGTTTTCAGCTGTGTCTCATAGAGTAATGTGTTCGCTTCTTTAGATTTCAATAATTTGTCAAATAATCTTTCTTGTTGTGTGTATATTATACTCTCTTGAGTTAATGCCTTCTTTAGAGGTATAGGAACACTGGATATTAAATTAAAGTATCTTAAATACTGCATGTCATCTATGTTATACAAAAAGTTCATGTTTTCAAAATTAAAGAAGGCTTTCGTTCTATAATCAACAAGATGTGTTTCAAAAGCACAATGCACCTCCGGATGCCCTTTAACTTGAAAATGACCAAACAATAAACAAAGGGCCATAATTCCGACAAAAATTATCGAATCATGAAACCGTAATATATGTTCTGGGGTTCTTGGTATCAACAAATCTGTGAACGTTTCGTCAAAATCCCATGAAAATTGTAGGTGTAGTATCCTAAAAGAAATGCACGAATTTTTCAACACCATGACCCCTTGACCTTTGACCTACTGACCTGGAAATGCCCAGGTCCTATAGAGGTTGTCATGAGGAACCTACATATGAAGTTTGATTAATGTAGATGCAAGCGTTTTGATTTTATAGGCAAGGTTAAAGTTTGGTACTGACAAATAGACAAACAGAGAGACCAAAAACAAAAGAGGGCCAAGATGGCCCTGGATCGCTCACCTGAGAACAAAGGCACTATACTTAATGACCAGGTAATATAGTTTCCATCGCGTATAACCAATTTTTAGATAGATTTTGATATCAAAACAATAAAGGTATAATACTGTTAAACAAGCTAAAACGTAGCAAAATTTCTAATCCAAGGGACCCACAACTCTTGAAGTTGAGGTCCGATTCCACCCATAACTAAACTTGTCTAAGACTGTAATGTCATACTCATTCATTGTAAATATTATTAGGATCGGTGAATAAATGAAAACGCTAGAGTGTAAACAAGGTAAAATATATTTTGTAATTTAATGGCCCATAACTCAAGAAGTTATTGTCCTATTTTGCCCATAATCGAACTAAGCCGAGACATTGTGGCCATTTACATTGTGAGCAAGGTTGATCACGATTCGTTAAGAGCTAAGTTGAGCTAAAAACACTTAACTAGAATTATGCTGAATTTACAGTGCCTGAACAGTATTTTTATTACACCAGTCCGTGTTAGGCCTGTGCACAGTACTAAGTCAGTCAAGAATGACAACTTTGTACTAAATCGTCACGTCAACGACCATTACTCAATGATTCGTTGAATAAATGATTAATTAGAACATCGCTACTGAATAACCACTCGTACAGAGATAAGTGTCTTAGATTATTGATAACGTTCTTTTATAATTTGATATTGAAAATTATTCACGGTTCACACAGTTACAGGTTTTATTCATATTGATACGCTCCCGCCACTGCTTGGTTTAGGCACGGAAATCCCGTGCAGAATTGTGTTAACTATATAAGGAGCAATCGTGTAGTTTAATGTCACTCGAGGTTTAGTATTTGGTTGGCGAAGTACTAGTAATCCTTATTCCACCCACCCACCCAGCTTTACATAATATTTACAAGTCATGATGATATTATTTGCATAAAGTTAAACGGCAGTATCTTTTGTATGGAAAATGATTAAATTTTCTGTCTATGCTGTGTTGTTCCAGAGAACAGTTCCAACCAAGTATGGTAGGAACATATACTTTTGACAGGCTTTCGAATTTTATCACCGATTTTGAATGTTGAAAATGAAAATAATTTTAATTTATGTTATGTGGTGATATGGATGCACACACGTCCGATAATCCAGATTTTGTATTGCATGATTCATTGATTAATATTGGATGTCTTACTTCCAGATTATAGCACTGATGAATATTTACATCGTAGTTCATGTAACAACGGTCGAGTTGATACTCAATGCGTTATGTTGACTTATGTAAACAGACTGGTTTACGCATTCTGAATGGTCGCTGTGATAAGGATTGGATTGGTAATTTACTCATGTGGGTAGTCGAGGTAGTAGTGTTACAGATCATGTAATTGTTTTTCCTAGCATATTGAATAATGTATCATATTTTCAGGTACATAGTCCAAACATATTGTTTGATCACTGTATTATTGATTTTTTATTTAATTTTGATTCACACGATGTAATTGCGCAGCAACGTACCCTCGACAGTAATGATGTTATAAATGAAAAATATGTTTGGAATAATAGTTTTAAAGATTCTTTTATGTCTGATTTGTCTCCATGATTACACTAATACTAAGCTTAAATACTTCAGTGACCATGTGATTTTGGCATATATATATGATTGTATATATTGAATATATAATAATGAGTTTTCATCCATTATAGGCGATGTAACTAAATCTTTTTAACGCACTTTATCTACTGATGCTGTATGTTCTGAATCTAATGATAAACACCAACTTTGGTTTGATGAAGAATGCATGATGAAAAGACAAGAAATCTATGCTGAGCAGAATGTTTTTAAAACATATAATAGGGATTTTAACCGTTTGAATATGGTCAATGCACTTGAAATCTTATATCAGTAAGGAGAAATACGAGTATGATAAATTTCAAAAACTCTAAACTTATGGCTGCCAGGTATAAAAATGCTAAGTTGTATTGGAACAAGTTAAAGCACTGTGTAAATGTTAAACAAACAAATATACATTTCAGCGACTTTGAACGATAATTCAAAAATATAAGAATGGTCCAATTTTATTGTAGGGGTATCATGGTGTTAAGTACTTTAGGGAAGCTATTTATAAGGGTTTTAAACAGTAGATTAACTAATTGGGCTGGAAAATACAATGTATAACTTCAACTTTCTACTTTACTTTATTTAACCATAATCACATAAATGATACAATGGTGTACATGTACAAATAAATAGTATATAAACAATGTGCATGGTGAGAAAATTGAGAAAAATATTTTCGGTAGTACTGTCGGTTCGGGGAAGTATGTTTGTAGTTAGGAATACGAAGAAGCTTATTATTCTGAAGTATTTCCCGTAAAGAATTTGAAATATACCCACGTACAGTTTGTAGTATACAGTTATTGAGCAGACGGAATATGTATAGACATAAAGTTTTAATAATATTATTGTAAACTCAATACCATTTTACAAATTTAACTTTTACATTCATGTAAACAAAAATAGCTAAATATTGACTGATTTAAGCATATCAATGTAAAAGAAACAACTCTGATTCAAGCACTAATAGCCTGGAATTAGAAAAACAAGAAAAGGACAAGAAGGAAATAATTGATTATGTGGTAATAGTATAATGTATACATACATAGAAATGCAAGCAGGCTTTATGTCAAATTTAGGCACAGTTGATAATTTTGTTTTGAAGGATGGTAAGCAACTGTTTTGTGAGTTTATAGACTTTACTAAGGCCTTATATTATATATATTATAATACGAGAGATAATTTATGGACAAAACTAATCAAACTTGGAGTCAGGGGTAATATGTTAAATCTATGTATTCAGTTGTTAAATCTAAAGTTAAATTACATAATCAATTAAGTGAAGGCTTTGGTTGCATACTTGGAGTAAGTCAAGGAGAAAGCATCTCACCTTTTTAATTTTAATGTTTTTAAATGATATAGAAGACATTTCAAACGTAAGGGCCTCACTGACATTGATGTTGATACCTTCAAAGTATTTCTGATCGTTTATGCTGATTATTTTTGCAAACATCAAGAAGAATTACAGTCATGTTTAGATATACTTTTAGAATATTGTAATAGACGGAAATTAGTAGTTAATACAAATAAAACAAAAATTATAATTTCAGAAAGGTAGGGCAAATATCGAAAAATATGAAGTTTTATTATAATAATATTGATTTACAATACGTCGATAAATTCACATATCTTGGAATAGTTTTCCGCTCGGGTGAATCTTTTTCAAATGCTCAAAATGTTTTGTATGGTCAAGCTTAAAATGTATTCAAAATGAACAAACATTTGTACAAATTCACGGATTTATCTGTAAAACATAGGTTAGAACTCTTCGATAATAATAACGCCTATTCTTTATTATGCTAGTCAGGTATGGGGGTTTATACAAGGGAAATCGACCGAGAATGTTCATTTACAATTTTTTAAAGATTACTGGTGTTAAAAGAAATACACAAAACGATTTTGTTTATGGAGAACTAGGTCGCCTGAATCTGCATACTTTGAGACAAATAACTATTATAAAATACTGGATTAAATTATTGAGAACTAATTAAAATAAGTACAACAGAAAAGTATATAACATGTTGAAATTAGACACAGAATTACATCCTAATAAATAAAATTGATGTTCCCTGATAAAATATGTGTTATGTAACATCGGTTTATATGACGCTTGGTATTTTCAAGACATTGGTCATGTTAGTATATTTCAAACAAAGAATAACTGATAAATTCGTTCAAAACTGGCGGAGTAGATAAATGAATCAAGTAGAGCTTTATTTTATAAAACAGTTTATTTTCAGTTTCAACCATATTAAGATATTTTAAACATACACAAATTTCGATGTTACTTTTCAAAATGTCATCTCATAGACTACATATTAGATGGAATAAACCTAGAGCAACTCCGGTAAATGATAGACTTTGTGTAAATTGCAACATTTTAAAAGATGAGTACCAATTTTTTTGAGTGCGAGTTATATCCAGATATAAGAAACAATTATATTCCTTTGTATTATAGAAGAAATCCTAGCATGTTTAAATAAATTGAATGGTAAAATAATAAAAATATAAACTTAATAAGAAAATTAAGTATTTATATTCAAAGGCATTTTATATAAGAAATAATGTAAGAAACGCCTAAACAATGTTAAGCAATATTTGTATCGTCTAATATATATATACAATTATCATTAGTATCCATATATATTGTTTTATCATCTTGTATTTTGTAAACATGGCATTGTGAATACATTTATCAAATTTTTCATAGTTATAGTGAGGTAAAATTATTTATATATATATTTATTTTGTGATTGCAAATATATGTATATATGTCAATCTGCCACACTGTAAATAGTTGTTGCATGGGTCAAGACCTTCCGGTATTTAAAGAAATAACCTTTGAAACATAATCTATTGCTATGTTCAATTTACTTATATCATGTTAGTATTTTTCAGATGAACAAAATCGTGAAATAACAAACTAATATGAACCAACAACACCGGAGCTATGTACAACAAGTTCCATTCCAACATAACTACAAGAAGTTGTTGATTGATTGTACACATAACGCTACATAATTCTAAAGTTATAATTAAACAGTATTGAGTCCAAGTGTTAAAGGCCACTATACTGTTTAGCCTGGAGCCCTTACCTCCATATTTCCCTCATGAGGGTTTTTGTGGTTAGGTAGCCACCGTTGCTTACAGTTGAGGATTCAATACTTTGATATTTGACTTTGAATCACATAATTATCAGTTTTTGTGATATTTTGTGCCTTATATGATGGTACCTTGTGATTTTATTTATTGCTATATTACGGACATTCAATGTTTACAATGTTTGTTTGCACATGTAAAACATAACTACAAAACTTGTCGATTTTATTGTAATCATTTCGCTACCAGATACTAAAGCCTATTTCCTATTTGTTCTTTGTTGTTTTTTTGTCCTGTAACTTGTGATTAGTGGATAATTGATTTACTCCCGACACTAAGGGAGTAAGTGACTTCTAAAAACCTGTTTGCAACATGTGGCTGTTAGTGATAAATGCTCCCAGGCCCAAAGAAAACATATTTGTTTCTTGTTACCGACCTACCCTTATTTTCTACCGCAACCACAGACTTTTAAATGACCTTAGAAACGGTACATCTACTCACACTTGTTTTACATTTCCACACGCTTTCAAAAGCCGAAGAGGCCCGACCTAGGGCCTACCCTATTTTAATGAGCATGTAACCAGAAACAAGCTTTTCTTTGGCTTCAGTGCCTTAAAATTGAATTGCAAGTACATGTAGACTATGGGTACCAATACCCCTTCCCCCCTGAGGCATTTCCGGAGCAAATTCACTAATGTCATAGTGAGAATGGGTGTATTTCACACACGTCTGCTCCATCTTCGATACATCTAGGTAAAGTAATGAACGACAGTGGTCTCGCGGAACTTATGATAAATTCCGGAATTGTCAAGGGTCAATTACCCCGGCAAAGATTTGAAGAAACACAATCTTTCACACAGAGTATTTCAGCATAATATAATAACTCAGATACGAGCAGAACGTAACGCATTTGGCCTGCTTATGCTCCTGTCAGTTCAACATGACATATACCTGACGCTTACCTGGTCATTTCTTCTAGGACGAGTGCCTTATATTGAATCACCAATAGAACCAACAACTAGCCATTCTACAGAAGGCGCATCCCATGTTGTTGATGGTAACGCCTAATTGGGTAACTGCAGAGTCGTATAGCAGTTCCGGACACATTCGAGCAAGTAGCTGAGGCGATCTCTTATCAGTTGCCTAAAACGTTTCGCGCAGACTTTATATCAGACACTTACAACAAACAGTCTATTAAATCAGATGAGTGTCGATGACGTTTGGCAGCTCCAATGTTCTTGCTCTCAGGTACAAAAAAGCAATAACTCCATGAAATCGGATGGGCTTCATATCTAATGACGACAATAAGACACAGTCAATAAAGCTAATCTTTGAGCAGTCTTATAGAGATGGCGTCATAGTCACAATAACTGAGATTCAAAGCACTGAGATTACAGTCTGGGGCGAAGTTTAAATGTGTTAGACAAAACCATCGTTAAACCATTTAAAGGCGTGTGTTATCATCATTTTGAATTAAAATTTGAATGTCAAGTATGTATAGTCTATACAGATGTACATCATTTGACCAATTAGCCACAATTTACCAAGGAAAAGCTATCATGTGTCAATACGCAATCTCACTACTCTCAGAGACAATGTAGTGTTCCAGCGCTACTTTACTGAATGAAACTATTTTCAACATGTAGTGAATTTCGTTACCTCAACAGTTAAAGATGAAACGGAGGAAACAAACAGAATCCTGTATATATCTCCATTTTTTTTATCAAAACTGCAAAGTCTGCAATGTATACTTATACTATTTTTCAAAGCGGATGTATATGCGCCACGTAATTGTAATTAGAAAAAGTAATGTATAGCTATAGGAGCTTTGCCCCTATAAATGAAGATTACATGACAAAATTAGCCAATTTACCACGCATGTTTGTTCGGATGAACTTTACAGTGCCATTGAGATATTTGTATGTGTGTTGTTTGTTCATTAAAAACTGAGGTATGACAAGTATCAAAGCCATGGTTGTGTTCTTAACGCTTTAAGTGGTATGGACATGAGCTTACTCACACCCTGCAGATCCCATCTCGTATGTTCAATGTGTTACGGATAGTTATAAGGTGTATATTTGGACCCATTCCAAGAGGGCAATCTAGCTTGATCTTCTAAAAGTGGATGAAAGTGGTTGGAAATTCGGTCCTGACAACATACTGGAATAAAACTGGTACGAGGATAATATTGTACCAAAGGCAAGCGACGCAGAAGACACTGATGATAAAAACGACATTGAGCTCATTAGTATGGTCGATCCTGTCTATGAAACAGAAAAGTGATGAGGATTTGTGAAATTCGTGAACGTTTGCCATCAGAACAACAAAAATTCCTTGATGACAATATGTACAGCTAATGAAATCTGACATTACATACAATATTGCACTTAAGTATATATTTATAAATAATCATGTAACAAATGGTAACGTAAATGACACACACATGTTTATGTGTGTCAATGGCATAATGTTTATTGCACTGTCTCTGTCATTGTAAATTTGATTGTTTCATAGATACATAGAATACATTCGATGATGATTTTATAACAGTTTCATAGAAATATTGTTACTCGTTTATGAAAAATTTCAAACGTAACACAAATAAAACCATGTAATGTAAAACACAGTCAGTGATGAATTAAAAAAGTTGGAATGTTAATTTACATGTACGTATTACCAGTAACCAAGTATAAACATTTTGTATATCAAATCAATGTTTTATGCATTGTAAAGCGTGTTAAGTACTTATCGTGATAAACGTAACGTTATGTAACGTAAAATACTATTATCCCAGTCAAACTTTACAACATTTGTAACTGGAAATGTTTTCAAGTTATGGGTATTAATAAATGCATCATGATTACCTATTACTGTATACCTATTTGATCATAGCATGTGATCACAGTAATATAAATGATTTCCATGTAACACGTATACTTTTGTATGGAACGTATTTTACGTAAATTGAAAACATAAACGAGCATTCAATGAAAGAAAAACATGAACATGTGCTAGTATTTGCCTAATATGAATAAAAACATTGTTTACGACTGCTTTTGTGTTAATTTAACATATACAACTGTCATTTCCCTGTCATTTTAGGGTAACGCAGGGTAACGTAAATTACAGAGCACATATAGTGCAATAAAGTGAAAAACATGCATTTGATCGACAAGTAAAGCCGCTGCTAACTTATTATGGTCAAAGGAATTGTTCAAATTGATGAATTATTGAAAATATCTTGAATAAGACTTTTAACCAAATAAAATTTTTGTCAAACGTATTTTTCGGTAACGGTAATTAGCATGCTGTAGTTCACAAACGCCCCAACGCCCACATTGTAGACACTGGAAGAATTATCAGTAGGCATTGAGCTTTCAAAAAAATGGTGTCTACAAAAATGCCTCCGGGGGGAGGGTTTCGCCCAGTAGCCCATAGCCTAAGAAGAAAAGGGGCCCATTTCGTCGATAAAAAAAATTGTTTGGGATAGTAATCGCTCGACCGAATTCTTAAAATCCGTTAAAGAAAATGAACGTTTATTTAACGATATAAATGACAGACTAATTCGTGGAGATTACGATGTAAACCAATGTATAAATGAATTTTCGAATCTAGTACATGATATATCAAAAAAATGTTTCGGTAAAAAATATAAGCCACAATCAAATGGTAAAAAAAGAAAAAGCGCCTGGTTTAATGACAACTGTAGAAGAGCAAAATCTGAACTTTACAATGCTAAACGTTGTTTCTTGAAAACAAAAACAAATGAAAATAAAATTCGTTTCTTAGAGTGCAAAAAGATTTATTCTAAAGAGAAACGCTTAGCTAAAAGTTTTTACTTTAATAAAGAAAAATATAATTTGAAAAAATTAAGTAAAAACTCACCGCACCAATTTTGGAAGTACATAAACAAGTATCGGAAAGCTGAAAACTCGACAAATGACATCTCATTAAATGAATTCACTCAATACTTCAAAAATATATCGAACATCGACAATGACCACTTAACTGATAATAACGAGTTTGAGATCTTGTACGACCACTCGATTACTATTGATCAGTTAGAAAAACCGATTTCGATCGATGAAATTCAAAAAACAATTACAACAATGAATCGTCATAAAAGTTGCGACTACGACAATAATGTAGCGGATTTCTTTATTGATGCAAAGGAATTTGTTTCTCCATTTTTATGCGATATATTTAATCATATTTTTGATAACTGTACTTATCCGGAAGCTTGGACTGAAGGTGTTATTGTACCGATATTCAAAAAAGGTTCCAAATCAAATCCTGAAAACTATAGAGGTATCACACTGGTAAATGTATTAGGTAAAATATTTTCACTTATTTTACGAAACCGTATCAATAATTGGTGTGAGTGCAACGGCATTTTTAATGAAACTCAATTTGGATTTCGCAATGAGCGTTCTACTGGTGATGCTATTCTTATATTACATTCTATTATACAAAAAGTTTTATCGAATAATTCAAAACTATGGTGTGTCTTTATTGACTACACACGAGCATTTGACTCTGTAAATAGAGATGCTTTATACTTAAAACTTGTCAATTCTGGCATAAGTTGTAAAATGTCTAATATGATTAAGTGTATTTATAATGTTGTTAAATCATGTGTAAAATTACCAAGTACTGGTGAATTGTCAGATTTCTTTGATATTACACTTGGTTTAAAACAAGGAGAGCCATTATCACCTTTATTGTTTATATTATTTATAAATGATATTACTGAAAATATAGATATTAACTTGATAACTGCAAGGGATCTTGAGCTTTTATCTATATATTCGATTTTATTTGCTGACGATATTGTCATGTTTACAACTGACCCAGGTAGTTTACAATCACAAATAGATAGCATTTCACAATATTCAGAAAAATGGGGTTTAGAAATTAAAGTAAAAAAAAACTAAAGTTTGTATTTTTGAAAAACGTAAACAGAATTTTTATCCTGATTTTTTATAAATGAACAAAAGATCGAAATGGTAGATAATTTTACTTATTTAGGTGTCAATTTTACGAAAGATGAACATTCACCTCTGCTGTAAAAACTTTGCATGACCAAGCTCTGAAGGCGTATAATAACTTATTAACAATTTTTGATTCAGTTCGTCTAGATATTAAATCGAAATTGTCTCTTTTTGATTCAATGGTATTACCTATCCTTTTATACGGATCTGAAGTTTGGGATGTATATAACTTTAAAGATATGGACAATCTACATATCCGTTTTTGTAAATATATTCTTGGTGTTAAAAAGCAGACCCCAAACAATATTGTCTTAGCTGAATTAGGTAGGCTACCAAAATCTGCATTATGTAAAGAAAGAGCAATAAAATTCTGGCTGAAAATTATTAACAATGTTAATTCCACTATTTATAACGTATATCATGATCTTCAGGTTAATGTTCGTAACACAAATTGGGTACGTAAGATTACTTCTATTGTTGATCATCTTGGTTTTGGATATCTACATACAGAATACTCTCAAAATTTTAATTATTTCCCACAAATTAAGCAAAGATTACATGATCAGTATATTCAAAATTGGAACAATTCAATCAGTAACATGTCTAAACTCGATCTATACAGAAAATTTAAAAAAGATTATATTTTTGAAGAATATTTAGTTAATATTAGTAACGACGATTTAAGGAAACACTTGACACGTTTACGGCTATGATCTCATAGACTTGAAATTGAATCGGGAAGATTTAGAAGAATAGAAAGAAATAATAGACTCTGTAAAATATGCAATCAAAATGCGATCGAAAATGAATACCACTTCTACTATGTTGTAGCAAATACAAGGATTTAAGACTTAAATTTTTGGGACAAATATCATGGCCAAATATTAACAAATTCATCTTTTTTATGTCTAGCAAAAATGTTAGGAAAACAGTAAATATTGCTAAATTTATTAAAACATGCTATGTCCTGTCGCTCAAAATTACTTAACTCTGTACCTGTTTCTTGATTTATCAGATTTATCTTAATCATCCATTTGTTCATATGCCCACTTGATGGTTTATGTATATATATATATATATATATATATATATATGTTTGTCTTGGGTTTCCGCTGTCATTCGCCAAATTCGCAATTGGCGAAAAAAAATTCGAGTGGCGAAAAAAACTTTCAACAAGCATAAACATTTTTGGGTCACAATTTCATAATCTACCTTAACAGTCCTGATTCAATGTTTTAATCAGTCGTGAAAATCAATAATCCCACTGCCTGCGGCTGTCGCGTGTTGATCCAGATTGTGATTCGCATCACCAACTTCGCACCTCTAATAATGAGAGATTGCCGCGAGGCATAGATTGTTGCAGGTCTGACCCTTATTTTTCACAACAATTAGTGATTGTTTATGGTATGATGTTGATCTGCTCATGCAGATGGCAATTTTATCAGTTGTTACTTTCTGTATCGTCAGTGGTATTGAATAAAGTTCGTACCATACAGTACGGTCCGGATCGTATTTTCCAAATATTGCTATACACTAAATTACTTATTAATCGCATGTTTTAATAGTATTTATGGAATATTTACGACATTATTATGTTGCATTAAGCATTATGACCAACAAAATATCAAAGACTCATTAATTTCCATGAACAGTCGTTACACTTATATTTTCATGAAGTGTACGAATTTTCGGATAACAAAGAATTTCGGATAACGGCACTACACCTTGCAAGCATGTGTCATCTATTGGTATTTGATGTAAGCCTGTTCTAATTGTGTTATCTTATCCTTGATACTTAATCATGTGGCACACATTCATGATGAAATATCCATTTGCCAGGACAGTAGTGATAGTCTTATGAAAATCATAATTCAATTTATAAAAAAGTTGATTTCATTTTAATTTTAATGTTATTGCGGCTCAACAAGAAAAAAGGAGTAAGAGCCAAAGAAATTGAAGTAACCATCTGTAAATTTTGTGAAAGATTTATCTCTTTCCTACCAAACGACACAACTCACAAATAATTGAATGTCATAAAAGTCTTTGGCCGGGTGTATAGGCCTATATTAGTTTCCAGACAAAATCTGAGCAACAGAATGTGATTAAAACTGACCTAGATAGACTAGGTCTAGAAAAGATTATTTTAAAAATCAGATTTTATAATACAGCTGTTATTTTGATAGTTGATTTGGACATGTTGACTTTTGTTTCGGGCAACCGAGATTTTCAAGTCTACTTTTCTAGTGATGAGTAGAAAGATATGATATTTCCACCCCTCTATTTGTACAGTAGAACATTAAATTAAGCATACTTTTTTCCTGTTCATTGTTACTTGAATTTATACATTTTATGTCCCAAATACACTGGAAATTGTGTCTTTGCATGTATGAAATGAAAAAAAAATCAACATCCAGGAGGGGATACCTCTCCCGGACCCTCCCCATTCGTCATTCATGATGATGTGGCGGAAAAAATATATTGGTCAGTGGAAACCAGTTTGCCATATTATGTTGTAAATGGCCAAAGGCAATGCATTTTGCTATTTGCCAATAAACTTTGAACTTTGAACTTGATAATTATTATATTTGGATAATATCAGCAATTATTTGTTTTTTTGCATATATTTTAATAGCAAAAAGCTAACGGGACTTAAAGAAGGGTATGTTGTTTAAAGCAATTGCTGACGCGCTGACGGACGCACACACGGACGACAACTCACCTTGGGTACTTTGTGCTCCGGAGAGCTAAAAATGACGCCCATTATTCGGACAAAAATATTAGCCATGATTTCGATCGAAATTTTAATGATTTTCACATCGATCAAAAACCTATTGCCAGGTAACATGTATTTCATGTTTTTACATTTTCTACAAAACACGGTTTACTCAAACACACTTTCCCTCATGTCTTCAACCAATCGTTACTATTTCTGGCCGATTTCTTTTTTCAATATTCTAGAATATGTATACACCCCTACAAAACGGTGACTCTTTCACATTTTTGTGATCTGTTTTGAAAAACAAGCATGTGCTTTAAAAACGTATATTTTTTTTTAAATTTGTTTACCTGTTTAAACTTGAAATTGATCGATGGCTCTATAACGGATGTGTCGATAGTTCATATTTAACAGATCACAAAAATGTGAAAGAGCCACCGTTTAGTAAGGGTGGTATATAACCACAGCCGGTGTTCGTGATGAAAACAAGAACGTGCGATACACTCAACATTCAACGACGAACATATCGACGAAAATTGCCTTTGGTAATACATATAGATATATTAGACATAAAACGGTTCGCTATAAAAATTAATTGTCTATTTTTTGTCGGACAATTGCAGCTGAGATAAAACAACTAATTACGCGCAGCTATATGTTTGTAATATTTTGTCTTGGACTTACCTATGTGCTTGTAAGGAATAAGTCAAAATTGTGTACACCACTAGACATCGGATTTAAAAATCCAATATCGATGAACCTACATTGGTTTCCGCTACAGTTACAAATAGAAAAAAAGTTACCAAACCGCCTACTGGAAGACAAATGGGACAAGCTCAAATTGACAAAATTTTGTCTGTGCTCCAAAAGAATGCCAACTTGTTAGTCTGGGTACTTGGGAATGACAGTCCGTTTTGGCATGACAGTACGGATGGAAAAGTGATTTTTCTTGAAGAACATAGAACTTCGTGGTTTAACAAAACTATCGACAAATATCCATTCCCTGAAGCCTATCAGGTGAAATACTCATCTGACGTGACTCGATTATTTCCTAGATATAACAACCACAGTGATTTGTGGCGTGAGCTTGGTGTACGCGCTCAACTTCCACAGGCTTTGGTAGAAACAGTTTGGGCTGTAATATTTGTTGATGCCCTGGCTGGGTTCGCTCAAACACCCTGGTAGGTATCAAGCTATATATACGTCACTGTTATCATCAAGACAGGGTACACACATATTTGTTGATGATTCTGTTATACCTCTTATGACAGCCATCTCTTGGCAGTTGTTTTGACTGCAGATAGACATCTGTAGAGATAAAACAATATTTTTTTTAACTCGAACATAAAGAACCAAGTCTCATCTTAAATTACCAGGATAGAGAATGTCCCACCGTCGTATGCTTTTAGCTCCTTCAGGAGTTTTCTTCAGCAGTTGGTTCTCATGAGCTTCTGAACATAGGTTAGTAAATGAGGTACCAAATTGACAAAGACCTTTCTATCTTCCAGTTTCTTTGACAGGATTTATAAAAACTTCCTTCAGAAATGCCCAAACTATTAGCAATTTGTCTATAGTACACTGGCAATCTGTGTCGCATAATGCTTCAAAAACCATCATGCTTTTAAGTAACTTATGACACTGGGCCTCCACCTCCATAATGTCCATGGCTATCTTTAACAACTGAAACCCCCATCTTTAAATTTCAAGTCAGTCTGGAAGACAACTATATCCCCGGTCGCAGAAGAAAATTGTAATTACTATGGCGTTATTTTAGAAATTGGCACAAACATGTATTTGAAAAATAATAAATAACCCATATACGGCGAGTATTTGTGTAATCATGGTTGAATTTCTTGATCATACTTCAATGGGTATATGATTTACATAGCAGACACAAAATAATATGCTCATACAGTCATATGACCTTTGATCCCAAAGTGTGACCTTACTCTGCGTGTCGTATTGATGTGGAGAATATTTGTGTAGAGTTTAAAGTTTATACTTCAGGGGGTGTAGCATTTACAGAGCAGGCAAAAAATGTTATGGACGGAGTCCATTCCTATAATCCCGCTCTGTGGTGGGGGATTAATAATCAAGTTTCATCACCATTTGTACTGATCTCTCACCATTTGAGTCACCACCATAAATGATTAATATGATGGTAAACTGGTTCCTGTTGACTTGTGTGTACAAAGCCAACAGGTACGGCCTAAAATTTCCAGGACGCTGATTTCGATTGGAATCCGGGCAGAATTCTGCCCGGGGGATCTCGCGAGACTTTGCATTATCGATGCACATTTCGCGCGTAATTTAAATAATAGATAAAGATTAGGGAACTGGATAGTTATTTTCTGATCTTGGTCGTTGGAACACTTAATTATAGTGATGGGCAAATCGGCTGAAATTGCCATCCGATTAATAGGCATAATCGGATGAAACAACCGATGCGATTAATCGGACATAATCGGATAATCGGTCAAAAACAGTTATTCCTTTAACTTTTTATTTAAGTGTTCTTCTTTACTATATGCTCCACAGGAGTCAAATAATCAAATATTTACAATAGTAAGTATGTTATTTCTTTATTAAATAATAACAGTTGTATTGCAAAACATCTATGTACATGAAAACAATATTACATAATTATTATCTAAACACAGCAATATTTCATCTATTGATACAACTTTTAAATGTCATGTAATTAGGCATTCTTTCTTCCAACTGTATGGTTTGGTTTTTGTTTCATTCTGGTTCTTGATCATGATTTGTACAGCAGGATATGCTCCATGGACATGTGTAGAGTCAACACACCCTCAGAATTCTAGATGTATTTGCTAGAAAAGAAAAACAATATTCCATTAAGTGTGTTTCCAAAAAAGCTATTGACTAATAAAAAATAAACAAATTAAGTGCAAGAGAAGAATTAATTTAAGATTCTTGACAGTAAAAACAACACAAAATAATTGAGATAAATCATTTGATATGAAAAATTATGTTTGAAAGTAACTGCATTTCGGGTATAACGGTATTCGGATATTACAAAATTTAATTAATGTTGGTTGGTTAGGCATAACTAGGGATGCTAATATAACATAGCATCCCTGGGATAACTAAATACTGAAACATTCTACGATCATTTTCATTAATAATTGCAAACCTCACTGTCGTACCTTTGTTTAACTAAGTCTTCTGTCGGTTCTTCACGAATACATGGACTATGTAAAAAAGAGTCACTGTATGAACCCAGACACTGTTTGTAGCGCCTTTGCTCGGAGATTTTTGTAAATGATTCAAAGCTCTTCGTCTGCATCTGACTTTGCAGCCATGCTGAATGCTGGTACCCCGTAACCAGACGAGAATCTTAGCATAAATCAAGTAAGCAGGGTACAAAACAAGTTAGAGTAGTTTCCCTTGCTATGAATTGGAGAAATTAACCCAAATATCAGTAAATAGAGAAAAGTATACTAAAACACGAAAAGACCGATTATTAATCGACTGGCCGAAGTGACGTCGGCGATGTCGCTCTGAAATTTTACAACGACGATTGTTCGATTGTCGGCGATTGTCGGCCCATCACTACTTGATTAAGTAGCATTTAAATACACACAACGTATACTTTTTTATTTTTAAAATCGAGTACTCGATCACGGTCGGTGTGGGAAAAAAATTTTTTACTTATGTAGATTTTTTTAATTTTTATTATTATTCGTTGATCTGTCAAATAACATTAATCACCGGACACAATTTCAACTTTTTGAGTGTTACAACCTGATTTTATATTCTTATAAAATTCATATAAATATGCGATGCCAATAATAAATTTATAAGTCGTGCCCAATCTGATTCTGGACTACGTGTTTTAAAATTAATTAAAGCAAACAGTATAGTTGATCATCATTTGACCAGTATATATCATTGTCTCAATTTCAATACATGCAGTGATAAAATCAAGATAAGTAGCCAATTAAGAAGTTGTTATGCAATATTACGTAACACGACCGTCTCTCTTCCTGGACCCTTATAAGGGAGAAATATTTTATGGATCATTTCACCGAAGGGGGTAAATATATTCGTAAGCATTTGTGCCTGATACCATGTTAAATTTACAAAATACAGCATAGATCATAATCTTAATTACTCCTAATTTAGTTCTGTGAAGTCAGATGTTAACGAAAAGAAATTAAGTAACAAAAGAATTACTTAAAACGACACTTGACATATATACTGATAAACATTTTGTATATAAGATATATATTTTAATTGTAAATAAAGAAAAATATGTTTTAAAGGAATTAATATATATTAGATCGAACTATGCAGCATATATATATTTATATACATATGTATATGCTTTTTTTAAAAAAAGAAAATCATTTAAACAATAAAAAAAATAATCAAGGCATTAATTGATATTTTCAAGATATGTATCTTTGATATGTTATATGACTATACTGTAACGAAAATTCACATTATAACTTCTAGTATCTATATTTTTTTATTTTGAATAAAGGGTATCCATGAGATATTCAAACATTAGCACTACATTACATTTTCAGATGTACGGAAATCCCCGATATTTCTCGAATGAACAGCAACCAATGAAATAGCCAAACCGGGTTGACCAATCAAAACGCTGGAAAATTTAGACCGTACCTGTTCCTTTGGTGCACTGCATAATGGAACGGGAACCAGTTTAATATGACGGCGAGGCTTGAAACTCTTCAGTTCCTGTCCACTCCGGCCTATATTGGTATGCATCCAGGAGCATGTTTTCAACTTCTGCAATGCGTCTTTTGTTGGCAAGTATAGTCGGTACATAGTTGCATTTGCAAGTCATGTCCAAGTCCCAGGATTAGGGCAAGCCTGGAGAACTCGGATTTCTTTTTCCTGATCAGTGTTTTCTCTACGTGATGTGATGAATACACCTTTACATGTGTTGATAACATCTAAATTGTGCTTGAAGTTTCCTTCGTTCACAAATTCTATGAAAGAGCATTCTTCGCCTTTGATTCTTTGGCAGAAGCTTGATTTGAAGAATCTTTGGATATTCCTTGTGGGTCAAAAGAGATTTTGGACTTCATCTCCTTGCAGTAAACACAGTAGATGATTCTGTTATACCTCTTATGACAGCCATCTCGTGGCAATTGTTTTGACTGCAGATAGACATCTGCAAAGATAAAACAAGTTTCGAAATATTTTTTGTCTTATCTTTGCAGTTATATCTGATAACATATTCTATAGACCATATTCTATTTTATGGTTTTGTAGTCACCGGAGAACAAAGACACTATAATTAATGACCAGATAATATAGTTTCCATCTCGTATAACCCATTTGTACGTAGATTTTGAGATCAAAACCAACAATGAAGATAAAATACTGTTAAACAAGCTAAAACGTAGCAAATTTTCTAAACCAAGGGCCCATAACTCTTGATGCTGAGGTCCGATTCCACCCATAACTGAACTTGTCCAAGACCGTAAGGTCTTACACATTCATTGTAAATATGATCAAAGGATCGGTGAATAAATGAAGGCGTTAGAGTGTAAACAAGCTAAAATATAGCAAATTATCTAAGTCATGGGCCCATTACTCTTCAAGTTCTGGTCCGATTCCGCTCATAATCGAAATTGTCCAAGATCTTTTAGTGATACATATTTACTGAAAATATTATTAGGATTGGTGAATAAATGAATGCGCTAGATTATAAACAAACTCTTGTCAACGTCTCAATGCCAAGGTTCTTGGCAAACTACACTTTGACCAATAACATGCCTTTGTGTATATTTTATAATTATACATTAGGAACATGTCATATCGTTTTAGAAAAACGCTTCAGGTTGCTCCATTACAAATAGGCTGTGTCATTAGAGATTATTTAATCTTGCAACTCACAATCTAATTTAGCGGAGTAAAAGCAAAGTAAAGAATTAAAAACGCGGATAATACTAAGAAGAGATACCAGAATACTATACTACTCAAAATTTGATTAGGATCACTTTTTATTCTGTATGGCATTATCGTCAATTTTGGATTACATACATAAAATATGAATTTTGGTTATTTTCAAAGATACCTGTATATCATGAGTGCAACATGTAATACATACATTAAATCGGATCTGCGTAGAGATTGTCAATACGTTTGTATTTTTAAACACAATACGTGTTCATGCATGAAATACACTCAAAAAACAACTATCGGTTATCGACGAACATACCGACCAAAGTTAACTTATATGCTAGAAGGTACACACACTTATACATATATAGAGTACTAGTATTATATCAGTACACTGTAAAAAATAGTTGTCTATTTTTTGTCTGACGGTTGGAGTTGAAATGATGGCTATAAAAAAAAAAACAATTATGTACAAATATATGTTTGTAGTGCTTTGTGTTGGATTTATCTATGTGCTCGTAAGGCATAAGTCATTTGTTTGGACACCACTAGACATCGGATTTAAAACATCCAGTATCGCTGAATCTACAATGGTTTCCGCTACTGTTACAAATAGAACAAAAGTTACCAAACCGCCTCCTGGAACTCAAATGGGACAAGCTCAAATTGACAAAATTTTGTCTGTGCTCCAAAAGAATGCCAACTTGTTAGTCTGGGGACTTGGGAATGACAGTCCGTTTTGGCATGACAGTACGGATGGAAAAGTGATTTTTCTCGAAGAACATGGAACTTCGTGGTTTAACAAAACTATCGACAAATATCCATTCCTAGAAGCCTATCAGGTGAAGTACTCAACTCACGTGACTCGGTCATTGTCTAGGTATAACAACCATAGTGATTTGTGGCATGAGCTTGATGTACGCGCTCAACTTCCACAGGCTTTAGTAGAAACAGTTTGGGATGTAATAATTGTTGATGCTCCGGCTGGGTTCGCTGAACAACCTGGTAGATATCAAGCTATATATACGTCACTGTTATTATCAAGACAGGGTACACACATATTTGTTGATGATTACGAGAGGAAAGTGGAACACCAAATGTCTGATCAAATGCTTGGAACCCCAGTTGAAGTAACAAATAGACCTAGATCGATCGAAAATGCAAACCAACAAGCGCACTTCGTTGTCAATGAGTGGCATAAACAGAGTGTTCGGGCTTTGAGACGAAATCAGACATCATCGTTTAGAAAGTAACACGGTTCGCTTCTATGGAAAAAAGGATAAAGATCTACAATTATTTCAAAATGCATATGAGACTGATCATCATCATGGTAGCAATTTATTCTTACTTACCATGAAAGTTTTAATTTGTTAAGGTCCACAAGTTTAAATCTCGTGAAATATTTTACATGACCACTGACTACGTATATATCTCTTTTTATTCATCTCTATAAAAGTATTCATACATTCTTCATGAAAGTTTGACGTAAAATAAGATTTCCAATTAAAAGATAGTTTTCTAAATTCAATTACTATATATAATAGATACATTTATTTCAATTTATTCAAATTAGTGCTTGCACATGTGCATCTTTATTTTTGTTCTAAACGTTGTCGTTTTTATGATGATCATTTCCTTTTGTCACGTGGCGTTTGGTGCGGAACGCGCCAATACTTCTTCGTGAACTTGTTTTTTTTGTGGGTTTTATGAGTGTTTTTTTTTAAGTAAAACATTCGAAATTGCATAGTGCACATAGTAGCTTGAGAGGTTCGGGAGATGTTATAATAGCCACTTTAGCGATTTTGGTTCCTTTTTTCCTTTGTGGGTAATTTTTGAATAAAATGTACATTTGTATTTGGGTGATCGGTAAACATTTTTCTTCGACTTGAGTTTATGTGTTGATTTTATTCAAATTATTAAAGTTAAACTGCATTGATTTATCAATGTCTACGTGTTTTACATCCCATCATTCGAATAAACGGTATATGTGTACATTCTCGCCTAAGTATCCGTATTAGAGTAATATTTTTCTTAGAATAATTACGCGTTTTAATAGTTTTAGATTTGTAATTAACCTGTTAACAAGATTGCAGACCTCCAATGATTGATAGATACACACATATACGTATAATTCGAGTGACTAGAGAAAATAGTGACTGAAAATAAAATGTTAAAGGATATATTGATTCGATCAAAGATGATAAATAACCAATTACAAATGTATATGAAGACACAAGTGGGTAAGATACAGATTTAAATGATGTTGTGAGAAGGTTAAATAACTTCACAATCTAAAAGATGAACTTGAAAAAATAAAAGAGGAAAATAACGATCATGAGTAGCATTGAATGTATACAGATACAACATGAAGGTCAATGAAGTGCAGTACACTCGGAATATATGTTCAAGGAGACAAATCCAGGATACAGTTCACATGACACTGCAATAATTTCAGATGGTGCCTTACATACATAGCTTTGCCAGACAAAGGTATGAGGTGAAGTTTGCCCTGCTTTCAATGTGTGCGGCCAAATGTAAATAAAGATGATGACTTTACAGCTATAATGGCTTATCATGAAGAAGTGTTGACACAGGATGAACTCTCGGGTTCAGGATGATCATTCTCCAATTTTGTTAGCTACTAATGACTTAACAGACACTTTGAACAGAACAATACCAATAGACAATCAGTAACTGTCAATGAAATGAACATTGTCAACAACGGATAGAGATGCCGAGTCTGAAATCACTGATACATTGATAATTCTTCTTAAGAAATTATCTCAATATCTAGTGTATCAAACCAGTACGCGCTAGTTCATGATCAACTTGTGTAATCCATAACATCAATAAACAGTGTTAATTCATTCAATTCCACAGAAGCTTTGTTGTTTTTTTTTTGTTGTTTTTTTCAATTTGAGAGTGTGGTCAGGATGTTGGACATTATGACTGTTTTGTGAAGGTGAATGTTGTTCAGCTTAACTGTTTTGATGATTGTCAGTGTTGATGATTGAACACAGAGTCCTACGTGTCATCAATATTATCTAATTACAGACAGTATAATATGTTCCTAAGAAAACGTAAAACACAGTTAACTTAAAATCATTCTGATAAAAAAGGAACTACAGTAAAACTTCATAATCTCGAGGAGTCATCGGACCAGACTTAATAATCAAGATAAGCTTCAAGCTCGTTGTAACCGGGTTTTTATTTCTTGAATGAAAAATCAACAATGCATCATGCGTTCCATTTCCTTTACTTGGGGTTTATTCAATAATACAGTAAAGTTTCACCAAATGATAATAATTCGATAATACGACCGTCGTCCCGCTAATACAGCCGATTTTCTAAAGTACCAACATTTTCCCATACTAATTAATTTATAAACAAGTTGATAACTATAATGACTGTATGTCACAGGTGCTTGGTTGTTGTTGAAGTTTAATTGACAAAAGACATGGCTGTGGTGAAATCACGAACAGATAATGTGTATGTGTGTGTGTGTAAATTTCACCTTAGGCCTTGGTTATTTCAACTTATTTGTCAATCAAACATCAACAAGTAAGTTTTGAACTGACTGAACTTTATTCGGAAATCGATATTGATAGCCTTTGGTCCTTAACAAAACATGTATTAATGAAATACATCTACACGGAAGTACTAATTTACGGTAATTTACAGCGTGCGATATTAGAACTGTTCAGAAATTTGCAAATAACGTGTAAACGTATATTGACTTGATTTGACTACTTTATGATACGAAGAGATTGTTTGATGTTGAAAATGTGTAATTGTTGAGCAATTAATGGGAGTCAAGGGGGATAAACGGTAATGTCGGCATGAGATTACTGGCCATACGACCTTGTCGTATAATTTGGTGAAAACGTTCTAAGGAGCACATCCTATAAGCTTACATTTGGCAATTAGAAGACCCAGCGCGCGACCAGCACTCTGAGCAACCATCTTCAATGATACTGCAATTAAATATAAATGTTCATGAAGTACAAGGCCTAAATAAGTTTATTGAACAGTTCAATTCAATACACTATCTCCAACTTTAAAAATAAAAATAGATCTTGGTAAAGACTGAGTACGAAAGTGAACCACGTTTCTCTTATTAATATTTATAGACATCTCATTACGTGTACATCAGTCATTTAATGCATATAACAGCAGTTGTAAGTCATGTTCGTTCTCTGTTAATAGTACAATATCAGCATACAACAGAATATAAACAGTTGCATTGCCTACGTTTACTCCAATGTTAAATGATCTAAGATAAATGGCCAAATCGTTTACAAACGGGTTAAAGAAAATGGGGAGATAGGATACAACCTTGTCTTAAACCTGATTTAACATCGAACCAGTCAGTATTGTGAAAATTACTCGCACACATGATGAAACGTATAAAGACTTAATGGCCTGTAACATTTTACCATTTATGCCTAGATCAACCAATCTGTTCCATAATAACGATTAATGTAATCATTTACTGTATAAGCTTTTTTTAAATCAATAAAAGCCGTAAATGTCTCAACAATACTAGTTAAGGAGGATATCTGATGAATTGTTCCTCCATTTTTCCGAAACTCGTTTTTGTCATCAACCACAACAGCATTGGTTTCTGACCATTTAGTCAATCTGTTGTTGAGTATTCTACAATAAAATTTATATACAGACGACGCAAGGGCAATTTCTCTGTATGCAAGATGGTCCCTTAGATCTAGTGTTGATGATTTTCGTATCGGGTAAAACAATGCTATTATTGAAACATAAGTTAAACAGTACATGAAGAAAATAATTATATAGTAGTACCGTAACATAACACTGTCATCAATCCCGCAAGCTTTTCCAAATGTAGCTTTAGAAACAGTTTTGCACCTTTTACAACAGATATACCATCAGTTAAGGCCATACTAGCAGCATTATCATTATTGTCAACATTTACTTCCACGTGTACATTACTATTAACAAATAAAGAACTAAAATCAGTTTTCCATTAGGAAAGTACGTCATTTATAAATGTAGATACAGAACCATCCGAAAGTACAACTTCTTCTGGTATACGTTTACTTTTGGACTGTCTCACTCCTTTGTTACCAATAGATTGCCAGAATGTATTCTGATTTGCATAACATTCATTTAATAACTCACACTGCATATTATACCATTGAGTACGTTTTGAACGTTGCACTTCTCTATCAAACACCTTACTCATTCTATTACAACATTTTAACCTATTGCTTTCAGTCGTACAGAGTTTAGACCAAATATCATTCCACCAAGGTTTACCTGGTCTACGCTTCCTGAAACTACTATGTTGTAAACTATTCTTATAGGGAATGTTTGCATACTTACTGCCTGTAACGGTACAAAACCATTCGCGATAGACAGCATCTATGGAAACTTGATTAGTTGAAGTTTGTTCCAACCACGCTGTCAACTGATTGATTTCAATCAATGCGGAATTATCAGATATAAAATCATTACATACGTAACTAGGATCAAAATTACTGGAAGAGGAACTTGTATCATTTGTATTACAAACTAGTTGGTGCTAATACCTTTGTGTTTCAACAAATATTTATCAAATATGAAGTTAATGTGACAGTAAAATCCTTTAAATATGACAAATTTTCATGAGATGTAATACCGTAATCAACAACAGACGTACCTTTCACAGAAACTGAAGTAAAATCATTACAATCACCATTCCTACCATTTAACATGCACATATTAGTTCAAATACATTAATAAAATATCTGTAAACAGCTCACCATAGTGATTTTTGGTAAAATCAATGATCCTACACGGTGGTACATCATCTATTCCCGGAATATAATCACGGAGCTCACCACACCTACTGTTGAAATCTCCACAAATAAAATGATTTCCTTCATTCTGATACTGGTAAATATCTGTAAGTAAATTACCATTAAAAGCATTCACGTAATAAAACGCGGTAGTATAGTACACACATGGTAACAACGTAACATTATGTAAATTACCATAAAAAGCATTCACGTAAAAAACGCGGTAGTATAGTACACACATGGTAACAACGTAACATTTTCATACGTATGAGACAATTTCAACCATGAAATACCCTCAAATGAATTATTTAGTTTAGATACATTATACAAGGTTAAAGATCATTAGTAATTAAAAAAAACAAATCCTCCAGATCCAGCACGTGCATTTCTGTGAATAATCTTCCTGTTGTGTCCATACCATTTATAATCATCAACGTTACAAATATCGTTATTTAATAAATGAGTTTCTGCAATAACTAAAATATCAAACTGTTTGTCTATATAATGCACATGGAACGTAAAATATAATTGTCAGAATTAGGGTTCATACTCCAACTTCGAACGTTCCAAAACCCGGCTTTTACCTAGAAGACACGAGAAGTACGTCCATTGGAGTTACCTCGCCGCTCATTGCGGCCTCTACCAAAAGTGTCCCTCCGTCCCCTGACCGTATTCCACGCCCCGTTGTCGTTTCCTTGGGTATCGTTGCCATTCTGCTGACCGCCCTTGCCGGCAGAAAGAGATCTGGACAGTGTAACGCCTGTCATCGTTGGTTGGCCGAGATCTCATAACCCGCCGTTCGTCCCTGTTCCCGTAACGGACCCGGTCCCCTTGTCTTTCGCCCGTCCTAGAATGTAGTAGACCTCCTGCCGATTTCCCTGACCTCACAATCCTATTACCTTTTACCACCAGGTCACTCTGCTTCATAGCACTCAAAATTGCCCGAAAATTTCCCGTCAGACGAAGTTCTGTCTGCTACTGTCTGATCATGGTGAATAAACACATCACTATACTGGCGAGAATCCTTTGAACAGTTGGCGCTTCCATGTCATGATCTTTGTAATATCACCATGTGACTTCAACGTGGCGATAACTACACCCGGTTTCCTTGTGTTTCCGTGCAGCTACTTCCACTCGGCTTTAAAAAAGTGCAGGTGATACCAGCAACTTCTACTTCTACTCCCGACCAGTCAATACTGACTATTAGACATTTGCGATTTAAGACGGTGACGTTGACGGTGTTGAACTTCGGATTAAATTAAAGGGGTCGTCTCACATTTATAATGAAAATGAATTACATTGGAGTACATGCATGTTATTTTGATGTCAAGTCATATTTACAGAATTAAACCGATTTGGGTTTTTCCGGCACACAAGATCCGGCAAATATTTACTACACGTGGTAACACTTCCCGACGTTGTCTCCATATTGTTCCTGCTGATTTATAACACTTGAGCTCAACACAAACACGATACTGTCGAATATATCTATTTAATTTTCGATACTTTCCAGGGGCGTAGCTTGACCAATAATGGTGTAAACATACATTTCTGAATGCTCGTGGGTGTTATTGTGTACCTCGGCCCAAGTGCGTTTTAGATATCTCGCTTGAAAATCTATGCCTGTTTCAAGTTCGTAAAAATCTTCCACGACTTTTTTGCATCCACACACTGCAATACCTTTCGACTGAGGTTAGTTTGTTTAACACTGGCAAATAATTCGCATGTACATACTATTTATTAGACCAATAAATCTAACTGCATACGAAGTCACATGTCTATTATTTCCACAGATATCAAATGCAAACAACAAAACAGTAGATCTACATGTACCTTCAATATTTACGCAAAGACACATGACGAAATGTATTTAGTTCTAATCAAATATCAGTGTAATTTTACGATTTCTTTTCCGGCTGATTACATCTAGAACATGTCCAGAGTCCAGCTGTTTTTCAGTGTAAACATTTAAAAGTCCTAAACTTGACAATCTACTTGTTGTCATGGTGTTTCTGGTGTAACATATCAATAAACCATCGCTCAGCTGTAGTTGTAGATACTAGCGAATACACAGAGCACCGTATGTACGGACGGGTACAAATCTTGGTTTGTAGCCTTCAATTCTCCAAGTAGGAAAAGGTACCTCAGTTCCAATGTGGCGCATTAAACCAAACCGATGAGCATCATTCAGATGTCCTATGATATATATAATGCGTATATTTAGGTATGTTGCTATCATTATCAGGGTAATTACACTACAACTATATATAGTCTATATTCGTGATCATTTTGAATTATTAATTTACTTGTATTTTGTTCATTAACAAATTTTGATTTTAACAATATGACAAATACAGACGTAAGTAGTTTTGTTTATGAATGTGCAAATTTCTGTTTACGATTACATTCACATAGAACCAGCTTAGAGTTTTTGAGTATGTGCCAATTTAGGAGTAACTTGAAATGCAAAGCCGCCCGATGCCAGTGACGGGAAAGGGCCGCATAGACGACAGGTACCTGGTAGACGCAGCTAGGCGACAGCAGAAACGCCCTCTGGCATAATTAATTCGCGACAACCAAGAGTCGTATAACAGATTCATTACATAAAGTACCGAAATTTATGCGTATGCTTGGTTTATAGGCCTATTGGTTTAGTTCTAGTTCTGTTGAAAATGAATAAAATTGTAAAATAAACATGTTTTTGAGTTGACATGCAGACAAAATAATTAGTAACACTTGCCCTATACAAGAGTATGAATCAATAAATTTGAGATGACCCCCGAATTTAATCCCAAATCCGATGTCCACCACCGTCACCGTCTTAAACCGCAAATGTCTATTACTGGGAGGCGCTTTGTGTAGAAAAGCAGTGTTAATTTATAGTGTTACGTGCTTGTGTTAAAAGATAAAATTGGTGCACCGACAAAATGGTTGTGGTCAACGTAGACAAGATTGTACTGAATTTTATACAAAACAATTAGGGAAGATTGTACTCTGCGTTTCTCTAAAGTCAGCCAATCAAGATATTTTACTAATTGGTGACAATACTCTGGTAATCATAGTCATTGTAACATATCGTGCTGCAGTCCTCAGAGTACACTTTCTACCTTGTATGCCAGGTGTTTTGCCAAGGGTGCCATATAATTGAGCAATGTTCTAATTGAGGTCTCACATAAGTTTTGTATGCAGGTTCTTTGACTTGTCTATTCTGGGTTTTAATGTTTCTCTGGATAAACCTTGATGTATTTTTTGCTTTGGAGGTTATATTGTTGATGTGGGGTCCAGTTTTTAAGGTCTTGTTATGCAGGATATAGGGGTATTCTACAGATTTTTTCTTCCGGGAAATTCTTAGTACCGCACACTTGTCCGGGTTGAACTCCATAGACCAGTCCTGTTCCCAACGTTCTAATCTACGTAGGTTTTCTTGTAAGTTGAATGCGTCTGACTGTCCTTTAATTGTTAAGTAAACTTTTTTTTGTGTCATCCGCAAATAACCATGTCCTACTCCTGACAGTTTCTGGCAGGTCGTTTATATATGCCAGAAACAAACAGGGTCCAAGGACGGAGCCCTGTAGGACGCCGGATAACACTGGTAATTACTCAGACCTTCAACCGCAACCCTCTGGATGCGATTGTTTAGAAATGAGCTGATCCAAGATAAGATATGTAAGTTTACAGCCAAGCGTTTCAATTTGTGAATTTGTTTGTGATGGTCGACTTTGTCGAAGGCCTTTGAAAAATCCATCACAATAACGTCAGTCTGTAGAACTTTGTCAAGGTTGTCAAAGGTTTCCTGTGAGAAGCTAAGTCGTTGGGTCTTACAACTACGTTTAGAGCGAAAACCATGTTGATGTGGACTAAGGATGTTTTGACCATCAAAGAAAGTCATCAAGTTTGAGACTATAATGTGTTCCATCAGTTTGGAGACTATGCATGTAATTGGTATTGGTCCGTAGTTACTAGGTTTAGATTTAGGACCGTTTTTAGCTCACCAGAGCACAAATGTGCTCAAGGTGAGCTTTTGTGATCGCCCTGCGTCCATCGTTCGTCGTGAAGTGGCGTCAATGTTTACTTAAAACAACATCGACTCCTACACCGCTATGCCGATTGCAACCAAACTTTGCCGGAATGATCCTTTGGTGGTCCCCTTTCAAAGTTGTTAAATTTCATTAAAAACTCTGGTTGCTATGGCAACAAATAGAAAAAACTTTAAAAATCTTCTTGTCCGAAACCACAAGGCCTAGAGCTGAGATATTTGGTATGTAGCATTGTGTAATGGAACTCTACAAAGTTTGTTCAAATTATTCCCCTGGGGTCAAAATTGGCTCCGCCCCGGGGGTAACTTGATTTTACATAGGCTTATATAGGAAATTAAAAAAATCTTCTTGTCAAAAACTACAATGCCTAGAGCTTTGATATTTGGTGTGTAGCATAGTCTAGTGGACCTCTATCAAGTTTGTTCAAATTATTGCTCTAGGGTCAAAATTGGCCCCGCCCCGGGGGTCACTTGATTTATATAGACTTATATAGGAAAATTTAAAAAATCTTCTTTTCCAAAACCGCAAGGCCTAGAGCTTAGATATTTTGTATGTGGCATTGTCTAGTGGACCTCTAACACGTTTGTTCAAATTATGGCCCCGGGGTCAAAATTGGCCCTGCCCTGGGGTTTATTCTATTTTATATAGGAAAATTTGAAAAATCTTCTTCTCAGAAACCACAAGGCCTAGAGCTAAGATATTTGGCATATAGCATTGTCTAGTGGACCTCTACCGAGTTTGTTCAAATTATTGCCCTAGGGTCAAAATTGGCCCCGCCCCGGAGGTCACTTGATTTATATAGACTTATATAGGAAAATTTTAAAAAATCTTCTTCTTCGAAACCGCAAGGCCTAGAGCTTAGATATTTTGTATGTGACATTGTCTAGTGGACCTCTACCAAGTTAGTTAAAATTATGGCCCCGGGGTCAAAATTGGCCCTGCCCTTGGGTTTATTCTATTTTATATAGGAAAATTTAAAAAATCTTCTTCTCTGAAACCACAAGGCCTAGAGCTAAGATATTTGGTATGTAGCATTGTCTAGTGGACCTCTACCAAGTTTGTTCAAATTATTGCCCTAGGGTCAAAATTGGCCCCGCCCCGGGGGTCACTTGATTTATATAGGAAAATTTAAAAAATCTTCTCCAAAACTGCAAGGCCTAGAGCTTAGATATTTTGTATGTGGCATTGTCTAATAGACCTCTACCAAGCTTGTTCAAATTATGGCCCCGGGGTCAAAATTGGCCCTGCCCTGGGGTTTATTCTATTTTATATAGGAAAATTTGAAAAATCTTCTTCTCCGAAACCACAAGGCCTAGAGCTAAGATATTTGGTATGTAGCATTGTCTCGTGGACCTCTATCAATTTTGTTCAAATTATTGCTCTAGGGTCAAAATTGGCCCCGCCCCGGGGGTCACTTGATTTATATAGGAAAATTTAAAAAATCTTCTCCAAAACTGCAAGGCCTAGAGATTAGATATTTTGTATGTGGCATTGTCTAGTGGACCTCTACCAAGTTTGTTCAAATTATGGCCCCGGTGTCAAAATTAGCCCTGCCCTGGGGTTTATTCTATTTTATATAGGAAAATTTAAAAAATCTTCTTCTCCGAAACCACAAGGTCTAGAGCTAAGATATTTGGTATCTAGCTTTGTCTAATAGACCTCTTTTAAATCTGTTCATATAATGGCCATGGGATAAAAAACGGCCCAGATGGGTCACTTGATCTTACTTGGACTCATATAGAAAACTTCAACAATGTTCATCTCCAAATGACTTTTTCTCCTGGTGAGCATTTATAGGGCCATCATGGCCCACTTGTTATATATAGTAGCAATATTAGCTTTTTCGATCCAGTATTCAGGGACATGACCAGTTTTAAGAGATAGCTTAAATATTTCAGTGAGTATTGGGTCTATTTCACTGTGGAGTTCTTTGAGGACCCTTAGTGATATTTGGTCGGAACCCGAGGCCTTATTGGGATTTAGACCTTCAAGGAGTTTGTTAACACCATCAACCGTGACTGAAATTGGGGGGGGGGGGCATTTTGTGAGATGGAGGATTAAGTATACTCCTACTTATCTGTTGGAGGCTTAGTGGTTGAGGTCGTGAAAAGACATAATCAAATTGTCTGTTGAGAATATTTGCCTTGTCAACAGGGTCGGTGTAAGTGATACCCGCAGGCTTAAGGAACTCCACAGCTCTCAGTTTTGTTGTGTTTTACAAAACTGTAGAATTTTTTATTGTGACATGGTTGGGAATCAGCATTAAATATGACGGACTCTAAGTATGACCAGTAGGAGTTCCGAATTTGTTTCTGAACAGTAGCCTTAAGGGCTTTAAAATTTTGATTGAAAGCTTCTTTTGAAGTTTAGCAAATAATTTGTCTCTTTTACGTAACTATAATGTCCTATGTGACCCAAGGTAAATTCTGCCTATATTTGGTTGTTTTTGTAGGGATATGTATGTCAATGAATCTATGCAGTCTGAATTTAAGTCAGTCCAGGCTAATTCAGCATATGTATGTTTACGATCACTGAACTTCATTTTCTTCAACTCTGACTTTATTTTTTACCAGTTAGCTTTCTTGTAACATGGGATTTTCCTTATGGGTTGAACAGGCCTCCTTTTATTTGTATTTAATTCATGGTGAATGATATTAAAGGCTGAGTTGCCTAGACTGGGTAGGGATTTTACATCATGCACTATTGATGGGAGGTTTGTAAAAAAGAGATCCGAGTGTATTTTGATTTCTAGTAGGGAGTTTGACCATTTGCTCAAGTTTGAGACTAACAATCCTTTCTAAGAAATGTTCATACATATCTTTATACTTGCAGGGTTGTTTGACAGATTCAGTAGGCCAGTCAATGTCAGGCATATTGAAATCACCTAGAAGCCAAGGTTTGCTATTTTGGGGGATTTTCTGTAGAGATAACCTAAGTCGGGAGTATGCATCAGGGTCATTTTCATGTGGCTTAATAATTATAGTATGATCCGACAAAGATATTAGGGGACCCAGGTATTGTGATTTTAGCCAAACAGATGTTGGAATCACTTCTGGCTCAATAGGGATTTTGTTATGGCTATTAGAATTTCACCTCCTTGACTGTGTATTCTGTCATCTCTCAACACTGCATAGTCTAAGTTATCAGGCAAAAGTTCTGCAGTATGGATGTCAGGTTTGAGCCATGTTTCACTGCATCATATCACATCTGGTTTGACCTGGTCTATCAGCGTGCTTCAATTCAGGGACTTTATCTTTAACTGACCTGAAATTTATGTTATAAACCTTTTAACCCATCACGACTCAAACCATTTATTTAGTTCTCACATATTCTTCTAGTCCACGTACTACAATATTAAATGACACATCTGTTTCCGACATCTGTTGATGAAATGAACCTAATTTATCATAAAACATTTCAACTTATCATTGATTTCATCAATATCTGAGGAAAATTCTGTCTGAATATCAGTTTTTAATGATCGACACTTATCATCAACATCCTTTTTTGTTTATTTCTGTTATTGCATGCCATGGTTATCTTCTGTTCTAAACCCGCCTCCAATTTGCCCATGCGCTCGTTAATTGCTGCATATGAATTAAATATGAAGCTAACCAATCAACTTATTAAATTAATTATTTAGCACTTATCATGGGATATATTAATATCTACGGGATACGTCCATTTTCACAATAGACCTACTTGAATAGGTGAAAAAGGAATAAAATGGCAGTCATATCTACCGGAAACTATTAAGGTATATGGCTTGGTTATAATCGCTTAAATAACGTAAAATGATATTTTACATTATTTTCATAGATTAAATATCATACTTAAATACCAAGCAACAAAAAATTCTAACAGAACGCTCATAATTGGTGTTCAATGGCGATTAATACTGCACCCCTTTATTGACTTTTCCTTATCAGCGTTAACATCTCTAACGTAATGTGCATTGTATCGGTACGATATGACACTATTAATTCATTAATGACACAAATTTGTTATAAAATCTCTTACTATATAGACATCAAACCCGGGCGTGGTTTCAACAATTGAATCGTTAACATAAGCGATTTTGATTGGCTATCAAAATTGAATGGGTGCGTCAAATTCGTTGATTTCATCAAGGACTTATATACCTACATATAAGTCCTTGATTTCTTAAGACGACAATGATCCGGCAATTTAATTTGTAATTTCTCAGCTCTAAAAAACACAGTATGTGTCATTTTCGAATTAACATTGCCGTCTTATTTGATGACGGATTTCAAAGCGTTTTTTTTTATTTTGTAGCAGAAATGTTAATCTAGGGAAGCGTGCCTCAGAATTGTGATACTTGTTATAGAGGATATAGTGTTATTGATTATATGTTATGTAAACAAGATATGTTTGATTGTATTACTGCTTTTGAAATTGATGATCCTAACATAATATCAGACCATTGTTTGATGTCGGTTGCCTTTATTTTTAATAGTACTAACTATGTCCAAAGTAAAGAAAATATTGAAACAAATGTGAAGACTATAAAAGATAAATACATATGGTAACAAGAAGTTAAGCCTCAATATGTAAACAATTTATTAGCTCTACTATGATTGATAAGTTAACAAATGGAATTAAGATATGTAGATAACATGTTGATATAGCTAATTGTATCGATAAACTAGAGAGAGTAATCGAAAGTTCAGCGTCGCATTGTAAAAAACAAACCAAGACTGACAATGAACACGATAGTGGTGTACAAACCAAATTTACTCAACCATGGTTTGACGATAAATGTTTTGAAAAGATGAGTAGTTTTAATTCTTGTTTAAATTCATATAAGAAATGTCAAAATGATGAAAATAGATGTAAAATGGTGAAAGCAAGGTCGGATTATAAGTCAATTATAAGAACATGTAGATACAACTATGACAGGGAGCAAACTAATAAACTTATAGATAACAAACATAAAAATGCTCGCCTTTACTGGAATTTATTAAAACAAACGACAGGTATCAAACAGACAAATAATAATATTGCGTTGTCTGCATTTGAAAATTACTTCAAAGCTGTCAATAATCCTAATGACAGATTTTTTAGGCCCGACGAAGATATTATACATTTCGTTAACATGTATGAAAACAATGAATACAAAATAATGTTTAGTGAATTAAACATTGAATTGTCGACTGATGGAATTAATATTGCCATAAGTCAATTAAAAAATAACAAATCAGGAGGTCCTGATAATATGATAAACGAATGTTTACTTCCGGTAAACATGTTTTAGTTCCAATATTGTATGTTTTGTCCAATAAAATCTTTGAAAATGGATACTTTCCTGATAGATGGTCAGAAGGTTATGTAATTCCTCTTCATAAGAAAGGAAGTGTTAACAATGTTGATAATTATCGCGGTATCACGTTATTAAGTTGTATAAGCAAATTGTTTACCCGAGTTATAAATAATAGATTAAAAACATGGGCCGAAAATTACTGTGTATATATTGAAGCTCAAGCAGGTTTTAGATCTGATATGAGCACAACAGATAATATTTTTTATTAACGATTTAGAAGAGATGTTTATAAAAAATCAGACAGATGGAATTGACGTCAATATGTTTAAAATTTTTATGTTGTTATATGCCGATGATATAGTTATTTTTGATAATTCGGCAGAAAATGTACAAAGAAATATGAACTTATTACATGAATATTGTTTAATTACACTGGAAATTAAAAGTTAATGTATCTAAAACTGAAGTCATGATTTTTAAAAAGGGGGTACTATTCCACAAAACGTGATATTTCTTTACGATGGCGTGCCAGTGGAAATAATGAATAAATTTTGTTATTTAGATATTGTTTATCTGGGCAAGCATTGAAAGCCATATTCAAGTTGAATAAATATTTACATAAATTTACATACATTTCTCCTCAACATAAATTAGAATTATTCGATAAACTAGTCTCGCCAATATTCAATCATAGTATTGCTCTGAAGTTTGTTTTGCGAAGGATTCATCGATAGAAAAAGTACACATGCATTTCTGTAAAAGATTGTTAGGAGTGAAAAAAAAACACAAAATGATTTTATTTATGGGGAATTAGGACGGGTTTCATTTAATTGTATTCATCATGTTAAAGTAATCAAATACTGGCTACGTATATTACAAATGTCTCATTCAAAATATGTATAACGGCATAACTTACAGTACGCTAAAAATGGACTTCGAACAAAGTCCATTGAAAAATAATTGGTGTAAAAATATTTACGATTTATTGAATTCACTAGGTCTCTCAGACGCATGGCTTAATCAAGGTGTCGGCAATAATGATATATTTCTTTCATTAGTAAAACAACGACTTAACGATCAATTCTTACGGAACTGGCATTCTCGTATAAATAACACAAGTAGAGCTCTTTTTTACAAAACTATCGCAAATTTTAGATTTCAACCGTAGTTAACATGTGTAACCATTAATAAATATTGTCAAGTTTTAACTCGTTTGAGAGTATCCACTCACAGATTATATATTGAAACAGGAAGGTGGTCAAAACCAGCAAAGACACCAATTAGTGAACGTAAATGTTTTAACTGTCTTCAGATTGAAGATGAATTTCATTTTATAATCAAGTGCAATATATATATAAAGATCGACGTAAAAAGTGCATTCCAATGAAGTACTGGGTTAGACCTAACATGGTAAAATTCATGGAATTGATCAATACTGAAGATAAAAAAGTGATTAAAAATCTTGTCTCTAGCTTACATTTATAATGCGTTTGAAATTAGAAATAATATCATGTACAATAACTGATATCGTATAAAATTGTTTACATTTTCTATATTTATGCGAATATATATATGTATTATGTAATATGTATTAACTTTCAATTGCTATCTCATAATAGATATTTGCAAATCTCACTTTTTAATACTTTCTATACTTAAAGAATACTTTATATTCTGATCTTCTCCATAATATTGTTAAATGTAATAATATATTTGATATAATATCATGCACTGCATATATTATGTATAACCTTCATTGCATTGCGTCAAACTATTTGTATTGTGCTGTGTATGTCCTTGTGGGCTTTAAACCCTTTGGAATTAAATAAAATATCTGTCTATCTATCTTGTTTTCATTTTTTCATCTATGTAGTATAACGTAATTTATAAACAGCAGGGTTCTGGGTACGGAATTTCTTAAAGTCAGGTATCTAACGAACGGAGGACTTTATTTAAAAAACTGAGGCACGATTCCCTGCTTCATACATGTATAGTCATTTTAAGGCTACTTGTTGTAATATATTCCTATATACAAAGCAGTTATCGTTGTTCAAAAATTTGTAAATTACGTTAAGGACTTATATGTATATAAGTCCTTGATTACGTGCGATATTGGTTTATAGAAAACTAATCAAATGTAATATTTGTTTCATTTACTTGCAATGCACTTTATACAGTGGGTTTATTGTAGTACAATATCATAATCATGGTTTAGTTTTTTAAAGCTATAAATTGGTAAAACTTGATTTGACCTGACATCCAATCCGGATACGTTAAACATGAAAAAATCGGTTTCTGCGGGATCCGTTCATTGTAATCTAATAGAATGAAGACAGAGACGAAAAACAGGATATCCGATTTTTTTAAGTGAACACATGAGCAGACTTTTCTTAGTAAAATGTTTGTGATGATGATTCCTAAGCATAGTCGAGAAATGAGAGCCAACGCGTAAAATACTTGCGAACGACGTGCAACGGATGACAACTCTTTATATCTTCACAAATAATTTTTACGGCGTGTTATTTTTCTTACACCGCTCTTGTGTCTTATTGACTTCCGGTTATTTTTGCGAAAATCAAGTGACATTTCTTGTTTGTCATAATAAAACGTGACAGTGCTTTATACATGGTCTAGTACACGGACATTTTCAGCCATGGCTTTCAGCAACCAAGGCATGTGTTCTCTTCCTTGGATGACTGCAAACAGATCAATTAATCAACCAAGCCGATGGACTGATAGCCTTTTACGTCAAAGTTTTGCGCTATCGAATAAACTGCAGTGGAAAGATTTTGTTGGTCATTATGGCTGCGTGAATGCTATAGAGTTTTCACATGGTGTAGGAGAATATATAGCATCAGGTTGGTTGCCTAAAACAACGAAATGTATGCTATAAAAGGCATGTAATGTAAATTATGGCAGAAAAAATGCTCTTTTGGAGGGGGGGGGGGGGTTGAACCCAGTACCTCTAGCTCTGTAGATGTACACTCAACCATGTTGTCAAAGAGTCCACCAACCAAAAGTCTGTTTGTAATGACTCACAGCTCTTGGTCATTCATCCCAACTCTTAAATTAGAAATGGTCAAATTAGTTAGGACTATAGCATACATTTAGTAATGTTTATTATATAAACTAATAGCTTCATTAGGACTTGTCATTTCTAAGAGCTTGCTTCAGACAACTCATCCCATAGTCCACACAGACCTGTCACTCATAATACCAGCCTTACAGTAAACATGACACACAGGCTTGTAGGAAGCTACATGTAAGCCGCTAGCCCCCCGTCCCTCACATATCAAGTTTTACTTGTCCCTGTGCCCTGACACCTGAAGTCTAAGGCCTAAATTCACTTCTTTGAGAAACTCAATTCTGGTCAAAGGGTCTCATCAGAGACGTATAATACAAGAGATAGGCAACTACGCGAAATCTCCCAATATCTCGTATGTCAATCGCGTGACCGCTCAGTTCGATATATAGTATGTCTACACGGTACGAGTCCGGATAGTGTTGTCGATTATACAGTATATATAAATAATGGCAATTCGGAAAGGGCATGCGAGTAACATTATCGAAAACAAAAAGACTTATAATAAAATTAAATATAATAGAGACATTGATCCATATTTTTTTTCTCTGTCTCTGTAATTTATTTTCTGAGTAACACTAGTACTTACATCACATCTTCCTAAGACTTTCTCTCATGGCATGACGAATGTCTAGATTTAATAATTACTTTTGGTGAATATACCGATTATGGAAACAATTAATCTGTTTCCAACAAACAATAGTTGGAAACTGACAATGTCACCAAAAAACATGTATGACTGAATCATCTTAAAGATGACAGATCTATGGATTTTCTTATTTTTTGTGGAATTTTGTTACTAATGCTGCATATAGATGTTCGGCGCCTTGCTTATCTATTAATATGTCATCGCATAATGTTATTAATATCAACATGTACCATATTGAAAAAAAAATACTAACAAATAAGATTTTACCCCCGGTAGTTTTTTTTTTCAATGTCATAGTCATACATTTTGTTATTTTGGCAGGCCTTTGAAGTTAACATCAAGTGGCTATCTTGTGTGAAGATTTGTTTTGTTTACCATATTAGATGTTAATTGGTGCAATCAAGGGAATTACTGGTCCCAGAACAGTATGGGTCCATAGATATCATCAGAAACATGTGTCACCAAAAGTTTTATGGTCATGCATTGTTTATTACAGCTGACATGTGTGACACTTCAAGATTAATATATGTGTACAATCAGATAACATTCAAGAATGAAAAATCAATTATTTAAAAAAACAATGTGTTTGCGAAAAAGAAATACCCAATAAATCACGAAGACTTGAAAAACTACAGGTGTCAAATAAATCAGTAGAATAAAAAATATATATATTTAACTTTTCTTGTATAGAATAAACACATTTTTTTAGTTTCAAGGGCTAAAATTAAATATTTCAAAGAATATACATTAAAACAGACAAAATATATTGATATATTTCTATACTGTGTGGGGGGAGGGGGGTGTGCGTGTGTGTGTGTGTATGTGTTCTATGACAGATTTCTTTTCCCTGACGGAAGTTTCAAGCTTGTTAGACATCTTTTTACCTTTTCGCAAAGTCTCACTGTCTGAAAAAATTATGATTATCGCAGTCTAAAATACTGGAATTAGAGAAATCAAGCTAACACCAGCCTAACAGTTCTCAAATCTTTGCAGCTACAGGTTTCTAGACAGATGTTGTTATTTGGCATTGAATTTCATTTTCGTTCTTTAAAGGGTAATTAACCCTTTTAAATTTGAATTCCAGGACAAATATCCTCATTTAAGAGTTGAAACTGCTGGCAATCATCAATCACAGATTATCACAGTCTAAAATACTGAAATTGAAGAAATCAAACGATCAGTTCTCAAGTTTTAGCGTCTACAGTTTTGATGTAATGACCTGGCCTAGAATTTAACTGAAACTTTCTGTCTTTAAAGGGTAGCCAATTTATATTTTAATTCTGAGGCAAATATCCTCATTTGAGAGTTGAAACTGCTGGCAACCATCAATCACTGATTATCACAGTCTAAAATACTGAAATTAAAGAAATCAAACGATCAGTTCTCAAGTTTTAGCGGCTACAGTTTTGATGTAATGACCCAGCCTAGAATTTAACTGAAACTTTCTGTCTTTAAAGGGTAGCCAATTTATATTTTAATTCTGAGGCAAATATCCTCATTTGAGAGTGTTGCAACTTCAGGCAACGATCAATCACACATTATCACAGTCTAAAATAATGGAATTATAGAAATAAAGCTAATAGTTCTCAAGTTTTAGCGAGTACAGTTTTGATGTTATGAATCGGCCAGGAATTTCACTGCAACTTTCAGTCTTTAAAGTGTAACCATTTTAAATTTGAATTCTGAGGTAAATATCCTCATTTAAGAGTGTTGAAACTTCGGGCAACCATCAACCACATATCAACAAAGTCAAAATAACTTGAATTATAGAAATCAAACGAATAGTTCTAAAGTTTTAGCGAGTACAGTTTTGATGTATTTGCTAGGCATCAGTTTAAACATAAATTAAGATATATAATCAAATTTGAGAGCATTGAAACTTCGGGCAACCATCAATCATGTATCAACAAAGTCAAAAGATTTTGAATTTTTGAAATCCAGCAATTAGTTTTCGAGTTTTAGCGAGTACAGTTTTGATGTTATGACTCGACCAGGTTTTTCACTGAAACTTTCAGTCTTTAAAGTGTAACCATTTTGATTTGAATTCTGAGGTAATTATCCTCATTTGAGAGGGTTGAAACTTCCGACAACCATCAACCAGACTTTAAGGGTGACATCAGTTTAAACATAAATTAAGATATATAATCTAATCTGACAGCATTGAAACTTCGGGCAACCATCAATCATGTATCAACAAAGTCAAAATAACTTTCATTATTTAAATCCAGCAATTAGTTCTCGAGTTTTAGCAAGTACAGTTTTGATGTTCCGGCCTTCCCCACCCACCGCAAGTTACAACGCAACTCCACTCAGTACAGTACTCTACTTGTTTATTTCAATGAACTCGTTGAGTATGTATATAAATATATATACACATACACGAAATGATCTAATAATAGTTTTCTAAATTTTATGCATTCAGCTAGTGTTCGATATTTGTGAAGTGAAGTTGATAAACAGAGACGTAAGCAACCGTATCTCAATGATACAAAGTGGCGGACGACGGTTGCGGTTGTTGATCGCGTGAGAAATCCCGCGGCACATACAAGATTTCCTGGTATTTCCTTATCTCAAAGAACGAGTTGCCTATCTGTTGTATTATACGTCTCTGGTCTCATACATCAATTTAGTGTTCTGAACTAGGGTGGCTTCCTTGGCTTTTGCAGATTCAGGAACCCTTCCAAAAAGTTTGTCCAATAATGTCGTTCTCGGAACACCAAAAGTTTTAGCTGCTTCTTTTTTGCTTAAACCAGAAAGAACAGCTTCAATTGCACGAGACATCTGAAATAAATACTATTTATTGAACAACTGAGTTTTCCTGCAGTCATGCTATGAACACGTAGTAAAGTGACGTCACGCGCACTACATATTTCAAGTTAACAAAAGCCAAAATCACAGTGAAATGATTGTTTTCAGACGAAAAAGGGCTTGTTTCGTCGGTAATAATTATCTTGGGATAATATCAACAATTAAATGTTTTTGCATATATATTTTTCTACAGCAAAAAGCTAATGGGGCTTTAACCTTGCCTATAAAATCAAAACAATTGCACCTACATTCATCAAACTTCATATCGAGGGCTCAGCGCAACACTGTCGTAACTTGTTCTTATTTCAATTTGAGTTAGGACACTGTTGCGTTGAACCCTTGATATGTAGGTTCCTCATGACAACCTCTACAGAACCTGGTCATTTTCAGGTCAAAGGTCACAGGGTCATGGTGTTTAAAAAACTTCTTTTCAGATACTACTCCTACATTTTCATGGGATTTCGACGAAACTTTCACAGACTTGAACCCCCACACATATATTCCTGGTTTTGTGATTCGATCATTTTTGACAGAATTATGGCCCTTTGTTTATTTTGTGCATTTTCAAGTTTAAGGGCACCGGGAGAGGGCATTGTGTTTTTGAAACACATCTTGTTTGTTCTGAAACATTGTAAAACTATCACAGAAAAATTTACTGGACTATCGGACCACTGACCTTTTCAAATTTACTGGTCTGATGGCCATTTTGGTGGACTCGATCCAAGGGTTAAATTCGAAGAAATGGTTGACCTGGAATTACATTGGCATCTCCTTTGAAATTCAATGTATTATTTGATAATTCTACATTACACAAGTTACTTTTAATTTAGCATAATGATATTTCTTTGAAGCCTAAATTACTGAAAATACTGTATGAATCCTTTAAAATACTCTGTTGTTTTCTTTTGTGATTTGTATTAATTCTACATTGTAATTAATACTTATTACAATTAATAAGTCCAATGTAAAGGCACTTACATTGAAACATAGAATAGTAAGATCATTAGAGGCTGTTTAATTGTGTTTAAGTATTGGTTTAATCAAATATACTATCAAATAACATAAGTGGTCTTGCACAAATATCTATGTGTATATGAACACTTATCATTTATATTTTTATATCATAGGTGGTGATGACAGGAGAGTGTTGTTATGGAATGTGGAGAAGGCTTTGTCTGATATTGGTAAACCATCTGTCATGAAAGGGGAGCACCATAGTAATATATTTTGCGTCGCATTTGATATCTCCAACAATGTGGCATTTTCTGGTGGTAAGTCTTTTCTTGTAGCTGGCTCTATGCTTAACAATGTATCAATTACGGCACTGTCAAGTACTTTTATTACAGAGAACTCAAGATAAAATGTCCATTTAAATGAATTCATAGAATGAAGTTTGATGCCAAAAAATATAATTGTTCTTCTACTTTTATATACTTAAAAAAATGTGTGTTGTTAACAACTGAAAACAAACTTCCATTCTTTGCATTGAATTATCGTTAAGACAACTATTTTTAAGTCCTGTGAATTTTGTCATAATGAAAGTGAACTGTTTAAAGATTTTTTTAAAAATGTTGCTGAAATTAAGTTGTTCGAATCATCTAGATCTAGTTCTTTAATCTTACAGTAATAATGATAGTGATGATGGTTTAAAGGTTTTTGTTTTTCTTTAAAGGTAATGATGAGCAAGTAATTGTACATGACCTTGTAACGTAAGTAGCTTTTTTCACTTTCTTGATGTGCTTATTGAATGATTAAAGGGAACTTTGAATAAATTTGCATCTACATGTTTGTAAATAATTTGTAGATAAATTATTTGTAATCTGCAGATCAGTTTTATGTTTTTAATCATATACATTTCAAGTACCATCGAATATATGAGAAGTTTCTTAGCCTTTAATTTATTCCTATTCTGATGTTCAGAATTCTGATGTGTACTGGGTTGTGGGTCAAGGTCACTATTACTAAATATGGGGAAACACTCAGCTCGATATATATTGTTGAAAACATGGTTCGGTCGACTTTAGCGATATTGTTACATTTCTTGCGTTAATCTATGTCATGTAGGGTTCGACACCGGCAGTACCAGGTACCAAGACAATGCCGAGAATTGTTTCAATTTGTACCGGTCCGTAACTGTTTAAAAAAATACCGGTTCCATAACTGCTACCTTAGGTGTTTGGAAAAGTTCCAAATCTCAACGAATCATTGTATTTCAGGCTGTGTATCACGAGTAAGAAAGACAAATTAGATTTGAAATTGATCAAAACTTCAGTAAATGATACTAAGCACAGCTGTATCTTACTTGTCAGCCAAATTCTTGTATCAGCATGGTATTGATAGGTACCTTTAAAATATTGATATCATTTCATTGGTTATCATACTGTACCATTTGATTGTTTACAGTGTCCAACCCTAATGTCATGCTCTGTAAATGATGTTTTGCGTGTTTAATTTTAGGGGTGAGACAAAAGATGTGTTTTCCCATGATGATGCTGTCTATGGCTTGAGTCCAGATCCTACAAACCCTAGTGTGTTTGCTAGTTCATGTGATGATGGTAGAATACTCATCTATGATACCAGAGATTCATGTGCAGGTATTGTATTCGTACTAAGCTAAAATAGTAGGTTTCATTTTACATTCGTCATCTTTAATGATTGTTATTTGACTAGAAACAGTCAGTCATGTGTGTTGGGTTACAGGAGCAAAAAAGGATTGTTAGAAGACAGTATTTTCCACTCCTTTGTGGGTTCAACTTTTGCACTTAAAGCCCGTTGTTTTAGTGACATTGAAGGAGGACTCAACTTGCAAGTCATACATCTGGGTAACTCCACTATTTTTTCAACCAATATACTTTTGAGAATGAAATGAAATTCCAGCTCAGATTCTATTCTCAAGTTTTATAATTTTGCACATTGATTATCTGTTGGTAATCTATATCGATCAAGTGTCTTGTACATGTATGTTTATAGCATTCATGTCAGTTTGGATTGAACTCCTAAAATAAAGTGATCAATGTTAATTTCTTATTTGAGTCAAATCATTAAATTATTTATGCAATTTATAAATAAAGACAAAATGACAGGTTTTTGGATAATCCTTCATTAGGGTTCTACTGTACGCTAAAAGATATCAGTATTGATTTAATAAATTATAACCTTTATGATGGTTGTATGTATTACTTTCAGATCCTTTCTGTTTGGCCAATTACACGTCTTCTATGCATTCAGTTATGTATAACCCAATCGAGCCTCGTCTCTTAGCAACAGCCAATGCTAAAGAAGGTGTTGGATTGTGGGATGTCCGTAAACCACGAAGGTATGCATAGTATACTTCTCTTGATTTGCGCTAGTTGACTTCACTAAAGCTACAGTCTTTTAAACTCACTGAAATGACACTTCCTATAAATCATGATATATGTATCTATTTTTGTTGAGACTACATAGTATTACTTTGTATCAATTCTACTGTTTAAAGCAACTTTCACCTAATTGCCAATGATCATCATTTGATAGTACATGTATGTTGTTTTCTGTTTTCAATTGATGTGTTTTTTCACCAGCATCCGAGGTACTCAGACTCTGACTTTTACTCGTGGACCATGATACATTTTGTATCTCAAACCGGTTTAGTTATTAGCAAATCTGACCAAAAGGTCAGAAGTTAAATCATTAAGTACGATTTGTTTGCCCAATCTGACATTAGGTCAATTTGATTGCTCTGAGCTTGCCACAGTCATCACATAGGTGTAACCCGTTGTGGATGCAGTCATACCATGTTTGTCCCTGTATGGCATCATAAACACATGCGAATGTGATGAGTCAAGTTGCATTTTCAGGATCAAATGTCATTTCTTATTCCTAATAGGAGCTTTTGCTTATTCATATGAAATAACTTGACAGAAGCAGTTTACATAAATCATAGGTTTCAATGTATTTGTTCTTCAATGTTGATTGTTAAAAGTATGTGTACATAGATAATCTTTTTATTACAGGCTTTGTCTTCAAATTATTAAACATAAGGGGGTGTCTGTGGTTGGTGGTGGTGGTCTCTTTACTAGTACTGTAATCACTAGCCCATTACTGTAAGTTGGAATAGTGATGTGAGGGAACTGTCAAGCTTGTTAACATACGGTCAGTGATTCTACCCATGTGTATGCCCATGGTCTTCCTCCACTATAAAAGCTGGAAAAGTTGCTGTCTGACCCTGGCTGTTGGTGTGAGGTTAAAACTTAAACCCCGGAGAAAAAATTAACATCAAGTTACTATATTTCAAAATGCTGACTATCCTTATTTGAAAAATTGAATGTATTATTTGTTCACAGTTGTGTTCTGAGGTATGGTGGTAGTTTAATCCAACAGAGTTGTATGAGTGTTCGGTTTAATCATCGAGGTGATCAGATCATTGCATTACGACGGCGTCTTCCACCTGTTATGTATAAAATCGATAGTAATGTGCCTGTATGTGAGTTTGATCACAGTGGTTACTATAACTCATGTACTATGAAGAGTATTTGTTATGCTGGAGATAATGACCAGGTTAGTGTTAACCCATTAAAAATAAATTGTTAAGCTCAGACACATATATTTCCTTGTCTTTTTATAGCTCCCCAGATATGCTTTAAGTATCAGTACAAAATGATATCGAAGTAGATGATATAAGATGATTTATGCACAGAAACACTTCTCAACTTTGAGAAATGTTACACTCTATGCTGTCCAATTCATTGAATCACATACCTGATATTAATGTTACCTCTTTGTCATCACATTTTCTTCATTAAGTCATTAGTTAGTAAAGTCTATATTTGTCTGAAACTATTCTTTTGACTTACATATCTATTTTTAATTTGCAATGTGTTATTATATCAATGGCTACAGTACTAGTTCAAATTGATGAAAGCAACAATAGCCTCTGATGGAAACTACTAAATTGTGAGCCATTTGAATAGGAGGTTGTCAATCATGTAAAAAAATGTTTTATAGAAAATAGTACTCAGTTGATGTATTAGACATAATAATTGGCAAAAATACATTTTAACATGTATTTCTGTAGTTTGATTTCCATTTCACCACTGAGAAGTTTTCTTCTTGTAATGATGATGGTTTCTTCTTTCTTCTCTGTTTACAGTATGTGTTGTCTGGATCAGATGAATTCAATTTGTACATGTGGGCCGTTCCTGATGATTTGTCTGAAAGTAAGTTTTCTGATCCTTGACATGATATCCAATTTCTTAAAGTACACACAGACATGTTTTTAGAATTATTCTGATCTATAGCAAGGATGTGATTTTTCTGCAGATTGGATGATTATTTGGGTCTGGGGCCATATTCATAAAGCTCCTAATGGAAGGAAAAACTATTTGAAGAATAAGAATCTGAGTGGGGTAGGGGTGAGCTCATTGTCTGCAAATGCTCATTTTGCTGATTTTGGAATGCTTCCTGGTTGTATTCAGTGCTGTAACAGAAGATTTCTTCTCTTGTGATCAGCAACCAATATACCTGTAATGGTTCATTGCTCTACTAATGATAAAATCTACCTGAATAGGATTTGTACTATACTCGCTCATAGGTTGTGAAGTTAAAGTATTTGGTCTAATGTAAGTATAACTTGGTCTGAATGGGAGTTTTAATGAAGACAATCAGCTTGGTCATGTTTGGTTATCTTTGATCATAAACATGATAACCAGGTAAAGTGATAGGAATCCTTCTTCAATAGCAAGAAATCACAAGTGTTATCTGAACCTCATAAACTTGGTCAGGATGTGTGTATTGATCAAGTCTGAGTGATGTTTAATACTGGGTTATCTTGATATATCATGGAATAGTGAATTATTTATTAAAGAATTTGGTCTGTCAAGTTGGTTGAATACCCCTGAATACGAAATATTGTCAAATGTCAACTTTGTCAAGTCCAACTCCTTTTTGTTGGTCAGGTCTGGAGGACTGGGTTTGTTTGCACAGGCTGCATGTGTTATCTTTTTTTGACTGTTGTATGTTACTTTTCAGGGTCCTATGTAAATAGTGCTCATATGGTTTTGAAAGGACATCGTTCTATTGTGAACCAAGTTCGATTTAATCCAGCCAACCATCTCATCATTTCTTCTGGTGTGGAAAAAATTATAAAGGTATTTAGCATAAAATATTGGTATACAGGCAAATCTGTGTTAGCAGCCACATCTGAATGAAGGCCACCCTGTGAATAAAAAAATGTCATCAAACAATTAAAACAAAATGATCTCCAAATATAGGTCATCTGTCAATAAAGGCTACAAATTGTCTTTCCCAAGGGTGGCCTTTGCACACAGATTTGACTGTACTTAAGAGTTGCAAATTTGTAAATTGCAATGAAAAATATTTATCTCACAAAACATTCAGTTAAAATCATTCTTTGATCAACTTCGATAAGCATCCATGACACATTCGCAATAAACTACATCATCATTGATATTTTCAACACTTTGAAACATTCATACAAAAGAAAGCCAGAGAACAAAAGTTCTATGAACTGAAGCATCCATCTGTATGTAAGATCTCACATAGATATTTATGCCATAGTTAATCAGAAGGATACAGGATCAAAATAAAGAGTCAAAACATTTGCAGCAAGTACTGTAGTGTATGTCTGTATGTTTTCAATTTATTTCATAGCTACTTTACCAACAGAAACCAACAGAACTGCAAAAGAAATCAGTCATGCTTGGTAAAATGTAGAATGCTTCAATATCATTCATTCCTTCTGGTTGCTAAGAACATGTACCTACCATGATGTATACTGCATGGTATTCAGGCCCTGTTTCATCTAAAATATGCTAGCATAACCTTACAATAATCATTTTGCTCAATCTTATTTTTTACAAGTGTCTGCAAACTTATTGTAAATATAGAATTACAATGTAAGTATAAAATTACAATGTAAGTATAGAATTACAATGTAAGTATAAAATTACAATGTAAGTATAGAATTACTATGTAAGTATAAAATTACAATGTAAGTATAAAATTACATAAGTTTTATCTTGATCATTCAGTTAAATAGATCTGTAATTTATAAATTGTAAATTTCAGGCATGGAGTCCCTTCAGACTATCAACAAAAGAGGAAACTAATAGAAAGTCTATTACTAATAGAACAAGACAGGTCTACTCTCATGAGGAATATATAAATCTTGTTTTACAAAATGGTAATGTGATGTCACATGACTATAGTACGGAATCTACGGACGAGGATCCCCATATGATGGCTTTCTTTGATTCACTCGTTCAACGTGAACTTGATGGTTGGAGTAGTGATGATTCTATGTCAAGTAATGAAGAAGCATTATATAGTAGAATAGTTCAACTCTCACAGTCTGATATTGATAGTGACGATTCTCTACCCGACCTAGGACAGAACGATGATAATTACAGTCCTTTCACGATAGCATTTGCAAGTGTAATGGCCATGCAAAGTGCGGAAGGTAATGAAAGATTCCCAAGACTTAATCACGCTTTAGAAATTGCTGAGAGAGTAAATTCTGGTACAAGAAATGAGAATGAAGTGCCTGTCAATGATGCCGATGGAAACCATGATGCTTATGTAAGGACGAATGAAGATGAAAATGCCAATTCGGAAAGAGAAGCAAAGAAACAAATGGAATTGTCAGACTTGATAAGGCGAAAGAAACAAGAATTAAGGGCAAGTATGACTCGTAGAATGAAGTATGCTAAGGATATGGAGGCATCAGATTCTTCTCTTGATAGTGATGACAACTCAGATATAAATGACAAGATTGAAACTGAAGTGAATCGCAAACCTCCTCTTGCAGAAAACATGGAAAAAGTGTGTAAAAAGATAGAATTAGGTAAATCCAAAGAAGCAAAAATCAAATTGACACGATTGAAGAACTTGAGGTATAGTGTAATGAACAATAACTCTGAAGAACAAGATTTAGAGATAGGTGAAAAAACTCTGGATATTCATCCATCTACATCTAGTACCACTGAGACTCAAGCTAAAGAGGAGAAAGTGGAATTCAGAAAATTCAAACGAAAAAATCAATCCTACTGTGATAAAAGTGAAAGTGGTAAAAACCCTTCGTTAAAAACTAGTTCTGATTTAGGGCCATTCTTAAAAAAGACCGGAGCTTGCTCTTCAAGTGAAGGTAGAAAAACAACTGAAGAGTCGAGCTCCACTGGGAAGAAATCAAGTGATTCATTCAGTGTCAGAGGGAAGCATAAATCCAGGATTGGTGATTCTCATCGACACTCTGATGGACACCATTCCGATGAGAATGATAGTGATACACACCATACCTCTAGAAGGGATTCAAAGTCAGCTAATGATCATCATTCTGGATCTGGAAGATACAGTCATCATTCAAGCTACAGATCCAGTAGACATTCTGAGTGTACCAAAGATAGAAAACAGCATGAACATGCTAGCAGTCATAGACATTACTATAGAGACACCAATCATTCAAGTAAACAAAAACATGAAGGACGTGTTGAAAGTAGACCAAGATACAGACATGACGAAAGAAAAGTCAGTAGTGGTCGTCATTGCTCAGACCATAAGAAAAGTGAATTACCTGAAAGAGAGAAGAGCAGCCGAAGATATGATCATCATCAAAGAGGAAATTGTGGACACAGACATAGATCTATGTCTGATTCATATTCTGATGTACTGTCTGGGCAAATAAATGAAGACATTCACAAAAGCGATCATTTTAAGGGTTCGAAACGAACTCACTTATGTGATGGAAAGGATCATGAAATTCACAAGCATAAATCAAAGGTTTCTAAAAGTAGCCAAAATAAAATGGAGACTTCAGTAAGTCAGAATGTTTATAGGAATTGTGATTTAAATACAGACTCTTGTGATAATCGTTTCACCGAAAATGATACCAAATCTTGCCATCCGAGTACTAGCCAGAGCAGTAATAGGCTTTCAAAAACTCATGCTACATGCTGTGATAGGAATTCAACAGAATTTCATGGCAGCACAACTCGTGATTGTAGCAGAAGTTTATCCAAGAAGGATACATCAGAGTCTTTTGTTATCAATGTACAGAAACCCAAATCTGATTCATCCATAAGTGTTTTTGAAAGTGAACCTGGAACTAATGTGAAATTGGAGAATAGGATGCACCAGGCTTTAAACTGTGATCCTTTACCTGGTACTAGTAGAGACATCAGTCAGCACTCCAGTCCTGATCAAGTCATAGATTCACCAACTGATAGTCAATTAACTTGGCTCGAATTTAAGCGTTTTAAGAACAAGTTGGAAAGAGCTCGTAAAAGATACGACACTGATAAGTTGAAGCAGAGGGACAGACAAAGTCAAAGTGACGATTGATTAAATTTTACTTGTTTATTTTTCATGATTTTCATAATAAGAATGAAATCAAATATTATATGCCTGAATTAATATAAGCTGGAGAAATCACTTTAAATATTTGGATATATTATCTTTAGAAGTTGTATTTGGACCTGTATGACTATGGTTAGACTTAGTTGTATGAATTTATGTGAGCTAGAATATTCTTGTTATTATCATATTCATAATAGTGTTACTTTAGAAGTCTTTAAATGGTAATTGTTAAAAATTGTGTTTTTCTTTTGTATGATTGTAAGATAGAATTAAGATCTGACTATAATGATATTTAATGTATTGAATAGACGATCATCATAAGTAACTTTAGATTTTAAATTTTATGCTACAGATGACTGTCTTATAATCATGTTTACATCACAGGCAGAATTAACAGATCTGTGATATTAAAATTGTAATTAAATTCCTTATAAAAGACCACAATTTAACCCCATAATCATGTTTTTTGTTTTTTTTAAATGTCCCAGAAATTGACCCCATACAACAGATATATAAATGTATATTATAAGGAGGCTTATAACTCATTGTTCCAGTAAATGCGCACTGCCTTCACAAAACACAAAATTATAAAAAGTATACTATTTTAATCAAGCTCTCCATATTGTTAATCCATACTGTAATGAGAAAAACATGCTGTTCTTTCAGAATTCTGTTTTATTCTCATCTTTGATTCATTTCTTAGTCATACACAGATAGCAACTTTTAGACGTAGAGCCATCACAGTTTGTAGAAAATAACTGTTACATTATCTTAAATGTTGATAGGCCTGATGTTCAGATGGTATGCTTCTTATCTTTTTATACTTCAGTGGCAGTAGGTGAATCAATTGTTTAATCATCCTGTTATACAAAATAGAAATGTATGTATGCCATTGGTCCTGACAAATACATGTATATACTTTAAATTTCCTGACAACTATGTACACAATCTTTTCGGACAAATATGTACACCATATATCCTGTCAGATATATATACCTAATATTCTGACAAATACATAAATTTTGTAGATCATTGATTTTTTTGTTCATTTTTCAATCTGACCAAATTATGCAAAACCTATACCTAAAAAGAATTAAATAACAATGGATCCCAAATTATTTCCTGAATTGGCATTTCGACCTTTAACAAAGCACACATGACTGATAAATTGACACCATGATCAGTTTATTTTGTCATGCTTTTCATGCACTTAGCAGCCTATGCACCAAGCATTGAATTTCCAAGACTTCCTTTATAAAACATTCTTTGAATTGATTGAAAATGTATTTAACGTCTTAGTAATGATAGTATGGTTCTGTATTTTTTTCAAGTAATAATATGTATGTACAGTACAACCTCCCAGAGCTACACTCTTTGGGAGTAGTAAGATTATGTTGTTGTTGAGAGGTTGTTGCTCTAGAGAGGTTTAATTAATAGTTAAATTGTGCAGTGGGAAGAGATCAGGCTGTTGTTGCACGGAGGTTGTTGCTCAAAAGAGGGCCGCTCTGGCGAGGTTTTTATGTACATGTATGCTTATTTTGTTACATACTGATCAGCATAGCAGGAAGCAGTCAACGACTGTTGTTTTTGTGATTTATTCAAGAAGAATCAATATGTTAAAACCAGAATTACTGTTTGAAAATGATAAAAAAATCCAAAAATGTTCTATATGTATGCACGATTATATGTGTGGTATAAGATTGTAGCCAGCAGGGTAATGATGTACAAATTTATTGAAATGTTTTTTATTCACACTGAAGTGTTGTTAATTATGTTACTAACAGTTAAAAGTTGTTAGGTGAATTTTATATTTTTTTCTTGTTATATGTCTAAAAGATTAATCTTGTCAGCATTGAACAACAATTTAAATGTTGCTTATATGCATATTATCAATAAAAGAATCAGTTTATTTATATTAAAGTTGTTATATTTACTCTTGTTTTCAAGAATGTTTATGTCGTGCTTTCAGTCACATAGTCTAGAACCCATTGTGATTCTCACCTTAGCTCAATGGGTACGAAGTTGGTCTGTGGACTTTGGGTTTTAACTTACAAGCCCTTGATGCTTAAGACAATGTTGTTGGAAACAAGCAAAATATCCTCCTAATGACCTAAGTGTTTTTTTTTCTGGTTACATGCTCATTTTAAATAAGTTAGGTATAGGTGCTCAGTGCTTGTTTGTTTACTCTTGAACGTGTATGGAAAGGTATATAAGGTAAGAAAGTGGATGTACCAGTACCAAACTTAGGGCCTAATAGAAAGTTAAGGGTCGCAGAGGAAAAAAATTAGGGTTGGTCAGGTAGCCAAAAAGAAACCAAATTCTTTTTACGCCTAATTGATGCACAAAAGGTCTTTGTGTTTGTGCTTATATGAGTACATTATTAATTGGGACTAATGTATGAACAACTGCATGATTTCAAAGTCTTCAATACCTACTAAGTGTTAATGTTTTCTCTACAGTGTAAATGGGTTAAATTTGTTAATTTGTATGGTTAAATTAAAATATAAAAAAGTAATGATTTATATACTTGGAAACTGTTCGACAACCTCAGAATCAAAGGAAAGGCCCAGAAGACCACAATCCATTTGATAGGGAAGGCTGCAGAAAGAGGGTCATGAACCAACTTGGCAGCCGTCATAAATGGGGTAGTGGCTGATCATCACTACCTGCCCTGCCACCCGAGGCTGTTCCGAGCATAAGGGGGCAAAACATCTGTTGACGGGTGGAGCTCGGCTGATGACGTCTATGATAAGCAGCTCAGCTGTACTTCAACATTAAATTTCAGTTTGCATGTGATTTTGTACAATTTATTTAAATAGATTATCCATGTTCTGGTTTCATTTAGGAATTAATCTCATATTTATGTTTATCATAATGTGTGGTATATATTGTATTTATAGATTGCCTGGGATATTTACCAGCCAGATTAGCTCAGTTAATTGGTAGAGCATCTGACTTGCAAGCAGGAGGTTCAAGCCCCGCATTGGGTGCATTTTCTTGCTCCAATTACATTTTGATGCTGTGTGCGACTAGCCTTGGAATCCTAGAGCTAGGGTGAAGCAAATGGCTGGGTTAGTCTAAAGAGACTGTGGTTGTTGTGATAAATTACTTTGAATAAAAAGGAAGGAGGAATGTAGCTGTGTGGTATATTGTATTTATAAATTGGTTGGGATATTCACCAGCCCGATTTACTCAGTTGGTAGAGCATCTGACTTGCAAGCAGGAGATCGTGAGTTCGAGCTCTGCATCGGGTTCATTATTATTCTCCTCCTATTGCAATAATTTTAACTTGTAATCAATATTCACAAATATATGGCTTAAAACAATGACTGAGTTTATATAAGTCCTTGCTAAAATAAGGGAAACTACTCGGGAAGTTTCTGGTGACGATAACGATTATACATTTATTCGTATATTGGTTTTTAGTGTACAAGAAAAGACAAAGGAAAGACAACTCTGTTAAGAAAATGGCCGATTGCGCCGATGGAAAGTTGACAATGAATTCAATGTCTAAAGAACCGAATTTCATTACGAAATTATTCAAACGAGAGGTAAAAAATTGCATTCAACATTATTTACTTTCAATTGCAAAGTTGTTTCCATGTAGAAATTCGTTCGATGGTTAATTTGCGGAATTCTTGGTTTTGTTAGTCGAAAAAGAAAATCTGAACGCCAGAGTTGATCTTATAAAGACGCACGTCAAACTTTATCGTAGGGTTGATAATGCGGGTGCATTTAAGCAGTGATAAAAACATCCAGACTGAATAAGATTTCTAATTTTACTTGACTTTTATTGCTTTTTTAGTTATGATGATTATAATCCGTAGTAGACTAGTTGTTTACATCTGTTCGACTGTAAACAGTTCTGTTAATTATTTAATAATAACAGTGTTATAGAAGTTCTAAGGATATTTGCTCTGATGAATGAAATTTGAACTTTGTTGTGAGAATAACTCATCTGCATAGATAGGACAAATTCAAAATTTGTTTTATTATTGAATAAGTTTCTGTATCTGTCAGCTCGTAGATAATGATTTTGTTGAAGCCAGGAATGACTCATGTTTATTGTTCATTTTATTAAATTATCATACAAGTTTAGCATTATTTAGTTTTATTAGCAACCAAAGTAGTTGTCAGCTAGTGGAGATTTTGTTGTATATTAATGACTGATTAATTCTTGTACATTTCATTTATACTTTCTACAGCAGAACCCTGCTAATAAGACCATCAATGATACTTTAAAAAGTGGTCCCTTTAAAAAGTGGTTTTAATACAAACATAGCAGGGTGGTCCTGGTATAGGGAAAGACAGACCTGAAATGTAGTTTGTGTCAAATTACGCGGTATGGGTCTTGCAATGGGCAGGGATGGTTGGTATAAAGGGACAAGCCATATGAATGTGCTACTTATATATGATATATGCTAAACTGAACAGATTAATAGTCATTGTCAGAGGTGCAAAGATGATGATCCAAATGCAATCGAGCATGGCCTTAATAACAGGGTCAGAGAACACACAAATATACAAAATGGTTTGAGAAAAGTGGTTGTATTACATAATACTATTAATAGCAAGTAGGTCTCGGATTTCGGATGAAAAGACTATTAAACAAAGAAAGAAAAATTCTATTCTTTTTAAGAAGTGCCCATAGTAGTACTAGTACTAGTAGTAGTGTGGTCATGCGGGGTTTTAGTGTACTTAAGTTTTCTTCACCATTTTCAAAAACTACACATTTTATGATTTATGTAATAAAAATCAACTTATATGGTTTCGAATTGTTACTTGCTAATTTGTTTTTTGTACATTTTAGATCAATGGTTCTGATCAATGTCACAGAAAAGCAAGACCACAAAGATTATTTAAAAAAATACCAAAACGTCTGTGTTTTAGACTGTCTGGTCTAGTATCTCAGACAGTTCTTGAAGAAGGGTGAGTCCTTAATTATAAGTTCATCACAATAGAGTATTCCCTGTATAGCTCTTAGTATGCCACAATTGTGCCTTGACGTAATTTTATTTAATCTCAAAATGTCATTTATTTACACTATTGAATTCATGTCATGAAGTTAAAGTCTGATATTGATGTTTGAAATTATCAATAAACATCTAGTGTCCTTATTTAATGTATTCTGGATTCATTTCACAAACTTGCAAACCTATTAATCAATTATTGTTTGGAATTATCAATACAGACATTATAAAAAAGTTGATAAAAATATACAACAGTTCATTTGGTTACTGGTAAAATGGACAAATATGACTGTTTGGTAATTAATGTTATTTTTCAGTCATGTGTTTCTTGGTTTTACAAAGTGTGGACAGTTTGTTGTGTCATATACTTGTCACATGGATGCAGAAGAACAGACTGGATTGCCTTACTATATGTATAAACTACAATGGTGGTGGTTTGTGCCAAGTAGGCCACTAATCAAGGTGAGTATAACTGTGAATGTCATTGAGCATCTACTATTAGAATGTAAATGATCTTGAGTCACCAGCAATGAAGCATGGTCAGAATATTCATTTCAATGAAATCTAATTGAAGTTTATAATTATCTGCATCGTCTTAAGCGATGTAATTGACTACATGGTCATATCATAGAAAAACTATGTTAAAACTCTTGAATTATCTTCTGATCTTCATGAATTATCATTAATTTATTATGGTCAGGAAGTTTATAGTATCTAATACCTGATTTGTTACTATTTCATTTAGAACACAAGGCAAGTTCATTTTAACTTGAATGGTTTAGAAGAACTTGTTCAGTTCATTAGCTTGCCAGAAACATTATTTACTGTTTTTGTCTACACAAAAGGACTTCTTTGCCAATCACCCATTGCTAACTAACCAAATGGCTTTTCACCTGGAATATCAGTTATTTGATTAAGTGCTTTTTTATACGCCTGAAGGGACATACTATGGGCGCAGGTGTTTGTTTGTCTGTCAGTCCGTTAGTAATTTCGTGTCTGCTACATAACTTTTATACACCTGGAAGGTTTTTCTAAAGAAACTTACTCAAATGTTCACCACATTGAGGTGATGTGTAGACTCCATTTTTCAGAAGGCTTGCTACAAAGACGGTCAAGGTCACACAAAAAAGAGACAAAATGTATACATGTACATGCATAAAAATATGTCATTCATTCTGTCATTGATTTAAAGTCACATAATCATATACATTTATCGGTCTTAACAGTTTCTGTTTATTCTATAACAGAGGAATCCGGTGTGTTTTCCTCAAGTGCATACTTTATAGCAAGAAAAATGTTTCCAAAACCACTATCGTATTTTTTTCAATATCATTGAAAAAAATACTATTTATAGAACAACTGTGTTTTCCCGCAGTCATATTATGCACACGGCATTTAGTGACGTCACACGCTCTATATATTTCAAGTTTACAAAAGCAAAATACACAGCGAAATGAGTGTTTTTAGAAGAAAAATGGCTTGTTTTGTCGGTAATAATTATCTTGGGATAATTAAATATCAGCATGTTTTTACTGGTAAATTACATATATTTTTTGTTGCAAAAAGCTCATGGGGCTTTAATGTTTTTTATCTTGCAGATTTCTGAGGTTCAGTTATTTGGACAGCAAGACATTCTACAGGATTTGACCCTCCTGTTCTGTGAATGGCCTGAAGACTCGACACAAGTTCTGGTATTTGGACACAGGTAGTCATTCTAAAATTGTTGTAGAAATACAGAACCTTCTTCTGTTTGCCACACAAAGTTCAAATCTTAACAACATAGTGACTCAGTTCCAGATAAATGACAATTTTGATGCTTAAGGGCACTTTTAGGGGTTTAGTGTCATTTGTAAATACTTATTTTTCTGATATTGACATGAACATATAGGTACAGATTACTACGAACATGATCATAGCAATTTTTATTGTGAATCAACACAGACTGTGCAGTATTTATATATTACTCTAAATGAATGAAATATTTTGATATTGATCTTGTACAAGTTATTTTATCCTTATTATTCATGCTGTATTTTTCATAATTGCTTGTTACTAAAATACATAATGTATATTGGTGAGAGAGAGAGGGGGGTAACATTGCACCTCCAGCCAGGGTCACATGGCGACTTCAGGCTTTAACAATGAAGTAAGACGCTCAGGCCTATACTTGGGTAAAGTGACTGAATTTTCTTTTGCTGCCTGGTTGAAATGTATGTGATATATAATTACATCTTTTTTTCCAGTTTACCTAGTCATGATCAGGAGAATTGTATTTGTTACCTGACAGTGACAGCTATACCTCCTCTGATGCCTTGTAAACCTTGTCGTGAACTTCAGACTGGTAAGTAATAATGTCTTAAGTCTAAATACAATGTACTATTCAAAATTTAATAAGGATCACTTGAAATATTGCTTGAACATAAGTTATTAAGATTGTAGAAATTGATTTGTGAGGGAGTGCGCAATTTCCAGTACACTAATAGCTTGATATTGGTATTTCTTATGTGGTATAAAAACCAAACTAAAATATAAAACTGTATGAAGCTATCATCATATCATCTAACTGAAGTAAAGTAACAGCAGATCTGATAAAGGTGTCTTTTTATAAACTTACAGGTCTGAAAGAGATAAAACAATATATGTGTGTTTGTGTTAAAGGTCATTCTATTAGGTGTTTAAATTTAGTATCATCTAGATGCAAATATCTAGGGTCTTTTTAGGAAAAGGTGAAGACATTAGTCTCTCTAAAAGGAGAAAATACATGAAAGAGGCGAAATTGGGGTATATTCACAATCAAAAAGTGACAATGCAAATAGAGGAAATATAATTTTGGGGGAGGAAAATGTAGCTCATTAAGGGGAAGACGCTGACTATCAGTGTCACTTTCTTAGTATAAAAACCCTGAATATTGATGTTTTTCTTTGTATTTCATTTATTCTTTCTGCTACTTTTGTAGGTCCAGAAGATCACACTTTGTGTTTAAAGCACAGTTTCTGTTTCCATACTAAATATGAATTAACCCCACCTTTTCCTGTGTTCACACCCAGAATTCAGCTTAAATGTGATGGACAAGTTATATTAAATACAGGCGACTCTATTGTTGCTATACATGTTGACTTGGATGGCATTGATTCCAAACCAAAGGGATCAGGCCTTGATAATTCATCTGTTCTGAAAATCAAAGAGGCGCTTGTTAGTGACAAAAGTAAAGAAATTTGCACATCTCCAGAGATGAGTCGAGAGTTTGTGTGGCACACAAGTGCTGTCACTGCCACCATTCCTTTGTGTAGCAATGAGTCATCTGCTCAAGAGAATCAGACTAATAATGTGAAGTGTGATTCAAGCGATATATGCAATGTTCAGGATATTGTTCTTGTGGATTGTCGAGAATCGCAGAAGGAAAACACATCTAATGTTACTCCAGAGATAGCTTGTAGACTTGATCGTCTCAAGAGTCCAAAGTCTCCGAAAAACTCACTGTCTCAAAATCAACGTAGTCCTATGCATACAGCTGATAGATGGCATGAATGTCAAAATATAACAGTACCTACCTCTCCACCCCTGGGTATCAACACTCAGTCCACAAGCAAGAGAGTGCGAGCAAGTACATCTACTGATAGTCATACAACTAAAGATTTGTACAATTTTGATTCTGATGATAGTGAAGACAATAGTTATAGTTTTATGTGTCCGAGTGTGCCAAAAGTAGCGATCAGGACCAAGTCTCCTGGTGGAGCTGAGGTTGTACCCCACCCACATAATCTTGTGATATCACCAAGTGTTCATGTTCAAAGACAGATTGCTTTTACTGGGAACAAAACTAGTCCATTATTGAATAGTCAAACTTTAAATTGCCCACCAACTTTCGAAAGCCCCAGACTGGCTTTTGAACACATGTTGTCTAGTAGAGCCATTCCTGGTATTCAAAGATCGTTTTTCTCACCAAGTAATAGTGAGAATAGTTTTGGAGGGACTAGTAGTAGTGCCGAGAGTGTAATTGTACAAGTGAATGATGCCAGAACTGTTACCCACTCCTGGAGAAAGTTTTCTTATCATGGAGATCCTGCTGTGGATTCAACTCTAGAAATTGAAGGTAAGTGATTGTATATAATAACAATGTAATTATGTATACTTTAAAAGGAATTAATATTGTGAGGAATTGCTTTCATAGTTTAACAATGTTAATATACAGTCAACCCTGTGAACAAAAACAATTCTTGGGAAAGATAAAAATGTGGCCTTTATTGACAGATAGCCTTAATTTGGAGGTTATTTAGTTCTAAATATTCAGTAAATTTAAAAAAAGAATGGCCTATATTCACAGATTGACCTTTATTAAAAGATGGCTGCTGTAATAGGTTTGACTATATTTAGTAAAAACTAAAATATTGACCAATTAATAGTTTGTAATTTCCTCTGTTTGTGTATTGGTAGATGATTTTGACTTGACGTATAGAAGTGTGTTACCAGCAGAGGTAAGAGGGACCAAGAATAGACAGCTTGCTCTTAGTCTGGACCCATCTAATGATGGAAATAAGGTTTGTTGTACATTCAGTCCTTTGTCAAAATATGTTTTATTAGCTTACCTTAATTCATTGTGTCAAATTCAATCAAACTTCACAAGAATGATCCTTGGTTGGTCTCTTTGAAGATTTTACTAATGATGCCCCTGGGTTAAAATTGGCTAGCCCGAGATGAACCACTAGGCCCAGGGCTTAGATATTTAGCATATTATGCTTACCAGTAAGTAAAAACAATTGAGCTTCCAAGCTGAGAAATTTTACTTACCAAAATGCCATATCATAATATTATGAATGTCCTTGATTTCATGTGTTGAATTAATTTCTTCTATTTGCTTTGATAAACATGCTGTTTACATGTTCTGTTGTTACAGGAGCAGATCTGTATTAAACAGTTAACCTTTGATATTGAACATTACATGGAGGAAGCTATAAGAAGTTCAGCAAAGTGGGCAGATAGATACATAGCATTCACAAACTATGACTTACAGATACTTGATGTAAGAATCATCTCAAATTGCTTTAATACTGTCTTTATCCAGCTTAACTTGCTGTCAATAGTTTTAAAATTTAGTAGTGGGTTTACGCCTGTTTTCAATAGTATTTAAGTTATATGCACTGTCTTGCAGTTACCTTAACCCATGTTACTGTATTCTCTACCAAAATTAACCTTGTTCAACTTCTCCGTAAGTCACTGCCAGGTTCTCAGCACGAATCTTGCTTGAAAAGCTTGTACAGCACCCACCCTGATGCCTGTGATAATGTCTTTTTCACTGGGGTATAATGTCACCCCAGCTGTTACAGATGAGGAAGGCCCCAGGCATACTCCTGGGTAGAACCACTGACCTTCCAGAAGCCAGCTGGATAGCTGAATTTTTCTGGTCTGGGTCAAGATTCAAACAGCTGTGAGGGCTAGTGAAATGCTTTTTATGAATGATTTATATTTCTGATGTCATATTCATTTGCAGGTAAACTCTGATAGAACTGAAGTCATTGCAAAAGTGTTTGCTTTAATTTCTGCTCGTGAAGATAACAAAGCTAAGAAATTTTACAAAAAAAGGTTTGACTATGTTAAAAATCGAACACATAATTCAGGGCTGTAGGAACTTGGGGCTAGGGGGGGGGGGGGTACCCCCCGATAAATTCAATTGTAATGGTAATTAAAATGGGCTATAACTTATCTTATTCTCCACCTTGGTTGTCAGACATAATTTAAAATTAGCCCCTTTAATCAGAAATTGTTTCCTACTGGCCTGTAATTGTGTGATACATGTGTAGGCCTAATTCAGCAGAATGATGAAAACAATTTTGACAAACTCCTGTGTAGAAGCACTGACCTTTTCCAAGAGCTAGCTCGACAGGTTCCTCTCATCGAACAAGAAATTTGTCTGGTCCCAGATGGGCTTTGAACTCCCAGCAATGAAGGGCTACTGATTTCTAGTCAGGAGACCAAAACAATTGTGACCCCTAGAAAATGCTTACACTGATAATACTGAATGACTTGTATTTATTTGCAAGTCAATCAATGTAACTTTATTTTGGTTCTCTTTGAAGAGTAATAGCAAAACTTTATGAAAAAAAACTTACTGTAAAACATACATCCTGTAGATTTTGGAATAAACTGGAGGTGTTGATATCACATGAAAGCTTTTTTAGCTCACCTGATTCATCAGGTGAGCTTTTAGGATCGGTGTATGTCCGTCGTCCGTCCACAATTAGTTTGTTTACACTCTAGCAACCGCAGCTCTTTACGAATCTTGATTAAACTTGCTCACAATGTATATGGCCACAATGTCTCAGCTAAGTTCGATTATGGGCAAAATCTGATAATAACTTCTAGAGTTATGGGCCCTTGAATTACAAAATTTGCTATATTTAGCTTGTTTACACTCTAGCGCATTCATTTATTCACCAATCCTAATCATATTTTCAGTAAATGTGTATAACCAAGAAATCTTGGACAAGTTCGATTATGGGCGGAATCGGACCAGAACTTCAAGAGTTATGGGCCCTTGACTTAGCAAATTTGCTATATTTTAGCTTGTTTACACTCTAGCACCTACATTTATTCACCGATCCTAATCATATTTACAATTAATGTGTATGACCTTATGGTTTTGGACAAGTTAAGTTATGGGTGGAATCGGACCACAACTTCAAGAGTTATGGACCCTTGAATTAGAAAATTTGCTATGTTTTAGCTTGTTTAACAGTATTATACCTTCATTGTTGGTTTTGATCTCAAAATCTACGTAAAAATGAGTTTTACGAGATGGAAACTATATTACCTGGTCATTGATTATTGGCCTTTGTTCTCAGGTGAGCGATAAATGTGGCCCTCTTGTTTTATTTGATGTTGTCTACTTTCAGTAAGGGTCAAGAAAAGTTATATCAAACTAGCTTTGTGTTTGAAGTGAATGTTCAGTCAGGTATGCTTTGAATATTTTCATCTATAATAAAACTGAAGTATTATTAATGTTTCTTTATATCCTAAAGCAAAATATATCCGTCTGATGTGCTTATTGGTATGGTGGATATAATAAGACTAAATTTAACTGAATTCTGATCTGCTGTATTTACGCAAAAGCTATAGAAAATTGAAAAATTTTGTCTTTGTGAACAACAAATTCAGATTAGCATTCTTATGGTGGCCTTAATCTGAGGTTTTCTAGCTTTTTATCCCCAGTATAGATAGATTGGAGGCATGTAGTTTTTGGCCTGTATGTCTACCTGCCTGTGAAATCAAAACACTTCCACCTACAATTATCAGACATAATTATGACAACCTGTTCAGGACTTGTGTATTTTCAGGTCAGTAGGTCAAGGTCATCCTAGAGGGGGGAATTGTGTTTATAAAACACATCTTGTTTTCGTATTTACTTGTACATTTATTTTATCTATGGAGTTATGATTTAAATGATAACCTGTTGTGGTCATACAATTTGGCAAACTCAGAGGTTATTTTGTAGTAGGGCATTTGCTTTGTCATAATTAGGTCAACCAGCTTACTTGTATTTTAGGAGCGTATGAAACTCTTTCAATTGAAGATCTCAGACAAATAGATGAAAAAGATCTCAGAGGGTTAGTATCTGTACATTTTGCAATGCAAGTCGATATGTTATTGTTTTAGTCTTTCTTCTCAGTACTTGACAAAGATCTGTTTGAACATCATACATAAACACTCCTTTCGTTTATTTTATGCATAATTCTAAGCTGAATTGTAAGATACAAGAACAAAGATGTATTTATTTTGTATCTACCTGTAATTTAAATATTTCAGCCAGAAAGAAATAATTGCTAAAGATGCATGTTTGATGAAATTTGATTTCAAAATATGTTGTACAGTCCAATATGTGACATAAGCTTGTTTGACTTTTATAAGTCTTTTTGGAATATGATACTAATGGATGGATTTTACATAGAACCATGGCCGAAGAAGGTGTTCGACTTTGTACAGTATAGAGATCTAAAAGTGTGGTTAAGAGTGCATTTATTAGAGTATAGGAGGTTATTGACTTCCTTATAATCAAGATTGTCTGTTGTTTAAGCTCAGTGATATATGGTATGCAACATACCCGTACCTCCCTGTATTCAAATAAAGTTTGGGTGGAATTATTATTTTGTATGTGATGAATGTTTTGGTATGATCAGTTTGTCAGTGTTTGCTTGACAGGTAATAAATTTTGTAACTTTTTTTTATGTACATTATAGTAAAGAATGGAAGCCAGGATTTCGGGAGTGTGCTCTCCTTCGTCGACGGGCCTACATTCCACAGTCAGCTAGATGTGTTCATGTACTCTCAAATGTTTCAGTATTTAAAGGTAAACATTGTCATTGTTCACCATTTGCAGGGTTCCTGTCTTGTTTCAAAGCGGTCAGAAATCAGTATGCAGAGCAAATAATTAACCTCCCCTTCCGAATATCAGTTCTTGTTCACTGTTTTATGTTTAATATCTGAATGTTGTATAGAAAGTAAAACAGGTTTTGTTGTCGATTTGTTCCTGTGGGTTTAGTGTTTTTCATGATTTTTAAGTTTTACATGATGAACAGTTTATTTTTTTTAATTTCAGGAAAATCTTTACAGATGATTCTTTCTCCTGAGCAATATACTGCAATCATTCTCTGATCTGTGGTATTATCTGCATAGCTGTGCAACATGTGATTACCATGCTCAAAATGTTGACAAGACTTACTGTACTTCTTTGTATTTGTAATCATTAGAGTTTTACACTTATCTGTCATTTTTTTCTTTCATTATGTAGTAATACCTTACCAACATACAGAAACATTTCATTTCTTGTAATGCGCTTCGGTTTCAGATGCCACACAGTTGAAAAACTATAAAAAAATATATTTCAAAATATTTCCGTAAGTCCATAAGTCGTTGTTTTTATTATTTTATTAAGATCTTTATTTAATGTAACTCTCATTTTTGTCTGATAATGTAAATATATAGAACTTTAATTTTAAAATATTAGTTGTTTGATAAAGTGATTTTATGAAATTATTAGTATTGGACAAGTCTCTTTTATGACAGTTACTGGTTTTATTTGAATATTTTGTTTATTGCACATTTGTATTTCTGATTTTGTTTTATTTTATTTTTTACATTTCCTTAAATACAATGTTTTTATTCTTCAGAACTGTGACATATTCAATCAGGCAGGTTTTTTATGACATTTTTATTTGATTCCAATGTTTGCTTTGTTTTTATGAAAGATTCAGTGAGTTGCAGTGATAGCTCTTTCTGTCTTCTTGTGTCATTGAGAACATCTCTGAAACCAAGGGGCCAATTTTAATCAAACTTTACTGGATAATCCTCTACCTTTGAGATTTTACAAATGATGCCCCTGGGATCAAAGTTGACTCAGCCCTTGGGGGGTCACTTGTATCTAACACAATTCAAATAGGGCAAGGCTTTCTTTTTGGCCAATGCATGTGGCCCTACGCATAGATATTTGGTGTATTGGAAAAATCCTTTGCTTGATAAATTGATATTTCAATCACACTTAATGAAAGTTGGCATGTCAAATCATTGCCATTTGGGGCCAAATTCCTGTATTTTTGTGTTGTTATTCTATGTTGTTAGTTCTTATATTTTAGTTTGAATCTGATGAACAGCCTGAAGAAGAAATGTCATGTAATAAAATCTCAGTCTACTAAACTATAAATCAGTTCATTATTTAAGAATTGTAGATAATTAATGTGTTTTCTATACTTCTCATAATATGACAAGGATCATTTACTCAATCTTTGAATAATTTGTACCTACAAATGAATAATATATAGGTGTGCTTCAATGGAAATCATTAATTTTTGTTTCATTTTTGCACTGGCATTATAGTGATGCTTGAATGAACACATTTTAATTAAATCTAATCAATAGTAGTACCAAAATCATAAAGCAATCACTAACAGCAATATTGCAAGTGATCCTTATCAAACTTTGAGAAGTATATTTATACCTCCGCAAACGAAGTTTGAGAGGGGCTATATTGGAGTCACTCTGTCGGATGGTCGGTCTGTCCGCTTACAATATCACAAATTTGTGGAGCAAATTCCTTCCACATTCCTTAAGCGATTGCAATGAAACTTAAATATGTCATCACCATGAAGTGTAGATGTGCAAGACAAGTTTCCATGCCAAGTGATTCACATATTCCAGAGTTGTGTGCTGTATAGTGTACAATGGCATTCTTTGTTCATGAATGTTTGTGGAGCAAACTTCTTCCAAATTTTTTAAGGGATTGAATTGAAACTTGAAAGGTATTATCAATATGAAATGTAGATGTGCAGGACATAATTTTCTTGCCCAGTGATCCACTCATTCCAGAGTTATGTGCCGGCTGGGGTATTAGTCACTTCTGTGACAAAGCTCTAGTTTAAAAAATAATTTCACAGTGATAATTGATGAGGATTACCGGTACTTACATTTTTGAAATGCTTCTTTCGTCTGAATGATAACCCATACACATTATTAGAACGAATCATCTTCCTGTTAACTCATAATCTGCAGTTATTTTTCCAAATCCTGATGTTTATGAATAGGATAATTTGACAATTTGATGTCTTATTGTGAATTCTATAAAGTATTGTGTTCAACTTTTGTATCTCTAGTACAGATTGTTTACATAGTGTCTGACTAGCTGTATAATGTGATGATGATACATTCTGAAATAAGTAATAAATCTTGAAATTCATGGATTTGTTTGATGGATTTATCATGGAAGAAAGCATGTGCTGCAAGCGGTGCTGGAACTCTTCTGTTCACTGCCTCAGTTAGATCTATCTGTTGCTACCTCTTATAGTTTCTGAGTTACAAGCTACATTTAAAAAGTTTTGCACACAGATGATGTAGTGATCACAATTGCTCTCCCCTTTCTTCGAGAACAATCAAGCTAAAAAAACAGTAATGTTTAGAGTTACTTAAAAAATAATATGGTTGGTAGCACTGGGGGCCAACGACGTATCACGAGAGGCGGTTCGCATCGAAAACATGTGCATGTTATGCAACGACAAACGACACATGTTATGTACACATAACGTGGTTGAAAAGCTAAGGACGACATTTCTCGTAGTTAGTGACATTGTATTTTGCTGGAATATCATATTCCAAGCACGAAACATGGTGAGTAGAAACGTTTAATACTATGAAACAGTTGTATGCAGTTAATTGAGTACCAATTACGTATGAATTAAGCTCAAAAGTTAGGGATGTTCGTAGACAGTCTTGTTTTGGTAGAATTTTCATTAAAATATTTTTCGTGAGTATCATTTCTTATACTTACTGGGTAAGGTTTACTTATTCAATCTTTTTGTCTTCATTAGAAATGTTCTGTAGGTGTAATAAGCACATATGAACGGGTTTTTTGCATACTACGGCTGTGTTTGTTTCTCACAGAGTGTGTGTATGGTGCTAAACGAAGGTCACTCTTCATGTATACGTTGCTCACTGAAGTCAAAATCAATTTCAGGATACAGACCACGCGGTGTGTATGTACTGCCGGTCACCATTTTCCAGCATTTTAGAAGCGCAACGACACTGTGCAAACTCCAGCATATAGAGCGTTATGTTCGTGAGGGAAGCAGATGGTAGAGGTACAACTAAATATCACAATGCAACTTAAAATGAAGGACCATTACGTTATCTACAACATCGACGACATGACAACGATCACGGAAACTGGAAAAATTAATACCTACAAATAATGTAACAAGTGACAGACCAATATGGAAATTTCTTAAAGTGAAGACACCGACTAAGTCTGTCCATTGCCAATTGTTCCTGAAACAAGCGGAATCCGGGATGTACAGAAGTTTCTCAACCAGATGGTGCTGAACTGACGTAACAATTGGACACACCTATACTATGCTCAGACGCAGAGGACTTTGAAAAAGTAGATCTAACGTTACCGATGAAACAATAAAAGAGACCGTAGTACAATTACAAACGCTTCTTCAATCCATCACATCTACTCTAATTATACCCCCATCACACTAGGGCAACGATTGCACTACACCCACCGCGTCCTGACAGGACGTTAGCAAATGAATGCATTTTGTTATTGTACCACCTGACAAGCTATTTGGATGCTGAAATTGCCGTTTTCTAAATAAGAAATGGAAGAAAAAGAAACATGAAGCAACTTAGATTATGTTGCGTTAGTGCATGACTATAAGCAGAAAGAAGACTTCTGTTTGGCCATCATGACCAGTTAATATAAATGGACACATATGGTACAGTATACATACGGAGCTAGTGAATGCAATGAGGACGTTATTGTGACCTAGGGAGAGCGCAGTTCAGTCTGCATGGACGTAGTGAGCACATAATTTGGGCGTAGTATTAACGCAATAGACCTGGTGACAACGGGAAGCTGCACGTGTAATGAACTTACTGGCAACGTGATAGACGCAGTGAGAACCTGGCAAAGACGTTGTAAGGGCGTAGTGCGAGCCTGAGTGCATCATTTCTTTTCGAGTTTGACCCCGTCCCTGCCACGGCCATCAAACTTTTCAGGACGTGATAGGAACTTTGCGAGCGTGGTGCGGACGTGCTCTTGTGTGATGGGGGCATTATAACTGACCGTAGACGTCTTCAAGACTGGGTCACCTTTTTTAAAATGGTGGATATTGGCGAATTTGGTGCAAATCACGCTTGGATTGACGAGCACGGTGCAACATTGCTATAGATACTAATGAATGGGGCAATGGTGTTAACGAATCGAAGAAATGCAATCAAACTTTTTAGATAACAGCAGATTTCTAAATTGTTCAAACTCGTAAATTATATAAGTATGTGCCTAAATCTATTATAATGCAGTTATTAAATGATAAGACCATCTAACAATTTTAACTGTTCTCTTTAGACCATCACACATAATTAAATAGATATCTGTCAACTGTAAAATATTAATTGATATACACATTTGACTTCAGACTGAAACATCACACACTCTGTTAGTAACATATACATCAAAAAGAGACTTCAGTTGACACCATACACACTTGTCTAGTGCGAAAGGCCTTGTTATATTAACGTGTATACATTCTATTGAATCTGATAAGCGGTGGGGAGATGCTAAGTTATGTTCACAGACATGATGCCTGTATCATGAGTGCTAAATATTTTACAAATGGGTTTCATGTCACAATAATTTTGAGGAAAACTGTTTTTTACACAGAATAACGGACTAATCTGGCATAATTTGATGAATGACAACGCAATCATTGTACAGAAAACGCATTTTACAACGGCAAATACAAACTTAATAAAAACAACTAACAAGACAATCCAAAAAACTAACATTTCGTCCCCCTGCAGGTCAAACATTTCAAAATGGCATGTGGAGGTCAGAAAACCAGAGACTGTTTACATAAAATTTCGTTGCATAACATACACATGTTTTCGATGCGAACCGCCTCTCGTGATACGTCGTTGGCCCCCAGTGGGTAGGTCAAAAACCCTTCATTTTTTTATTCCTTTTGGAGAACACTAGGTACAAATCATCCTTATATATGTTTACTCTTCAGCTGTTGTCACGAGGAACATTGAGGTTGTCACCAAATAATAGGGATGGGTCAGGTCCTAAGATTTTAAAACTGGATATCTCAGTTTAAGTATTCTTGTAAACAGTGTTTGTGCTACACTCAACAAGAAAATCAAGACAACCGAAAAATAACCAATTTACAGATTTAGCATATAAAAAAACAAATTCATCAGATTTAACGCCATTTTCAACATTATATCAGTTACTTTGTGGCGGGAAGTTATCCAACTTCCCAGGACTTCATTGAGAACTAGTACTAACCACATTCTATCTGCTAGTTACTTCCAAGATACCCTATATAATTCAGAGGTGGGGACAATTTAACATAGGATGTAATACCTTCAGTCAAATTTGTCATGGACAGTCTGAGCCTCTCCTGGCGTTTGGACTCGCAACCTCTTGATCAGTAGACCAACACTAACTACTGAGCTAACCAGACAGGCCTTGTTGTTAGCATTAAAAGATGTCAATGCTTAACATCTGAATTAGCCTTTTAAGCAAATAAAAACAAACATCCATATATTTGATCACATTTTTAATGTTTTGGATGTTTCATGATAACCAGTAAAATGAATACAAAATGAATAGAATCATCTACTCATTGTTAATCTTTGTAACAAAATCAAACAATGAAGAAATTAACTTATCAGTATGGTAAAATTTTGTCATATGATGAAAACATGATATTTTATTCCATATAGTTCAATATATACAAATAATTTCTTACATTATCAGTGGAATAAAATAACAATATGAGGCTGTCATAGAACACACACACAGGTTTAAATTGTTAAATAAACTTAACCCAAACATAACTCCTTATATAGTTCCTATCCCACAGTTATACTGATTTGTGTCCACATCAAATGTATCATAGATTTAAAAACAAAAAGATATTTATCAGTAATTTCATGTCTGCAATGAGTTAACTACTGACTAAAACTTAATTATGAGCTGATCATTACTGATGATATAAATATGTGTAAGATCCACAATGTTTCAGAATCTAATGAAAGTAATAATGGTTTCCATATGAGTCCCGATGATTGATTTCAAGTATGATCAATATTTACACAGATTTAACATATTTACTCATATATCAAGTTTCTGGAATAATTTGTTATAATTTTTATGCTCATGTAAGTGGTGAGATCAAAATTTCATTTCCAGTCAAACTTAACCATGTTAAGAAGAAATACATAGAAGTTACTTAAAGACATTCCAAAAGGACTAACGTAGCAAACAAAACATCACATACATATAACAAAGCCTCTACGCACAGATCTTTGAGTAAAAGAAAAAGAAAGGGGTTCTCTAAAGTGGGAGAATCAACCAAAGGACTGGTATATGGCTAGAGCTATTAAACGAGGTCATATTGCATTACTAAGAGTCAGACAGGGTATGACAAATCCAGTCTATAGAGATTTAAGATAGTCACCAACTGTAATGTTGAAGTTTCTGACCATCGATAGTGCATTAGAACGATTAATAATCGCCAGTAAATACTCGACCCGGGGGTACTTCCCGAAGCGCATCATTCAGTCCCAAATTGTCTTATCAAAAGCAGTGAAACAGGGAGGCCAATATTGACAGAACATTAGTCACTGCTTGGAAAAAATAGAAACTGAAACTATCATCGCAAGTTCTTGTCTAATCATACTGTTAAAACTTTACACAAAATGGATTCACAAGAAGCCTGAAAAAAAATTGTCGAGCCCTGTGTTACACTAATTCTTACAAGCTGTCTGGTAATATCGATACCAATTAAAAGCTGGTAAAATCAAGAATAAAATGCATACTTGGCCTCTATCATGTACAATACTGTTAAACCGGTTGAATAATGCCAGTGAAAATCAATTTATCAAATTGGAACTATGTTTCATGTTGCATGACTGCTTGAATTTAACACATTCACAAGAAAACAATTGATTTCCATCAAAAAGCCAAACAAGAAATTGTTACATTTTAAATTAAAAAATGAAATCTAGATAATCTTTTGATCATATCAGACTTGACTAAAAGATGCATCATACTGTAATAATTCAAATGCTTTTTAAAATGCTTTTAGTTTAGTTTACCCGAGTATTTATAATCTTCTTATAAAATAATCAAAAGAGCAGAGCATTAAAAAAAATCCTTCAAAATATTTAAACAATAAAAGAGGAATTCTTGTTATTTCCAATACAAAGTTCAGCAAAGTTGTATAGATTTTTCATTGTTTAAATGATGTTTAGGACATCTAATGCCAGGAGTTACCAACAGTCTCAGCTTACAGCAAAATTTACATCCTTAAAACTAGCTAATCAAATTAGCACCCAAACATTACACAAAGCATTAAAATATATTTCGTTTAAAAAAGTAATCTCCAACTGATTTCATCCCACGTGACATAAAATTCCACATCCAAACTGACTGTTATGCCATTTCACAGAAAGCATATACATCTCACATACACGTAGAACATCCTTGAACTGAATCCACATTGCACGATAAACAGAACACTGTCAACCTATCACAATGCATTACACCATAAATCTTTATTAGTACCAAACTAGATCATCCAATTTATCAGTCATCTGTCTGGTCCTGAGTTTAATTTAGGCCATGAATACTATAAATATGATGAAAAATATTATTAACACAGCAAAAATCTTTATCATCAACCAACGATTGTTTGTAACTGACTGAAAATATTTCAACAGTTCACCATGTGCAGCCTCGACATTCAGATGAGCATCCTCCACATTCGAATCAATCCTGAAACAACAAGGGATCATATTAATAATTATTCTATCATTTTTTATGAAATGATTTTATCTCCCAAGCCAATCAAGCCCTTCTTTAGTTCAATGCCATGGTTGTAGTGAAAGTTGGATACAGTGAAGTGAATATTCCAGTCTGATGTCAGACTTTATCACATAGTTGTAGTCTGTAAAAATTTCTTTGAAATCATGCTATTTTCCACAATTTTCCAATTTACTCCTTCAAATTATTAAGGGCTATGATGCCTTCCCCAAAACATAAAGAAAACCTCTGGATGATTTAAACCATGTTTTACTTGTGTTATCCTAAATATGAAGTAATTTCGTTGTTATATTTGCTATTGTACTTTAATACCAAATATTTGTTTATGCAAGCATAGTTTTATACATTCAGTAGCACATACCAATTTATAGAAGTGTAATAATGTTAAAGAATTTGTACAATTGAGCAAAATTCAGCTAAAACGTCACTTAGTTCAATTCAATGACCACTTCAGTATTAAGACCACATCAATTTAGCAACTGCTTGTTCTTAGACGTCATGCACCAACTAGACAAAGAGACTACATCAATACTTAGACCGATTCCTCTTGTCACAAATGTGGTCTTAATACCTAGGTTTTTACCATATCTTAATATCAACTATCAGTTGACTATATATTAGAATCACTAGGTTAAGTATAACATTATTAGAACACATAGAATTATGATGTTTTATTACCTCTGTACAGACTCTTCTTGATCCTTCACCATATGAGCAAGTTGTGTAAAAATCTGCCCTAATTCTACTATCGTAGATTCAATATTTTGCATTGTATTTGCCCTTTCAGTTATGTATGTATCCTAAAAATCAAATATAAATAACATATAACAACGTCTGGTTAATTATGTCAAAATCCTTAATAAAAATAATTCAACTTGACGTAAGAAAGGAATGTACTGGAGTTAAAATGCAAAGTGTTTTCTCATCCTTGGTCCCCAGTTTGGACACAAATTACAACCTTTCTGTTTAAAATATGTATGCTACTTAAGGTTTACACACATTTCTATTTGATTCAGTATGTATTGAATTTTAATGAATGTAACATATTTTAAAATGCTTTACACATAAAGTCATAAATGGAAGCAAAAATTCAGTAGCTATCACTAGACCCTAACCGCTTGAGTTCAAATCTCATCTGGTACAAGAAAAAATTCACATAATTATGAAGAAGCTTTTCAGGCAGCTTACGAAAGGTCAGTGGTTCTACCCAGGTGTACGTCTGTGGTCTTCAACCTCTGCTAAACCTGTAAAAGTCTCTGAATAACCCATTAAAAAATTATTTACTGAGAAAAAGCAACTATGAGATCTAGAATTAGAATAAGTCTTTCAATACCTGTTGATCTATCAACTGTAATTGTTGTTGATATCTGGACTGATCCATGTCCATATTTATAGCAAAATCCCCACCAGCTCCTCCACCTGCTGCACCATTATGTTTAGCTTCATCTTGTAACAACACTGACTGGCCTGAAAACAAAATGTCACTGAATAAATAGGTCACAGATTGTATGTAGAGCACTTTTTGTAAAATTTCTTTTCTTCAGCAAAATTTACAGAGAAAAAAAGGTTATTATTCAGCAGATAAAATAGAATACACTATTGGGACATCGAACATTGATCAACATGTCTGGTTTAACTTTAGGGAAAACAACATCTAATGTGGTAATGTTTATTTGTCACTTTTGCAGAAATATCATTAATACCTAATTGCCACCAAGTGATCCATCTTTTTGAGTTCATTTTTTCTGCTAATTATTACAGACATCAACATTTAAAATTTTGAAATAAAAACAAGTGAACGATAGTTATAAATCAAACAAAAATATCCAAAATCATGTACACATCACAGCCACTTGAACAATTCACTGTATGTCAAATAATTATTTTTAATTTTAAAACTGATACATTAAATATAAACTTTAAGACTATATAAAATCAATATTACAAATCATGTCTGAAGTATATTTTAAATACAGATTGAGACATACTAATGTTCTGGTTAAGATAATGATGCAGGGTGTAAACATTATCTTTCTGTTAAAGCAATTTACTAACCAGGATTCCCAAAGCCTTGTGGAGTAGGAGTCATGGCACTTGACTGTGAAAATTGTTCTCTTCTTGACTTTTGGTGCTTCATGTTCTGTGGTAAAACAATGCTTATTATATTGAATGTAATTGATCCAATTGAATACTACTCAATTTGCAAATGATTTACTCAGATTAGAGGACTGTGTCACTGTGTGTATCCAATTTCAACAGATAAGTATTTTAAACAGAAAATTACTCAAAAAAGCAAAATGCTGATCCAAACTTTGACCCAGTTATTCTCATTTGTTATTAAGAGTATGTTTTTTTTCAACAGGTGCATGAGTTGAATGGGTGATTTTTAGAGACTATAGCATGAACATCCATTTAATGAAATATGAACATTAATAACTTCATAATGATCTAAATAATTGTGTCAAAAAAACTATGATGACTTGAATTAACTTAATGTGAAAACTGCATTTATATACAAGTTCATAACTTTAGATTTTAATACTTCATAAAATACTTCACTTACTTCTGTCCTGACTTCAAGAACCTGCTTGAAATCATTTGACATACTTGCCAATCTTGACTGAAAAAATGTACAAATACACCGAATCAAAATTAAGGGAGAGAGTGTATGTATAAATTATAACTTATGGTATAAAAATTAAAATACATTAAACAAGCAATTTGGTAATCAATACTACAAAGTTTGTCTTATTAATATATGTTAATAAATCAGTGATTTGATATAGACCCTGTTATTTGTCAGAGGGCAGTCGTATACTATTGGCCAAAGGACAAATACGACTGTCCCGAGGACAAGTAACAGGGCCTATATCATTATCAATTTCAATAAATAACTTTATTACCTGAATCAGTTTCATTTAGTTGTTTTGAAACCACATAAATAGCAAATTACTTATACAAGATGACCGCCATTTCAGCTAAATGGCCCTGCTCTAGCAGCCAATCAAATTGCTTAAAATTAGCCAAAATATCTATATCATTTTCAGCCCAGGCAGGAAAGTGATACAGATATTGGTCCGCTTATTGGAAATGCCACTGCATTATTACACCAGGCAGTAAACAAGTTACAAGGCTGATAACAAGTAGTTATTTAATAAATTCACTTAATGATATTCAAATATAGGCATAAAAGAATCTAGCAGTCATGCATTTTTTTGTCAATATAACATAAAACAACTGAAAGATCACGAAAGATTTATTCAATGACTGCATAGATAACTTTGTTGAGAAAAAGACTACAATATTTAGGTTGACCCATCCTTAAGGTATTAGTATCCTTTCTCCCAAAATTATTATCTCAAAATATGTTGGACAGATTTAGGAACCATCTATAATTGTTATCAGTTTCCATGATAGATAATAATGTGTCATGAAATTTTTAAAAAATAAGACAGTGTATGAATATAGGGTAGTACTAATAGACAAACCAGATGTACAGGTTATGTCAAGCACTCACAAATACTACAGAAATACTGTTGATAAATTGATAAACCAACAAAACCAAATTAATTAGTTAATAAATATCATTGAGATTTTCTTCTCACAATAAAATGAAGAATTTACCTGAAGAGCAACCACAACTGTGTTGGAATGACTTTGTTTTTGTCGACCATTTTGTCCTTGACCTCTTGCCACTTGCTGCAACTGAGCAATCTGTTTATTTAAACTGTTTATGTCTTCTTTGATAATATATGTCAGTTCTTGAATTTCAACTGGCTTATCATCAAATAATGATTTTCTTTTTGCCACTGAAAATAAGAAAATAGCACTCCTAACACTTGACCTAAACATGTGTAATAAGTTTGATCAGGTTTATGTCACTAAAAAATATTCTAGTTATTCATGAAAATTGTTTTATCACATTTTATAACAATTCATCTTACATTTAAATCTGGCTATACCCAAACATCCCAATTAATCATTATCTTGTATAGCTAAATCTTTAATGAATTTCCAAAAACTGGTGAAAAAAATACTTACATAAAGCTAACTTTTCCAACTTGGCAAATGTATTGGCAAGATCCTTTCCTATTCTCCTGTGAAACAGAAAACATTTGACATTACATATTAAAATCCATGACAATATTTACATAACTGAAGTTAAATACCAAATGTATGTTGGTAACCTTACAAATGTAAGTATACCACCATGCAAATACATAACAGTCTATGACATGAGCCTCTTGCCAGAAAAACCAAGACAAAGAATTTCAGACATGTATGCCTTCATTTTTCAACTTAAGATTTCAGACGAACAGTTGACTTGTGATAGCTATGTTTTCAGTACTTGGCACACATGTGATTTTTCTATCTCTGAACACTGTCAACCCCTCTTATGAGTGTAATAGAGTTTTCAAAAGAAAATCATAGTCATACAAAACATCAAACTTAGTTACTTACTTGGCAATTACAGTAAATTCACTTCTTTGCCTGATAGCTTCTGTACGCCTTGAGTGAGTAACCCCATTTACTTGTCGTGACTGTAGGGATTTTACAGCGGACATAAACTCATTTGTTCTATCTCGACATGACATCTCGGGTTCAATGTATGTGGAAGAAAAATCTGTACTTGTTGGTGGTGAAGTTGTTTGCGAAACAAATGTCTGTGAGTTTGGTTGGTATCTTGAGTAAGGATTTGGTTGATCATCAGAATCAGAATTGTTCCTTCTACGTCGAGTTATCATTGGTTATGATTAATAACCACCACATTAAGAATGATTCCTGCACAAAACTGAAAATTTAAAAAAATCATTTACAACTAATAGTTCATATTTTCATACAAATAATTCATATAATTAAATCATGTAATCCAAATTAATGATTGTATAGCATCACAGCCTAGCTGTAACTCCTAAAAACAAGGAAAATAAATCTTCACATAAACACAAATCAACAAAGCATGTTTCCACTTTACATGTCATGTAATGATACATGTATAAATAATGTTACAATTTGATTCAAGTCAATACATGTCCATTGATAGGTTTTTTTACAAACAAAGGTTAAAATGCCATCTGGACCAGCCATCAACAAGAACAATTGACTAATTCAGTATTTTTCACAAGTTTTCAGTTGTAATAAAAATATTTCATTACAAAGAAGTTAAAGTTAAGCTACCTTGATATAAGTGTGAATAATAAATGAATAGCTTTAGTGCAAAGTAAGTTAAATTCAGAATACTATAGGACTAAGTATGACTATGAGTGGTATCTTAACTGCACAGTAACACACAAATTAGTAATTTAGTTATTAAATTAGTAATCAGATTTAGCAAATTATTTTGCTTTGTTGAGGTTGGTACCAGTACCAGTCAAACTTAGGTAATCGTTGGCGTTTTGACTCAATTGGGATTTTTTTAATTATTCAGGAATTCAAAGAAAAAAAACACCATTCCAATAATATTTTTTTACAATGATTGGTTGCCCCTCATCACAAAATATTATTGCAAACACAACAGGAAAAAACTGGTTCACATATTCATGTCGGTAAGTTAATTGCTAAGCAGCTATACATATGTCATTATTATGTGGCACCACCTGTAGGTCACCTAGTGATCTACATTCATGAAGAGGCTCCTTTCATTTTGTGCCTACATTTTTGAAGATGGCTCTGTTCCGAAAAACGGCAGGGGTTTCACCATTTATTCTAGGAAAAATGGAAGACACTTGGTGCTGGTAAATTGGGGGATACATGAAAGACAAATTTTGAGAATATTCACAATGCAATTACTAGGCAAAATGTAATGGTGTGGTATATTGAATCAAGGACTTATATACATACATGGGTTCGCAACAGACTTACTGCTAAAAACGATATCAAGAGACGATCCCACAATGCATTGTTATATACTCCATCTTTGAATTAATTTTTTATGACAGGTTGCCAGACTATATATACTTTATGAAGGAAAATTCTCTAAAACTAGGTTGTCCCCCAAAAGACTAGAAGGAAAAAAATCCTTTCGGGCAAATTTGAAGACTGTCACTTGGCAATGTCCGACAGCTGTAATCGGGTGTTTACAAACTTGATTATACTAAAAAAACTCTGGCAATTGGGCATGAGAAATTGGTTAAGGATGCAATAAATTCCTTAAACTTGGATATTGAGATACATAATCATTTATAAACCACAATGTCTAAGTAGTAAGTATAAGCGCTGAAAAAGGCATCAGTCAAACATTTAAATTCAAAGATGGCGGACATTATAATATTATTAATATTATAATCCTTTTGTCTTCGAGATTAAACATTCGGAATAACGCAGATATTTTCACTGTTGTTAACATTCAGACCATCATGGATATTTTCATATTTTCCCATTGATTCACATGTCATTTGTTGATTACCACGGATTTGATTACTTTAAACTGTTAATACGGAATATTTATAAGTCATTGATTGAATTTATAAATTGGCTGTGATTTTCACCAGCCCTATTAGCTCAGTTGGTAGAGCATCTGACTTGCAAACAGGAGGTAGCGGGTTTGAGCCCCACATTAGGTACTTTATTTTCCTCCTCCTATAACATTAAGCCTTGGAATCCTATAGCTAGGGTGAAGCAAAGGCTGGGTTAGTGAGTCTAAAGAGCCTGTGGTTGTCACAATAAATTACTTTGAATAAAAAGGCAGAAGGAATGTAGCGGTGTGGTATATATTCATGAATTGGCTGGGATATTCATCAGATGAGTTCAGTTGGTAGAGCATAGATCTGACTTGCAAGCAGATGGTTGAGTGGGTTTGAGCCTTATTTGCATTATTTTCCTCCTCCTACAATTTTGACACATTACTTATCAAATAAAGGAGACTTATATCATAATTTAATTTAGTGCAATCTTAGTTATTTCATTTGGGATTTATTTTAATGTTAAGTATTGCAGAAATACAAGGCCCCGTGTAGGATCTAAGACCAATAATGCAATATAATGGCAAACTAAAGACACTAAATTGCGGCCCCCTAAATTGACTATTTAATTTGCAACTTCATTCTGAAAATTTTTTGACTTTACATACTTCTACACAAACAGTAGAAAAGAACATAATTTAACTTGAATTCATAGAAGTAAAAGCGGAGCAAAAATGTGAAGAAAACATCTCATTTGTTTTCTTTTTGTTGTCACTACACTGAAGAATATGCCAGACTTCTGGGTGGGGTAATTGATATCTGTAAGGAAATAAACCATGGTCCCAACGGTTGAAAATTCGATACAGTTTAATGACTTTTATGATATTATATAAAATAAGTTCGTACAGATAGCCCTCGATAATTATCCGGATTCTTAATCCAACATAGAATATGTTGACAGTTGTCAAACTTTGCTTTTTTCACGTCCACGAATCAAATGACGTCATATCCGTTTTCATGGATATTGCAGAGTTCTCTCCCTGTAGACTGGGCAAATTGTATTTCTAGGCCTCATTTCATGCAGTGCAAGTATAACTAAATTGGTTTATTCAAGATTTATTTTTGTGTTTTTCAAAGTCAAACAAAGATTCCGAATTTCACGGCCCTACAGTACAGTGTTTCAGTAAATCTATCTGCATCACACCCTTTCGATTATTTTGGACAGGTGGAAGAGTTTCACTAATTCGCCGATTTCCAGTTAAGCGCCCCCTAGCGGTACACCGCTATATGGTGAAACAAGATGGCAGCGTATGGGGTCATGCGGAAAGCAGTGGAAAGTCGATATATTTTATCATCTACTGAGAGTTATTTTCTACAAAAACATCTACGAATTGAACAGTCATTTCTTATATGTGCCACAAATTTCATGCTTATATACATGTATTATTTAAATCGGTAAAAATAGGCTATAAATTTATAATATTATATCAAGGACTTATATACATACATGGATTCGCAACTGCTAAAAATAGATCAAACGATATCGTTCGGCGATCCCACAATGCATTGCTATATACTCGGCAATGTCCGACAGCTGTGTATGTAAAAATTTTGGGTGTTTACGAATTTGATTATACTGATAAAACTCTGGCAATTGGGCACGGGAAATTGGTAAAGGAAGCAACAAAATCCTTAAAGATATTGAGATACATTTATAATCCACAAAGTCTAAGTATAAGCATTGAAAAAGGCATCAGTTGAACATTTTAAATTCCAAGATGGCGGACATCTATTATAATCCTTTCGTCTCCGAGATTAAACATTCGGAATACCACGGATATTTTCGCTGTTATTATCATTCGGATATCACGGATTTTTTCGTATTTTCGCTTTTGTAAATAATAGCTTGTATTCCCGTTGATTCACGTCTTATTATCGCGGGATTTGATTACTTTAAACTGTTAATACGGAAGTTGCGAATCCATGTATGTATATAAGTCCTTGATTATATTAAGTTAGTATACTGTGCATACAAAACTTTAGATGTACATGCATATCGGTAAAAACACATAGTCTTTATATATGTCCCCTTAATGTAGAGACACAGACAAATATAAATAAAAATTCATATATAGCTTGTGCGTAAATCTATTTCAATATTCTTATCAGATAAAAAAAACACACTTAAATTCATAAAAAATCTTTTTTTTAAAGTCTGATATATTTCAGAAAATACATTAAGGTAGATAATCGTCAGTAACTCATATACAGGTTCGTTATAATGATGTGCTAAAATTAATGTTATAATTATAATTTAAGATCTAGGCATGTCCTACTATGTGCACACATATATCTCGGATCTTTTATAATGTTATATATGTTGTCTTTCAATTAGTATTTGCTGTCACCATCTTTTGCTTACATGACCCCAGTTTCGATCTTGTTTAGAAATACAAATAGATGAAAAAGGAAATATAAAGGCGTTCATTTAAATATAAACTGTCAGGCTTTTATAACGTTTATTAGCAGGAAGTATTTTGGTCTCCCACTGTGTCGGACATAATATAACTGATAGGGGGTCTTATGTCAGCTAGATGTATACCTAGATAGTGCACAAAGAGCGATACTGTTTATTATTTTTATAAATTGGTTAAAATTGTGGCTTGGATCACATTAATTAGTCCCTGATTGTTGTAACATGAAGTCGATAAACTGTATATTTGTCACAGTTTTATAGTCACAAAGATGGGTGCGAATATACACTTCAAATTAATTTAAACTTAACACCGGCCTGTAATGCCTGTTTGAACTCGCGTACTAATAAACTTTTCATTGAAACATATACATGTATAAGTAATGAAATGATTTGTCAAATTTGTTCTATTGTGAAATGATATTGAAGATGAATACTATCTTGTATAAATGTGTCTTTATGTTACCTTACAAAATACATGTACGAGTATAAAATTATAATAGTGTAGTGTATAGTTTTACGCTATATTGATTTGTGGTGTCAAACTGAAAATATAATATATGTTAGAAATGAATGTTCAGCTGTTTGTACGAGAATGCGTATTTTTTCTACTTATGACGGTTTCTGACTGTGACAATTATTTTGGTACTTACTTCTTTAATTACAATGAAAGCATACTTAATTTATAAACTAATTATAAGCTAGCCTATTAAATAATCATGGCCTGTTTGTAAAATTATAAATTCTGTGCTGTTATATTCAATTTCGGAAAAAAGTTGTTTATAAACGTACGCACACATATTTCTGTCACTATATATGGTGCTTACATGAACCCAGTTTGGATCTTGTTTGAAAATGTAAAAAAGACAACAACCTATTCTAAAATGTCAATGCAGCTTATGCTGTTTATACTGACAGGAAGTATATTGATATCCAACTGTGTCAGACACCATAAAACTGATAAGGGGTCTGATAGAACAGCTTGATGTATATATCTAGATACCGCACAAAGGGCGATACTGTTTATTACTTTATCACTTGTATAACTGCATGGTTTAAATTGTGACTGGGATCACATTAATTAGTACCAGATATTGTGATAACTTCAAATCGATAAGCTGTATATTTATCACAGTTTTTATTCACATACGAAGTTGTGAATTAAATTGACCTTAATCATTCCAACAAAACATTTATAGTAATAATTTCGGTATGATCTAAGAAACTTTTCATTAAAACGCGATTAGTAAAGATAGACGCGATTTGTTAATTATATTTGTTAAATCATAAATGATAATTACGATGAATATTAATTGTTTTGTATAAATGTGTATTTACGACATATAATATGTATTTCAAGGTACGTATATAATATATATATATTAAGGTTTTGATTTGTGTTACGCTGAAAAAAACAAATTATTATTAGAAATTAACGACTGTTTGTACGTGAATGCTTATTTATTCCACTTATAGTTTTTGACAATTATTTTGTGACTTAATAATAATTATCACAATGAAAATATACTTACCTTATGAAGTTAATAATTAACCATATGTACTGTTTTATTGAATCTGCTTCAAGTGGAAACAATAGTTAAATCTCATAAACAAGTCAAAGTTTTGTCAAAATATTTATTCAATCATCACATTCAAGTTTTTGTAATATACATGTACATTTATTATTTACCGAAAAGCGTGTACTTTTGATGTATATATACAAATACAAAAACATGCTGACAGACATTCTAACTTCAAATGCCCGTATATATTACTAATACGTACATAAAATATGGTTAAAACGGGCAAAGGGGTCAATATTTAATTGAAAGAAAATGGGATGCGTAATCTATTTAAATACAGCATCATTTCAGAGACTATAACGGTTATTATATCAATGTTTATCAATCGCCGTAAACGACAAACAAGCAAAATCTGTCAAGCGCATGTAATGAATAGGATATGACCCCATACGCTGCCATTTTGTTTTCCCATATAGCGGTGTACCGCTAGGGGGCGCTTAACTGGAAAGTCGCGAATTCAATATGTCATTTTGACTATGCCTCCTCTGCCTGGTACTATGGTTTAACTCAAGATCTCAAATACAAGTTACAGGTCACTCAAAATAAGATTATCAGGTTTGTTTTGGATTTACATCCAACAAGGACTTATATACATACATGGATTCGCAACTGCCAAAAATAGATCAAACGATATCGTTCGGCGATCCCACAATGCATTGCTATATACTCGGCAATGTCCGTCAGCTGTATTTGGGGGTTTACGAATTTGATTATACTAATAAAACTCTGGCAATTGGGCACGGGAAATTGGTAAAGGATGCAACAAATTCCTTAAAGATATTGAGATACATTTATAATCCACAAAGTCTAAGTATAAGCATCGAAAAAGGCATCAGTCGAACATTTTAAATTCCAAGATGGCGGACATCTATTATAATCCTTTCGTCTCCGAGATTAAACATTCGGAATACCACGGATATTTTCGCTGTTATTATCATTCGGATATCACGGATTTTTTCGTATTTTCGCTTTTGTAAACAATAGCTTGTATTCCCGTTGATTCACGTCTTATTATCGCGGGATTTGATTACTTTAAACTGTTAATACGGAAGTTGCGAATCCATGTATGTATATAAGTCCTTGCATCCAAGAATACATATTGGTAGAGATCATTTCAAAAGCCTAAAATTGCTTCATGTTGAACATAGGGTCAATTAAATAATTCTTTGTCATGTTTACAGGATACATTCTGGACTTTCACCAATATATTTGAAAGAAAATGTTACACCTGTCAGTGATGTGCACTCTTATTCCACCAGGTATAGGTCAAAAGCATATTCTTCCGGCACTGATCTTGAAATGACAGACAGTGGTAGGTACTCTATCCCAGTGGTGAAAGGTTTTGGAAAAAGGTCATTTGCCTATAATGGTTGTAGTCTATGGAATATGCTACCTCGTGATATAAGGAATGTTCATTCCATTTCTCCTTTTTAAAAACACAAGGTTAAGGACAATCTGTTAAATTTTATTGATATTTAAACTTAATCCCATTCTTTTATCAAAGCATTGAATTTTATAGTACTTTTTCACTTTAGTATAACTACACCAAGTAAATTTTTGTTTCATCATGCATAGCAACTTGTTTCATGTTTTTACTAGGTCATCAACTCAGGTGAAATTTATAGCATTATATTGTTCCTCAGTAACATATCTTTAAGTTGCATACTTTTAGATCTCATAACGCATACTGTTCTGTGATAAATACATATTAAGTGATATTGCATCTTAACATGCGGTGCTATTTTATAAGTTGCTGTGATATTATTTATTATTATGTAAAAACTTTTTATTATTTGCATTTTGTCATCCTATGTCTGTTAGCACTGTATATCTAAGGACCACAATGGAAATAAGGGTATTGATTTACCCTTTTTTGTGTTATCCTTACTATATAATGTTGATTGACATGGCTTCTTTAATTCATACCTGTCTTTCATTGTTTGTATGTTTTAATGTACTTGCCATGTTTGTCTTAACATTTTATAGTGAAATAAATCTATCTATCAAAAAGTTCTCTGCAGATTATATATTCCAAATTCATGGTTATTTTAAGACTATTAAAGTTTGTAGTAATTTCGTTATTCCTACATACATCTATAGATACATACAGTTTGGTTTTCGCTGTTCTAAAAATACGTAGATTTTAGTGCAATATTGGTTTACACAAGGACTTATATACATACATGTGTGTATATAAGTCCTTGTTTTACAGAAGCTTGGCCAAATATAATATTTGTTTCGAATAACTTAAAGTCCCATTAGCATATAAATGTGTCGGTCGTAATAGTTTCTGTTTGTTCTATAAAAGAGAAATTCGGTGTGTTTTCCTCTCGTGCATACTTCATAGCAAGAAAATGTGTTGTTTCCAAAACCACTATCGTATTTTTTTCAATATCATTGAAAAAATACTTTTTATAGAACAGCTGTGTTTTGCCGCAGTCATATTATGCACACAGCGTTAAGTGACGTCATGCGCTCTATATATTCCAAGTTTACAAAAGCAAAATTCACAGCGTAGTGAGTGTTTTTAGATGAAAAAGGCTCGTTTCGTCGGTAATTATTATCTTGGGATAATATCAGCAATTGTTTGTTTTTTTTGCATATACACATGTAATTATATTTTTATAGCAAAATGCTAATGGGACTTTAAAAAATGCAATGGACTTTTACAAGTTTATTGTTTTCACCTCAGCATAATACAATTACGAAATGAGGGTTACAATAAAAAACAATACATAAATACAAATACTATAGTTGTATGGTTGAAAAGAGCATTCACAATGGTGGTAAGGAAAAAAAGAATATATAAAAAAACAAAAAAACAATATAACACGGTTTAGTCAGGTGGCTTTTTAACAACTAATAATATTTTAGACAAAAATTTACATAGTTTTACAAGTTTCTTTTTATTTTCTGTATTCATGATATTTTGAAAAAAACCCAAATATATTAGGATTTTTAATTAAAGACTGAGAAAGAACAGAATTTCTTTCATTATAAAAATACGTACAATGAAATAAATAATGAAATTCGTCGCCGATTTGATTTTTTGAGCATAATGTACACTTTCTATTATTGTATTCCTGTCCTAACCAACGTCCCTTTTCTATTGGTAAATAATTGTTACACAATCTAAAGTCAATAAAGGATCTTAAACATTTTCCATCTAGAGTATCAAGATATTTTTCAAATTTGTGTTCTGTTTTATACATACGATAATTTAAATATTTGTCAGCGTACCATTTTTGAACAAATTGTGATTTAAGAATAAGATCAAGCTTACTGAGAAGTAGAGTTTTGGATCCATTAAAATATTGATTCTGCCATATATAGCTGAGGCCACATTCATCAAAGAATGTTTTAACAAATCTAAGCCATTCATAATTGTGAGAATTACTTGTGTAATCTTTAAACATAACTTTATATATTGTAGATGATAGTTTATTTTCTCCTTTACAGTGGGTTTATTTAAGTGAATAGTTATGGTTTAGTTTTTTCATCTATAAATTGAAATTTAAAATAAATTCAAAAGCTCTTAGATGGCTTATATTATATTGTTATTGTCTTACCGACTTTAAATAAATCTTATCTTATCTCTTCGAAGCTGACTCTTCAACTGTCAGTAGCATAGGCACTCGATTTCGTGATTTTTATACGTTTACAGACGTTATTTTTCAATTTCACACATCAAACAACGCAAACCACGAAAATAAGCGTGGGTCCCGCTTTCCTTGTAAAAGCTGTTAAAGTTGGGGAACACTACAACGAAAGCAAGGTTCCCGGAAAGCACGTGCATATTAGAAGGAAAGCCGGGACCCACGCTTATTTTCATCACTACCGTCAATCGAGAAGATGGCGAGTTCACTACCTTGGAGTATTTTATACACTCAATAAGGGAAAAAATGAAGATTTTTCTTTCGACAGGTTTGCGTTGTTTGATGTGTGAAATTGAAAAATAACGTCTGTAAACGTATAAAAATCACGAAATCGAGTGCCTATGGTCAGTAGCGATTTTCCTCAGATCACTGGAATCACGCAGTACATAATATTATTACGTGCATTCATACATGTACTGACAGTTAAAAGATTATTCATCATAAAAGTATACATTTATAGCAAGTATCACTGAAATATGGCGCTCTTCAATATTTAATAGAAATAAGACTCTTAAAATTAATGTTTACATGATATCAGAGACATAGATCTATGTCTCTGATGATATATATGTATTTTAAGTCTAAGCAAAAGGAAGACAGAATCAGGCTACATATCGCGTCTGAAACAAAAATCTTGGGACCATGTATATACTGCAGGGATTTCCCTTACGCAGGTTTTCTGCGTCCCTGACGCAACTTTGTGACCCAGGACCCACATTTATGTGGCACTTTGCATCCTGGGGACCCGCAATCGGATCTGACAAATAGATATTTTCCTTCCTGCTAATTGAGTGATCAGTATATTATATATGTACATGGAGACTATAGTCTACACAAAATCACTAGTCAGTTTGATAGTACAGTTGAAATAAAATCATGTTAATTTGCTATTGTATTCATGATCTCAATCACTTGATGGTATATAGTGTGATAGATTTATAGGTTATCTGAACTTAAGCAAAAAAATGCATATCCATATCCTGGGACCCTCATATAAAAAATCCTAGGGAAAACCCTGGTACTGGTCCTAGAAAACACACACAATTTTGAAACCATTGATGAAGTATATAACTATTATCAGGAATTCTACATTGCATTTATATAGGATCCCCGAAATAACTGATTGAACCACTTCGTTCCTTACAAAACGTTGGTAAATACCTCGTTTCGTTACATGTTTCCATATTGGTAATATAAACTGTTAATTCGTGCGCATGCTCAGAGAAAGTCAGACGGTGGTAAAGTCAACATTTGGTCGCTGACCGTTGCACAGTGAACATCTCTCCGTGCATAATATTTCTGAAAGATTTATGTAACACAACTGTTAATGTGCAAATTAAGCGATGACAACTAACGCAAAAAATTTAAACGGGAAAATGCCTGGTAGGTATTTTTTGAAAATATAACTCTTAATTAAGACATCACGTTGTTTTTGCATGATAGTTCATGATGGGAATTTTGTGTTATTTATAAACGAGCTATATTTAGCCACTAAATTGGAATTCCCGGTTCCGTTAAAGTGGAAGTATGACAATAATAATGTTGCAATATTTTTCGTCTGTAAACTTGCATTTTTTTAAGAATTTTATTCTCAAAACAATGATTCCAAATGTGGGTTTGATTTTAAAAATTAATCTGAAATAGATCATTGTTACATTATTGATTAATTAAACTTTTTTTAGCATGAAATCATTTTACTTTTGACAGTTTATCATTTATGGTGGAGACCTGTACTTGTTCTTGCTGGATGTATAATTTTATGTTGTCAAAATTATTTTCAGTCTTTAATTAGTTGCAGATTATAATTAATTTTATACACATCTCATATAAATTGACAGTGTTCCCACTCACGTAAAACATTCAAAATCATGCAATTAAATCAGCTATCACATAAATTTTTTATCTGCTGCAAGATCGCACATACGGAAATTTTGGGTACGAATGACTAGAAGTGTAAACAATTGGGATTTTCCGAAAATCCATGACCCATAAATGTGACAAAGTAAAAATATATGAATTCAATTATCCCGATCATAATTAACCCTTTTCATGTCAGTTTTTGTTTTTTATCGTAGTAAAATGCCATCCATCGCGAAATGCTATATCAAGTAAATAGTGGACTCGTTTGCTTGATTCGCGCATCGAGTATCATAGGTAAAATGAATAAAACGACACAGTCTTGAGTTATAAATGTCTAAAAATAGATACATAATTCAGGCCCTGTACCCTGCATATATAAAACACCGCTACTGGTAAACATTGTTAACTGCGATTATGCTGATTCGTCGTAGTTTCTGTTTATTTAAAGAATGAAATTTCCTATTTGCAAAATCTATCGGACACCCAGGCCGAACAGGTCACGAATGTCATCGGTCCTTGGCGATTTCTGTCGGTCTCAGGCCGACAAACTTGAGTAAGTGTCAAACACTGCATGATTGTGCAAAATAAGAAGTGAGCACCTTTGTAGTATGTGTTATATTGTTCGACTTTCAGTGCCGAAAAACCCTGAAATGTCTCTTTTCATATATATGATGTTAATGGCATTAAATTAATTTGAAAGTGGTGTCATAATTATGTTACAGAGGAAATATTAATATTTGTTACTTGTCAGAAAATGTACCACATTAAAGTTGAGCAATTGTGTCACTGCATGATAGCATGTGCATTCATATTATTCCTGTGGTGTACTAAGACTCTTAAGTACTCAAGTGGTATGATGTATGAATGACTTTGATCTATGAATATTATTATCATTAATCATATAGATAAAATGGCATGATTATCATGTCACTTAATTGTGTAAGTGACCTCTATTGTTATCTCCAAGGATGTTGACTATCTTAGTTAACCTTACTGCAGTTGCAAAGCATTGTAAGTGAATTGAAGTTCTATGTTAACATAAAGATATCTAAACATATTTAATAGACATGATGTTCACATAATAGTGTTATATCTAAAAATGAAAAAGGGCAGGGTGCTGCGGAAAAGGGGCAGGTATACTTGTTGTCTATGAGTTGCCGTTTGTGGCGTTGGAATGGTACCTTAATTCTTAAAACATTACATTCAAATCACATTGAGAAGGAAAAAAGATGTGAATGATAAATACTTAAGATTCTGCTCATTATTCTTTCATAGTCTCCCAAATAATGACCAAACTAACACAAATGAGTAATAAGATCTTGGTCTTTGCCTAACTGCAGTGTATTTTCTGAATTGTATGTATTTTACAGATTTAGGAATGGAGTTGACGAACACGATGAAGGAGAGGATTATGATATTTGATGGAGGAATGGGCACCATGATACAACAGTACAGGTTTGAAGAGGAAGACTTCCGAGGTACAGAGTTCAAAGATCATCCAAAAAGTCTCAAAGGAAATAATGATCTTTTATCATTAACAAAACCTGACGTTATATATGACATTCACAAGGTGAGTGTGCTACCATGGAAATAAATGTTGAAAGATGTCTGTATTGTATCAAAAACCTGCCTGCTGCAAAATTAAAAGTTAGAATTTAATATAGCATTGAATTTAGAAATTTATTATTCCAATCTTTTACCGTAAACACCCATGTATATGTCGCAGCAGTGTATAACACAATACGCAGGTAAAAAAAACAGTTGAAATCCTGGGAAAAAATTTGTGTAAGAACGTATAACATCAAATTACATACCTACCTGCGAAATTGTAATTGTCAATTTTATGCAATTAACAAAGTGTCAAGGCTACCCAGTAATCCTTCATTTCTTAACAACTAACATGTGACACAATAAAAAATCAATACTTCAGCTAGTTTACACACACTTTGACCTAATTTTGTGAAGATTCTGGAGTTTATTTAGCCAAATTAAAAACATTATACATGGTCGACCTTTTTTGCTTCAACCACATTGTTTCCATATTTAACTCGGGTTGCATTAAAGAATATCCTTCAGGGCAGATTAATTATAACTGCCATTTCTTGGGATATTTTCATAAAAAATCCGGAATATTGACACCCCTGTGCGTACCATAGATCTTAAAACTTGATAACCCCCAAATACAAAAGTCTGCCCACATAAATTGACCAAAACTGAGTCAGGATCAAAGAGCGATGAATTTTGAAAAATCAAAGACACCCTGCCATCAGTGTCTCTCTGATATTTGTGTGGTGTTGGCTTGCAGTTTAAAGATCACACATGTTTATGACCTGTTTGACATTTTAGCTGTGATTCAGTTCTTTATGTCTAATAGCAATAGATCAATAATAGTTCAGGATTGTTGCGGAATTTATATGTTTTACGAACATTAGGTAAGTGTGAAGAAAATACTTCTGAATACATTTTCTTTGAGTCGTAGAAAACATGGGATTGAGTTCTACAACCGTGTATAGAACGCACCCAATTTTTGGTCCCGATTTTGGACGTAAAAAAATGTGACATATACATGGGTGTTTACGGTAGTTAAAAGGGAAAGAAATATTTGGGTTTTAAAAATTATTTTTATGTCCCTGGCATCTATGATACGAGAGCATAAAACAAATTCTGTATAATGATTCCCGTATTCCAAGGACTAGCTGGACTCCCTGATCTAGTTCCTAGCATAGTATATTATGTAACACTAACTGTTTAGTTAAAAATGTTTTTTAAAACAGTTTTTGTGATTAAAGATAGATTTTGGTGTAAATTTAACATCCCAGATTTATCTATTCAAAATGCTAATATATATTGAATTGGAAATGAATTTATAACGATTTCAATAATGTAAACTATATCTATTGTATCACTTGATAAAAAAATACATGTACATCAAATTAGCTCACCTGAGCACACTATGCTCTAAGCTGAGTTATTAGGATCAGTCTGTCTGATGTCCATTCTTGGGTGTTGAGAAGACTCCAGAGGTCACAATTTTGATTGGATCTTCATCACACCATATCAGAATATTTGTCTAATGATATCTTGCATTCCTAACTCAGGTGAGCAAGTATAGGGCCATCATGGTCTTCTTAATATCTCAGTTGCTCTCTGTGTTTGGAGGTAATAAAGATTAAATATTAAATGAAGATATATATTATTCTCCTTGCAGGCATACATGGAGTCAGGTGCTGACTTTGTGGAAACCAATACTTTTAGTGGAACAAAAATTGCACAAGCAGATTATGGATTGGAAGATATGGCAAGTTGTCTACTTTTTTAAGTCTGTGTTTTGTGCTGTTATTATTTGGCATCCCTTGTGTCATAGGTATGTTATAAAAGTTATAGATATCAATCATTAATTATAGTTATTTAAAGACCCACCATGTCCTACTAGATGAGCACCAGTGACACTTGTACACTGCCCAAATAAATGCACTAAAAGCAATATACAAAACTACAAGAGAAGACCTGGAACTGCTTCTTGAGTGTAGAGACATTAATCATGGTACATATGTCGCCATCAAACTCCAATCTTCATTTACACTAGCAAAAGTTCCAGAAAAAATGCACACCATTGCTGTAAAATGTATCATCAAAAAGTGAACATTATTGGTCAATTAAAACATGCTACCTTTCAACTATAAAACATTTATTTTGAGCATAAAAAGCAGGTTATGAAGTTGACTTATTATGTTAACTGTAATGGATTGATATATTCAAGGTTACACAGTTGTATGCTTACTAATAGTTTTAATAAGTATTGATGGACTATTCCTATATAATACCATATTAAACAATCTGAACAAAAGAATAGTTAAGTTGTAGTTGATGATACACTTAATTTAAGTCCTATGAAGTACCTGTATGCATGCGTTCACAGCTGATACAAAGGTACTGAGTTCTCATTCAGAACAGAAAATTTATAGAGCACTGTGAGTGGTTGTCACAAACTTGCATATATTATGAGATCATTATGCATAAATATTTAAGATTATTCAGTTATAACAAACACTGCAAGAAAATAAATGAATAAAATTATACTTACTGTTATAGTGTTAGTGTAAAACAATGTTCAGCGGTCCAAATGTTCAACTCATCAAAATCACATCATACACTGGCATATCCATATTTAACGAAAGAATGGACTGTCACTGTTTGTGCCAGTGTTAAAAAGTAAATTTCAATTCATAAAGATATGGTCTTAATAGTTTATACACGTACAAATGCATGTTAAATACCTGAGGAATGTAATTAAAATTACTACATGTACCGTATATGCTCGACTATAAGGCGCATGCGCTTATAAGACGCACCTATGAAATGGACGAGCAATCTGGGGTATTTAGCATTGACCCTTCTATAAGACGCTGTCGAATTTTGAGATCGAGCGAGGATAGTTAAAAGTTCCAGAGGGAGTTAATCTTCTGACATAAACTGATTAAAATCAAACAATAACAGCAAATTATTGCTTTATTTCAAAGCAGAAATTGCATCGCTCCCGACCGTCGTTTAAAACAGAAAGTAGAATTTAACAAAGGGGAGTAACTTCTACAGGCTGTTAATTAATATATATCCCATAATGCACAGTAAGAGAATCTGTTATTCTGAAATGCCCCCAGGTAATGTTAATTCAAATGTTTAACCTATTGCAATCAGCAACGATTATGTCATACAGACTGTGCTTTTGATAAGTTGAGATATAAAAGGTGCTAATTTCACTGGATACAAAAGAAATTAACACACACACAAACAAAACAATGTGTCAAACTTGCTAATCCACGACCAAAGAAAACAAAAGCCATCAAGATGTGCATTACGTCAAATAGAACTCTAATGATTTACTAATACAACTTCTTTGTCACTGATAAGTGATAACATCTGTATTAATCTCGTACCTTACTAAATAATCCAGTAACAAATTATTTACACAGAAAATATCCGTAATTGTGTGTCACATTTAAATTCAATTTATGTGAGTAAAATATTCACCAGAGAGCAAGAAACTGATCATTTGATTGACGGGTTGCATCATTTATGATGTCAGTTACATCAGGGATGCTATATAACAGGGATACGCAACGGACGGAAACTGGCTGAAAAACAGTGCCTAGGGATATTAACGCGAGAGCGCATGCGCATGCATTTACCGTTAATGTCGTTATCCAGCAGATAAAAGATGGGTCAAATATTCTCTTCAATCGGCTTAAATAAATGTTTTTTTTATATATTGATCTTAAAGTGTTAAATAATTTACAGATGTTGTAATTTTGTTTCTAAATATTCGTGGTTCTAAAGATTTCCAAGTTTTTGTGACCGCTGGAAAATCAAACTGACGTGATAATTTGACCGAAATGGTCGCATAATAGAAAATGTCAGTTTTTTTGCAACAGCTTTAGTATGTGAAGATATTCTTAATTTCATGATATTTTGCCGTGGTTAAAGTGTGACATACCTATATATTGGCGGCATAACTATATTTTCATGTTTTATTTTGTTATAATACATAATTTCGCGATCGAGTATGACCCAGTTTTTACAATTTACAAAATGGACGCCTGATCTGACGAGGAAAATATTGCACTTTTTGCGACATCATTTGTATGTGAATATATACTCTATATCAAAATTTTCTACCATAGTTTGACACTTACACACGTTGATATTGGCGGCATGATAATATTTTCATGCTTACTTTTGTAAAAGAACACAATTTCGCGATTGTTTATGACCCCATTTTTACGATTCAATTCAATGGCGGTCTGATCTGACGAGAAAAATATTTCACTTTTTGCAACACCATTTGAATGTGAAGATATACTAAACATGAAAATTTTCTTCCATAATTTGAGACTGATGTACGTCGGTATTGACGGCATAATAATAATTTCAAAAATTATTTTGCTGTAGTACCTTATTTCACTCTCAATAATGATCCATTTTTACCGGTGCATAATAACATGAAAAAACATCATATAAGCACTAAATTACATAGATTGTAGCGTAAAACCAGAAACGGTGTAGCCCAATTATATTATTTGGTATGCACATATTTTCACACCTATTATTCGAAATCGTCAATTCATAACAATGGCTGATTGAGAATCAACTGGCATGTGACAAACAATGTGTAACATCAATTCATACACGAAGCGTGTCAACAGTATAATTTTTTCAGATTAAGTGAAGTCTAACAGTTTATTCATGTCTCGTACAACATTATATACATACATAATATGAAAACATTATAGAATACGTGTATACATGCCTTTCCATACAGAAATATAAGATACAGATCAATTCTTTAAATATCTACTACATTTACAATTGTTGAGTCAGTCTTGAAATAATGATGGTATATTACGTAGATTATAATGCTAACAGAATTCCAGTTATTCTATATCTGTTTATAATGAAAAGAGCAATGAAGAAACATAACTTTAATCTTATTCAATATTTATCTGGTAAAGTACATCTTTAATGATGGGTTAATTAGTTGTAAGGTCGACCAAATTATGGTTTTATGCTTATCGCCACGAATAAGTTCACTGTGATCTCAGGTACTTGACTTGTTTTTGTATTTGCTAAAATAATATCAGTTTTTCAACAATGATTAATTACTGTCATAATCAATATAATGTGAACATGTTAGTTTAAATTATGACAAATTTTATTGGTGGAACCCTATTGTTTCCAATTAATGGTCACACACCGTGACCTAATGCATTCAAATGACATGTGCAGCTGTGAAAACAATGTAGATTTATGAAACATAGACTACCCCATACTGTTTTTCATCCGGATTTATTGATTGTTTCCTTGTAATCAGTAAAGATAGTCACCGATATTATAATTATGACTATACGAGGGCATATCTTACGCCATTTTGGCAGAATATTAAAAGTTACAGATTAAGTCTTTGGCTAATTAAATTGATACGCTATAATAGAGACATACATTGTGAAAAACAAAGATCAATAACAAGATAAAGTTGTTCATTAATACAAATTTATACGAATCAAAATTACAAATAACAAACTATTCACCGTAAAATGTCTTTCGTACAAAACATTCATGGTATATAGCATTTCTTTAAATAAAAGTTTAGCCATTAACATTTCTTCTTCAGCTGATAAATAGAAAAAAGTTCCACGGTACAAAACTAAATTTGGTCTTGAGTTGATAAATCAAACAAAACTTTCATGATATAAATATTTGTTATATACAAATTTAATTCAAACTTTTAAGTATTCGATCATAAATTTTTTCATAATATAAACGTTCTTTCACAAATTTAAGTCAAATTTTAGCATTCTATCGTACATTTGTTGTCATGATATAACTTTTCTTTCACAAGTTTATTCCGTAAAAATTTCGCTTTCAGCTGATAATTCGAAAACAAGTTTCATGATATAAAATTTAATTGTACAAAACTTTCATAATGTAATATACTACTTGTATTTCAATTTTTCATACATATTTTCACGATATAAACGTTTTTTTAAAAAAATCAAATTAAATAAAAAAAATAGCAGTGTAGCATCTCTGCTTGAGCTCATAAATCGAACAAAACTCTCATAAGGTAAACATTTCTTTCCTACAAAACTTACATAATATTAGATTTCTTTCTAAAATTTAATTTAGAAAAAAAAGTTTTGAAAATTAATAACAATTAAACAAATAATAACTACGAGTCATAGACCACTAATGTTACTTTTTGTCAATTATCGATTCTTTGTGTCATTTTCATGGTAATTTCGGTAGTTTTGATACCTTTGTTTTTATTAACTAGCCTAGGCACTGATAATCGATTGTTGATCAGTGGATGATAAGCGGTTGCACATCCCTGTAATATAGCATCCCTGGTTACATTAACCTTAAACCTAAGCATATTTCAACACCGCTAAAAATAGAAAATCAATATAGTTACAAGTCTGGGAGTGTGGGAAAATATGTGCGGACTTTAAACCTCTGGGTCTAAGTGATAAAATTTTTTTTTTGGTCATAAGTTGAGCTGAATTTGCGACCTAATTACTTTAGAACTTTAGAAATAAGGATGATTTAATCGATCAATGGCGGTGAATTGTTCATAAGTCGTAAAAGAAAAAGTGTCAAGGAAAATTTTGTTACATCAAAGGATGCCGACATTTTACACGATTAACTCGTTCTTAATTATGAAATAATTCATCTAAGGGTGAATTTAAGGAACCTGTTAGATAAGATAAGAACAGAAAGTTATTAATGCTGACAACATATTATACGGTAGGTAATGTTGTGATTTTTTTTTTGTTGCTAAACTGTTGGACAAAGAGTGGGTGGGGGTGCCTCGCCGAATACGCAATCTACGGTCGATAAAATGAAATATTCTGTCAAAAGTATAAGATTTTGGAAAAAATATTTTATCTCTCCAGAGTGACTCGCTTGTAAGACGCATCCCCCTCGTCAAGTTTGATAATTGAGTCTCAAAAATGCGTCTTATAGTCGAGCATATACGGTATAGAGTAATGAAGTTTTTATGTAGATAGAATGATAGGCAATTGTGAAATATACTTTCAACGAATTGTTATCAAAAACATACCTTTACATAGCACTGGTTTCAAAAGAAATATGATTTTTAGGTATTAAGATATTTTTTCATCTACAATTGGTTCGTAAATACAGGCTCAGTCCTTTACAATGCACATGTTTCTGAGTGATGGCTCATGGGTCTTACATATTGATATAGTTAAAGTTTTCTTACAATTTGTATGTTGTTACCAAGGCAACAAAGATTGGTGTTTGATTTTGACTCTCATTATTTAAACCTATTTACATACTTTATATTTACAGGTGTACAGATTGAATGTTGAATCAGCAAAAGTAGCCAAACGTGCTGCTGAAGATGTAACCAAGGCAACAGGGATCAAACGTTATGTTGCTGGGGCCATGGGACCAACTAACCGAACATTGTCAATATCACCGTCTGTAGAACAACCTGATTTTAGGAACGTCAGTATGTAGAATTTTGATGTGAAAAATAAATAAATGAAAAAGAAGTCAGTATTATATGCATTGTCATTTTGATTGGACATTCTAAGTCTGAAATTAGGTGGCTCACTGTGTTGAGTTTCTAGGTTTCAGATTAGAATCATGCAAATATTTTGTTTGTTCCCAAATTGCAAACTGATTCTCAGTTTAAGAATGGGAATGATGGGGTAATATTGAAAATCTGTTACCATGGTAATATTACTTTGAATTTTATAATCACACAAATTTAATATTTTAATTAATAAGATATAATAATATAAATATATTATCATGCAGATGTGTTAAAAAGGAATGAGAATTGATACCATTTGGTTTAAATTTGACCAAATCATTGTTAGATTTTGTTTATTGCTGTGGAACATTGTAAGAACCTAATGTGATATGCGTGCTGTCAGTTGAAACAAAATTTGAAACTGGTTATATTTAAATAAATTGATTTTCATATTTTGAAACTAATCATCAGTAAATAGTTAACTAGTAATTCTTACTTGTGTGTATATCTATGTAGCATAATAGAAAAATGTTGACTGTATATTTAAATGTCTTATTTACAGCCTTTGATGAGTTAGTTGATGCTTACACTGAACAAGCTCGTGGTTTACTGGCTGGTGGAGCAGACGTACTTCTTGTTGAAACAATATTTGATACAGCAAACTCAAAGGTATCATTTAATGCCTTCAAATATCTTGTCTTGTAAAAAAGACAAAGCTATAATTGTTAACTTGATCAACATGTATGTATTGTTAGCGAGTTCAGAACATGTTCTGTTAAGAATTAGCATTTAGCTCAGGTCATCCTTAGAAAATATTTTGTTTGGTGTTACTCTACCTTCTCACCTAAAACGGCCCTATATAAACATTGAGTAAGTGATCCTTATCAAATTTTGGTTGTATAAATGATTTTTATAAATTATGTAAGATACTTAAGCATTAATTATTGGTGACTTATGATTGTTATTTTGTATTACATTACAGGCTGCATTGTTTGCCATTCAGGAATTGTTTGTGTCAGAAAACATCAATGTTCCAATATTTGTAAGTACAAGTACCAGTCTAAGAATTTAGCATCAGACCTTGGACCGAGTCCACCAAAATGGCCATCGGTCCAGTAAATTTTTCAATGATAATTTTACCATGTTTCAGAACAATTAAACTAGCCGAATTGTATGAAATTTGTATGTACTCTTTTGGTCCACTAAAAGTTCATTCGGTCCAGTGAAGTTTGCATTTTCACAGGACCGAATGTCCAGTGTTGAAGAAAGTTTTTCGTGAAGACTGAAGTAGTTTGTATAAACTATTACAATTTACTATTACAAATGTTTTTCTGCATGAATTGAATACACTTTAATATGATATATTGTAGGTATCTGGTACAATTGTTGACAAGAGTGGTAGAACTTTGTCAGGACAAACAACTGAAGCATTTATCATCAGTGTTTCCCATGCTGAACCATTGTGGTGAGTTTACAGCATACGTGTGTATCATTACAGTCAAACCTGTGCTAACGGTCACCTGGCTTTAGCGGTCACCTGTCATTAACGGTCATTTTGAACTCCTCCCTACAAATTTTCTTCTTTAAATTAATGCATTAAACGGTCACCTGGTTCATGCAGTCAGCAGTCACTTTTTTCACGCCTACATCCATTTTCTTGCCCCAATTAATGGCCACTCCACACCTTCTTGACACGCGGTCATAATTACTTTGTGTAAACAAGTCTAAACTTGTTGATTGGTTCAACGGAAATTGCCGATTGAAATCTTCAACAGCCAAAATAATTGTTTACTTACAATCAAAGACCTATACATACATGTATGTATAGGTCTTTGTTACAATCTACAAATTGTCCTTGACTGTTAAATATTGCCCGATTTATAAAAATTATCCGTTTGTAGTTTGATCTGATTTTTAAATCTGGGAAACCATCAAAACTCGATAATCCACGACTGTTTTGAAAATATAAATCACGCACCATGGCATAATTGAATAAAATAGTCATTTGACCCAAAAACTATAGTCAATAACTATATGCAACATGCCATCAGCGATTAATTTCAATTCTTAAAAATACTTCTTGCATATGGTGAATAAATTGTACCTGTGTATAAACACAGTAAATGTAGAGTGGCACGTGCCGATTACGTCACATCTACTGATTTAGGAATGTGTCAACATATCTAGGCTACCAAGGTACATACGTGTCTCTTTAAGTTCAGTAAAGAAACTTGGATGAATATGAATCAAATGGATATTTAAACCAAAAATACGTTAAGTGAGTAGCTCTCTAGATCTACTATTTACGAGAAAGTATACAGTTTAATGTATTGATGGTTCTTAGATGTTTCTGCCCTTTTTTAACATAGATACGATAATGTTTTGGGACCGCTATCTGTGTCAAGTGGTCACCTGTCTTTAGCGGCCAAATTGGTAATTTTCCTTGCATGGCTGCTTAGCACAGGATTGACTGTATGTACTTGTAGAAAGTTCATTAATAAAACTTTGATTATCGTTTGAAGTTTTGCATTTAAATACTATATAACATTATGTTGTTAAGTTGCTTCATGGAAATGTTAAGTGTTTTTTACCAATGGCCTTTTTTTGTGAACATTTCTGCTAGCAAAATTTTCTGACCTCAGATTGTACAGATTCGCATACATTCTGACACACAATGATTTTCACATATACTGTACACTCCACTGCACCTAAGACAGGAAGTTGTTTGCAGCTCTAGTTAAAGATTATGTCCCTTTTCATTGTTTTGATCATTAAATTTTTTAGATACACACAGTCAAACCTGTGTTAGCGGCCACCTCCTAATAAAAGTCAACCTGTAAATAAAGGCCATTCTATTAAAAACTGTGATAGCTTATTTAGAACAAAATGACTCCAACAAAGGCCACCTGTCAACAAAGGCCACATTATGTCTTTCCTAAGGGTGGCCTTTGTTCACAGGTTTGACTGTATTTGTTTACTATCAGTAACAACAAGTACTAAGTTCCTGAACAATCCAAAATTAGACTGTGCATATATTGAACCCTTCATGTATTGGATCATAAAGTAGTTGTCTATAACACCTAGCTTTCAGTTTTACAGAACTGAATTTATTGAAATTTTTGTACTGCCAAAATGAAGTTAATTGTAATTACTCTTTATTTTGTACCCATGAATGAGTTTATACTTAAGTCTGTTTCTCCATTGTGACAGTCTATAAGGACCATTCATCTGAGGCACCATTCTAATGTTTTATATATTGTATGTATGATATATCTGACTGTTTCAGTCTGGGATTGAATTGTGCTCTTGGTGCAGCAGAGATGAGACCATTCCTTGAAGCTGTCAGTCAACATACAACATCATACACTATCTGTTATCCTAATGCTGGTAATATACTGTATACTTGACTAGTATAACCTCGTTATTGTGAAAATGATCATAGTTATACACACTGATAAAAATACAGTTTTAAAATCAAGTTTTCTTCTTTACCATGTGCAGATGTTTAAAAGAAATTGATATGCATAAAAGAACTAAAATACTTCTACTTAAAGTCAAACCTGAGCAGATGTACACCTTCAAATAAAGGCCATCCTGTGAATAAAGGTCATTCTCTTCAAAACAGTCATTGATTATACAGAACAAAATGACCTCTGAAAAAAGAGTACCTGATAATTAAGGTCATGTTATGCCTTTCACAAGGGATGCCTTTATTCACAGGTTTGACTGTAAAGCTTAATTCTATTCACTGTTTGCCAAACTTTTGGTAAAAGTATGATTTCTGTAGTACATAAGTTTTTAAATATTTGTGATTTCTGTTGATTGTCTGTGTTTTTGTTGTCAGTGATATTTTTCCATCAACATTTTTGGTGACAAAGCTTTGGTATCTAATTACAATCCAGTAATGAAATTCATTAAAAGAGGTGCCTCCTTGGTAAGTGGTTAAGGCCTCTGAGTAAGCATGAGCCCCTAACCACTGAGTTTGGATCCCACCTGTGTTCATCTGTCACATGTAAAAAAGCTGTCCATATAGCTTATGGAAGGTTGATGGTTTCTACTAGATACATGCCTGTGGTATTCTTTCACTATTAAAGCTGAAAGTTGCAAAAAATGTACCTGACTGAGGATTCAGTGTTCAACCCCAGTGAACAAAAATGCATAGAAATGTTTGTGTTACCCATAGTTCTATTGATATTTTCTGGACTTGTTCAATAGTTATCACCTCTTCACTCCAACACTTCCGTACAGAGATAGATTAGTGTAGTTACACTGTGTCACATGGTCATATGATATCACATGTTTGTCTTTTAGGGTTACCTAATACATTTGGTGAATATGACGAGACACCAGAAATGATGGCATCTCACTTAAAGGTTAGTTTGTCCTCATGAACTCTTTATCATCAGTTTGTATCAATATTTACTAAGTGATCTATTTATATGTATGCTACTGTAAACATCCTATTTAATGCCCCTGTGGCGTAAGATTTTGAAAACAGGTGTGTTTATTAGGGGCTGTTATGTAGTGAAATCATTCATCACTAAACTCAATGTAAGGGCCATGTAAATGCCAAAGGACCACTCTTGGACAATTGTAAAATAACTTGGCACAATTGTAAAATAACCACCAGACAATGTTTTGCAACATTCCCAGCTTTAAAGTCAAGGTCATGTCACCAACGACTAACTCATAATCCAGCATATAGCTGAAGTGGTGGAGACATACATTTTCATTCAGAAAACAAACATTTAGTTTTTTTACATTTCCTTACAATGAATGTGAAAATTATATAGAGTTTAATTGATCAGCTGTTAATCTTGTCACTCTGAAAATTGGTATGAATTTAAATTTGCCACTCATTTGAACAATAGCCTTATAACCAATCCATTTCAGGAGTTTGCCAGTGCTGGTCTGGTGAACATAGTTGGCGGATGCTGTGGTACGACTCCAGATCACATCAAGTAAGATTTGTTCTTGTATTTTGTATTGTCAATTTCATTCATAGAGGGCATGGTATGTTACGGGGATGGTGTATAATGGTGATTAGTAAATACAGCCAAATCAATTTTAAACCAAATTTAAGGATTATATGTATTGTTAGTTCTGTTGGATATAAAATGGTTAATATATCATGTTAGTTTGATAATTGGACAAAAACTTAGAGAAATAATCCCCACCTAGAAATCAACATCTCTTTTTATTAAAAATTTGCTTTCTGTATCATAAAAAACTGTCAGTTTATATTAAATCATGCAGTATGGCTAATATAGATGAATATTAAAATTCATACCTTTCACATTTTCTCTAGCAACAATTCAAAGAGTATATAATTCACTATTGCAGGGCAATTAAAGATGCAGTTACAGAATTCCCGCCAAGAATACCACCATCATCATTAAATGAAAATTATATGTTATTATCTGGGTTAGAACCCATGAATATTGGACCATACACAAACTTTGTCAACATAGGAGAAAGATGTAACGTGGCTGGTTCCAGGAAGTTTGCCCAGTTAGTCACTACTGGAAATTATGATGTAAGTCATTCTATCAACCCATTCGTACACACCACATATTTTGACAAGTTTATAGCATGACTTCCAGTATTGGATTTTAACTGACCTAAGCATGAAGCCTTCATGATGAGATATAGTTAAAACCCAGTCTGGCAGGACATGCCTTGTATGACGTGTTACAAATGAAATCTCCTATGAAACCACTGGACCAGCTTCAATCAAACAGGGCTTGACACTAACTTTTCCAAGAGATAGTCGGCAGGACTACTTGCATAGAAAATGAGGAAGTCCTTCCAAATTATAGGTAGTCCTCATTTTAATACATAAAATATGTGTTTCTCACTTTATTACAATGCCTATCGAGTGTACTTTATTAGAATACAAAACAAATACAAAAGTATGAACCTCAGATTTTCATGAATGTATTGAACAAAGTTAAACAGGTTGCATCACGTCAGATCTAACAAAAATTTGTAAGCTTTATAATTTAATTTACTTGACTTTATAGAATTCAGGTCACCCAAATTACAGATAGCCTGATGGGATACCCAGCTTGGAAACCTAGGTAGTCCTTGGAGAAAATAGGAAGCCTTGGGCTAACGGACCACTCTTAGTGTCCAGCCCTGTCAAACTTAACAGGGATAATCCTTTGATGATCCTTTACTTAGATTTTACCTTGGGTCTCAATTTGTGTACTTACTGAAAATTAATTTTGAATTTTCAGGGTTTATGTTTCCTGTGTTCATTTTATACAGCTGAAATTATTCATTACGAAACTTAACTTCTATTTGCATAATGTTTTAAATAATTGTCAGTGTTTTCGATCAAAGAGAAAAACCATAGTGAAAAATATATGGTCAAGATTGAATTACTGATGAAAATACTTCAATAATACATTCAAATGATATATGTCAGGAAGGATTAATTTCCTTTCTTATTTAATTTTAAATGTCTTTTCAGGAGGCACTGTCCATTGCCAAGATCCAAGTAGAAAATGGTGCACAGGTTCTGGACATCAACATGGATGAAGGAATGTTGGATGGTATCGCTGCTATGACAAAGTTTGTTAATCTTATTTCCTCCGAACCTGACATTGCTAAAGTGCCATTGTGTGTTGATTCATCTAATTTTGCTGTAATTGAAGCCGGACTTAAGTGTACACAGGGAAAGTGTATAGTTAATAGTATCAGTTTGAAAGAGGGTGAAAAAGACTTCCTTGACAAAGCTAGAAAAATAAAACAATATGGTGCTGCTGTAGTGGTTATGGCGTTTGATGAACAGGGTCAGGTAATTGATACAAATTATTATCATATTTGTTGATAAGTTTATTACCTTTATTTTGTCCCATTTACCCAATTATAAATCTTCTCAAAGCCATCTTTAGCATTAAGTTAAAAGTATCGATAGTTTGATGTGTAAAGTTATTATATGTAAAATTATGTTTCTGTTAAATTGATAAAAAAGATTTACTATAGATGCATTTTGTTCTGGACAGATTAAGCAAACTTAAGAAACATGAATATAATTGTGTTTATTATGCGATATTGTTGTATTCAATTTCATCATTTTCATACAGTTTAAAATAACTTTATTTTCGTTTGTTTGAAAAGAGGTTTGACTACAGCTGTTCAATAATGCAAAAGAAACAGACATTGTTTAAACAATATTATATGATGTTTTCTTGAAAAAACATCGGTTCCATAAGCTTTCAAATATTGAGAGTTTATCTTTGTCAGAAATGTTTGAGTAAAGATGTTTGTGTCTCTTTAGGCAACAGATGCAGCTAGGAAAGTTGAAATATGTACCAGGTCCTATAACTTGCTAGTGAACAAAGTTGGCTTCAACCAAAATGACATCATATTTGATCCAAACATTCTCACCATAGCAACAGGTATGGAGGAACATGATAGATATGGTGTGGAATTTATTGAAGCTACTAAGCTTATTAAGGTTTGTATTAATTCATCACTATTATTATTTTGTTGTTTAGCTTTCTGTTGCCTCTATTTTATAGCATTCAGCCCCCTTTGTGACTGATCACAGAGATATCAAAGTTGTTCTTAAAGTATATAAAGCTATATCTAACAAGAAATTCTGCATAAATTTCAAGTAGTTTAAAATCACATCGTTTTCATAACCTTTAGTGTTTTCTTAAGTGTTTTAACAAAAACTGTCTACGCAATTTAACATACATGATTGTTACTATTCATCAGAATAAAGTGTTCCCTGACATTTAGTGCATAATTTCATAACTAACCCTATTTTCTACAGAAAACTTTACCAGGAGCAAGAGTAAGTGGAGGTGTGTCAAACTTCTCATTTTCATTCCGTGGTATGGAAGCCGTCCGTGAGGCAATGCACAGTGTGTTTCTATATCATGCAATCAAGGTAAGTTGATATTTTCTTCTGTTTCAAGTGCCCACTTCATAGACATACCAGGTATCCTAGCTAAGATTGCAGTCATTCAAATTAAAATTTGATACCTCTTGTTTGTAAACAAGAAGTGCTAGATTGTTTTTGAGATCTAAAATATCTGAAATGTATACCAGGAGCCCGATTTTTTCTTGGCTAAGATATGTCTATGGAATAACCTTTGAATTGTTTTTCAAAATAGGTATAAGTTTACATGTCAAAATGCAAATGTTTTGAATTAAAATGATTTCTTCTGCCAATCATTTATTATACACATTTAAAAAAATTAATGGTCAGCAGAAATTAATAGTAATAGCTAGCTAAAAATTATATACGAAGACATTACTAACACGGTCTTGTTTTAAATTTCTGGTAGATGAATTGTAGAAATGTGAAGTATTCTTATTGCTTATATCTTCTGAAACATAGAGAAAAGCATTATTTTATACTTACAGTTTGAAATATAGAGTATATGAGAAGAGAGATAATATTGGCCCGTTCTTTATTTTAAGTGTAAATGTGTCTATATATTGGCAATATTTATTTCCTGATACCGGTAGATCAATATCATCAATATGCAAAAACTGAATCTATAATAGCTCTGTTTGATAGTGCTAACAACACGTTTATTATTAAACAAAGCATTAATCCCTGTGAAATCCTTTGTATTGTATGATTTATAAACTTCAGGCTGGTATGGATATGGGGATAGTAAATGCTGGCTGTCTACCAGTCTATGATGATATTGGCGCTAAGCTGTTAGAATTAAGTGAGAATCTACTCTGGGCTAAAGATCCTGAAGGTACAGACAAGCTGTTGGCATATGCTCAGGTAACTTATTTGAACAGTTGCTTTCAAGGATTTTTACTAATATTTTAGTGTTGTTGGATTAAGTGGTAGTCAGATACACAAAGGTATCCTGGGTGATATTCAAACTCTGAACAGTTAGAAGCTTGTGATTATTAGTTAGTGACCATAACCTCTTGATCTTAGGAACCCCTAACTGTTAAGTACCGTTTAGCATACTAATGGCATAATCATATTATGAAACTTTTCCATTTTGAGTCATTTCATTGATAATGTTTTGTAGCTGTGAAATATATTGTATTCATAAATTGGCTGTAATATTAACTATCTCAGTTGGTAGAGCATCTTACCTGCAAGCAAGAGGTTGCAGGTTCAAGCCCCTGTATCTGGTACATTATTTTCCTCATCCTATTATAGTTTGTACATTTTATAAAAGGAAAATAATATCCTGACATCACAATTATGAAGTATGGCGTTTTTTGATTTAGCAGAAACATACAGGAAGGTATGTGTTTATATTTCAGTCATTGGGTAAGGATGCTAAGAAAGCTGCAGTTAGTGATGAATGGAGGAATAATGATGTAGAGGAGAGATTATCCTATTCTCTTATTAAGGTATAGTAGCTCGGTAGTCCAAATATGTTGGTATGAAGGGGTACAGGTGTGTGTGGGTGTGGGGGGGGGGGGTAAGCCCATTCTATAATTGTTCTATTTTAGAACTCCTGGTTGTATTCTGTTCTGTGATAAAAGCTTCTGATCGGGGACCTTACTCCCATTAAGTTCTTTAGAGAATGCACTAGTTTTGTTGGGCAATTTTGATTATTAGTTATTACTTTCAGAAGAATAATTATTTCAGAAAATTTGAAGATCACATACACCTAATACAGCAGATGTTTGCTTGATATATATTGATGTTTATATTTTATTCTTCATTGGGTGCTGAAGTATTAGACTGTCTGTGTAGTTCTAATGGTATTTTTGCAAATTAAGTTGAGTTGATGTTTTCAAGCCTATAGCATTCTATAAATTTTCATCTTCTAACCTGTTATAGTTATGATATTTATTACAGGGTATTGACAAATATGTGATAGAGGACACAGAGGAGGCTAGACTTGACTCTCAGAAATATCCACGACCACTAAATGTAATAGAAGGACCATTAATGAAGGTATGTTTAGTTTAAAGATTCCACTTTTTGTCGAGCCAACTTTTGGTGAGCAAGCTTGACATAGTGGCAACAATGATGTTTGGTATATGTGCATCGGTCAGTGTGGATTTTGCTATGATTTATTATGTGTAGCTCAAAGGTCAATGTCCCACTCTGAGGTCAAATGTCAAAAATTGGTCTAAAACAGCCTTTTCGGACCATTATGTACAACTTCTTCATCTCTTGACAAAAACTGACTGCAGGTTTAGAATTGAAATAATTTTGAAAACGGCACTGGTGAAAAATTCAAATAGTAAAAAAAAGATGTTTGTAAAAAATTGAAACTTGTATGTATTGAAACTCGAAACATTGTATATAACAAGTTTTCTCTTTGCTATATCATCTTTTAACTTAGACACTTGATTACAGGGCATGAGTATTGTTGGTGATTTATTTGGTGCTGGAAAAATGTTTTTACCACAAGTGATAAAGTCAGCTCGTGTGATGAAGAAAGCTGTTGGACATTTGATACCTTTTATGGAGGCTGAGAGGCAAAAGAGAATGCAAGAAAGTGGAGTTGCAGAGCCGGTCAGTATATGTCGACAAGTCCTGTATAATATAAGTATTAACAATAGTGTGAAGTTTTAGAGTTGGTCAGTATTAGTCTGTGGATCTTGTATTGTATGAGAATTTTAACAAGAAAATGGAGATATAAGAAGCCAAATATGATATTTATTGAAGTAGATAGAAATTAGCTTGATTAAAGGATCTGATGGATTCACAGCTTATTAGCTCACCTGAGAGTTCACTATAACAGTGATGTACTATAACTGGCTATAAAGTCTTCAATTTTGTTTACAGGAATCTGCTTATGTTGGTACCGTTGTCTTGGCAACTGTGAAAGGTGATGTGCACGATATTGGCAAGAATATTGTAGCTGTTGTATTAGGGTGTAACAATTTCAAGTAAGTACTCTACATGCAGCTCTTAAAGTTAGCTGACTGAATACCTGCCTCTTTCTTCCTGGTATTTTGCAGGGGCTTGGGGGGGGGGGGTTGTCACACAGGAATTGTAGCAGAATTGTATTGTCTGGTACATTCTGTTTGGTGGTTATATACTGACAACTAAGCTACTCTCCACCAGCAATTCTCATATTTTTGTATGTTGACAGTGTTCATGTTGGATTATAAGATAAATTCATCTCGAAAAATAAGTAATGTTGTATTTGATAATGTTTAGATTCAGGGGAACTGTCTGTGGTCAAGTAGTTTTGGTCTCTTACTTTTAATCACTAGTACCTCAACTGCTGTGAATGCGAAACCAACCCAGGACCATAATAATCTCATGTGAGGAAGGTGTCCAGCTAGCTTGCAGAAGACTGGTGGTTCTACCCAGATGTCAGCCTGAGGTCTTCTTAAAGCAGGTAATGTTGCCTAATGATCCAGACAGGTAGTGTGACATTGTGCCCCTAAAAAATGTTAAGATTGGTAATGCAGTTTTTTCAGCAATCTAATATCATTATGTATTTTATGTCGTTCTTCTGTTGTTTTCAGGGTTATTGATTTAGGAGTTATGACTCCTTGTGAGAAAATCCTTCGGACTGCAATTGAGGAAAATGCAGGTAAATATAATACAGTTAAACTTATAAACAAAGGGTACCCTTGGATAAGATTAAAAATATTACCTTTAATGACAGGTGGTCCTTATTCAGAGGCCATTTTGTTCTAAACAATCAACGGCAGTTTAAAGAATGGCCTTTATTCATGCAATGGTCTTTATTTGGAGGTTGGTGCTCACATGTGCACAGTTTGACTATATACATATTGATTTTGTATACTGTTCATGCCCTGTCTGTGTTAGATTTTAAAGATACTAGTACTCAATGACAACTACAAAATGTGCAATAAAAAATTCTGAAACTCATCTGTTTCACAGATTTGTATTAAGTAGGAAATGTCTCAAAAAATTAGTTGGTCTTCCTTCATTATATTTAGGTGTACCGGTATGTGGTAAATTGGAAATGTTGATTGCAACAGTATCTTTTTAAAATGATAAGATTTTCAAGTACATGTACTGGTATATTGAAGATATTATATGTATTGTTCTTCTAAATTATCAACAAATAGTTACAAAATGTCATTGAATACACACAATGTAGTTTTTGCCCTTTTTGGTTTCTGGTACAATTGCAACAATTGTTAAAAACACATAACTATTACAATGACATAAAACAAACATAAAACATTAAGAGGAAGAAAAGATTTTAATGCAAAGGCCATTTAGTTTAACTTATAATTTTTTACCATTCAATACATTATCAGTTTTTCTTGCAATCCCCCCCCCCCCCTCCCCTCCAATCTGAATTAAGTGGTAGACTACCAGATTTGGTTGAAAAACATACTTTATATACCAAAGTATTTCGAATGCTACTAATTTTTACAAGGTAGATAACCCTAATTTCTGAAATGCCTATACCCGCTCCTAATATGATTTAAGTTGTAGTAATAATAAATATTGTTAATATTTCAGATTTTGTTGGACTGTCAGGTCTTATTACTCCATCATTAGATGAGATGATTTATGTAGCAAAGGAAATGGAAAGAATTGGTATGAAAATGCCGCTATTGATTGGAGGTGCAACAACTTCAAAGTAAGCCTCTCTTTTTTTTCGATGGTATTCACAACCATGAATTTGTCCAAAATCTGAAATAACCGACGTGATTGAGATCTTTGAGAAATCAGGGACTGTGTCAAGTTTTTATAAGGCAGCCCTTTGAAGTGAACTTAATTTCTGATTTTACACACAAAAAATGGTAACTCTGGAGAATTACAAGTTTTCAGTGGCTAAATTCAGTACACATTTTGTTAAACATATTTTTTAGTATATATATGACCTATCTTAAAAACTGTTATCATATTGTATAATCATACAATGCATGTCTTGCCCTTTGTAGTGAAATAATATAGAACGTAACATTTATTTTTTATGCCATCAGCATGAAATGATGTGGGGTATATATTGATTACCTTGTCCATACAAGGTTAAGTCAAGCTGCCATCAGGAACACAGGCATTTATTGAATGCAGCTTCTTGTTCTTTTTATCTATCATAAGTTTGGAACTCTATTGATTTTGTTTGTTTCTCATTTACAGAACACATACAGCAGTGAAGATAGCACCAAGATATAACCAACCTGTAATACATGTGTTAGATGCATCCAAAAGTGTAGTTGTGGTAAGTGACTTACAATTCATACCACTACTGAAATGTACCATTTTAAGAAAAGGCATACCATAAATGTAATATATAGTGATATATTGTCACTGTGTTAACAGTACATTGTCGACGCTGTGTGCTTATTGCCATTTAACTTGTAATGACGATACCCTTTCCTCTAATGTCAATGGCTATATCTTGATGAACTTTATTAATTACCACCAACACGTCTTACCTGTATAGATTTTGATTATCTTTAATGCAGTTATGAGGCTTAGTTATTGTTACACTATCTCAGTGCACTACTGAGTTGTTTTAAGTTAATATGTTATAAACTCTCATTCCTGTCAGTTTTCTTGATACTGGTCTCCTTTCATATAGTCACAGGTACACATATATAAATTGGTAGTTAGAACTTATCCTGTTGTCCCTATTATAATAAAATGATAATGCATGGTGTCAGAAGTGGGATAAATAAGTCAATTACATATATTTAAAACTTTGCTTTTACTTTTACACAAAGTAAAGTCTACTGTAAAGCACGCCTTGAAAGCATTTATTGAACATTATTCTTTGTTTATGCCCCTGACATTCAAAATGGGGGAAGGCATAAATGTTACCCCTGTCCGTTTTTCCAAATTTTGGTTGTCGAGCAATGCCTCGTGAAATATTTCATGAATTGGTTTCATATTTTACTTGAAGGTTTAAAACTGAACATTTTCACAGGAATTACTGCCCCTTTTTGACTTAGTGCTCAGTGGGGGCATTTCTGTCCTCCTGACACATTTTTAGTTTGTCTCTGTTTTCTTTTTATCTTTGATTTGTACGTGTCAGTGAGTGTTCGGCATTGTAATATGTATCTTCTTGTACATGCATTAACTGTACACATGTCTATTTTTATCTTATTTCAGTGTTCAAATTTATTAGGAGAAAAGAACAGAGATGAATTTGTTGAGGAAATAAGTGAAGAATATGAAGAGATTAGAAGTGAACATTACGACTCTCTCAAGGTGACATCTTTAATAGAGTTCATTGTTTTATACATTTATCTGTCTCGGCGATCTGATACAATTCCAAAGCATTGAAAAGACTCTTGCCTTGATAAAAGTATTTTCATATTGGTAACATTACATGATTTGTTCATAAATATAAGATGGGAATGTTGACCCTTAGGTTATCGCAGTTCATAGAAACAGATTTTTATGAGTCACCGTATTAATGTCATGTGTATCTGGTCTCTTTCTAGCAGTTTCTAGTCCCTCACCATTGTAAGCTTGAATCCCACCCGATACCAGACACATATCACATGTCAGGAAGCTTTCCAACTAGTTTATGTGGAGGTCAGTGGTTCTACCCAGGTTTATACTTAACACCCAATTGTATAAACATTGGTTAAATTTAACCATTGTCACCACATTGTAAATGTTCTGATTTTGTATCTCAATAGGACAGAAAATACCTGACATTAGAGAAAGCACGCAGTAAGATGTTAAAGATAGATTGGATGTCTTCTTCAGTACCAGGTGAATGAACAAATTTTATTGCTTGCTTATTTATTTTTTTATTTGAAACTTACATGAAAAAATTTGATAGGCTTGCAGTTTTATTGTTTACAAAGTGAAAAGCCAGGAATTCTTTGCCAAAAACAAGTTTTCAAATACAAGATAAATTATGGGGAGTGTTTTTCTTAGAGGAGCAGTTTTCTAATATTTGGAACTTGATTATTTAAAGTGGCTGAACTTAGAATTATGACATTATCCACTTATTTTATTAATAACATCTTTGTATTTACCATTGCTCTACATGATCTTACATTCTTACTCAGTAAAGCTCTGCAATCTGATTGGTTATGCTCAGTGTTAACACTCCAATATACAAGTACTTAAACAGTATGTACACGAAATTAAATCAATCATAGGGATGTTTGGATTAAAGGAATTGGTTTACTCATACTTACGTTCAAAAAATGATTTGCCCTTACTGAAAAGAGATGTACATGTATGAGAAAGGTCAGTATTTGCTTTTATTCTTACCTTATTCTGTAATGTTTTATTTTTGTTTTCGTTGTTTAGCTGCACCATCTTTTATTGGTGTGAAGAATTTCGAGAACTATGATATTACCAAACTTATTCCTTATATTGACTGGAAGCCATTCTTTGATGTTTGGCAGCTAAAAGGCAAATATCCAAACCGAGGATATCCGAAGATTTTTAATGATAAAACTGTAGGTAAGGTATAAAGATAAGTTTCCTGTAAATATTTCTCTGTTGTCATGTATATATTATGTTTCGGTCTATGAACGAGACTTGGATTATGTTTTTTGGGGCCTATTGGTGTTATATGGAAAAGATTTCAAGGTCCTGTGGTTTGATATTTCTTATCATTGATTGTAGCAATTCGCTTGAACAACAAGTCAAAGTGTCAAAGACAAAATTTTCATTTTGTTAATTATTCAAAATGAAGCGCAATGTAATCCTGAATTATAGTATTTTTCCTGCATGATGATGCTATTGATAATTTTTATCTATCACTATGGGGGCATATTGCTTTTGGTTTGTCTGAATTTTTAGTCTTGATAGTCCTTTTAATATTAAGCTTGTAATGTTTCTACTTACAGGAGCTGAAGCAAAGAAGGTATATGATGATGCACAGAAGATGTTGAGGCAGATAGTGAACGTACGTAGTATACAAGCGCATGGTGTGGTAGCCTTCTATCCTGCTAGTAGTGTCGGTGATGATATTGAGGTGTATAGTGAAACTGGAGGATTACTTCATACAATGCATGGTCTTAGACAACAGGTAAGGTGTCATGGTTACAAAACTATAAATTACTCAAGTTTTATTGAATTTATCAATGTATGATATAAAAATCTTATTTATAAAATAAGTTACTACGGATATTCAGAATAATAATGTAGTTTGCTGGATAAAGAATAAGGTCTAGTATTAGGCATAAAAAAATTGTTTGTTTCTAGTTACATTCTCTTAAAAAAATTGGATGGGTAGATTGATAGTTTCCCAGGTCTAAAAGTCTTGGGTCTGTTGTAAAAATTCGGGTAGGTTGGTTAACAAACAATTTTTTTCCAACCTATTATGTGTTGATTTTTTATCAATGCCCATTTTTATTAGCTCACCAGAGCACGAATGTGCTCAGGGTGAGCTTTTGTGATCACCCTGCGTGCGTCGTTACGTGGCGTCCATGTTTACTTAAAACAACATCTCCTCCTACACCGCTATGCCGATTGCAACCAAACTTTGCTGGAATGATCCTTGGGTGGTCCCCTTTCAAAGTTGTTCAAAAAATTAAATTTCATTAAAAACTCTGGTTGCTATGGCAACAAATAGAAAAAACTTAAAAAATCTTCTTGTCCGAAACCACAGGGCCTAGAGCTGAGATATTTGGTATGTAGCATTGTCTAATGGAACTCTACAAAGTTTGTTCAAATTATTCCCCTGGGGTCAAAATTGGCTCCGCCCCGGGGGTAACTTGATTTTACATAGACTTATATAGGAAATTAAAAAAATCTTCTTGTCAAAAACTACAATGCCTAGAGCTTTGATATTTGGTGTGTAGCATAGTCTAGTGGACCTCTACAAAGTTTATTCAAATTATTGCCCTAGGGTCAAAATTGGCCCCACCCCGGGGGTCACTTGATTTATATAGACTTATATAGTAAAATTTAAAAAATCTTCTTCTCCGAAACCACAAGGCCTAGAGCTTAGATATTTAGTATGTAGCATTATCTAGTGGACCTCTACCAAGTTTGTTCAAATTATTGCCCTAGGGTCAAAATTGGCCCTGCCCTGGGGTTTATTCTATTTTATATAGGAAAATTTAAAAAATCTTCTTCTCCGAAACCACAAGGCCTAGAGCTAAGATATTTGGTATGTAGCATTGTCTAGTGGACCTCTACCAAGTTTGTTCAAATTATTGCGCTAGGGTCAAAATTGGCCCCGCCCTGGGGGTTACTTGATTTATATAGACTTATATAGTAAAATTTAAAAAATCTTCTTCTCCGAAACCACAAGGCCTAGAGCTAAGATATTTGGTATGTAGCATTGTCTAGTGGACCTCTACCAAGTTTGTTCAAATTATTGCACTAGGGTCAAAATTGGCCCCGCCCTGGGAGTTACTTGATTTATATAGACTTATATAGTAAAATTTAAAAAATCTTCTTCTCCGAAACCACAAGGCCTAGAGCTAAGATATTTGGTATGTAGCATTGTCTAGTGGACCTCTACCAAGTTTGTTCAAATTATTGCCCTAGGGTCAAAATTGGCCCCGCCCTGGGGGTCACTTGATTTATATAGACTTATATAGTAAAATTTAAAAAATCTTCTTCTCTGAAACCACAAGGCCTAGAGCTAAGATATTTGGTATCTAGCTTTGTCTAATAGACCTCTTTTAAATCTGTTCATATAATGGCCATGGGATAAAAAACGGCCCAGATGGGTATCTTGATCTTACTTGGACTCGTATAGAAAACTTCAACAATGTTAATCTCCAAATGACCTTTTCTCCTGGTGAGCATTTATAGGGCCATCATGGCCCTCTTGTTACTGCTTGTCTTTATGTGTGCTTTGATTTCACAGGCTGAGAAAGATTCTGCCTCCAGTGACCCTTATTTGTGTTTATCTGACTTTGTGGCCCCTAAAGAAACAGGAATACAAGACCATATAGGATTGTTTGCAGTTACAGCAGGACATGGTGTTGATAAATTATGCAAACAGTAAGATACAAACGTTTATTTCATATTTCAAGAAATGTCATTAAGATATTTTTACCCTGATAATTCTATGTATGCTATGTCAGTCTTTGAATTTGGCCACTGGTCTGAAGACGGAGTCTGCCTAAATCACTATCGGTCCGGTAAGATTGACGGATCATTAGACCAATTGTATGGTGAAAATTTAAACTGACACATTGTGTGAAATGCATAATGGAGTACCCAAAACTAATATTTTACAAGTAAATAATAAGTTTCCATCAATTATCATAACACTATCATATAAAAAAAAAATGTGTAATATGTAAAGAAATATTCTTTGACAAATGTAGAAACAAAATTTTATCATGCAAAGGCAGGTTAACATTCAGTCCGGTACAGTTTCATTTGGTGTGGTATAATTTACGCCTTTACAAGACCAAATGTCTGATGCTTGAAGAAGTTAGTCATTAAGACTGCTATGTTTGTTGCAAAGCTACTATCGATGCTATTGTGTAATGCTACATCTCTGATGTAAACTGTTTGTAATTAATACTAAGGTTTTATGGTCAGTCTGTAATACCTCTCTGTATTGTTTGTTATTTTTAATACTACAATGAATGAAGTTTTTCTATTGTATTATGTCCTATGGTGTATGTTATACATAGCATTGAGTTTGAATATTCTCATATACCGGTTATTATATTTATCATTGAATATTCCATTTTAGATATGACTGTGTAGTTATCTATAATTTTGTGTTTACAGGTTTGAAAGCCAGTATGATGATTACAGTATTATAATGGTGAAAGCTTTGGCTGACAGATTGGCTGAGGTAACACTTATTTATAGTCACTGACTAATCATCCCCCCCCCCCCCCCCCCTTCAAAGAAATACATGTCAATCGGTCCATTGGTCAGTCCACAACCAAACCTTGTCTGGTGACCAATAACTAGAGACTAATTTGGCCTAAGGACCTCCGATTTTGTTGGGAGGTTGTTCATCACATGTAAAGCTCTATTGATTTTGATGTCAGTGTGTCAAAGGTCACAATTTATTAACTTAAACACAAAAACTTTGTCCTACAAATACCTAGTGAACGATTTGACCGTAGGTCCTCAGACTTGGTTTGGAAGTAGATCATCCCTTGTAGAACCCCTATTGATTTAAGTTTAGTTGGTCAGGTCAGACTGTCAAGTTTGCACTGAAAGGGTATCCATGTTTCACAAACTCCTCTTGTCTCTTAAACTTATGTTTCAATTCTGTCGAAGTAAAACTGTATGTTCTAAAGGATTGAATTATAATCAACCATTAAGGCAACTGTGTGCAAAGAAAACTGTCAAATTGACCGAACTGAGTCTTAAGAAATTATTTGAAATAGTGGTATGACATTAACAAGTGTGATATAACATTCTTCTTAGTGAATGTTGTAATGTAATATTGTATTACTAGTCAGAGACATTCAGAGATCAGAATCCCAACTGGGGACAAATTTCTTTTATGAGGAAAATATATAATCATTACATGGTTGACTGATGATATACATAAGAAACTATCTAACTCATAGGGGAAAATATCATTTTGTATATTATATAATTGAACTTAAGGAAAATACTGATAACACAGTATGTACATATTTTTTTCAGGCATTTGCTGAAGAACTTCATGAAAGAGTTAGAAAAGAACTTTGGGGTTACACTCAAGTTGAGAATTTAGATGCAACAGAGTTACATAAAATCAAATATCAGGTATGAGTTTGATAGATTATTTATTAATATTATGTGACTTCCCTGATCAATTTCTAATTTTAATTTACACCAGATGCACACCAGGGACATACCTCTGTTGTTAAAACTTGATAAGTTACAAATGACCCTGTTTCTTGGTTTGATGCTGAACAGTTTATCACCAGTAAAAAATAGTCATGCTATGTATTTTATGTTCTTCAGGGAATTCGACCAGCTCCTGGCTATCCAAGTCAACCAGACCACACAGAGAAGGAAATCATGTGGAAATTATTGTATGCAGATAAAGTTGGTATAAGTTTGACTGAATCGTTAGCTATGGAGCCCGCAGCCTCTGTATCAGGACTCTATTTTGCTCATCCACAAAGTTCATATTTCGCTACGGGGAAATTGAATAAGGACCAGGTTGAGAATTACGCTGCACGAAAACAAATGGACGTTAAAGATGTGGAACGATGGTTGGGTTCTGTGTTAGCGTATGATGCGTGATTTATGAACTAGTATAATTATATTACAGTAAAACCTGACTTTACTACCAATACAATGAGGAAACTACTTTATTATTATGATCACTTATTCTCAGAAGTTTTTGTTGTCTTACAGTTCAATTTAATCTGAATATTAAAGATGTTGCTTGTTTTGATCTGAAGATGGTGTCAGTATTGAGGTTTTACTGATCAGGGATAAAAAAGTATTCCTGTGGGAATATGTCTATTAGATCAAAGTGATGGTAGACGTAAACAAATAATGTGATATTATGTTGGTTTATTTATCTCCTGACAATGAATTCATATAATTTCATATAATTACTGGTACAATGTAGTATCTTGTAAATTCATTGACATCCTGAAAATTACTGTTACAATGTTGTATCTGTTTAATTCATTGGTTCATCTGATTCAAGTACATTGTATTCATATTATAAAAAATCTGATCTCCATGTTTGTAATTGTTCATATTATGAATGGTAAATTTTTGATGTTAGTATATTTTTACTCCTTTATTTGTATATAGGAATCAGGTACATGTAGTCCTTCAATATGGCATTTTTTAAAGTCCCATTACAGACGTGAGGTACCGGTATGTCTGTGCATAATTAACTTCCAAGTATTCTATGCATTGTACCTTTTTCTCCAAGGAAATGTTTAGCCAAATCTGTTCATCTATCTAGCCCCTTTTTGTAGAGATTTTGTTGGTCTGGTAAAAATGACTTTCATGCTAATTGTTACTTAATTCTGCTCTGATTGTAAAATATCTTCCCACTAGTAGTTGTTAAGTACAACAGATAATTATCAAATTATTCACACAGTCATGTTGTAATTTTGTTTGCTATTTTTGCATGATTTTATGCATGAAATCATTTAATGTATAATTCTATCCAATTCGTGATTATTTATGTTGGTGAATATGTTAAGACAGGATAGAATAGCTTCCCTGTTAGTGATTATGTTGCATATTTGTTTCTGTTTATCTTGCATGTCACAGGGAGTCACTATAGGTTGTAAACTTGAGGAGTTCTTTAAATAGGACATGCTTGCTATGACAAATTGTCTATTATTTTTTGTATGTTTTTTCAAATTCCCTGTCGTTTTCACAAACCGGATCTAAGCAGCTTTATTTTTATAGGGCTGGTTTCCGCTCTCTAATTCAATCAGTTTTATTCGGATCCTGACCAACAAACTTATTGGAAATGTTTATGTCCATGAGATCTCGGTCAAGTTTGAAAACCAGCCCAATTGGCCCAAGCACTTCTGAGTTATGCCCCTTGACGGGCATATTTTGTGACCTGGCACTCTTGTTAAAATGCCTTTTATATAGTGAGGTATAGTTGTCCACATATCTGTGTTCTCAGAATAATTCATAGTATTATGTTGGATATTTATTTATATCAGATGTTATGAACTTCACGCACATGATGAAATAAGCTAGTATATAACAAAATCAAAAAACTCTTTGTAGTTCATGTACATAGATATTTTACAGATAATCTGATATCTAAGTAATTGTAGAGTCATGTAATCATTAACATTATTCATGGGCAAGAGTTAAGCTTGATGAATTCATTTTGTATATTGTGTTTCATTCTTTATATCATTACCTCAAAAAAAATATGTTTATTTTTTGACACTTTCATACTTTACATTGTGAATTAAGAGGATGCAGTCCAAGGGTTAGTGTGCTGGACATGTTACCTGGCAATCTGGGTTTAGATTCAGGTCACAGCAGACCATACCCTTCCATGAAATTATGACAAAAATGTTGATTTTCCTCAATTATTGGAGATTTTGCCGGCTGAAAGTTAGTACTACATAGAATACAGTCCAGAAAAACTTGTCAGGGTGAACTGGCTGCTGTATATGTTTGAAGTATTGTTAAACTCACTGAAAAATGTGTTGTAAGATCTTCTATTTATCAAGCATGCTGTTGCCTGCTTCTTTTTGTTTTTATTCTTGTTTTATCTGATCAACTCTTATTTTATGATATTATATATTGTAATGTTTTTTAATGTTATGATTAATTTTATTTTACATTTTGTCTCCACATAGTTGGACTTTGTTGCGGGATTAGATGTAATTAATTGAGTCGTTCAATAAGATAACTTACAACGTGCAAAAATGACGTTGTGAAGAAAAAGACATGCAAAGTTTATGACAGAATCTACATGCATTTTAGAAGCTGGTCGAGAACTTCTTTCAAGATGTGATCATGTGTTTTGTACCTTTCATATTAAGTAAACATGAACATATGAAATGTAAGCCATTAATTCTGATTTCAATGATGCTTGATGCAAAATTTTATGAGACTCATTTGGACAAGTTGAATAGTGCTAGTTGATATTTGTGATTTAAATATTTCCACTTCAGAGAATCTTCTTTTATAAAGTATATATTATTGTATTTTTTTTCTGTCATGTGAATAAATGTGGAATATGTAGGCAATTTAAACAGGGTAATGGGATTCATTCAATGTAAAAACTCTTTACCATACAACATGTATAATTTAACACTCACTTGTGTAATCTTATTTGTCAGCTGACTTATGAATGATTATTCTTGTTTTATGATTTACTTTTGCTATGTTTATTGAAAATCGTGAAGAAAATAAAATTAAAACATACACTTAGTCTTATTTGTTCTATTATATTGTATATTTATTGTTGTCATTGGATACAAGTGCTGATGCACCCATGTGAATATAACATGGATCATAAATGTACATAAATATGAGACTATGTCATTGGTACATTTGATCAAGAATTAGGTTGCAGTATTTATTGTTGAATAATGGAACCTTTCAATTGTAAATATTTTAAAATAGCCATGGTAAGTTGAAATAAAAAGGACTACATGCGTATAATATGGTAAAACCAGATGATGTAATGTCAATTTGTAATTAAATATCGCTCAATGTGACCCACAATCCTTATGGGTACATTGTATATAACATACAGTCAAACCTGTGTTTGTGTCCACCTCCAAAGAAAGGCCACCCTGTGAATAAGGGCCATTCTTTTAAAAACGTCACTGATTACTAAGAACAAAATCACCTTATTATAGTGAATAAAGACCACCTGTCAATAAATACCACGTTTCGTCTTTGCCAAGGGTGGCCTTTGTTCACAGGCTTGATTGTATATGATATATGAACAGTAGAGTACGGTTATAGAGTCTTCCACAGAACAAAAAAAAATCATTACACCCATATTTCACTATATCAATAATATTGAAAAAAAGTTGGGGAAAAACAGACAAACACCCCTTACTCAAGCTATTTTCATTGATAAGCGTTATAGAAATTATATGTTTTATACCTGGTACTGGCATCTGATTATTTCTCGTACCTGAACCATAGACATATATACCATATAAATGTAAATCCGACGTGTGATTTCTTGCCTGGACCATGTCTAGTGTTCCAGTGTTTTCAAGAAAACCTAGGCAGTTAGGTCGTTTTTTAGGCTTTTGTACCTGTACCGTTCAAAATATTATCATACTACACGTATGCTCAGTACACTTATTTTGTCATGATTTAAGTAAATAATAAGTTTCATTTCAGTTGAAACGATTCCTATCCAGAATGTTAACATTTTTGTCCTGATTTCTGGGCAGTAACTTTCGGTGAAAAACGGCGTAAATCGGATATGACTGAAACCAGACGACGTGATTGAAAATGTCGAGAACGAGCGCGATTTGCTGCGTGATGTGGTATCCTAGGCCCTGATGATGCTTTCAAATATTCCCCTTTAAGGTCATTATGAATAGGAACTATGTTGTCACCGTCTACGTTTTCACTTTTTCTTAATTCTGATTTTGTTTGTCTCTTCATTTGATAAGCATTTCTAATACTTTCGTCTTTGCTATCATCTTTAAGTATTTGCGGAACTATGTAGCTCAATTGAGACTCACACTCTTTACCCTTTGAGAGTCGTCTACCAACTGTTAGCAACTCACTGTTTGAATTGTTGCCGCTATTCGATTGGGCCGCCTGAAGGCTGGGTGCTGATGACGTCACATGTTGACAATTTGTGGTATTGAGGATTTTAAGCATTGACCCATTGCGATTGTTCTGTGTTCGATTAATATCTAAATAGCATGCTCCCAGGTATTGCTGGAAATCATCTGCATATACAGGGTTAGAAATATTTTTAAACACTTCAAAGCTAGCGACTCTTCGCCTCAAATCTTCTATCGCTCTTTCAACAGCATTTGAATCACTGAGCTTTTCGTCTTTCGTCGTGTATTCAAACGATCTTGCATCACCTCCGTTTTGCCTGTAACCATTACAAGTATTGATTGAAACTTCACATTGTTGGTTAATGTTTGAAATATTTACCTTATTTCGTATCTTATGATCAACGAAATTACTTTTGTTTCCAATCGATTGATCGTCTGCGGCTTTTTCTGACCAGCCACACACGTGGTCTGTAGCGTACGAGTTAGTCCAGTTTACACCAAATGTGAACAATTTCAGAGTTGACTGTTTCAATGGAAGAGGTGTTCGGCCCCTCGTTGGTAATTGACGAATCATATCATTTTCAACGAGCCGGTACAAACTTTTTAAACTGTCGTATCTATTCCGATGATCGACTTTATCCGAGTTTGTTTTATTCATATCTAATGTGGCTTGTACAGTACCAAATGGAGAGCCATGGTGTCGACCCTTTGTTCATCAATGAGTAAAGAAGATTAAGTAAAATGTAAGTAAATGACTTGTATAATATCACCATTAATAATTCATGTTGTCGCCGAATTTCCATAACTAATTTTCCCAATGGCTTGACGTATTAACTATTCTTCTTCAAATGTCACACTACTAGTATTTAATTAATCAATTAGTTTTTGTTTTTGGTCATTTTTTTGGATAAATCTCCATTATTTCCTGAGTAATGCAGCTATGTAACTGAGACGATTTCTTAAACGTAACTAATTGCACGGAGATCTATTTATCATAAAATTGACTGACTCGGGTTCATAAGTTCATGTATATAGTATAAAACATACGCACTTGTTGTTCACGGATATTTAGATATTGTTTCGTATATTTGAAATGTTGTGTGGTGACATTTATAATAAACATGTGGTATTGTTTTCATTTCATATTGTTTAGATGGTTGTTCTAGCGACGTAGAACATGTACATGTGCACATGGTTACAAACTACTGTTGGAGATATATTCAGAATGTTTTGCTGCAAGCAGACTTCGTGCATGGTTCGAGGTTATAAAACTTAAGATCGGTCTCCGATCTCAAATCTTATATCTTGACATTTATTGTTTCTAGTTAATTATTGTCATACTATAATGACATTATTGATGCACGATTGGTCTATCATCATAATTGATCTGTACAAGTATTAAACATTAATCAGCTCTATCTTTCAAACAAAATGGAATTGAGATTTGAGCTCGGAGACTATTCTCAAGTTTTATAACATCTGAGCCAGTAGATGCCCACTGCGGCTTTGATGAGTACCACGTTGAAGCTTGTGTGGTGTGAACTACATGTAAGCCATTACCAAACCATCAAAGTCAATTCCCATTCTACTTTTATCAAAGATTTCTCAACTTAATAATACGAAGCTATATTTCATGAAATTGATTCTTAATGACAATAATATACTCATTGTGGATTTATGTAATTAATATTAGAAACCGTATTTACAAACTCCCCACTTGAAGAGTATCTGCTGTATTTCTTGCATAAAATATTTCAGTAATTGAATTTCCGGAGATTTACAATATAATTTATATCAACAGTCATACAGACAATGTCAATACAGCAGTCAATAAAAATCGAAGCCAAATTTAGAACGAACGAGTGATGCACATGTATCCATTAGAACTTATACGCATCAACACGTTTAGGAATATTTCTTTCAGATGTTGCAGACTCCGACATATTTCTTGATCATTCCTCATACACTTTGCATAAAACACAACTTACACAGTGGACAGACAAAATGCTTTAGACTATCTAGACAGAAATGAGCCATTAAGATTCATTACTCCTTCGCACAGCATTGTATTTTAATATAACATAGCATCATTAGCACGTTACATAATATACAATGTAGACTTCTCTTAATACTTTATGAAGTGGTCAAGCCTGTAGCACTAGCTGCGCTACACCATACGTATACAATTCAGAAATAAATTGAAATGGCAGCTATTAAAATTTCAAATACGGTGTACTATTAAAAAGAGACGTGAAACACTTAAAAATGATATATTTTACATGGTTCTCTCTCCCTCTCTACTGCAGTAAGGCGTATAAAATGTTTCTGTTTGTCCGACCTATCCTACTTTTTTTATTTACTTAGACTTTTTATTAGGCTCGAGGAACGTAACACCTACATTTCCACTTTTTTACCTTCCAACACGACTTCAAGAGCCAAAATAAAAAGTCCCGACCTACCTACCTTATTTTTAAATGAGCATGTAACCAGAAATAAACCATTTTAGGCCTTATCAGGCTCAGATCAGTTTATTCTGCAGTTTTTGAGAATCGATGAAGGTCATAGAAAACGGATTTCAGTCGTCGGGATTGAATGTTACGGGATTGAGCGCGGTTTGCGGTATGGTGAGGTATGCCAGGTTGTGAACATATCTTCAAATATTCGTCAGTAAGATCATTCTGAATAGGAACTACTTTATCATGGTCACTGTTGTCGCTCTTGTTAGAGTCTGGTTGTGTTCCTATTTTCAGCTGAAGATCACCGATGATACAATCACCCTTGCTATTATCTTGCGTTATCGGCGGAAGTATGACTTTTAACTCGGGTACATGGTCATAGCGTTTGGAGAGGCGTCTGGCGACAGCATGCAACTTGACATTCAAACCGGAAGACCTTCTGTGTGCAGATATTGCAGCCGGAAGTCTGTAATTCTTTAGATTCGGCATTGGTACTGAATGACTGTTCTGTCTCTTTTGATGAATTTCCAAATAACGCGCACTTAAAAATTGCTGAAAATCATCCGCATGTACCGTTCTGGAAACATTTTTTAATGCTTCAAATCGTGCTACTCTTTCTCTTAGATCACCGATCGCTTTTTCAACGGCTTCAGAATCACACAGCTTGTCATCTGATATGGGATATTCTTCAGCATCATCATCCATTGTCTTTAGTTCATTATCTTGATCAATTTGAACAGTGTGTGCATGAAATGTATTCGCTTTAGGAATAATTCCTTTGCTTTCCCGCTCAGGTGAGTTATTTAGAGCACCAATTGATTTATCATTTATAACTTTTTCGCCTGGTAAAAGTCTTTGAATAATATTCGCTTGCGTCGACGTCAAAGCATGGATATAGTCCGTCACTGACGAGTTCCTCCATTTTACTCCGGTCGTGTATAAATTCAAGGACGACGGTTTGTCTGGGAGACTTGCACGTCGGTTAATGAACGTTTGATGTGTTAAATCATTTTCAACAAGTCGGTATAAACTTTTTAAACTGTCGTATCTATCCTGTTGAGTGTAAGAATATTCGTTTATCGGTGGCTTCCTTTCGTTCATATTACTTAAGTTTTGTAAAACAGTCTCTGTCGCATATTGCCTTACACCATTTTTAAGTCTTCATTATAAAGTTAATCCACAATACTAATTTCAAACCAATTATTAATGTAATTTCTATCATTAATAACTTGTTCAGTAAACTATTTGCTCACTAAATTAATCACAGTACCAAATACATGTACAATACTTCATGATGTAGAATATTTCGACCAGTAACTGTCTAAGTTTTTGATTAAAACTTTGTATTATTTTTCATAGATCTACAGAAAATTACAATATCGAATTAGTGTATGACACTTCTGGCATTCACTTATATATTCAGTCATACTGTCGCTTGTTGGTCGAGGTTGACAAGTTTGTGTATCTGACTGGACATTAACGTTTCTTATGTTGTTCACAGACATTTAACGACTGTTTGATTCTTTTTGTTATAACAATGCCACTTTATTGCATATCATTTTATAGAGTACACAAGTCTAGCTTTATTTGGAATTATAAGAAAATTAAACAAGCTAGTATACATTATATATTTGTTTACAGTTTATTAGGGTTTGGTATAAGTCAGCTTTGCAGTAAATATGACAGTGCTCCAGCTAGACTTTGGGAAGGCCAGGGCGTTGGCAAGGACATCAGGGCACTTTTAACGCGCGCAATATATTTGCAGCATTTAAATAAACTATAAAACGAAGTGTTTGTTATTGTCTATTATTTAATTTGTTTTTGTGTTTTGTTTTGACACAAGATTTCCACTGAGCCAAAATATTTTATGGCCACCTGATAATTTCAAGAATGTTTGTGCAACGGTGAGGGGTCGAAATTTCTGTATTTACCTCATTTAAAGACACAATTTTAAGATTGTCCAGTGCCTGTATTGGGATCTTTTAATTTAATTAATGTTTAATTGTAATTTTCTAAATTGTTCAAAGATACACACACCCTATACACTTAGCTTAACGTTTACATATTTATGTACATATTATGAAGGAATACAAAGTGAACTTCATGTTGGCGTAGAACAGAACTATTGGACATATACCTGTACCTCATCACTGAAGTTCGAATTCCAGCCGGGTACAAATTTTACAAGTGAAGAAGTTGTCTTTACAGCTTACAAAGGTTTGAAGGTCTGTCTTAGGTGTACATCTGAGATCTTCCTCCACTAACTTGATATTAAGACTGTAGTCTCGCCAAGTTACCTTAGCTATTGATGTGACTTTAAATATAGGTGATCGTTTGCAGTTTAAATCGCATTAAGGCATTTCGCTCGTCATACCGGAATAATGTTGACACACACACACAACTGCACTGCCTCGATCATACACGTCTGGTTGATAAAGATAAACACAAATAATACCACTGTAAGATAGCCTTATCAAGTTCATTCAAAGTTGACATTGCACAAGTACTTGTATTATCTTCGTTCACCTTGAGACGTCTGATATGGTCTGCTTCACCTGTGCAGTGGTTTTAAGATAAATTGTTATCTCGACAGTGGTATCATTCGCTGACCTAGATCTCAAATTTTGCATTAAATGTATAAATATGTCTGTGTCAATTAAAAAGGAAGTTTTCGGCAAAACACAAGATGGTGCTGATGTTTACAAGTAAGTAATCTACATTTTGTATACCTTCCTTAATGGCATAATTTTATGTACCTGTACGTGTAGACACTACTGGTAGGCTTGAACTGTGTAGTTATTTGGTGTATAAAGCTATATCAGACCAGAAAATTAATGTTACCTAAATTTTAAAAAAAATGTAAATTCACATAGTTTTCATAACCTTATAGTGTTTTCTCAAAAGAGTTTTAACAAAACTGTCCCCGTAACTCAACAAACATTCATGAGTGTTACAGGTTATCGGAATGACGTGTTCACTAACATTTTGTTTCACTGTTTAACGATTCTCGCAGTGTTTACTTAATGCAAACATGCCCTGCTCGCTACCACAAAAATGAAAACTTTGTAAAAGAGGAAAACCATGGAAATCGGGTTCGTGAGATCTCTGTGACAATTTGAAGGAAGACAAAGAACCATAGACCGTTTATTCTTCGACACTTATCACCACTTGTGTGTTTTTAAACAACGAGTGGTTGATGTATTTTTTTAATCTTGGTCCAACAGTATTTCTGTTAGTCCTACTTTACATTCATATCGTTATTTTAAATATTCTATATTGTTCGAACCATATTTGGACTTTGTCCCTCAAAAATTTAGAGTTAAACTAACTCAATTATGATTGTCATCACATTCACTTAGGATAGAAACAGGTCGTTATGGTAACCTGCGAATAGAACGACACCTTCGTACCTGTCTATTGTGTAACTCCAATGACATTGAAGATGATTATCATTTTGTCTTATTTGTCCTCTTTATATCAATATTCGGAAACAATTTATAAAACGTTACTATTTTATTCGACCAAGTGTTTTTAAGTTCACACAACTTATGCAGTCTAGTAATAAGTCGGAAATATCAAATCTTGCTAAGTATACTTACCATGCCTTTTCATTACGTAAGCAATCACTCATCTTAGACACATGAATTTTCATAATGAAATATTATCAATACTGAATATTTTTGCTTTAGTTCCGCGTGAAATATTATGTTGTTGATTTTGATTTAGATTTGAGTATTTCTTTCTACATGTATGCCGTACTTTGTTTGTTTTTTTCTGATGTAAATTACTAAATATAGTTCATCCTCGTATGTAATTATATATATATCATTTGATTTTTCTACATACTTGTTTGTATATGTATTGTATGTATACATGTACAAGCATTGTACATGTTTATGCTTATTTATTACGAAAGTGGGAGTGTGATTGTGTGTTAGAGGGGTGTGTGAGAGTGCAAGTGAGGGGTTGTTTGTTGTCATGTGACAAAAAATATAATTCTACATATGTTTGTAACGAGATGCATATATGTATAAGTTACTTAATAAAATGTGTACTGTTCTGTTCTGTTCTTATCCGGATAATTGGAGTAAAAAAGTTGTTTGGCGAATTTTTTTTCTACTGGTAATGAATAATTCAGTTTTAAGCGATGATCAAAATGATCAGAATGATATACATATATTTTTTTTTAGTATTTTTTTATATATAATTATGATTGACATCATTCTAATCATCGCTTAAAACTGAATCATTCATTATCAGTAGAAAAAAAAATCGCCAAACAACTTTTTTACTCCAATTATCCGGATAAGTGGTGAAGAATAAACGCGGTCTAAGGTTCGTTTTACCTAAAATCGCGATGAATGAATCATTGCCAGCTTTCAGAGCTTATCAGTTGGCTTATCGGGAAAGTTGTCCCCCTTGAAAATCGACTTTTTTCCAATATCGATGACATGGCGGCGACAGGTGCTCTATATAGAGTTATAGAGGAAGTATTTATTTAACTTGTAATAACTTTATTAATAATAAAGGCACAACATTTTCCCTGTTATGTGCACAATTTTGCATCTTTCTTCTTTATAATGATATAAATTTTAATTATGTTATATATTATCTTCTTGCTTCCCTGATCGTTACAAAATTGTCCCTGTCGGTCTAGATTTTTTATATGAACAAAGAAGGAAATATCTAAAATTAAGCAAAAGTGGGAATTTCAAACACCTAGAAAGACATTTTGTAGTATAAGCACAACATTTTCCCTGTTATGTGCACAATTTTACATCTTTCTTCTTTATAATGATGTAAATTTCAATCATGTTGTATTTTATCTTCTTGCTTCCCTGATCGTTACAAAATTATCCCTGTCGGTCAAAATTTATAAAAACATTGTGTATTAACATACAAGAAAATTCCTAAAACTATGCAAGATGGCGGAATTCAAGCACCGAGAAAGTCATTTTGCAATATAAGTACAATATTTTCCCAGCTATGTGCACAATTTTGCATCTTTCTTATTTATAATGATATAAATTTCAATTATGTTGTATTTTATCTTCTTGATTCCCTGATCGTTACAAAATTATCCTTGTCGGTCTAGATTTTTAAAAACATACAAGGAAATTCCTAAAACTGGACAAGATGGCGGAATTCAAGCACCGAGAAAGTCATTTTGCAATATACATTTAAGTACAATATTTTCCCAGTTATGTGCACAATTTTGCATCTTTCTTCTTTATAATGATATAAATTTCAATTATGTTGTATTCTATCTTATTGCTTCCTTGATCGTTACAAATTTAAGTTATCCTTGCCGGTCCAGATTATAAATACATTGTGAATTAACATACAAAGAAATTTCTATAACTAGACATAATAGCGGATATTCAAACATCACGAAAGCCATGTTGTAATTTTAGCATCACATTTCCCAGTTACGTGCACAAGCTAGATTCTTTGCTGATTCATATTGAATAATAATGTATTAATATTTCTAACATTTTCTTGCTTCCATGCGCGATCTGAATTGACCAGTTTTGGAAACGTGTTGTTTCTCATAATAAGGTACCTACATGATAATTATAGTTATTTGTATATTCCCGTAACTAGGTAGCATGGCTTTAGAGATAAAATCAGTATGCGGATATATACAGTATAAGTATAGCTTAGATGTTAGTGTCAGATTGTGAATCAACATTTTTACTGTTTAATATAATGAAACTACTAATTCAAGCATAATTTATCATTTTTTCAATTTATAACTAAAGATCATTAATCTTGATTAAGATGTATTTTGTTCATTTCGTGATCTTTAAAAACATAATTCCTGGGACCAATATACACATATAGATAATTTTAACAAAACAAAGTGCGAAAAGATAAGCATCAGAATTAAAGTATAGAAACATAATGAACGGCTTTAAATTAGCTGTTGAGCACAACCCTGTCATAAAAATATAAAATAATTAAATTTGTTTCCATATAGTTAGACGGATCAACATTTATAGATGAATGCAGATTACATCGCCAATTAACGTGATTATCAATATACATGTGTATAATGGTCCCAGTTAATACTGACCGTAAGTGCAATATATATAATTAGCTCACTGAACCATGACCTGTATTGGATTTTATTACTACATGCTATTTAAATTGGTAAAAAATGATGCGAATTATGCCAGGCACATGTATTATATGTAGACATGTCATATTTTACTATGATAATTAACATCGAACTTATTTTAAGCCAAAAAATGATTGTTAGACTTAGTGGTTTGATCAGAGACTTTTTTACAGTTTATTTATCTAAAAGGGATGTTATATATATCCAAGGACTTATGTACATACATGTATGTATATAAGTCCTTGATATATCTGAATTTATACTCGATAAAATATAAACTAGTTATTTAACACAAGCGAATTCAGCCCCCACCTCCTAAAGAAATGAAAAATCATTCAATGAAATAGCATACTTTCCAAAATATTATGCGCCTGAAATCCTGAATCTGCCGCTGTTTAAAGTAACATTTGTCGATAAAAATCAGAATAAATGAAACAGAATGGATTTTACAATCTATTTATCTACATATTAACAAAATTAGAATTAACTAAATTTTCACCTTGTCAAAGAAAACTTGTTATTAGCAGAATAAATATAATAAAGCGTACATCAATGGTTATTTTATTATAAATTATTAGCAGAATAAATATAATAAAGCGTACATCAATGGTTATTTTATTATAAAACATGTTAAGCTTGGCTGTAGTTACCTAACAACTAACAAATAACGTTAAATAATACAAGTATAAGTCGATCAAGTTCTTCATGATATCACTTTCTGTCATTGTTTTACTGTTTTTGATGAACCACTGATAAGATCATGCCTGTGGGCGCAATGCGCGTCTTGCTTAATGAACCGTGATTCTACTGATTTCAGTGCTATCTGGGGTCTTAAATGGTTTATCTAGGGTCCTTATCTAAGGGACATAATCGAAATTTGATCACAAGCTTCCCTTCGACCGAAAATCAAGGGAGGCTACTTTGTAAATTAGGCCTTGAAAGCTGGCAATGATTTGTATATTTATATATACTCTTCAAAATCATCATTGTCAACGGATTTAAGATGCTAACAAAGCATATTATCATATTCCGTGACATGAGACAATACAAACGTGAAAAACATATACATTGTACTGTACTTCATGAATTCAAGATTTCATAATATTTTACACGTAGATCTTGAGATGCTTATTGAATTCGCACGAGGCATACAAAATTAATGTCTTTCAAGATTACATGTAACTGCGAATGTAACGCATAAAACCTCTGGTAGTTGCGGTAAAATGCATGTTAAATTTGGTAAATGCGAATACACTTGTATATGGCTTTCATTCACGCTTCAGATTCACATTTGTTGGTGAAAAAATTCAGGTGTCTGTATTGAATTTTGGAGGAGCAATCAGTAACATTTATACTCCTGACAAAGATGGTAAACTAGCAGATATAGTTCTGGGATACGATGATGTGGCAGGTATAAATACGTTTGTTTTTCTTCTATTTCAGCGAAGAACAGACTGATATTCTGAGTGAAAAAGATATGAAACCTATTTCTATGGACAGTTTAACAAACATAGCAAACACAATCTCAATCTGACTAAAGTATTCGATCTTCCTTACGACAAGATCTGATGACGGCCTATACCAGTTTCTATTTTCAAAAGTCGGAATTTCCATTATCACTATTTATATCTATTTATAATTCAGCCAATCGTATACCTCGTTTCATCGGTACTTTGGCCGAATGAACTTTCTACCTGACGATGTTATTTAAACGTTAGTAAACATTAAATTACGTATAACATATTTGTCTGCAACAACTTTTTGATTTTTTTAGTAATCCTGATCGATTCGGCCATAGTAGTACAGAAATTTTAATAAACACGCATGTCACATGGGCGCCATCATTACATTTAGTTGCGTAAGAATAGGTGTTCGTGATAACTACAAGTCAAATATTGTTTTTACTGCGGTTAAAAATAGAATCAGATCACTTTCAGAATTATGAAAGTAAGGCGCGGATTGGCTAGTGGAAAAGGTCACCTGAGGTGACCTTCTATAGGTCGTCTTCAGATCCTCATAGCGTAGCGGGTTTGAGGATATGATTTTAATCAGATTGACACAATCTATACACACATTTGTTTTATTAGTTCGTATCAAGATATTAAAGCAACGCGACCACGTACAAAACTTGACAAATACAGAATCAGATAGAGTGGAGTAGCTATTTTCATTGTGCACACCCTTCTTTATTTCATTGTTAATAGGATGAAATATGTACATAGTGATGTAATTAACTGGAACTATCGAAATTCACCATACTCGTGTTCTACTGTATTCTATGTTATAAAAGCTAACTTAGATTTACATTTTCGGTATGAGAGAATATTCAACTACATTGTAGATTCTATTCTGTAGGTTATGAAGACAATTTCCCGTACATTGGAGTGATCGTCGGTCGAGTAGCTGGTCGCATTGCAGGAGGAAAATTTACATTAGATGATAAACAGTATGAACTAGTGATAAACAACGGTCCTAACAATATACATGGTGGAATTAAAGGCTTCAGTCGGGTAAGATATTCTTAGAGATATCTTAATTAGTGACCACTTCAGTATTAAGATCATCCCATCTTGACGACCTTTTCTTTTGGATTAAACTTTCTATGTTCCCGTTATATTTCAACTTGAATAATAAGATCACCACAAATTTGAGCTAATATTGTTCATATGTCGATGTTGTCTTTACGACTTAAGATATCATTGTAGCGTACTTGATTAAAGTAAAAAGTGTCTCATACATACATGCACACACACATATATAGAGAATAATAGGTTAGTGTCGTGGATGAGTAAGTTTATCTGGCAAGGCGGAGGAATTTATCGGGTGAGCCGAAGGCGAATCCGATAATTTCCGCAGCCGAGCCGGATAAACTTTTACTCAATCCACGACACTAACCTATTATTCTATTTATCCAGTAACTGAATTTGCTTAAATAAGGGAACCATACTCGGGACTATTTAGTTATTTTCTCATTAATCTGCGCGTAACGTCACGTTCGTTCAATGACGTCACGATAAACAACTACGTCGGACATCTTAATAACGTTATGTAGACGCAGGTAAGTCGTAGAACATTTATCGATCAACCTCAATTCATTTCGGCTAGGAAAACCGCACCCCCGGGCACTGAATTTTAACCGGCGACTCTGTTATAAGAAATAGTCCGTCAGATCACGTGGTCAGGTGACGGTTTATCACAAGTCACGTGGTCAGGTGACCTAATAAAGCAAAGTTTATCCGGCACCCTGTTATCTGGTCGAATTTGCATGAAGTGACTGGATAAATAACCTATTATTCTCTATATACCCATACAAACATTCTTCTCTGTATGTTTTCTACTCTGTACGTATTCTATTGGGTACATAGTCCGATCTAAACATTATCTGGTTGTTTTATCTCTATCTAGCGATTGTGGGATACTGATATCAAAGGTGACAAACTTGAACTAACTTATACGAGTCCTGATGGTGAAGAAGGATTCCCAGGAGAGCTTACTACAAGTGTTGTGTATAGTTTAACACCTGACGGATGTCTGACACTAGATTATACAGCAAAGGCAACCAAACCTTGTCCTGTCGTCTTAACTAACCATGCTTATTTTAACCTTAAAGGACAGGTAAGTATGTTTCTTATTTATATCGAATATAGACTGCAGTTAGAAACTGAAATTAATAATATTAAGCAAGCAAATAAATCGAGCGTTATGGGGTTGGATGAATGATTCCGTTTAAATACTAAATACTGAAAAAGTATAGGTGGTAACATAGCAATTTTGTTAAGTATACATCATGCATGGAAGCGGAATATTATATATGTTTCTAATGTCTTAAAATGCTTTATGTCTTATGTCAAATCAAGAAAAGCATTCTTATACTATTGATTATGTACGAAGATGTACAATTTTTTTGTTTCAGGAATCTGATGACGTGCTTGATCATGCTGTTCAAATAAACGCCGTAAAATGTGTTCCACTAAATGAAGATTTAATCCCAACTGGTTAGTATAGGTCTATGATAGAAAACGAGTGTGGTTGTATATGAGTTATATTGTATATATACGCTAGAGGAGTGTATGATTAATTACAGTTTGTCCTAATTTCTCGTCCAATGAAATGTCCGCATTTCATTTGAAATTTGAAAAATATATCGCATAAAATCTGCCGAATCCCTGATATGGAGAAAATAAGTGCTACGTGACCAAACGCTGAATAGGGCGGTGCAAGTTGCATCAGTTTTATTACGTCATCCTTTAACCGTTAAATAAAGTAGGCGGAGTTTAAACTGCTCATAGACTTCGTAGGAGATTCGGTAGCGTTTGTTGAACCAGGTCGTATATAGCATACGAATTTTCCATGGTTTTCGTTATTTCTGTTGGATTTAATGCCAGAATAGAATTTCAGTTACCATCTTTCCTTGGTACGAATAGTACCAGGTTTCATGGTTATAAAATTGTTTCCATCAAATTGCATAGCTTGTCTTTGTATATTTCTAAATAAACTATGATCAGACAATTACTCATACATACATGTAGATACATGAATCTTTCATCATCATAATCAATCTGAATATGCATTTTATAAATCAACCAGCACCTTATATTCAACAGTAGAACGTTGAGAATGGAATGGATTTGATGCTCAGAGATCGATTGTAAGTTGTATAATATCTGGGCCGGTGCTAGACACCACACCTGCAAAGTTTTCCGATCTAAGGCGCACTCGAACTTAAACATGTGCAAGAATCCAAGAAGTTTGGAAAGAAACAGAAAGGTCGAAAACTGTAAATAACGGTGCACAAGCCTAATGGTCCAAATTGAAAGAATGGTGAAACAGTAAGAAACATTGAAATCAATCGTGCATTTCTGGGTATTAATTGTTTATATAATAATTAAGACAATACCAGTTCCTCGAGAAAAAAACATGATAGATCTAGAATTCGTCGTAAGCTAAGTGAAAATCCATTGTTACAGGTAAATGCTGGCTCTAAAGCACACTGAATGCCCCGCATTCTTTTAAATTTCCTTCTGAACTGAGGTACTTTGTGGGCGGTGTCAAATTAATATATAGTGATGATTGACAGTTTTTGTCGAGACAGAACATGCGCACGTGACAGAAATTAGGACAAACTGTAAATCAGTTATCGTTCATATTTTGAATTTTATGCGACATATCACTGCGCTCCGCTTCGCGTCGCTTGTGATATATCCCATAAAATTCAAAATATGAACGATAACTAATACTTATCCTTTACAAGTTCCTTCATTTAGTTCACTCACTAAACATTCTTTATATCAAATAAATCTCATGTAATTACAATGTACATGTATTTTATAAGATGCACGTGTTCGAAAGTGACCACGAGAACATTTCTCGATTGTATTTTGAAACATTTGCATGGTACCTTTAAACCTAATCATTGTTTGCGTATTGTTTCGGGCACCATCGAACCAGGAGTTTTTTGCATACGATAATCGCCATCCTTGGTCAGTTGACAACAACAGTTCCAATATACATGCATTCGTTTATCTTTACGTCACTGGTCAATCTGTTTCTTTTTGAAGGAGAGTTACCGGACGTTAAAGAAACCATTAACGATCTGACGTCACCGATCTTGCTTAGTGATCGTGAAAAAGATGTGCGAGAAGGCTCATTAGACTTGACGTATTGTCTAGGTGCAGACGGAGAAATGAAATATGCTTCAAGGTTGTATAAGATCACATAACTGTATGTGACCATTGTTTTATACTTTTTATTGTTAATTAATGGTTTGTTTGAAATTGGAACATCCTTTTCAAATGGAATTCATGAAAACAAGATTATTTTTCGTGAACTATTCTTGCATACTTCAAGAACCGTTCTTGCAACTATTCTTGAACTATTCTTGCATACTTCAAGAACTGTTCTTGCAGAGGATAATTATTTAAAGTATCAATATATTTTTAATGACAATATAACGTGAGTACGACCGGTAATCCTCTCGTATATTTACGAGTACTAATATATAGACGTTCGTTTTAGAACCCAGACAAACCATAATGTACAAAAACGACTGTTTGGATTTCTCTAAAAAAATAGCCATGTTTTTTTTAGTTGAGACCACATGAATATTTACACCACACATATATTTGTAGAGTGTCTCATCCAGGTACTGGAAGATATGTCGATACCCATACAACAGAAGTGGGTCTTCAGTTTTATACAGCCAAATACATGAGTGACATTAAAGGCAAAGGTGGAAAGGTGTATGGACCGTTTGGTTCATTCTGTTTAGAAACACAAAGATACCCGGACAGCCTTAACCACGTAAGATTTTTGGACAGATTATTAAAGTTCTACAGAGGAACGCGGTTATGGTGAACTCGGATATAATCAAGAATCGAATACATGTATACTAGTAGTTAATCCCCCCCCCCCCAACGCTTCCTCTCGTTCATTTGATTATAGACGGATAACGGGAAAATAGATACATTTGTATAATGAAGTTATATATCGGATCTCCATCAGTTCACTATAGTAACCGTGTTCCGTAGTATAGCAATTTTTTTAAATGTGCAAATTTCAAACCTGATTCTTCCGTTTACATTTATGTCAATAAATTAGACTGAAATGTAATATAGTTATATATCAACTATTATTATAAAACAGTTTACCTTAATAAAACCAGTTTTATTTAAAAGTTTGAAATCCGTTTTCGTTGCCTCTTCTACTATGCTTGACTACGTCTTTTTAAATACCATTGTCTTTTGTTTCAGTCTAACTTTCCAGACAGTGTGTTACGTCCCGGACAGACATACAGACAGACAACAACCTTCACATTCGGTGTTCTGTGAACATGGAGTCACACTTACGACAATGATACCAATAATCGCCATATTAAGGCCTAAAATGTTTGTTTCTGGTTACATGCTCATTAAAATAGGATAGGTAGGCTATATCGAGGCTTTTTCTGCTCTTGAGAGCGTGTGGAAGGTAAAACAATGACAAAGTGGATTTTTTGTTCCTCGGACCGAGTGAAAAGACTAGGATCGGTAGGGTAGGTTGGTTAACCAGAAACAAGCACTTATTTAAAGCCTATATAATACATGAGAATGATTTATCAATTACACATGTACAAATTGTGTACATGTACATTAATTATATTATCATTTGCATTTATTTCATCGTAACTATCGTTTAAAATTGTTATAGTTAAACACTTACAAGTGTTTTTCCCCTGACGTTCTAAGAAAACGAATAAAAAGCTATGTGAAAATTTGTGTATTCTGTGGTTTATAATCAAAACACTGAGGGCAATGTTGCTGGCTGACTTTGCAGTATTGCAAGCTCTTTCCGAAGTTTATACATTTTCCTCAAAGCCCTTCTACGCTAGCATTGGCCAATAGAACAACAAGCGAACGAACATATTGATTAGTATATCGTAAAAGGACATTGCATTTTAATGCCATAATCATCATTGTAGCAAAATGAATAGTACATGTGTGTATATAAGTATTTGGTTAAATGTATATACATGTATCGAGATCTGGATACGTAAGATCAGGCCAAAAGTTTGAATCGTCTTCCCATAGATGTTTTAACATATTGTAATGATCAGATAAAAAAACTCTGGTTAATTTGTCCAGATATGCAGCTAAGTCACTTAAAAAGATAGTTTACTTACATTTAATCTGAGTAATCATTCAGCTTAAAAAATGAAAATCCTTTATCATAGTTCTGCCATTTATCAGCACACGTATTACATCAATTAACACATATTCTATATGAAGAATTGTAGGCTTATCAGTGAATGTTTTGCCCCTAGCTGTTCCAGCATTGTCATTTCGTCTCATTAGGCCTAAAAGAATGACACAATGTCACACCCGTTTAATTCAGAACGAGTATAATTTAGCCTTCGGCAAAAATGTTGTGAGGAACTTGCGTTCCTTGTTGTGAGCACCCATATTGCATGTCTGACAGCTTCAACAAGGTAAGCTTTTCAAAAATTTTGAAGAATAAAGGCTTTTTGTGTAAACATATCGAAATGCAGTTAGCTTAGCTATGGGTTTTCTGAGTACGCACATGTAATGATATTGTCTGTTGGTGGATAATTTGATGCAAAAAGTGTACGTCGAGGTCACTCGGGGTGGCTTAAAAACTGCAATGTACTCCTGACCAAATATATTACACCCGAAACGTCAATCCTGGTCGAGGTTTTGTGCATTTGGATCACAAATAGATGCCCACGTAATTGTTTTCTTGAAATTTGTCATAGTAACGAAGAAATACCCTTTTTGTTTTGTACCTCCGATTGTGATCAGGACCATGATGTCGTTTTGAGCAAGACAAAATGCAGTGTTTGTTTGGTCCGAAAACTTTATTCATATGGCCAGAATATACTTATTGATCTACCAAAGCAATTGAAACATGTTTGTACGGTAAGACATTTTTATACATACCTATGTCCATAGCGTCAGTCTGAAGTTATGCCATAGCTCATGGTAGAAATTATGTATTAAAGTATATATGTATTTATCAAGGGAAGTAACCGCTGTGGGGAGTCTGACTCGTTCTGAGTTAAACGAATGTGAAATCGGTGCATGTTTTTACAATAAATCAAAACCATGTTATTTTTATCTGTAACAGAGCCATACCTTATTATTATTCCGATATAGCCAAAAAAGGATGTACTGATTGGATAATGAAATTTCTCGTCATTTTAAGGCTTATGAGACGAAATAACAACGCTTTACAGTTCCAGAATTGGCCAGAAAAAAAGAGATTGTAACATGAAATAACTTGCTATTTTTTCTTGGGCCACTTAAAAAGGCGCGGGCAAGATCGTTGTGGCCCTATCCGGATTCCGTACGAAACCGTAACTTTACGCACGAAAGATGGTGTTGTTGTTTCTTTACATTCGTTGGGTTGATAAGTGGAGTTGTCTCCCTTACTTTGATTTGATTAATTGGCTGTGTAAATAATGTATTATTTCTGTCAATTTCTGGGGAAGTCTCTAAGATTATCTGAAAGATGTAATATTAATCATGTCGGTTGCAATGGTTAACATAACATTTATTTCGTAAGAAGATTAAATTTATTGTTGTTTGTTGACAAAATACAAAAAAACGTTCGAGTTCCTTTCGAACTTGAGTAGATTTCATTGAGGCAAACATTCTGACAAGGTTTGGTGAAGATCCAATTAAAACTGTGACACCTACAGTGTTAACAAAGTTTTACTAAGATTTGACCTGGTGACCTAGTTATTGACCCCAGATAACCCATATTTATACTTGACCGTTATATCTTTAAAACAAACGATTTGACAAAGTTTGGTGAAGATCCAATAATAACTGTGAAATCTACAGTGTTAACATGTTTTTTCATAAGATTTGACCTAGCGACCTAGTTTTTGACCCAAGATGACCCATGTTCGAACTCGTCCAAGATATTATGAAGACAAACATTCTGACAAGGTTTCATGATCATCCAATCAAAACAGTGACTTCTAGTGTGTTCACAAGGTTTTCCAGCAATTTGCCCTAGTGACCTAGTTTTTGACCGGAAATGACCCATTATCAAATTTGACCTACATATTATTAAAAAAAACATTCTGACAAAGTTTCATGAAGATCCAGTCAAAACAGTGATTTCTAATGTGTTCACAAGGTTTTCCCTTATTTGGCCCTGGTGACCTAGTTTTTTACCCAAAATGGCCCAATATCGAACCATCCGAGATTTTGTTGATATTAACGTTCTGACCCAGTTTTGCTAAAATTGAGCTAAAAATGTGGCCCCTAGTGTGGTCACAACATAAAGTTTGACGACACACGACGCACACCGCACGACGCCGGACGGAGCGTGATCCTAATAGCTCACTTTGTCACTTTGTGACATGTGAGCTAAAACCAAAGTGTTGATCCGAACTGTTCGCCCAGTTATTCTCATTTATTATTAAGAGTATGCTTTTTCAACAAGTGCATGAGTTGACTAGGTCATTTTTAGAGACTATAGCATGAACATCCATTTAATGAAATATGAACATTAACAACTTAATAATGATCAAAATAATTGTGTAAAAAAAACTATGATGACTTGAATTAAATTAATGTGAAAACAGCATTTATATACAAGTTCATTAACTTTAGATTTTGATACTTCATAAAATACTTCACTTACTTCTGTTCTGACTTCAAGAACCTGCTTGAAATCATTTGACATACTTGCCAATCTTGACTGAAAAAAATATACAAATACTGTGAATCAAAATTAAGGGAGATAGTGAATGTAAAAATTATAACTTACGGTATAAAAAGTAAAATAAATTAATTAAGCAGTTTGGTAAACAATACTACAAAGTATGTCTTATTAAATTCACTTAATGATATTCAAACATAGGCATTAAAGAATCTAGCAGTCATGCATTTTTTTTTTAATTCTTAATTAAGATTATTTTGTCTTGACCATATAACAACTGAAAGATCACGAAAATTTATTCAATGACAGCATAGATAACTTTGTTGAGGAAAGGACTGCAATTGTTAGGTTGGGCCATCCTTAAGATATTAGTATTCTTTCTCCCAAAATTATTATCTCCAAATAGGTTGGACAGATTTTGAAACATCTATAATTGTTATCGGTTTCCATGAGAGAAAATAATTTGCCATGAATTTTTTCAAAAACAATGACAGTGTATGTATATATAGGGTAGCACTAATACTAATAGACAACCAAGATGTACAGGTTATGTCAAGCACTCAGAAATACTACAGAAATACTGTTGATAAATTGACAAACCAACAAAACCAAATTAATTAGTTAATTAATATCATTGAGATTTTCTTCTCACAATAAAATGAAGAATTTACCTGAAGAGCAACCACAACTGTGTTGGAATGACTTTGTTTTTGTCGACCATTTTGTCCTTGACCTCTCGCCACCTGCTGCAACTGAGCAATCTGTTTATTTAAACTGTTTATGTCTTCTTTGATAATATATGTCAGTTCTTGAATTTCAACTGGTTTATCATCAAATAATGATTTTCTTTTCGCCACTGAAAATAAGAAAATAGCACTCCTAACACTTGGTCTAAACACAATAAGTTTGATCAGGTTTATGTCACTAAAAATATTCTAATAATTCATGAAAGTTGTTTTATCACATTTTATAAATAATAACAATTCACCTTAAATCTAAATCATGCTACACCCAATTATTCCAAGTAATCATTATCTTAATATAGTATAGCTAAATCCTTAATGAATGTCAAAAACTGGTGAAAAAATACTTACATAAAGCTAACTTTTCCAACTTGGCAAATGTATTGGCAAGATCCTTTCCTATTCTCCTGTGAAAAAGAAAACATTTGATATTACATATTAAAATCCACGACAATATTTACATTGATGTGTAAGTTGCTTTCAAAGAACTACAAACTGAAGTTAAATACCAAATGTATGTTGGTAACTATAAGTATACCACCATGCAGATACATAACAGTCTATGACATGAGCCACTTGTCAGAAAACCAAGAAAAAGAATTTCAGACATATATGCCTTCATTTTTTCAAATAAAAATTTCAGACAATCGGTTGTGACAGCGATTTTTCTATCTCTGAATACTGCCTACCCCTCTTACGAGTGGTATAGAGTTTTCAAAAGAAAATCATACAAAACATCAAACTTACTTGGCAATTAAAGTAAATTCGCTTCTTTGCCTGATAGCTTCTGTACGCCTTGAGTGAGTAACCCCATTTACTTGTCGTGACTGTAGGGATTTTACAGCGGACATAAACTCATTTGTTCTATCTCGACATGACATCTCGGGTTCAATGTATGTGGAGGAAAAATCTGTACTTGTTGGGGGTGAGGTTGTTTGCGAAACAAATGTCTGAGAGTTTGGTTGGTATCTTGAGTAAGGATTTGGTTGATCATCAGAATCAGAATTATTCCTTCTACGTCGAGTTATCATTGGTTATGATTAAAAACCACCACATTAAGAATGATTCCTTCACAAAACTGAAAATAAAAAAAAACATTAGTACATCGGATAGTTCATATTTTCATACAAATAATTCATATAATTAAATCAGGCAATCCAAATTAATGATTGTAAAGTATCACAACCTAGCTGTAACTCCTAAATCCCTAAACACAAGGAAAATAAATCTTCACATCAACAAAGCATGTTTCCACTTTACATGTATATCATGTAATGATACATGTATCAATAATATTACGATTTGATTCAAGTCAATACATGTCCAATGATAGTTTTTTTACAAAAGTATACCTAACTAAACAATAACGCCATCTGTACCAGCCATCAGCAAGAACAATTGACTGATTCAGTTTTTGTCACAAGTTTTTACTTGTAATAAAAGTATTTCATTACAAAGTTTAGCTACCTTGATATAAGTGTGAAAAACAAATAATTAGCTTTAGTGAAAAGTTACTTAAATTCAGAATACTTATGACTAAGTATGAGTGGAGGGAAATTGTTGGCGTTTGACTCAATTGGGATTTTTTTAATTATTTGGGAATTAAAAAAAAACATCATTCCAATAACATTTTTTTTAAATGATTGGTTGCCTCTCATCACAAAATATTATTGCAAATACAGCAAAAAACTGGTTCTCGTATTCATGTAGGTAAGTTAATTGCTATAAGCAGCTATACATATGTTATGTGGCACCACCTGTAGGTCACCTACATTCATGAAGAGGCTCCTTTCATTTTGTGCCTACATTTTCGAAGATGGCTCTGTTCCGAAAAACGACAGGGGTTTCACCGTTTATTCTAGGAAAAATGGAAGACACTTGGTGCCAGCTGGTAAATGGGGGGATACATGAAAGACAAATTTTCACAATGCAATTACTAGGCAAAATGTAATGCAGGGATCATTTTGGGGCGCCGATTTCGCAATATTCTCCGATTTTTTTACGGAAATCGCATAAAAAATCTCTCAATGAGAAAAAAAACGCACACAAAATTTTTCGGCAAAATGTCCTTTTTGGTGTTTTAAAAACCTTTCCCGAGCTTTTATCGATTCGGTTCAATTGGTTCCCTTATTTACGAAAGGCATATTTTTATTATCAAATAGTGTGCGGGAACCACTCATCTATTCATAATCACTGCGGAGCTTTCATATGACCTTTACGAATGATTACAAGCGTTTCCTCGTCGCGGCGATCATGTCGACTGTAAAGCAGAACCGAAAAAAGAGAATCAGGCAGTTCTGTAGTTCTGGCTTCCTAAACTTTAAAAGCCGCTTTTTAATATTTTTTTGCTTTTTATGCGGCATTAAAGTTTTGGATCAGACCCGTTACGAAACCTTACCAGAATAACAAACATTATTGTAGCCTCGTTTAAATACGCAAATACCTTTTTTTCAAATAAATCTTGGCCATAAATCGATAAAGCAATGATTTAACTATCGCTTTATACCCTATACAAAGTTAAAATATCAATACAGCCAACAAATTTGCTTCTTTCAATGCGAAATAGCATTTGCATCAACTTTCATCCGCCATGAAACTTAACAGCTTCGTGAGATCTCGTATGACGTCACTGGCGCGAACCGCTTAGAAAACATTACATGTGTATACATGATGGTTGGGGATTTGTTTTCGTATTTATTTGTTTATTTCCTTTTTTTAGTAAATACATTGAACAAAGAGTAATTATTGTTTATAAGTAGTAATGAGTTATTTATTGGTCCTCAAGAAGTCTTTTTTAAACAAATAAGATATTTGTAAACAGATGCTGCCGCTGACAAATTAATGCTGCGGGGTTAAAAGCACATGGCATTGCTTTCTTACTGGTTCGCGCGGGCGACTCTCGTGACTAAACATTATGGCAAGATGGCGGCGTAGTGATGAAATTATAGACCTACCTGATTTCCTTAGGTTGTTTTATGTGTAAAACTAGGTTTATCTCTTCGATACTTTCCATATGAAAAGATTATATATTTTTCTGTCGGGATATACTTCAATTTACCCCATTGCATGCTGGATAAACCAATACGAGCGTGTCAGATTCCTGGCACGATTATTGGTAAGCTTTCCTTACGGCATTGTCTTCAGCGTACCCGTCCTATCACAGTGTAAACCGGGTACGCTGAAGACCTTAAGCTAGCAGTTCTGATGAAAATATAGCAAAATATTTTATGCCAACAGTTGTTACGACTGATGAAAACAACAATGAATCTGAAATTGTTTCATTAGAATCGGCGGACGGTGGTACGGGAGTTTCTTAAGTCTCAAAATGGCAAGAAGTCGTACGGCGGTTATTAGTTCTGGGTCCCTTTTTTATTCCATCTTGATGAACTGCAATGTAATGCATAAATATCATCGTCAAAGACCTTCAACTAGGTAGGTGTTTGTTTTATCAAAAAGATAAGTGTTGCATGTATTATAAGTTTTGTAGAGATAGGAAATTTAAGAATATCATGGCAGTAGCAGGGCCCTAACTGCTTTTTGGGGAAGAGGCACTCAGGTAGGAAAATTTCACATCATTTTGAGGGAAAAAACTGTCTTATAAACCTGCACTGAATATTTAAAGCTTAAAATAGCAATATTGTTATCAATATAATTTATATTAATATCATTAATTATTCATAGGTTAAGAGGTTAGGTTTGAGTAAGATTCTATGTCGGACATCTGGCAAGACATTGCTGTAATTTTTTTTTCGAATGGTCAGAAAAACACGATTGTTCTGGAGGGGAATTCTTATTTAAATATGGGGAAAAGTTTATTATTTTAGGTAGGAATGGGGACAAAATTTAGCCCCAAAGAGGGCCCTGAATAGGTACTGCAAATCTCATAAACTGCCATGGAAGAAAATCTCCCAAAATTTGGAAATATCTCACTGATTTAGCTCTAATGGGATTTTTTCTCTCACACAAATTGCCTGCCAGAATGATCCCTGGTAATGGTGTGGTATATTGAATCAAGGACTTATATACATACATGGATTCGCAACTGCTAAAATAGCTCTAACGATATCGAGAGACGATCCCACAATGCATTGCCAAGGCCCATATACTCAGCAATGTCCGACAGCTGTAATCGGGTGTTTACAAACTTGATTATAATAAATAAACTCTGGCAATTGGGCATGGGAAATTGGTTAAGGATGCAATAAATATTGAGATGCATTTATAATCCACAATGTCTAAGTATAACTAAGTATAAGCACAGAAAAAGGCATCAGTCGAACATTTAAATTCCAAGATAACGGACATCTATTATAATCCTTTCGTCTCCGAGATTAAACATTTGGATCATCACGGATATTTTCGTATTTTCGCTATTGTAAACAAGAGCATGAAATCCCGTTGAGTCACATGTCATTACCACAGGATTTGATTGCTTTTAACTGTTAATACGGAAGTTGCGAATCCATGTATGTATATAACTTATAAGTCCTTGATTGATTTTATAAATTGGCTGGGATATTCACCAGCCACATTAGCTCAGTTGGTAGAGCATTTGACTTGCAAACAGGAGGTAAAGGGTTTGAGCCCCACATCGGGTACTTTTTTTTCCTCCTCCTATTACATTTGGTGCCATGTGTGACTAGCCTTGGGATCCCAGTCATGGCGACAGGATTTTGGACTCAGTAGGACATTCGGTCTGACGGGCTTACAGGATCTGTCAGACCGAATGAGAATCCATCAGACCGAAAAAAATTCAGAGTAAAAAGTCTAGTGAAAAAGGGATGGTTTTTAAAACAATATCCTTTAAAGACACTTTATTGCCTTACAGGTGTTACATTCAGGGCTCACACTGGACTAAGTGTTTTTTATTTTACATGTGTATAATCATGGTATACACATCATAAATAAATATATTTATAATCTCTTAAAATATATTACTAAAATATTTTTTGTCCATCTGATAATTTGAAAAAAGTTAGCACATTGGGAAGGGTTGAATTTCTTTTATTTCATCATCAATTTTAAGTGTGTCCAGTTGCCTTCATTGTGATCATTGTTATGTGTTACTATTTTCATATAATTTATTTTAACTATTCTGATTAATAAATACCATGTACCAATGAACATAATTTTTCTTGCTAAGTCAATACATATGTACCAAGATACACACACAATCTTAAAGAGTAACCTATCTTATGTTTTAAATTTTATTTCATTCATTACATGTAACCAATTCAAAAACTAGACATGCACACAACAGCATAAAATATTTTTGTTTTATTTCTACGTTTTTTCCGTAATAACTAAGATACGTCTCCGAATGACCATCAAATACCGGAATCGGACCGTACACCGGGCGTTTATTCATGATATTAGTTATATTCGGCGATGTTTTGACTTCATCGCTACACATCGATTTGTAAAATGAAAGTACCAAGATCGAGAAATGTCGATTCTAAACAACAACACGCACATACACATTTTCATTTATCCGTCATTGGCGTGTTCATGTTTATATATTGACACCGGTATAGTGCGCGTAAGATAAAAATACGCGTGATAATCACTTAAAACACACGAAAATAAACACAATTTTCGGCGATTTCTGCAGAAACATCGTCGGACTTTTTGGACCGACGAACTGCAGAGTTTCGTCGGCCCAAAATGGACGCTCGTCGGCCATGTCCGATGGTCTGACGGCTTTCGCCATGACTGGTCAATCCTAGAGCTAGGGTGAAGCAAAGGTTGGCTAAGACTAGTGAGTCTAAAGAGCCTGTGGTTGTCACAATAAATTACTTTGAATATAAAGGCAGGAGGAATGTAGCGGTGTGGTATAATTCATAAATTGGCTGGGATATCACGGTGCGAATACCACGTGACTTTTTGCTAAGGATGGGTGCTCCAACAATGGCGGATTCCGTCGATTCAGGTAAGATTTTTCATCCTTGTAGTCTTATATGTACTTTATATTAAAAAGGCTCTTCGCTAGAGCCCGGCCATTTCAAAAACTCACCCTCGGTTGTAGATTATTTAGCATAATATCCCCTAGTTAAATCGTAAAGTGTCACCGCGCATTTTTCATATACACAATGTAAGTAGCTAATGTGGGGTGAATTTTTTATATTTTAAGGAATTATCCACTTTGGGCGGATTTACATGGTCGTTAATTTGGCGCGTGATAACAAAACGCCTTTCTAACACGTTACAATCAAATAGTGTCGGTTAATTCTCCAATTTGAGATGTTATGGTCAGGGAGATGACAATGCTAATGATTGGTGACAAAAATATTATGCTAATGTTGGGTGAAAATGCTAAGGATGGGTGTCATAAAAATGTAAGAACTTTCATTCTTGTTAACTGGCTCCAGATATGCTTTTTTTCACAAATTTTAGTTTTATCGGTCGGCACTTAACCAGAAGCCATTGTCGTAGAATATTGACATCTTGTTTATAACATACAGTAATCTGCGATCATTTGCAATGTATGTTTTCTGATTCCAGGTGTAAAGTGCGTCAAAAAGAGGTTAACTTGTCACTGCACGCTGCGAACAGGCTCCAAAAGAGACCTTCAATGCAAAAATACCTTGATAATTTCAGCAACTGACAATGCCAGCAAGAAAAAAAACATAAGAAGTACTTATGCGCGCAGTCATTAGCGCACCGGAAAAGACTTAAAATTACATCGCATTTCTCTACACAGTCCAAGGGTATCCAATCCTTGAAACATAACGACTAAGCCATTGAAAAGTAAGAGGATGTGAAAGACTTGTTGCTTCCTGTAGACCGGAAGTAGATTCGAGTGTATTGTATTATCAAGGTAAAGAAGAACTATACAACTCAGTGTTAAGTGGTGGATGAACATTTTCCTCGATAAGAACAATGACTATCACGTTTTACATTCTTCTACATTCGCTATTTCTGTTTGCCTGTTTCCGAAATGAATTGCATTTTCATACTCACCATCATTATTTAACTGAGATGTTACTTGCAAACTGAATTTAACAGAGAAGCAATCTGTTCTAATCGCATTTTTAAATCAATATATTATTAAGATTTTCAAATTTTATACTGTCAAAATAGCGTTTTCTTGCTAAATAAAGCATTCCGGGTTCTGGGTATAAGTATAATGTATTCAGAGCATTGCTCTATTTTCAGTAATATTCAATGATAAGATCTACCAATGGAAAATTATAACATTTATCTGTATGACATTATTTTAGTCCCCTACTGGTTCTATCGGAGCAAAGGGGTTCGGCAAATAAATTTAGACCAAAGAATCACCTTACACTGTATATAACCTGTTTGAATCGGAGAGGATTATACGTTTACCTTCCGTCTGTACAGTGTGATTACTCGAACAAATATGTAGGCTAGATTTATGCAACTTAGGGTGTATAGTTACTAGTTGAGCAAAAAATATAGATTAGAAATCCTTTTATTTTTTTGGTCAGACTAAAAGATGTACACACGTCGGTCCGACAGGGACTGATGTATTTATTGCAATAACCCGTCACTTGTTACAGAACCCTCATAGTGATATTCGCTTTTCTTTTTTTTCATGACTAATTCGTCATCCCGAACTGTTAATTCGTTTTAAAACTGTGGTTAACAAAAATGATGAGCAATATTTATTGTACCCGATGTTGTAAATATTCTATTAAATGGTGTATAACTATTATATAGGTCTGTTTTTAACTACTGCAAGCCATACATGTGTGTATTTATTCGATTTAATACCACTCGTCTCCAGTGTTTAAAAGTGCATACCGTGCCAGCTGCTATGAAAAGCTAAGGTGATTGAACCATAACGTTTCATTGTCACGTAATGCCAATATAAACAAAACAATTATACATTGGATATGTTCTTTATTGTCATTATGAATAATATCTGATTCTAAACGTGCTTAGATCATTAAAATTACTTCGAATAATATTTACTTGTTTTCAATTTGCATGGTGCACACAACAGATGCGTTACATAAACCAAAGACAATGGTACACAAAATATGAAATTTTAATTCAATAAACAACATGTATACATCTCTTTTGGAGAGTGTGGACACTGTTGCACATATCAGTATTGTCATTGAAGGAACTCAATTAAACCTAGTCTCCCAGTTTTCAATGATCCGTTTATATCAAAACCTGTTTTAACTTTATTATGATAACTTTATATGAAAGTGTCACTGAACGAATTGATCTCGTTTTGTTGACGAGCAATAACTTCATTTTCTTCCATACTTCGTTATGTTCGCTTTCTTGCAGACCAACAGTTGACATTCTGTCATGATAGGGTTTTGTGACTGTATAGATGACGTTGTCAGTTTTTTGTACTGAAAGTCTTTTTCGAGTCGGTTCGCAGCGTGAAGTGACAAGTTTACCTCTTTTTGACACATTTTACACCTGAAATCAGAAAACATTGCAAATAATCACTGATCACTGTATGTTATAAACAAGATATCCGTATTCTTCGACAATGACTTCTGGTTAATTGCCGACCGATAAAATTAAAATTTGTGAAAAAGGCATATCTGGAGTCAGTCAGCAAGAATGAAAGTTCTTACATTTTTATGACACCCATCCTTAGCATTTTCACCCAACATTAGCATAATATTTTTGTCACCCATCATTAGCATTGTCATCTCCCTGACCATAACATCTCAAATTGGAGAATTAACCGACACTATTTGATTGTAACGTGTTAGAAAGGCGTTTTGTTATCATGCACCAAATTAACAACCATGTAAATCCGCCCAAAGGGGATAATTCCTTAAAATATAAAAAATCACCCCACATTAGCCACTTACATTGTGTATATGAAAAATGCGCGGTGACACTTTACGATTTAACTAGGGGATATCATGCTAAATAATCTACAACCGAGGGTGAGTTTTTGAAATGGCCGGGCTCTAGCGAAGATCTTTTTTAATATAAAGTACATATAAGCTCCCAGCAAACACAGTAACGTTGTGACAACGTTGCGACAACGTTTGGAATAACGTTGTGACAACGTTTGGAATAACGTTGTGACAACGTTAAAGTGTGGAGTCGTGTAAACGTTGCGACAACGTTGTGGCACAACGTTGTGAAACAACCAAACCACAACCAAACCAAAACCTTCTGTTAAAAGCTCAGTGGTAAGTTGGTTGCACTTCGGTGCCAGCAATGCGAGTTCGATTCACAGTCGTCACAGTTGCTGACATTCAGTGCTGGGTGATTTCCTAACTTGGTTTTGTTTACAGCAGTATTAGCTTCGACTGGTTGCATTGGAGCTAATGTACCCTGCCATAGGCTCAGTTGGAAATCGTTCCATCCACTCCTGGTTTCAGCTTTTTTTAGATTACTGTAAATTAGTTAATATCTGTGAGGTATTATTTTCGTGAATTTTATCACAACTTTCGCGAGATCTTGAATTTGCAATGAAGCTTATTTAAACTTTAAGTAAGTAATGCTGCTTATATTTTACCAAATTTTTAATTCGAGACATTAGCCATTCACGAAAATAAAACCCACAGGAATATTTGTCAATTTACAGTACCTAAACAAATAAACATTTACCTTTGAAAACACTTGGTTTAAAAATTTAAGCAAGCCAAAGTAATATTACTAATACAAATATTTAATTCAATGTCAAATCATATAGTTACCTAAACCAAGAAATATGCATTTTACAAAAAAGCCATAATTGAGACAAAATGCAAGGCAAACAATAGAACATTGAACTGAATTTTATGATGGCAAGTGTTTCGAGTTTCAAACAAAACTTGATTAATAATTCAAGCAAAACAATAGTTATGTACCCTACTTTCCCTACTGAGTCATCTTAATATGGTAAACGAGTAATCCATGTTTCAAAACAATAGTTTTTAATCGATACTTTAAGAAAGCAATAGCACCACAAGCAGTACCAACTCTTGTTTGTTTAGGGCAATAAGTGCTGCCATTCCTTTTGTTCATTTAAAGATTTTCTTCAGGTCTAAATCAATTTTGAAGTAAATTTTCAGAAAAAGATAAACAAGAGGGTTTTGACCCCAGACGACCCATGTTAGAACTTGTCTTACATATGAATAAGACAAACATTCTGACAAAATTTGGTGAAGATCCAATCAAAACCATGAAAACTACAGCATAGACAAGGTTTTCCTAAGATTTGACCTTGTGACCTCTTTTTTGACCCCAGATGCCCTTTGTTCGAATTCGTCTTGCATATCATTAAGACAAACATTCTGACAAAGTTTGGTGAAGATACAATCAAAATTTGACATCTACAGTGTAAATAAGGTTTTCCTAAGATTTGACCTAGTTTTTTACCCTAGGTGACCCATATTTGAACTTGTCCTTAATATCATTAAGACAAACAATCTGACAAGGTTTGGCCAAGATCCAATTAAAGCTATGACATTTAGAGCTTTAACAAGATTTTTACCTAAGATTTGACCTGATGACCCAGTTTTTAAACCCGGCTGACCCATGTTCAACATTGACCCACAAATCATTGAGGTAAACATTCTGACAAGGTTTGGTGAAGACCCAATCAAAACTGTGACATCTACAGTGTTAACAAAGTTTGCCTAACCTGGTGACCTAGTTATTGACCCGAGATGACCCATATTTGTACTTGACTATTATATCATTAAAACAAACAATTTGACAAAGTTTTGTGCAGATCCAACTATAACTGTGAAAGCTATAGTGTTAACATGTCTTTTCATAAGATTTGACCTAGTGACATAGTTTTTGACCCAAGATGACCCATGTTCAAACTAGTCTAAGATATTATGAAGACAAACATTCTGACAAGGTTTCATGATGATCCAATCAAAACAGTGACTTCTAGAGTGATCACAAGGTTTTCCAGCAATTTGCCCTAGTGACCTAGTTTTGGACCCCAAATGGCCCAATATCGATCTCATCCGAGATTTTGTCCATATTAACGTTCTGGCCAATTTTTGCTAAAAATGTGACCTCTAGTGTGTTCACAACATAGTTTGACGATGCATGACGGCGGACAGAGACTGATCCTAAAAGCTCACCCTGTCACTTTGTGACATGTGAGCTTAAAAATATAATACAATGTCAAAAATTACATGTATTCACATAGACAATATATTCTATATTATCCCTCCTCCAGAAACGAATGACACCGACCTTGACTTTTTTCACGTTTTGTCTTTTTTAAGTGACTATTTTAGAATGTAGTAAGTATATAACAAATTATACACATGTGACAGTATTTGATTATTTTGAACAATCCAAACATTTGTGGCCCACTTCGCCTTTTGTAAAGTTCGTGAAACTGAGTTAAGGATTCCTTTATGTCTTCAATTCCTCCCGGATCTCCGAATCCTCCTGGACTACAGATTCTGTCACACTCTTCTGAAATTATTTTAATATAATTCATTTTAAGTATTTCAATGATACAATGATTCTATGACTAGCACTAATTGATTATTTTTACAACACTTCAATCATCCTTAATCCTGCAGCAAATCTGAATAGAATCAAATTATGCTGAACTTTTTAGTGCACTACAAAGAACAAAGAGGTAAAGCAAAAGATTATAAAAGCTTAAAGAAAATTGATATCTTTAAATTAACTAGTAACCACAGTCAGTTTGACCTTCAAACAAGAGCTGTTTAATGTTGTAAATTAAGATTTTATTTTTCCAAAAGCAGTAACACTAACCATTTTTCCTGACTTTAGCCCAGAAAAGAAAAGCAAAAGAATAGTAAATATACCTTAAATTTCAATCCACCTTTGTTGAATGTCACATGTTTCAAAAAGCTTCCTTTTGGCTGTCTTGTGAGTTTTCATGAGTGTATCTGCAAAAAAGAATTGATGGTATGTTTGTATTTAAAAAGAAAATTTGAATGTGCAAAAATTTGTCCCCATGTTAGTTTTAGTTTAGGTATGCTTTGTGCACATGTGTGGATGTTCCCGATTTGTACACTTGTTTCTTCAAAACTTTAAATTATACTAATGAAACCACAAACAGGATTAAGAACTATCCGAAACAGCTATTTGAAATAGATTCTGAATCTGAATTTTAGCTTGATAATGTTTTAGATAAAACTACAAATTATGAGACTGAAAAAATGGATTGAGAATATATGGCCAATTTTTCTTATCTTCATTTTCTTTAAAAAAAATACTTAAATCAGTCATGCTGATTTAAATAATCAATATTAATTTTGAAAATGTTTTTTTTTCAATTACCAAATTACCTACCATTTTTTCTTAACAACAACAAACAAACAAGAAACTTACTTCATACTTAAACAGTATAAAGGACAACTTACTTAATATTGATTTGCATATAGCCAGTTCTTCCAATCTCTTCTTCCCTGAGAATCCCTTTCTTTCCTTTACTGACCAAACCCTGTGAAGCTCATCACTAAACAACATGTGGTGTCAACATCTTTGACATCTAATGTACTATATTATTCATGCTGTAATTTGTAAAAGGGAAACAAAATGATTGTTAAAACAATGGTAAAAATGTAGGTCAAACATGTTCTAAAGCAATCATATTCCACATGAGTTGGTTTCATTATTACACGAGAGAAGACGGTGCCTATTTTGTCATATTCATTGAAATGAATTACTTTTTATTCAGGACTGCTTTTAATTAATTCCTTTCAGTCATTAAATCATGAGTTATCACTGAATGTGTTTAATAACATCCGTATCATAAGGCGCCTTTTATTTTCTTGAGTAATTGAATGTTTACTTTGAAGACCAGACAAGGTATCTACAAATATTTGTTCCACCTCTCCTGTCCTACTTGGCATGAGGATCGTACCATTTAAGGTATTTGCCACCTCTCCATGTAAACAGGTCTGAGAATTGACAAATACATGAGATTTCTTTAAGACTTGAATTACAAAATAATTATGCAGGGAGGGGCAGTGGTGTAGGGGTAGAGTGGCGGACTGCTACCCCGGAGGTTATGGGTTCGAATCCCGTCAGTGGCAAACTTCTTTCGGAGTAAGTACTGGTCAGAACCCAGGAAGAAGCCATCAAGAACTTCTTGGCAAGAGAATCATACCAGATGAGGTATTTGCCACCCTTTCTTGTAAACAGATCTGAAGATTGACAAAAAAGCATGATTCAATAGCTTTCAAACTTGTTAGTTAAATCAGTTAACTATGTTTGACAAACTAAGTTTTGACATGCAAGTCTAGGTATCTATTATCTATATGCATTTGTACCACCTCTCCTGTCCTACTTGGTATGAGGATATATTAAGGTATAAGCCACCTCTCAATGGAAATAGGTCGGATGATTGATAAAAAAAATTAAAAATCAAGAAACAGCTTTCAGACTTGAATTACATGTTGCTTACTATACATGTATATGTATGTTATTAAAAGTGATGTAATAAGTGTATCTTCATTATATTAGTCAATATGAAGCACCATCACTTACTGTTTACTTGGTATATTTTTCTATTTGATGTTGGTGACTCTGAAGATGTGCTTGACTGATCAGGACACGAAGAGCGACACAGCAGCATGTTGCTTTTTTCTGCCTTTTTACTTTTTTTCCAAAGTGGAGAGTTTCCTTCATTGTTTCCGATATGTCCTTTTTTCTTGTCTATAATGAAAAATATCCTAGTTTTATCAGCATAGATCCATTACAAAAAGAATATTTTTACTATTCTCTGGGCTTTTTTCCTTCTGTAGCAGGGGCCATTAAATTCTTTAAAATCAAAGTGTTCTCTTCCCTTTTGCAAAAATTATGCGTTATTTTCCCCAAATTTAAGGAAAAAGCCCCTTCCCCTACCTGTGAAAAAAAGCCGATTCGATTAAAAAATCTGTCATAGAAATGGCAACTTACAGACTAACTTAAGTCTTTGTGGCAAGGCCTTTTTAACCCGCTAGTCCTACAGTCAGCGCTGTTACAAAGCGCCATTCTCTCACTTAGTCACTAACATTTATTTTCATATAAAATACGGTTTTCTTCCAGAACTGACCTTACCCAAGGATTTTGTTTCCGTATTGAATCCCTCCTTGCCCTTGGCAAATTTAACATAAGTTAACAGCTGATTAAAATTTATTACAATTAATGCATTTTTATTAGTCTAATGGGATCGACTTATTGAAAATTAGTGAAAGCATACCACATATGTTGTACTGTAATAATATAGAGAGAATGATATTATTAGTTAGTTACAACAACATTTGTTTTTTTCTATGATTATCTTATTTAAACTGTTAAACACTCACTTATTATGATTTTATAAAAAAAAAATATATATTGTTTATTTGTCAGACAATGACAAACATTATATAAAACGCATCTTGATTTAATACATTTTTAATTAGATGTTTCATATTTCTATAATACATATGTGGTATGCTTTGCCTATCAAAACTAATCAACTGGTACGCTTAGCCCTGTTACGTTCCGGTAGTGGTACGCTTCGTCCGACATTCTTTAAAACCAAGATTTTGTGGCCAAAACAATAAAAAATACTTACCTTGTGCGTAATGGCCACGATTTTAATGTAAAACACCAGACACTGGCAGACATGATTCCATTTATCACTCGAAATCCACCAAAAGCTTTAAAACTAAATGTTTTTTCCAGTGTTTGACCAATTCGGCGCGCGCGCGTACCCGTTAATTTCCAACGGTTAATTTCAAGAATCAGGATCGGTATATTCGAATTAACGTTTCTTTTAAAGTAAAAAGAAGATACATCGTACCTAAACATACTAAAGTATTAAATTCTAATGATGGTATAGTACGTTAAACAACTTAATTTGAAATCAACGAAATAATTACGGAAAAATATCATTCGAATCTATCGCAATGAAAATAGCTTTTGAGAGATAACGAACGACAACTCTGCTAGGAGATTGACTACAACAACAAATCTTTAGAAATTATCATCCACTTTTCAGTGATCTATACATAAATACATGAAGATATTATTATTTGTAACCACGGTAAGTTCTCTTTAATAATCATATTTATTGATTGGGTGATATAATCTGTTTGTTGAATGATTTCTGAATGGTCAGATTAAATTTAGATGACCAGTGCAGTGGGTGGGGTAAACCGTAAAATAATATTATTTATTAACAGTTACATTGAGCAGTCTGTGAAATTAAGGTTTGAAATGTGGTTGTCCCAAACAGAAATTTTAGCTGCTTTTGTTTTGATTTATTAATGAAACCAAAATTTTGGTTGTCCGAAGAATAAATTGGTTGTCCTGGACAGGTTAAGATAAGTTTTCTTCATAAAGTATATTGGAGGGCAACCTGTCACAAATTACTAATTCAAAGACCGGTTTCAGTATCTTATAGATGTTTACTTCATTGTCATGCTGAAATTTAAATATTGTATATCTTGTTTCAGTTTTTAACCTGGCGTAGAAATTGGCACCAGAGGTCAACAACAAGGAAATTATGAAGAAGCAGAAGAAAACCTTCTTTCACCAAATTGTGACCAATGAAGAGCTTCGAATTTTTCAGAGAAACCGAGCCTGTTTCTGGGTTGATACATCCGATTTAGAACAAACTCTGCCCAGTCCAGTGGTTAACTACAACATGAACATATCAATAAATTTGCTCTTACGGCAATAACTATATCCCAAATTTTGCCATAGACTGATAGAGAGATCTAGCTTTCGTCCATTAAGGAAAATACAAACTGAACACTGGGTAAATCTGTGTAATGACACCAAAGGAAAATGATGCTGTGATATTATCAAGGATTGAAGGAGTTTGACCGTTTCATGTATCTGCAAAACAATGCAATTTTGAAAGCAGCTTGAAGTGCCAGTAATTAGTAGGACTAGTAAGAATATTCAATGAGTGTTATATATCATAATTAATATTATATAGACAATATCATGATCATCTAAGCATATATGAATTATAATGTGCTGCAGATGACTTGATGCTGCGTTTTTCAATGTGATTGTGAGGATACTTTGAATATAACATGTTATTTGCTGCTAAAGAGTATGATGTACATTGATAAATAAATTCTATTTAACGTACTTCGACTTTATTTTATTTGATATACATCATAGGATGCATTTATTCATGGGTGTAGTAAATAGAGGCATTTTTTCATGCATTAAATTTAAGCGCCATCTCGCATGCAAAAAAAACTTATTTTAACCTAAATCTCACTTAAGAATGACGCTTCTGAAGCAACTCTCAACTTTATTGACAGTCTGAAGATATGGCATACATGTATGAATATCATTATATGAATAACATACATATATGAAAAAACGAATACAACATGTACTTTATAGTCCTGATGTATGTACAGAACACAGGTCTACTTTATCCATTAAATATAGAGCAACAAACAGTTGAATGTGCTGTTTACTGTCTACAATTAGTGAATTACACATGAAAAAATGTCATTGTGATTGAAATTTGGCAGCACTTAAGCAAAAGGGATTGGATCTTGTTTTTGCAGCAATAAAAACGATGCAGAGTAAATTCATAACCATTTTGAATATACATGTACTTTCATTATGTTCTACACTAGTTTGCACTGAAATTGGCAACGTTGTCAAAACGTTGATATAACGTTACTCTAACAACGTTGCGACTAAAACATTAGTACAACGTTGTGATAACGTTGCTTACTAACGTTTTCACAACGTTACAGCACGGTTGTTACACAACGTTGCAGCCCAACGTTTACACAACGTTGTACCAACGTTGTAAAAATTTCCAGTTTTAGATAACAATGCTGTATGCATTTTTACAGTGTCTGTTCAATACATAAATGCATTGCTTTTATGATACTTTCTCCTACACATTCCAAAACACTGTGTTAAATAGTTGTCAACGTTGTGACAACGTTGTGACAACGTTGTAAAAAAATACAACCAATACACAACTAAAACACAACGTTGTCATAACGTTGTGTGTTTGCTGGGAGACTACAAGGATGAAAAATCTTACCTGAATCGACGGAATCCGCCATTGTTGGAGCACCCATCCTTAGCAAATAGTCACGTGGTATTCGCACCGTGGATATGTATCAGCCTGATGAGTTCAATTGGTAGAGCATCTGACTTGCAAGCATGATGTTGTGTGGGTTCGAGCCCTGCATCATATTACAATTTGGAAACATTACTTATCAAATAAAGGAGAATTATATCATAATTTAGTGCAATTTAAGTTATTTCATTTGGGATTTCTTTTAATGTTAAGTACTGCAGAAATACAAGGCCCGGTATAGAATCTAAGGACCAGTATAATGGCAAAATAAGACACTAAATTGACTATTTAATTTGCAACTTAATTCTGAAAACTGTTTGATTTGACATACTTCTACAAAAACAGTTAATAAGCACGTAATTTAACTTGAATTCATATAAATAAAAGCGGAGCAAAAATACGAAGAAAAACATCTCATTTTTTTTCTTTTTGTTGTCACTACACGTTTCTGAAGAATATGCCAGACTTCTGGGTCATAGGCACCTGGTTGTTAATGATAAAAAATATCTTTCGCTGATCGAAAAAAAAGTTGGTACTACCATGGTCTCAATGGTTGAAAATTCGATACAGTCAAATGACTTTAATGATATTATATAAAATAGTTCGTAAAGATAGCCCTCGGTAATTATCCTGATTCTTAATCCAACATGGAATATGTTGACAGTTAGCTTTTTTCACGTCCACGAATCAAATGACGTCATATCCGTTTTCATGGATATTCCAGAGTTCTCTCCCTGTAGACTGAGCAAATTGTATTTCTAGGCCTCATTTCATACAGTGCAAGTATAATTAAATTGGTTTATTCAAGATATGTTTTTGTGTTTTTGTATGGGATTATGTACCTTATGCCAAAATAAATCTTATCTTAATTCATTGATTTATTGAAATTCGTTGATTACATATTAGACGATAATGATCTGACACTTTTGTTGTTTAATTGTTCGCATTAAAAAAATCACAGGGGGTGTCTTTTTTTAAATACAAGTTAATTGTCGCTTTATTTGAAGACGGATTTCAATACAGTTTTCAGCGTTTTGTAGCGAAATGTTTATCAATGGGAACCGTGCATCAGAATTTGATAATTACATTGTTCTATATGACATGTCAGCGGGGTTCAGGCTATGGAATTTCGTTGAAGTCAAATGTCTAATGAACGATGGACGTTATCAAAAATCCCTGACACGATTCTCTGCATTGTACATTCATAGTTATTTTAAGATTATTTGTAATACTTTCGTTATTCCTAGACCTACATACGTCTAGATGCATGCAGTTTGGTTTTCGCTGATAAAAATATACGAAAATTAATGCGATATTTGTTAACAGAAGATTAACCAAATATAATATTTGTTTCGAATAACTTAAATGATTTTGATGAAACTTGTATGACTGAGTAGCCAGTCACTTTACTTTAAAGATCCCTATAGAGCTTTTTTCGATTAGCCTATCAATAATGTCTATCTAGCTGTGCATACTTTCTCTTCTTGAAACAAACTTTTCAAAACAACAGGTCATATCGCTGCATGTGTGATTTTAATTCCCTTTTAAATACTTGTTTCAGGTGCCCGGTCAGTACTTAATGTACTGTGCAGACTAACTCTTTTAAATTGTTGATATTTTTCGAGCTCATTAATTGGTAACATTTCTGGTATTTCGGTCTGCGTTGATAGGGATTTTGAGCATCTCGATTGCAGCATTATGACATAAGTCTCAACATCCTAGTATCTGGGACTTATATACACATTGCTCCCAGCTGTAGGATCATGTACTGACCGGGTCATAATATAGTCCTCATTCATATGTTTGCATCCATATGGTGTCTGTCTGGAACCTTGGGTAGTGCAGGTATGGGTTATAGATAATTTTGAGTACGGGATATCAACAATGATATTATTAAATGATCGAATGATTTGATTTATATTCGATATATATGTATACAAATACCTACGCCACATAGTTCGCTGACCATTCGACACGCTATGTAGCTAGCCAGGTACAAATCTGTTCTCAATTCCAGGGCAAAGAACTTTACTAAGCTGACCTCAATGGACAATGAGCCTGCAAATAATATTTACCGGTTAAATATTTCTCTCTTCGAAGCTGATTCTTCAACTGTCAGTAGCTATTTTCCTCAGACTCACTGGAATCACACAGTACATATTACGTACATTCATACATGTACTGACAGTTAAAAGATTATTTATTACAAAATTATACATTTATAGTAAGTATCGCTGAAATATGGCGTTGTTCGATATCTGATAGAAATAAGACTCTTAAAACTAGTGTTTTAGATGATATCAGAGACATAGATCAATGTCTCTGATGATATATAATGATATTTTTTAGTCTAAGCAAAAGGAAGAAAAAATCAGGCTACATATCACGTCTAAAACAAAAATCTTGGGACCATGTGTATACTGGACCCAGAAAACACACACAATTTTGAAACTAGGATAACTATCCATGTATGTAAGTCCTTGCTATTATCAGGGATTCTACATTGCAGTTATATAGGGTCCCCGAAATAACTTACAGACCGAACCACTTCGTTCCTTACAAAACGTTGGTAAATACCTCGTTTCGTTAAATGTTTCCATTGTGGTAATATATGCTGTTAATTCGTGCGCATGCTCAGAGTAGGTCAGACCACAGGAGATTGAAATTATGACTCAGAATAAAGTTAAGATATAGCCTCGCAATATTAAGCTATATATAAACACAAGGAATGAAACATTTTTTCCCGCCATCTGTCAAAACGAACAAAAGTTTTTATCATTAATTGGATTTATATTGGGCTATAAAGTTTCAAGACAGTAGAATTTACCATTTGTAACTATAAACAACGCTCACGTGGCACAGATGTATATAATACTTGAACTATGGCGGTAATTCTGAAGTGTTCGGAAATCCATTGCTGCTATTTTGGGGGAATTCCCTCGTAACTATTCCGCACTGAATAAAGTTGATTATAAATTCCAAAAAACCGTACCCAGCCGGGTACAAAGGGAAGTAACTCAAGCACCTCGTGCTTTAAACTGGTTCCCGTTGACTTGTGTGTACTGCATCATGGAACGGGAACCAGTTTACTCGTGCTTTTTGTTAAACTGGTTCCCGTTGACTTGTTTGTACAAAGCCAACAGGTACGGCCTAAAATTTCCAGAACGCTGATTGGTCAATTTCGGAATCCGGGCAGAATCCGGGCAGAATTCTGCCCGGGGGATCTCGCGAGACTTTGCATTATCGATGCACATTTCGCGCGTAATTTGAATAATAGATAAAGATTAGGGAACTGGATAGTTATTTTCTGATCTTGGTCGTTGGAACACTTATTTAAGTAGCATTTAAATACACACAACGTACTTAAGGGTGATCACTCATGAGCTTTTGTGATACAAAGCAGTCTAGCTAAATGTCGTAAAATTTCAAGTTGAAATTATTAATTTTTTTATCATCTAATGTAGTTAACAATGTTATTTAAATGCATAAATAATTTCAAAGTGGCATTTTCTTCATCGCGAATTTTTACTGCTTTTACGACATCCGACCAGATTACGGCAGTCAATTTAGTTTGTCTGTATATATACAACAATCATATGCCGTTTAATATTTATCAGTTAAAGTTTGTTAAATTTTGTATGAATACATTTATATAACCTGGTTTGCAAATATATTGTTCTTAGAAATTGTAAAAAACATTGTTTATTTATTTTTAACGTTCATATTGAAATATTTGCTGTTGTAAAACGGTGGGTGGGGTAAGTTTTCATCAAGTTTAGCATTATGAACACATATCCGTTGAAAAATATTCATCCAAAATTCATACAAGTCCATCAAATATTGTTTCTGATTATGCATATGTGGTTATTTATACAATATGCAGTGGTTTTGTCTTGAAAGAGGTCATTAACTAAGGAAATATCCAGTTTTTGCTGAAAAGAAAAGCTTAGAGACCTAGCATTTCACATGATAACTTTCTTATATGAACATGGACATGTGCTTTTCATGTCATATTTTTAATTGGTGTTTAACCTACTTCAGCATAATCAATGTCATTCAAAATCCTTGTTACTCCTTCAATGTGTAAAAAATGTATAAACTTTATTCATAACCCCTTATTTTTTAGCCATTTTATAGATCTTAATTTGGTAAATAACTCAGTGTTTGAAATAGTACACAGTCAAGAAATAGGCATAAAGTAGACATTTGATGCTTTAAGTTTCTTCCACATTCAGGCTGTGATACAACTAGTACATTATTTAAGTGATTTGGTTAATATTTACTGAAATATTTGTTTTTTATCTACCCACACCCCTTTTTCAAAACCATTATTAGGAAAATTACCGATTTTGGGTATATCACTAAAAAGTAATTTTACGAAAAAGTTAAATCATGGACATATACTTTTCATACTAAAACTGAATGACAACATGTTATTCTTCAAAATTAAATAAGAATCGAAACATCCTTGTTACAAGAAAATTTTTCGATTTCACGAGTGATCACCCTTAAATGTATTTTGAAATAGAATACCGCCCTTAAAAAATATATTTAAGAAATATTTTTAAAATCGAGTACTCGATCACGGTCGGTGTGGGAGAATTTTTTTTCACTTATGTAGATTTTTATAATTTTTATTATTATTCGTTGAACTGTCAAATAACATTAATCACCGGACACAATTGCAACTTTTTGAGTGTTACAACCTGATTCTTATAAAATTCATATAAATATGCGATGCCAATAATAAATTTAAAAGTCGTGCCCAATCTGATTCTGGACTACGTGTTTTAAAATTAATTAATGCAATCAGTATAGTTAATCATTAATTGGCCAGTATATATCATTGTCTCAATTTCAATACATGCGTTGATAAAATCAAGATAAGTAGCCAATTAAGAAGTTGTTATGCAATATTACGTAACACGACCGTCTCACTTCCTGGACCCTTATAAGGGAGAAATATTTATGGATCATTTCACCGAAGGGGGGTCAATATATTCTTTAGCACTTGTGCCTGATACCATGTTAAATTTACAATATACAGCATAGATCATAATCTTAATTACTCCTAATTTAGTTCTGTGAAGTCAGATGTTAACGAAAAGAAATTAAGTAACAAAAGAATTACTTAAAACGACACTAGACATATATACTGATATACATTTTGTATATAAGATATATATTTTAATTGTAAATAAAGAAAAATATGTTTTAAAGGAATTAATACATATTAGACCGAACTATGCATATATATATTTATACATATGATTTTTTTTTAAAAGAAAATCATTTAAACAATAAATAATAAATCAAGGCATTAATTGATATTTTCAAGATATGTATCTTTGATATGTTATATGACTATACTGTAACGAATATTCACATAATAACTTTGGTGCACTGCATCATGGAACGGGAACCAGTTTAGCTTTTTGTAGAATCAAGAGTTACTGTTCGTATTTACCTTTGAAGAAATATTATTTTGTAATAAATCATTTACAAATAAATCATTACTAGAATAAAGAACATATAATTATTATATTAAATGTGGTATATAGAGTTATTTGTCTAGATACATTTTTATATTAAAGGCTAATATTTTATTCACTTCGGTGTTCTTTGGTATGAATAAAAGATTCGGCAACCGAATTGCATACTTAATTGGAGAAAAACACGGATATACTTTACACCTGGGACATGTCAGCAAGTTTATCTAGTTCTCGTGGTAAATTTTAGTGTACTTTTTGTAAATAATGCTACAAGTTTGAGCATTCATGTGTAAAATACCAGTTTTACGCGTTCCTAGTGGTTGGGCTAAGAACGGTGTTTCATTCCTTGTGTATTATATATACTTATATGAGTGATTTGTTGTAGCAATTGACATATGGATAAAATTTCAATCTCCTGTGGTCAGACGGTGATAAAATGTCAACATTTTATATAAAATGTCAACATTTTATCGCTGACCGTTGCACAGTGAACATCGCTCCGTATATAAAATATTAATAAAAGATTTATGTAACACAAATGTTAATGGGCAAAATAAGCGATGACAACTAGCACAGAAAATTTAAACGGGAAAATGCCTGGTAGGTATTTTTAAAAATATACCTCTTAATTAAGATATCACGTTGTTTTTGCATGGTAGCTCATGATGGGAATTTGGTGTTATTTATAAACGAGCTATATTTAGCCACTAAATTGGAATTCCCGGTTCCGTTAAAGTGGGAGCATGTTACAATATCATCGTCTGTAAAACTTGTATTTTTTAATTTCATTATCAAAACAATTATTTTAAGTGTGGGTTTGATGTTAAACATTATCTAAAATAGATTTTAGAATTGTTACATTAATTAAACCTTTTAGCGTTTTAGCATGATAATAATAATTATGAAATAATTAATCTTAATACTTTTGAAAGTTTATCATTTACATTTGGTGTATATCCCATCAGAGACATGTACTTGTTCTTATGCTTGCTGTATGTGTAATTTTATGTTGCATTGTTGTCAAAATTATTTTCAAATCAGTGGCAGATTATAACTAATTTGTTACACTTCTCGTGTATAATTTATATTTTGAAATTCAATCAAAATTGTATGTGTACATGTATTTCTTGTAAAAAATGCTAATGGAGGCCGATTAAATACTGAGAATAAAACTTACTTATTAGATACAAAAATCGCATGAAGAACTTTTTGAAGAGCAAAAACATGAAAAAATATTTTTTCTTCTTGTTGTTAACTACTGTACACGGTTACTCCAAGCTCCAGCCACAGCGATGAAGGATGCTGTATTTCGAAGCTCCTCTGCATTGCCGTAGAGTTTCCATTCCAGTGGGATGGTGTTTGGCCACACTTTTCTATACTGTCCTAGAAGTGGGCATCTCTGTAGTTATGTGTTATGTTGTTTGACTTTCAGTGCCAAAAAAACCCTGAAATGTCTGTTTTCGTGTATATAATGTTAATGGCATTAAATAAATTTGAAAGTGGAATCGTAATTATGTTTTTGAGGAAATATTAATATAAGTTACTAGTCAGAAAATGTACCACAGGTTAAAGTTGAGCAATTGTGTCACTGCCAGGGCCCACACTGGCCTGAAAAAAGTTGGAGTCACAATTTGGCGACGCGATGCCACATGACGCGATGCGTATTGCGAAGAAGGCACTAAGGTCTTTAATTAAATTATGTATACCTTCATAGCTTGTAGTGCATTACAAAATGTAGTCATTAGCAGAACCAACACAGAACCAACACAATATTACATTTCAAATACACAGTCAATTGTTGTTAACATTAACAAGCACAAAAAGTCAATGGTATTCAAAAGGACCTCATCTTATGTTTTGAATTTTATTTCATTCACTAACCAATTAAAAAATAGACACACAACAGGATAAGATATTTTTGTTTTATTTCAACGTTTTGTTTCCGCGGAAACAACTTTTATGTACGGAAACAACTTTTATTTCAAACATTTATGAAGATATTTAATATATCTTTTCATAATAGTTAATATACTTATTATGAATTGTTTTATATGATAAAAATACGTTATTTCCGAAAATTTGGTTTAATTTATATAGCCAAATAATGATTTTGTGACTGTTTTATAACGTTAAAACATTTACGGAAACAACTTTTTTCTACGGAAACAACTTTTGTTTCAAATGTTTATAAAGATATATGTCATATATTTTCATATCAGTAAATATCCTTATTATAAATTGTTTTATATGATAAAAATACGTTATTTCCGAAAAAAATATGTTCATTTATATAGCCAAATAGTGATTTTGTGGATGTTTTATAGCGTTGAACCGACATACGGAAACAACCGTATTTTCTACGGAAACAACTTTTATTTCAAATGTTATAAAGATATATATCATATATTTTCATAACAACAAATATTTTTATTTTAAATTGATATATAAGATAAAAATACGTTATTTCCGAGAAAAGAAATGTTCATTTATATAGCCAAATAGTGACTTTGTGGTTGTTTTATAGCGTTGAACCGACATACGGAAACAACCGTATTTTCTACGGAAACAACTTTTATGTACGGAAACAACATTTAACTTGCTTAGATGTTTATATAGATATATATCATATATTTTCAAAACAATAAATATCTTTATTTTGAATTGATATTTAAGATAAAAATACGTTATTTCCGAAAAAAAATGTTCATTTATATAGCCAAATAGCGATTTTGTGGCTGTTTTATAGCGTTGAACCGAAATACGAAAACAACTATTTTCTACGGAAACAACTTTTATGTACGGAAACAACTTTTATGTCAGATGTTTATAAAGATATACATGTACATGGACAGATCAACATAAACAAGCACTAACTGTGAAAAATAAGGGAAAGACCAAGTACAATCCACGCCTCGCGGCAATCTCATTTGTTAGAGGTGCGAAGTTGGTGATGCGCATCGCAATCAGGATTAACAATCATATCTGACACGCGACTTAAACAACTGATTTTTCAATGACTTAAACGCCATCGGCAAAATGTCCGAGGATACATACAAACCAGTCTATTCAACTATTCCGGAGGTTAAAATTGAGATTTTATACACTCTCGCCACTCGTAAATTTTTGGAGCCACTTTGGTCGACCTTTCGCCAATTGGCTCAAGTGGCGATCGACAGCGTGGGCCCTGACTGCATGATAGCATAGATATATTCCTGTGGTGTACTATGACTTCTAAGTACTCAAGTAGTATGATTTATGAACGACATTGATCTATGAATATATTATCATATAGATAAAATGGCATGATTGTCATTGTGTCACTTAATTGTGTAAGTGACCTCTATTGTTATCTCCAAGGATGTTGACTATCTTAGTTAGCCTTAATGCAGTTGCAAAGCATTAATTGTAAGTGAATTGAAGTTCTATGTATAACATAAAGTTACCTAAACATATTTTGATAGACATGATTTTCACATAATAGTGATATATCTAGAAATGAAAAAGGGCAGGATGCTGCGGAAAAGGGGCAGGTAAACATGTTGTCTATGAGTTGTGGTTTGCGGCATTGGAATGGTACCATCTTTTAGACATTACATGTACATTCAAAACACACTGAGAAGGAAAAAAAGCTTGATAAATACTGAGCTTGTGTCCTTAAGATTCTGCTCATTATTCTTTCAAACTGATAGTCTCCCAAATAATGACTAAAATAACACAAAAGAGTATTAATAAGATCTTAGTCTTCGCCTAACTGCAGTGTATTTTCTGAATTGAATGTATTTTATAGATTTAGGAATGGAGCTATCGAACACAATGAAGGAGAGGATTATGATATTTGATGGAGGTATGGGTACTATGATACAACAATATAGGTTTGAAGAGGAAGATTTCCGAGGTACAGAGTTCAAAGATCATCCAAAAAGTCTCAAAGGAAATAATGATCTTTTATCATTAACAAAACCTGATGTTATTTATGACATTCACAAGGTGAGTGTGCTACCATGGAAATAAATGTTGAAGATGTCGTTATTTTATTGAAAGCTTGTCTGCTGCAAAGCAGAAAGTTTGAATTTGATATAGCATTGAATTTGTTATTACCAATCTTTTAGTTCAGGCAAAAGAAATATTTGGTTGTGTTAAAAATACAGAGTTGATAGGAGGCAGAATTTTTAAGAATTATTTGTATGCCCATCATCTAATGATACATGTGCGTGGAGTGAATTCTGTGTAATGTTCTCTGTATGCAAAGTACTTGCCAAACTCTTTAATCTAGTACCTAGCAAAGTGTCTTCTAACTATGTCAGTCGGAAAATTTTTGTTTGTCATAATGATATCTTGGACAAGTTTGATCATGGATCTGTTAGAGTCAAAACTTGGTCACCAGGTCAAATCACAGGAAAACTATTGATAACACTGTAGGGACAACATTTTTTTATCAAGTCTTGATGTAAGTTGCTCAGAATATCTGTCTTAATGATGTCCAGATCAGGTTTAAGCTCTTCATAAAATATTGATATATGGAAGAAGTTGCAATAATATGAAAGAAGTCGCAGTCCTTACTCAGGTGAACAAGTAAATGGTCATCATGGCTCTCTTGTTATCTCAGTTGATCTCTGTGTTTGGGGAAATAAAGATCAAATATTAAATAAAGACATATTATTCTCCTTTCAGGCATACATGGAGTCAGGTGCTGACTTTGTGGAAACCAATACTTTTAGTGGAACAAAAATTGCACAAGCAGATTATGGATTGGAAGATATGGCAAGTTGTCTACTTTCTATAAGCTATTGTTGATGATATACTTAATTTACGTCATATAAAGTTCTGTATGCATGCATTCACAGCTGATACAAAGGTACTAAGTTCTCATTCACAACAAAATTATGTGGAGCACAGTCAGATGTTCACAAACTTGCATACATTATGAGAGCATTATGCATAAAGATTTAAGATTATACACTATAATAGTGATTTATAACTGGATTTCCCTTGCATATTAACACTGCAAAAAATTAAATGAATAAAATTATACTTATATAGTGTTCATGTAAAACAACGTTCAGCTGTCAAAATGTTCAACTCATCAAAATCACATCATACACTGGCATCAGCTGGTATATCCGTGTTTAATGAAAGAATCCCAATTTATTAAATGTCACTGTTAGTACCAGTGTCAACAAGTAAACTCTTTCAATTCATAAAAATATATTGTAGTCTTAATAGTTTATACACAATGTCATGTATACAAATGCTTGTGAATAATGGAGAATGTAATTATAATTACTACATGTATAAAATAATAAAGTTTATGTAGATAGAATAATAGGCAATTGTGAAATATGCTTTCAATGAATTGTTACCAAAAACCTAATACATACCGTTACAGCACTTAGTTAGACACATATACCATAGTATTGTCAAAGTGTATATTATAATAAATTCAGTGGCAGTGATTTTCTTTTAATTTTCAAAACAATACCTGTGGCTTTCTGAATTTTTTTGTCAATCTCTTGACATAGCCTTTGATTTCAATGGATTATTTTGCCTTTTAAAGCAATTTCTGGTGATTTATTTTGTAATTGCTGTCTCTGGACTTCTTTAATTTCTTTTCAGTGGGAAATACAACTTCATTTTGGGGATAATAAAGCAGTTTTAGGGGAAAATATCATTTTTTGGCCTAGTGGTGGTACATTTATCTGTAAATGCAAGATACATTACAAGAATGTCAATCATAGTGGTTATGTGCATCAAATCAGGGTCTTTCAATTGAATGGTCTGGACTCGTGCTCTTCAGGCGCATATATTTGTATAAACATCAAGTTGTGCTGTCGATACATATCGGAGAGCTTTTTTCACGTGTGTATAGAGAACACACAAATTTTCTATTTCCATTTTATTTTAGTCAAAAACAAGAAATCGAAAATTTAAAATAAAATCATGAATTAACGGAGTATTGATCTTTCTAAAATGTGTTGCAAGCATTTCGGCAATAGAAGATAATTAAAAACGGAATCACTTACTACAAATAGTAAAACTGGTCAAACTCAAAATGGCGACTTCGTCAAAAAGGCTCAAATTCATGTATCATTATTTCTTAGCATCGGAATCAATATGAAAAAGTAACTGCATGATTTACTTCAACAACCTTTAAAAGACATGAAATTAATCCCGACATCATCACTCTATAACTTAAAAGGGTTATATTTATTTACGAAAAATACACGCTTTGCGACAACAATCTAGATCTGGGCTTAAAACGAGTTTTCGTCCATTTATGTACCGTCGGATTTCAACATAAATAAATGGATTTTGTCCTAAGAAATTGGTCAAATTCGAAGGAGATACTTATGATCTAACTTTTCGTGGAGCTCTACACCAATAAAATGATTAGTAATTTGTGAATATTTTGGTATCTATTTCAATGCGATCTTCACCGTTTCACAATGACGGCCATCTTGCGCGCGATCACATGATCGCTACACAACGCTTTAATTTACGGAGTCCAGACCCTTCTATTTGAGTGACCCTGATCAAATTCAAGAAAATATACATTAGTGAATTATAGGGAATGGCCAAAATTCTCAGACTTACATTGTTTTACAAAAAATAAGTTTCTGATGCACACATTCTGAAATTTGTTGATGCAGCATTTATTTCTGTGAGTCATGTTGGAAGCTATAATCATCAATAAAATATTTATATAGTTTCATTGCTGACTTAAATCGATGAAATTATATCTATCCCAATATCTGTACAAAATCTGATATACCTAGGACCAGTACCTTGACTTCACTTTTTCGACAAAAATCTATCAAATAATTTTTGATACAATTGTTTTCACTCTTAGACAAAAGTTTTTTTTTAAATCTTCTGACATTGAAAATATTGGAGATAAGTCTAAGAAATATAATTTTTAGATATATTTTCATTTACAATTGGTTTGTAAATACAGGCTCAGACCTGTACAACACATGCTTCTGAGTGATGGCTCATAGGTATTACATTTTGATATCATTTTCTTACAATTTGTGTGTTGTTACCATGACAACAAAGTTTAATGGTTGATTTTGACTTCTAGTATCATTATTTAAACCTATGTACATACTTTATATTTACAGGTGTACAGATTGAATGTTGAATCAGCAAAAGTAGCCAAACGTGCTGCTGAAGATGTAACCAAGGCAACAGGGGTCAAACGTTACGTTGCTGGGGCCATGGGACCAACTAATCGAACATTGTCAATATCACCGTCTGTAGAACAACCTGATCTTAGGAACGTCAGTAAGTGATATTTTGAATGTGAAAATTATACACTTTTCTTTCATTGTTAGCCATGGTACATGGTAATAAATGAAAAAGAAGTCAGTATCGTATTCATTGTCATTTTGATTGGACATTCTAAATTTATCTGAAGATTGGTGGCTCACAGTGTTGAGCTTTGAGGTTTCAGATGAGAACCATACAGATATTTTGTTTCAGAGGCGGATCCAGAATTTCAGGTTGGAGGGGGTGCAGTATATTTAATTCGGCTGGTGCACACACCCCCCCCCCCCCCTTGAATCCGCCTCTGTGTTTGTTGCCAAATTGCAAACTGATCTTCAATTTAAGAATGGGAATGATGGGGTTATATTGAAAATCTGTTACCATGGTAATAAGACTTTGAATTTTATAATCACAATTTTAAATCTTGTCTAAATTAGATAAGTTTAATTAATGAAATAATACATAAATATATTATCATGCAGATTTGTTAAAAAGGAATGAGAAATGATATCATTTGGTTTCATTTTGACCAAATCATTGTAAGATGTTGTTCATTGCTGTGGAAAGTCATTCGAACTGAATGTGAAATGTATGCCATTAGTAGAGAATGAAAACAAATTTATATCTGATCATATTAAATGGATTGATTTTTATATTTTGAAAAGCTTTGTAAAAAAATAGACTTAACTGACTAATAATCAGTAAACAGTTAATAAGTGTATATGACTTGTGTGTATATCTATGTACAGTAATAAGAAAATGTTGACTGTGTATGTTGTATTTACAGCCTTTGATGAGTTAGTTGATGCTTACACTGAACAAGCTCGTGGTTTACTGGCTGGTGGAGCAGACGTACTTCTTGTTGAAACAATATTTGATACAGCAAACTCAAAGGTATCATTCTATGGTATTGGTTGTCACCTTCAAATGTCTGTCTGGTAAAGACACAGAGCTATAATTGTTTCATATGCCAGTGAAAATATTTAACAAATTAAAGAGTATCTGCATATTATAAACTAAATATATTTGTTTGTACGGACTATATAAACATTGAGTAAGTGATCCTTATCTTGTTCATTTTATGTCGAAATAAATCTATCTATCAAGTTATTGTAGTATGTTTTTTTTTATACATCATGTAAGACACTTGTCAAAAAAGCACTGCATTAATAAATGGTGACTTTATTTTGTTCATGTAGATGATTTATGACTTTATATTATATTACATTACAGGCTGCATTGTTTGCCATTCAGGAACTATTTGTGTCAGAAAACATCAATGTTCCAATATTTGTAAGTACATTAGGCCACTACTTTTTTATTTCTTGGTCGAAAAAAAACTGCTTTGGTGAAGCACAAAACTCATAATATGCAATCGGCAGTGGTAGCAAATATACCAAACTATATGTGGTAGCTAGTACTACCTAATTTTTACCACAAATATTGAAACAGAATTTGACTGCTTACAACACAAAGTTTGGTCAGGTAAACATGTATGTGTAGCCACACTTGGATAAGAATTTATAATATGAGTATAACAATACAATACAATAACAATTTCAGTTGGAGAACAAATATGATAATAAACATCCCTACACTTCCAGCACTCCTGACAAGTAACAAACTACAAGAATGTAAAGAGAAACTTATTAAGAATTAGTCACAAAAGCATGTGCCCCAGAAAACAGTATGATTATGAAAGAATCAATTACAAACTTGTAAATATGTTGTTTTAATGCTATTATAAATCTATTCCACTATGGTTCCCTCGACTAGTTCAATATAAAAGGGCTAAGGTATAATGATTTATTTAAGCATGTGAGTTGCATCGTTCATCCTTGGCACCCCTGCTGCTCGAAGCCTGCTGGGTGTATTTGCATTGTAATGCTGATGTAAGGCGAACATTGTATGATAAACAATGATATGTATATGTATTGGTTCTTATACTAGGAACCTTGATGGTTCAAAAGATGCTATCTAAAGGGTGAACAGTTATTGAGTCACTCAAAACAATTCCTATACATTCCAAGCCATATTTCGAGCATCTAGGCACCATGTTTACTTTTCAACAGTGTTACAAGTTGAAATGATATTTATTGCTTCATAAATTACATAAATCCAACCAATCATGGTAAAACTTCCTTAAATGTCTTTATAAACTGCATCACAAACAATCTAGACTCGACCAACCTGTCTTCGTGTATTGCTCGTATCGCGAAAATACATGACAATGCAAATTTTAAGAGTCAGTGTAAATTTAACCCAACCACCAAATTTCACTTGGATTGATACAATTCACTTCCTCTGTTACCTCAGCCACCATAAAGACGTCCATCGGCCCATCCGATATGTAAATCACTCGCTACAATACTTAAAATATGCAGTCAGATTCGTACTTTCATACCATCGACAAAATAAAAATGCCGAATTGCAATTTTATTTTTTGTACTTTTGGAAAATTTACAACCGCCGCTTTTGTAAACCAAGAAATAAAAAAGAAGTGGTCTTATATAAACTATTACAATTTACTGAAGACTGTTTACCTAAGTTATACTTCACTGGATATTTCAGGTTCTTATGCCCCCATATTGAGAGATCAGAGGCATATTGTTTTTTTTTGGCCTGTCTGTTTGTTTGTACCAAACTTTAACCTTACCTATAAAATCAATATGTTTCACATATGATCATCGAACTTCGTAATGTTGGTTCCTCATGACAACCGGTCAGTAGGTCTAGGTCACAGGGGCATTGTGTTTTTAAAAAGATGTCTTGTTGATTCAAGGTCATAGCACACATTATCTAAAGTAAATGCTTAGGAAAGACACATTACAATACGTACATGCATATTTTAACAGAACAAGTATTTGCTAGTATTTTATTGTAGAACAAAGTCATTTGAGATTTAAGGTATCAAAAAAGCATAAAAATGCAGAACAGTAAAACTTTGTTATCTTGCGGAGTCATCAGAACAGAGGAAATGCTCGATATGTTAAAAGGTTCTAGTTATAACAAGTTTATTATGCGTTTGTTGGAAATTGATGGGACTTTAAAAACACCACCAGATCAGCTGGGTGCTTGTGATACCAATGCTCATAATAACAAAGTTTAACTGTACTTCATTTTCAGCAGTTACCTAAATCCCAGTCGCAATTCTGTTACAGACTTTTCTAAAATAAAATCTCATACTGTTTATAGATGTTTTTCTGCATTGTTTGAATACACTTTAATATGATATATTTTAGGTATCTGTTACAATTGTTGACAAGAGTGGTAGAACTTTGTCAGGACAAACAACTGAAGCATTCATCATCAGTGTTTCCCATGCTGAACCATTGTGGTGAGTATAAGTGTCAGTGATACTTAATGTTAAGTTTACAACATACATGTGTAAACAGTATAACTTTGTACTTGTTCATTAATAAAACTAAGTTATTGTTTGATGTTTTAAATTACTATATTTGTTTCGTTTTTTGTATTGTGGAAATGTTCACTTTTTGCAAATAGCCTTTCTTCACGAATTTTTCTGACCTCACAAACGTTTTTTTTGTTCTCTAAATATCGCATCTGTCAGATAAATATTTTCGCAAACATTTTTGAATGCAAAATACATAGAGCTAGAGATTGACCTAGCTTGATCTGAATTTAGTGGACTTTTTGTACTGCCAAAATGAAGTGTGCAGGAATTTTGTACCTTTGAATGAGTTTATACTTAAGTTGTTCCTACACAGACTGGCTGTGTAAACCTTTCATCAGAGGCACTATTCTAATGTTTTGTATGTTGAGTTTGTATTATGTATCTAATTATTTCAGTCTGGGTTTGAATTGTGCTCTCGGTGCAGCAGAGATAAGACCATTCCTTGTAGCCGTCAGTCAACATACAACAGCATACACTATCTGTTATCCTAATGCTGGTAATATATTGTATACATTGTACTTACCATAATTATACATTATACTGAACCTCCGCCGGTTTGTTTTTGCCGCGCCGGCCTTTGGCAAATACAGCCCCCACTTTTACGCATTTTTTAGAAACAAAAACATTATTAAATTGTAGCATTTAGTTACTTATTAAAAAATTGTAAGTCCCATGTTTCTATCTTTACTAGTTTTCTTGAAAAATGCAAAGAAAAACTGTCGTTGCCATGGCAAAAGGCGTTTTGCCATGGCAAATCGGTATTTTGCCATGGCAACATGCCTTGCCATGGCCGCCATGGCTTAGCCATGGCAAAAAAATCAACGTTTTTGCCATGGCAAATTTTTTTTTAATATCTAAAGAAACACTATGTAAGGGTGTGTAGGTATCATAATTAACACAATTTTTATGGTTTTGATCAATAAAAATGAAATTTTAATTTTTGCCATGGCAAAAGTTTGCCATGGCAAAATATTGCCATGGCAAATTTAAAAAAAAAAAATTTAGTTAAATTACCATTACAGAAGTAAATTTCTTTATTTAGGTGCGAATCGGCTTAGACCAGGTCTCGCATTTATGAAGTATCTTAATTATTTTTTTATACTCATTCAAAATTTACTAAGATTGGAAAAAATCTTATCATAAGATGAGTGATATTTAAGAATGTATATGTTAACAAATATTCTAGCAAAGAAAATTCTTAATTTGAAACAAATGCTTTAAGATGTCATTACTATGGAATTCCAGCTAGGGGTTTTATTTCTGTAAAAATAAAACCGAAATGATATCTATCACATGCGAACCCACACATGAATTTAACTTCATACAATTGTTCCTAATTTTGTATTTCTAGACAATGAGTTATTTACTATAGGCACAATTCAGTACTCTCACCACATTTTTAAACAAGAGGGCCATGATGGCCCTTTATCGCTTTCCATAAAAAAGACCCGAGAGAAAATAATCATGAGCCTATGTAAAAACAAGTCACCTGGGGACGAGGCCAATTTTTACCCCAGGTCCAAAATATCTAAGCTTTGGACCTTGGGGTTTCTGACAAGACGTTTTTTTGTAATTTCTATGTTTAACAGGGGTGTGATTCTTCCTCCTTTCAGCTGATTTCCTCTTTTTTGTCTTAAAATCTTCGAAATAAAAGGGTCCAGATTCAGTCTGACATACTCAAAAATGATGTTATTGCAAGAGTAAGGGGGGTGGGGGTAGGGTATTTCAGCTTTTTTGCTCTTGGAGTAATCACACCCCTGGTTTAAGCATATATAAGATAGAGTAAACCTGGCCGGGGCCAATTTGATCCACGGTCCATAATTTGAACACCCAACACCCATGGCAGAGGACCACTAGAAAATGCTACTACAAAATAGCTAAGCTCTAGGCCATGTGGTTTTGGACAAAAGATTTTTTTTTAAATTTTCCTAGTTAAGCCTATATAAAATAGATTAAACCCCGGGTTGAGCTAACTTTGACCCATGGGGTATAATCTGAACAAACTTGGTACATGACCACTGGACAATGCTACATACAAAATATCTAAGGTCTATATGCCTTGAGGTTTTGGACAAGAAGATTAAAAAAATTCACATATATAAGCCTATGTAAATCAAGAGACCCGCGTGGGCAGGGCCAATTTCTACCCCAGGGCCATAATTTGAACAAACATGGTAGAGGTCCACTAGAAAATATTACATCTGAAATATCTAAGCTCCAAGCCTTGAGCTTTCAGAAAGAAGATTTTTTAAATTTTCCTATATAAAATAGAGTAAACCCTGGGGTCATAATTTGAACAAACTTGGTAGAAGTCCACAGGACAATACTACACTCAAAATAACTAAGCTCTAGGCCTTGTGGTTTTGGACATGAAGATTTAAGTCTATATAAGTCGACATAAATCAAGCGAACACGGGGCGGGCCTTTTTTTACCATGCTAAGCTCCAAGCCTTGAGGTTTCAGAAAGAAGATTTTTTAAATTTTCCTATATAAAATAGAGTAAACCCTGGGGTCATAATTTGAACAAACTTGGTAGAGGTCCGCTAGACAATGCTTATACACAAAATATCTAAGCTTAGCCTTGGAACTACATGTATGCACCTGGGTCTTGTGCTCTGCATATCACCTCATGGAATTTAACAGTTAACCCTGTTATTTTCAAATATGTCAATGCATAACGGAAATACAGCCTGGTCAAGGTCTATGACACTCTTTTTCATGCTTGACCTCCAAGTGTGACCTTGACCTTGGAGCTACAGACCTGGGTCTTGAACACTGCACACTATCTTATGGTATTTATCAATTGTACAAAGTTATTTTCACATTATATGTCTAATCATTAGGGACAAGGAAAATGCAGATGGACTAACTAACTGTTCCTTTTTAGCAGCAAAAGCACATTTAGGCATACTAAGAGTTAGAGCTGGGTATCGCACCTTAAAAGCATATTGTGATATATCACAATAGTGCATGCTGTATCAGGATATGTATCACAGTAAATAATGCAAGTTGTCATTAAATAAAGAATAATGAATAAGCATTCACATAAAGCCTTGGGAAATAATGCAGTTTATCGGTGATAGTGCTGTCTGGAACCACACTTTGAAAGAATTTGTTCTTATTTAGCAGTGTCTAAACAATTAATACATGTATTATAATGTATATGTGCAAAGTTGATAATACAAGTTTGACCAGTTTTTAGACATGAATTAAATTTTGACTTATTTAAAGTCCAGTTATTTAAGCTAAATCCAATATATTGGTATTATGAAAAAATATTGTGTTATTGATATTGTCTAGCTGCTTTCGCAATAATGAAAAACCGATAAAAGCTACCAACTCTATTCAGCGTTTTGATATTCGCAAATGACCAAAAGAATTTTAATTATTTATCAATAGTAAATTAACCTATTTACATTATGATTATGAGATTTTCCAGACATTCAGCACAAAAACAGTATTCTATTTATATGTATACACATTTAAATAAGACAGCAAAAGGTTTATTGCTAACTTTTTTAGCAACATTCAGGTGCATTTAGACATAGTGGGATTCCCCGGAATATTCATACACATGTACAAATTATCTATGAATACTCACTCAGAATAGAACATTAACATAATGAAATCTCTCAATATCCAATACAAAAAGCAGTATTCATGCATGTAGATAAACTTTTGAATAGCAAAAGTTTATTTGTTGGTTACTTTTTAATAGCAAAACATAATGGTGTACTTAGGCAAAGATGAAATATGATGAATAACTTATAGATATACATGTATAATAACTACATCTTCACCTATATTTATACAACAGTTGTAAACTGAAATGCATCTGCTTGCAAGTCAGATGCCCTACCAACTGAGCTAATCGGGCTGGTGAATATCTTAGCCAATTTATGAATATTATATGAATATAATATACGACAAAAAATTGATGCTACAATCCTCCTTCCTTTTTATTCTAAGTAACTCACTGCGACAACAACAGACTCAACTAACCCAGCCTTTACTTCACCCTAGCTCTATGATAAAGTACCCGATGTGGGGCTCAAAACTGTGACCCCCTTCTTGCAAGTCAGATGCCCTACAGTCTACTGAGCTATTCGGGCTGGTAAATATCCCAGTTGATCGATAATTAATATACCAGACTGCTACAATGTAAAATTAAGTAAGTTATCATGCCCAACAGCTTTTAACTGAGGATTTTGAGTGCACAAAGATACTTTGTTCTTTGTTGTACTGCGGCAGACAGGCCAAATTGAGGAAGTGTCTTCCCAGCAAACATGTCCATATGGGTCCCATATGGGCTAGTTTTGGGCAAGCCCATATGGGTATGCCCATATTGGACCCATATGGGACCTATGTGGACAAGCCCATGTGGATTATGCCCATATTGGACCCATATGGGACCTATGTGGGCAATCCCATATCCTATATGGACTGTTTCTGGACAGGCCCATACGGTTATACCCATATTGAACCCATTTGGGACCTATATTGGCATAACCGTATGTTTCTTACAAATTGTTTCTAGGCACCCCCGTTTGATATGCCCATAAGGGACCCATATGGGACCCATGTGGATTTGCCCATATAAAGTTCCCATATGAATTTATTGCTGCACTGTTCGGATTAAATTTATTTAGAGCGTATTTTTTACAAATTAAAGTATGCGACGATCTAAAAATACTAATTCAATACATACAGAAAGTTGTAAACGTATGATTTACAACCCATATGGGACCCATACGGGCCCCATTTGGGCTGCCCAGTAACGACAACTGCCTGTAACAGGTGCGCGGAATGCATTCTGCTTTTTATACAGGATTTATTTTTTATGTATTTATAATAAGATAGAATTTGTACCATTTATACATAGTTATTATCAAGAAAGTGTATTGAAATATCTAATGACTGCATAAGTAAAAATTTAAAAACAGGACGGGCATGCGCAGATGTTATTTCCGATCCAGGCAAACGTACGTTGTGCCAACAAATTGCAATTTGAAATGGGAAATTGCAAAATTGTGATTTTATGCACCTGGATAGTAAAGTTCTTTTGGATTAAGTTCGACAATCATATTATCGATCTGCATTCTAAATGCATGGACATATATCGTGTGTATAGAAGCATTATATATGCATTGTTTTGCCTTTGCCATGTATTTTCGCGATGTTGACTTTATTTGTAGTGATAGAAAATAAAATGCGACTTAATACATTTATTTGTCTGTCTTTTATATTTGCCAAGGCCATATATATATATATATACATGAATGTATACTTATTATATGGCTTAATTAAATTAGCTTGCTCTAAATTATGCAACTGCAACACTGAAGAAACCTTTGGATCAGAGAATTGGACTTTGTAAAAAATTTGATGCTCTCCATGCATCCAGTGTGTTTTTGCTGGAGCTGTATACATATACTAGTCTATTGTATGAAGATCTGAACCCTGCTACAAAAGCCACCTGGAATGCCCAAGAACGGCCCTCATTATGAATATGGGCTGCCCATATAGGACCCATATGGTACCCATTTCAGGATAATCTGGGCTGCCCATATGGGACCCACATGGAACCCTGTTGCAGTCCCCATATGGGTCCCTTATGGGCAGCCCACATGGGTCCCATATGGAAACCCACATGGGACCCATATGGGTCCCATATACTTTGTTTGCTGGGTTATTGCCACAAATAAGTTCAGACTAAATAGTTATCAGATAGGCCCTCTTGGACACATTCAAATAACAAAACCTATCTAAAAATTCTCCAATCAATTTTAAATTATACTGAGAGAAGGTGCAAATATAAAATAAATTGTAATCACCTGATAGCAGGGGAGACCCTTGCTTTAATTATTATTTGGATATGTCTGTTGTAATTAATTCTAATCGTTTGCAGCATTGAGCGAAGCACAAAATCATAAAGCATATGTTGACCGATTAGTATACTGACCAATCATACACGATAAGCTTGTGTGCTCGCCATTCATTAATCCAAGTCTGTAACAGTAAGTTTTTATTCTCTCAAGTTCCTAGCACTTTCACGGCCTAATCCGTTAGCTTTATTAATTATCCTTGCTGTATGAATATTCCTCTATTATACATTGATCTTTACACGGAAGTATGCACACTTGATTATGTTTGTTTAGCTTAAAATTATTGTTAATATGTAGATCTCTAAACAGTGACAGTTCCAGAAGAAGCCATTTTGGGTATCACATGACTTACGTCGCTAGGAAACGAGCGAAGGTTTTGCATCCTAAGTATTTCAATCAACAGAAAGATACATGTACAAACACCCAACAAGAACTGTCAGTTTTACTTTAATTCTACGTTAACGAATATTTAGATGCATAAATTACCTAGGCCTACTGATTTTTTCAATGTTCCTGGATTTAACCAGTCCAAATGCGAGGTATATGATTTATTGACCAGGCAGTCCAGTGCAGTACTGGGTAATAAAGCAGACCGGGTCGTAGCTTCTGCTTATATTATCAGTTGGCATATAAATCAGCAGGATGTTAATTAGTCATAAAGTTATCATCAGTACCAATCAATGGATTTCTACTGCAACATCTAACATGCACACATGATAAGACAGATAAGGCAAATAAACCATTCAGAGATTCGACCTCCCGTAGCCCTACTACGACCTCCCGCAGCTTTTGGAGTCAGTTACATCAAGGAGCTACATATAGCTACCCAGTACTGCTGTTCATGTTTATAAGCCTTGTGCTGCTATGTTAGGTCAGGGATGCTATATTACAGGGATACGCAACGGACGGAAACTGGCTGAAAAACAGTGCCTAGATATATTCACCCGAGAGCGCATGCGCATGCATTTACCGTTAATGTCGTTATCTAGCAGATAAAAGATGGGGCAAATATTCTCTTCAATCGGCTTAAATAAATGTTGTTTTTGCATAGAGTTTTTTATATATTGATCTTAAAGTGTTAAATATTTTACAGATGTTGTAATTTTGTTTCTAAATATAAGTGGTTCTAAAGATTTCCAAGTTTTTGTGACCGTTCGAAAATCAAACTGACGTGATAATTTGACCGAAATGGTCGCATAATAGAAAATGTCAGTTTTTTGGCGACAGCTTTAGTACGTGAAGATATTCTTATTTCGCGATATTTTGCCGTGGTTGAAGTGTGACATACTTCTATATTGGCGGCATAACTATATTTTAATGTTTTATTTTGTTATAATACATAATTTCGCGATCGATTAGGACCCAGTTTTTACAATTTACAAAATGGAGGCCTGATCTGACGAGGAAAATATTGCACTTTTTGCGACATCATTTGTATGTGAATACGTATATACTCTATATCAAAATTTTCTTCCATAATTTGACACTTACACATGTCGATATTGGCGGCATGATGATATTTTCATGCTTACTTTTGTAAAAGAACACAATTTCGCGATTGATTATGAACCCATTTTTAGGATTCAATTCAATGGCGACCTGATCTAACGAGGAAAATATTTCACTTTTTGCAACATCATTTGTATGTGAAGATATACTAAACATAAAAAAATTCTTCCATATTTTGAGACTGACGCACGTCGGTATTGACGGCATAACAATAATTTCAAGAATTATTTTGCTGTAGTACCTTATTTCGCTCTCGATATTGATCCATTTTTACCGGTGCATAGCAAAATGAAAAAGCATCATACAACCACTAAATTACATAGATTTTAGTGCAAACCAGAAACGTTGTTACCAGAATATATTATTTGGTATGCACATATTTTCACACCTATTATTCGAAATTGTCAATTCATAACAATGGCTGATTGAGAATCAACTGGCATGTGACAAACAATATGTACATCAATTCATACACGAAGCGTGTCAACAGTTTAATTTTTCAGATTCAGTAAAGTCAAACAGTTTATTCATGACTCGTACAACATTATATACATACATAATATGACAACATTATAGAATACGTGTATACATGCCTTTCCATACAGAAATATAAGATACAGATCAATTCTTTAAATATCTACTACATTTACAATTGTCAAGTCAAAGTCTTGAAATAATGACGGTATATTACGTACATTATAATGCTAACAGAATTCCAGTTCTTCTATATATGTTTATAATGAAGAGAGCAATGAAGAAACATTACTTTTAAGTTGGTTGCTATTTATTTAAAGCTTTCGAAAGACGAACGTTAAGGATAAATAACTTACCAATATAATAATATGTGAAAATCTACTGTATTTCTCATGGCCAACTTTCATGACCATCATGAAATCGGGGAAATCAAGGGAATTAAGTCAAATTTAGGGTGTCATCAGATTATCACCAGAGTTACCCATCATTAGAGCACTGTGTTATTGCCTATCTGCAAGCATGCGTGGTATACAGGACCATAAAACCAGTCATGTGTGACTAATCTGACCTTAGGCATCTACTGTTGGATCGGGACTAATCGATGTTTCAGTTATTCTATAACATTTTAACTTTTCATATCAGGTCCCAGATATCAGGCAGACTAATTTAAAGTAACAACTTTATATAGTTTTTATAATTTTGATAAGGTTATGCTTTTTTATAAAATAAATATCTTTTTATCGTTATCTTGAAAATTACAAATGAGCATGTATCAGTTTTTTTAAATAAGCCGAATAGAACAAAATATTTCTTTATTTCACAGACAGTAATTATTAAAACTGTTCTGTATTTTTATATAAATACACCGTGGCTTTAAACAAAAACGTAAATGTTGAAAATCTTATGATCATAAAAAATGCTTAAAAGTTTAGAATATTAGTGTTAATTCTTCGTTTGCGTACACTGCGGCTTTAAATTAGATAAGAATTTAATTTTGAAAATCACAAAATTTAATAAATATAATGTTTTGTAATACTTCGTTTATGAGTATGTATGTTTATAAAAAAATCTAGTTTACTATGGACTATAGACTTCATTCACAGTTTTATGCATTCGTAAACATCTCCCCGTTACATATACGTACATTAATTGTCTTATATACATGTTTACATAAAAGCAGTTGGAAAAAATTATATTATATATAAGCACATCCCCAATCTTTATATAAGTCCCAGAAGCATAGTGATTATTACATTAAAGGGCACAAAATCGCGTTTAATCTGCATATTTTGGGTATACAGTTGAAGAAAATAGGATAGTGTACAACTGCAGTAAATTACATTGATGCCATCAAACGCTGCTAATTTATCATTTATCAAAGACAATGTTTAAAAAATCTTTAAACGCGCTTGCAATAATTCTTTCCGATGTATGTTAATAGGGGATATTTGTGTGTAAAGATTTTTTTGTCTTAACTTAAACAAAAAAATCCACTCCGAACAGCCCTTTCTCCTTTATAAATGACCCTTCAACGATTTAGAGAAATGAAAATTTACAGTTTACTCCCTCATATACATTTTACGGATTATGGATTTTGCAATATTATGCAATGAAAGTCTGACCATAAAACACAGACAGCAAGGATGTTACTTTACCCGCAGGCTATATTCTGATTGGAGACAGATAATAAAGCAATTTAAGGATCATAAAAGATCCAGTGTACCTCGGATTTAATATATAATATTTAACCATTGTCATTGTTTTTTATTTAAAACATCACTTTCATTCAGAAATAGTAACTTAAGTTATTACAACTGAGCACATTACTCTAGAAAACTTTAATCAAAATTTACATTGAATAATTACATCACGTATTTTCAACAACAACAAATTGAATTGAGTCTGTTTAATAGGCGATTGTGTGTGCAATTATCACCTGGAGAATTAAGCAGATACAGAATTAAACTTATTCTATTTTTCACACAATTGTCAAGCGTTACATTCATGTAACAAGTTTAATATTTCATTATAAAAAGTAACATTGTCTCATTTCTTAGTTCTCATGTACACTACTGTAAGTTCAATAATATCAGGAAATGTTTTCAAATTTAACTAATATACATTAAAAACTATTTAGAATATGAAACAATTGTTTAATAATGATACTCTAATTATAATCTTCCTTTCTTCACAAATACGACTTTTCTCATTTAATAAATATTAGAATTAATTTATTTGCGTTGATCTGAAGATTTAACATAAAACCGAACATAATATAATGTGTGGTAGTAGTATATAGAGATATCGGTATCTTCGGTATTCTTACGGAAAATACCGAGTATTACCGAGACGATAAATTCTTATTTAAATTAACAGGTCAGTTGACTAAAAGTTAAAAAGGACTTCGAAGATGTCAATTAAGCCTAATTATTTTTATATATCTTAAAAGTAAAATAAAATACCAAGGCAATGTAATAGTAACAAATTTTGTAATATTTTAACAAAGTGGTGTAAATTTGAAACAAAACGGAACATAAATTCCTAAATTGGCATTTTTTTCGGTTTTACAATAGAAAGTAGAGGCCGTAAAAAAGATGAAGGGTTATAGTTTTTAAACTTAAAAAGGACCATTGATTTATTATTTTAAATTAATAAAAAAATATTCATAAAAAGGCAGATGAATTAAACAAACTTTTGTGATAGTAACAAAATTTGTGAGTTAAACAGAAAGAAAGTTATGACGAGTTATTTAACAATAGCCTTCTTTATTCTATATAAAAAAGATTATCGGTTTACCAATACTGGATGGTTAAAAAAGTTGGGGATGTCTTGTCATAACTTCGTCCTGTATTTATACATTTATTCATCTTATGATTATTGTGATTTTATTGTGTACATTACCCGAATACTGTTTGTACAATGTATATATATATATAGTTGTTTATATCAATGTGTCCTTGTAACACAGGATTAAATAAACGTATGTTCTGTTCTGTTCTGTTCTGTTCTGTTTAATCTTATTCAATATTTATCTGGTAATGTACATCTTTAATAATGGGTTAGTTGTAAGGTCAACCAAATTATGTTTTTATCGCCACGAATATTTCATTGTGATCTCAGGTACTTGACTTGTTTTTGTATTTGCTAAAATAATATCAGTTGTTCAACAATGATTAATTACTGTCATAATTAATATAATGTGAACATGTTGGTTTAAATTATGACATAAAATTTTATTGGTGGAACCCTATTGTTTATAGATTTATTATTTTAATTACTACTGACCTTGATGTTTATAATGTATTATATATATATATTGTATGACTATGTACTATGTACTCGTCTTGAATAAAGTTCTGTTCTGTTTCCAATTAATGGTCACACACCGTGACCTAATGCATTCAAATGACATGTGCAGCTGTGAAAACAATGTAGATTTATGAAACATAGACTACCCCACACTGTTTTCCATCCGGATTTATTGATTGTTTCCTTGTAATCAGTAAAGATCGTCACCGAGATTATGATTATGACTATACGAGGGCATATCGTACGCCAATTTGGCGGAAGATTAAAAGTTACAGATTAAGTCTATGGTTAATAAAATTGATACGCTATAATAGAGACATACATTATGAAAAACAAAGATCAATAAAAAAAAATCCACGATACAAAATTAAATTTGGTCTCGAGTTGATAAATCGAACAAAACTTTAATGACATAAATATTTGTTATACAAATTTAATTCAAATGTTTAGCATTCGATCGTACATTTTTTCATAATATAAAAGTTTCTTTCTCTAATTTAAGTCAAATTTTAGCATTCTATCGTACATTTGTTGTCATGATATAACTTTTCTTTCACAAGTTTATTCCGTGAAAATTTCGCCTTCAGCTGCATGACAATTCGAAAACAAGTTTCATGACATAAAATTTAATTGTACAAAACTTTCATAATGTAATATACTACATGTATTTCAATTTTTCATACATATTTTCATGATATAAACGTTTCTTTTAAAGCATCAATTTAAATAAAAAATAGCGGTGAAATTTTCGTCTTGAGCCCCGTGTAGCATCAATGCTTGAGCTCATAAACCGAACAAAACTTTCATAAGGTAAACATTTCTTTCCTACAAAATTTACATAATTTAAGCATTTCTTTCTCAAATTTAATTTAGAAAAAAAAGTTGTGAAAATTAACAAGGACTTATATACATACATGTAATTAATAACAAACAAATAAAAACTACGAGGAACTTGAGTCGATCATAGACCACTAATGTTACTTTTTGTCAATTATCGATTCTTTGTGTCATTTTCATGGTAATTTCGGTAGTTTTGATACCTTTGCTTTCATTAACTAGCCTAGGCACTGATAATCGATAGTTGATCAGTGGATGATAAGCGGTTGCACATCCCTGTAATATAGCATCCCTGGTTAGGTCAAGGACTTATATACATACATGTATATATATAAGTCCTTGGTTAGGTATATCTAGACGTGTTTTTTTACTAGGTGCTACTTTTTACTCAATTATTTAAAGTATTGATACCGTGCATAACGTCAAAAAAATCTAGCCAATAATTAAATTAGTTTTTGTCGAGCCCGCCTGCGGTGAGCTCGACTTAGTCGCCACAATGGTGGTTGCGTGTCTGTACGTTAGTTAGTGAGTGAGTGAGTGAGTCCGTCCGTCCGGATCCTTGTCCGGGCTGTATCTCCCTCATGCATTGACATTTTTTAAAATAACTTGGCATAATTGTTAAACACCATGAGACGGTGTGCAGTGCGCAAAATCCAGGTCTCTAGCTCAAAGGTCAAGGTCACACATAGAGGTCAAACGTCAAAAATGAGCATTATAGACCTTGTCCGGGCTGTATCTCCCTTATTCATAGAAACTTTTTAAGATAACTTGGCATTATTGTTAAACACCATGAGACGGTGTGCAGTGCGCAAAATCCAGATCTCTAGCTCAAAGGTCAAGGTCACACTTAGAGGTCAAACATCAAAAATGAGCATTATAGACCTTGTCCGGGCTGTATCTCCCTTATGCATAGAAACTTTTTAAGATAACTTGGCATAATTGTTAAACACAATGGGGCCGTGTGCAGTGCGCAAGATCCAGGTCTCTTGCTCAAAGGTCAAGGTCACACTTAGAGGTCAAACATCAAAAATGAGCATTATACACCTTGTCCGGGCTGTTTCTCCCTTATGCATTGAAACTTTTTAAGATAACTTGGCATAATTGTAAAACACCATGAGGCGGTGTGCAGTGCGTAAGATCAAGGTCTCTAGCTCAAAGGTCAAGGTCACACTTAGAGGTCAAACATAAAAAATAATCATCATACACCTTGTCAGGGCTGTGTCTCCCTTATGCATTGAATTATTTAAATGACTTGCCATAATACAATGCGACCATGTGTCTTGGGCAACACCCAGATTTTTATAGGTCAAAGGTCAAGATTACACATTCGGTCAAATATATTTTCCTTGTCTGGGCTGTAACTTCTGTTTGCATTCAAGGATTTTTAAATAAATTGGTATAAAAGTTTACTTCAATGAAATGATGTGTCATGAATATCACCCATACTTGTAGTTCAAAGGTCAAGATCACAAGCTGGCTAAACAGGGGCTCGGCATGTTGCCCTTGGGCTTCTAGTTATTACTAAAAATTATGAGAATTTACCGCAAACTTGTTGTATGATTGTGCATGTATTAACTGTAGAAATCTGTCCCGATTCTGCAGTATAGTTTTATTTTAATTTTCTAATGATATACTTTTTAATATATATAGGTGTTAAGTAAGCTATAAACAGTATATGTTTGTTTCGCAACGAATACTTATTTATTTATTTATTTGTATGATCATCTGTAATATTAGCTGTGTACAACTTGGTATGTACCAATTTATTATGTATACTACTTACCGCGTGTCCGATTAAACTATATTTAATGACATTTATCATTAAAATAGCTGCGATAATTACAGTTTGCATCCAATATTAAATATATATAGTAGGTATTTGTTGCCAGAAATTACAAAATTGACACTTAGATTAGAATCTACCCCTATATTGTGTTTTTTAACAACGTGCTATAGAAGTATTTTTTCATTCTTGGTATAATAGTATTTCGACAAGTATATACATATATATACCTTTATTTCCTCCAAACACGGAGAGTATATACTATAATACATTGTACAATGTACATATTACCGTTAATATACAATAATATAATAAATCACAATCAATGAATATTCGCCTTACAACATAAGCAGGATGAATTCACATAATCCAATGCTCTAGCATTTATCATATGTCTGATATGTAATTCAAATGACATCGAAGATGATTACCACTTCGCTATATATAAATATTCGTAAGCAATTCTTAAAGACATTGAACCAGGAATGCGAGGCATGTGACTAAGACCCAGCAGTCATGTATATTCCACAGTAGGGAGTCCAATAAAACTGACAGGGTCATTGATAGACTAGCTTCTAATTACATAATCAGTCACTTAAATGTATGGCTAATAATATAGCTGCACATGTATAGATACTTAAATTGATTCAATGTTTAATTAAAAATATAAATTATAACTTTTTTTAAAGTATGTTTATATTAAATGAAAAATATTAAGAATAAGACAGCTCATTTAATATGATTAAAGAAATTAATTACTCAAATAAATGCTTCAAACACATTAGCAAATATATGCATCTCACACCAATTAGTTAGGTCTGGTTGATTTTGATAAATTAAACGTCCATTTTGTAAAATTAATACAAACGTATCCTAACACCTTTTATACCTGTTTAATATTTCTAACCAATATGTTGTCTCAGTTTTTATTGTATAAACATAGTCAGATTATAATAGTTATATTGAAAAAATAATTTCATGTATAAATAGAATTATTTGACTTAGAAATAGAAGAAGTATATTCAGTTGCATTTTTCATGTATTAACTGTTCTTACATAATCTGTTAATTAAAGGGCAATATTCATTAATTACATAAAATGCTTATAAAAAACAACAGGAAGTTATCCATAAACTAATTATCACTAAAAATCAATAGAATTTATGGCCCTCTTATATGCATGACTGTGTGTCAAGTCTACAGACACTTAGCTGACCGTGAAAAGACAGGATTAATCCCATTAGGGGCAATAAAACAATTAAGAGATTAGACATCATGTGGATTTGGGGGGGGGGGGTCACTTATATAGTAGCTGTTCAATGTCTTTAAAACCAGGATACTATAGACCCTGTCATTTAACCGATTTCAAGCGCACAAGAGTTAACTCCCTTACCGGATGTGACGTCAAACGAGGATAGAAGCTGATACAATCGTACGATATTTTATATTAATATCTAAATGGCATTTGTTCACGCCTTCTCGGATATTTTGTCCATCATTACATGTTACAGCAGAATATATCAGTAGAATGTAGATCTATGTCTCTGAATATATGTATAATCTTCTGAAGGGGTTTACAATGGCAAATATAAATATATTTCGGAAATTTTGTGGTTTGCAATAATAAATTTGGTTTGTTAAAAGAAAAAATAATTCCATTCATAATTGTCAGCTAGTCAACTTACATATTTTGAAAAATCCACATGTTCATCTTTGTGATTTATCAGCACTTGGGGGCTTTTTTCTGAGATATTTTTGTCACTAATTTGTATAATCAATAATCCATGCAAGCATTGTCTCTAGTATCAATTTTGTTTGATCTCAGTCCAATTTCCAGTGTTATATATTGCATGTCTACTTGTCAGAATCACGTAAAATTGTTGACACGATCCTTACTGATTACAATTAGATAAGCAATGAAATTAGGGGGAAAACGGTCAGGGGTCTAATATAGCACCCGTTGTTTACGTATGAAAATAGTTTTCACAGTCGCCTGAGGGTCAAACATGTGTTTTCAAGATGTAATCAGCGGGTGTGATAAACTAATTAAAAATAATTGGGGTCCAACAATCAATGCATTAATTAGTGACATGAAAACGATTACCAATATCATTCTCTCTTAGTTGATTAATTCGATAAAAACATATTATTAATATCTGTTGAAAAAACTTGTGCCTCTATGAAATCATAAGACAGAATATAAATAGACAATAGTTTGCAGTGCTTTGTACGACAATGTATGATTTCATTGTCTTATTCTTATATTGTTTCGGTGTAAAGAAATGTCTTGAGCAAGGGTTCAAAGTTTCAAAGTTGTAGTTAAGTCTGAAAAATAGCCACAACCTATGTAGAAAAAACATTGATAACGGATAATAATGCATTTATTTTGATATACATGTTTTTATCAGGAAGTTGGAAAAGTTGAAACTTTAATGACTTTTTTGTGGTATAAAAATGTATGTTGTTTAAATTTTATGACTCATTGTAGATAATCTTCTTTATTAGATATCTTGATATTATTTGAATGTTTTAATTTAGGTGTACAGTCAAGCCTGTGTGAGTGGTCACTTCTGAATAAAGGCCATTATGTGAATGCCGAAGTCCATTCGTTTAAAGAAGTAGTTGATTAATTAAAACAAAATGACCTCTGAATGAAGACCACCTGCCAATAACAGCCACATTTCTATATCCCAAGTTTCTAAACTCATGAACTGTGTGGTATTTGGTCATATCAGTCAAGCTGAATTAATGTACAGTAAAACCTCTCCAGAGTAGCCCATTGTAGATCAACAACCTCTCTATAACAACACATTCAAAAGTTACCTAAGTTGATATTTACAACAACATTTAGAGCAACAACGGTGAACCTCTAAACAACGGCCAATATTTGCAGCTCCCACAGTGTGTTGCTCTACAGAGGTTGTACTGTATACATGTAATGTACTGCATGTTGCTGTGAACAGTACTAGTCCTGTATTTTATGCCTGTTAAAGTTGTCTCTTCTATACATATATATATATTTTAGATGTAAGTTTCCTGTATTATGCTTTTTACATATAATAGAATGTGGGATGCCTAATCATCTGATGGTTTCAATACTGGTTTTATTTTGTCATGGCATTGAGTTAAAACAAATCAAGCCGACAAGAATCAGACCTTGCGAATAATGGTGGATTGTCTGATAGACTGTGTTGGTCTGATGAAGAATCTTATCTCATCAGTTCATCCGCCTGGCAAATTTCCTCTCAGTCCAAAAGAATATCAAGCTTGTCGGACCGACTGTCCGAAAAGTCTCAAGCAAAATGTAACACAAGACAGAGTTATTATAACTATTACATTTGTATTAGACATTTAATTACATCAATTCAGTAGGCTTACACACAAACAGATATATATTTATGATAATATGAAAATTAACAACTTGACAATGTGTCATTACAATATTTGTATATCATTACATCAGTCACAAAAGTAAATCCATGTGAAAGTTCTTCATTTTATATATTCATTGCCTTTTCCACATTATAAATTCTTTCTGCAGCAATGCTTTGAGCTTGTCTCACCTCATTTTCAGTCATTTCATCAAAATGATACTGTCCTATGAATGTAGGAATGTTTAGTCTGACTCCTTTTGTCTCTTTATTTTATTGGGCAAATCTAAGGCAGAACCATCTGACTTTTCAAGAGAACTTGCTATGAAAAATCCTGGTTGTATGTTATCTGGTTAAGAATAGTCGTGATCAATCTCACTAATACCCATGTGATCTGTAAAATAAATATGTAAAGAATATACATTTACGCAAAGCATTCACTTGATAAATCTAAACATTGGCAACATTACATGAACATTTTAACGAATTGAAACTAACAAACAAAATTTACACGCATGCTAGTGGAAAGAAATTCATATTTTAAGCATTGTTTGTTTCCCGATCCATAATTTTATTGTATCATATAAACCAAGGACTTATATACATACATGGATTCGCAACTGCTAAAAATAGATCAAACGATATCGTTCGGCGATCCCACAATGCATTGCTATATACTCGGCAATGTCCGACAGCTGTATTTGGGTGTTTACGAATTTGATTATACTAATAAAACTCTGGCAATTGGGCACGGGAAATTGGTAAAGGATGCAACAAATTCCTTAAAGATATTGAGATACATTTATAATCCACAAAGTCTAAGTATATACTATAAGCATTGAAAAAGGCTTCAGTCGAACATTTTTTAATTCCAAGATGGCGGACAACTAGATTAAACATTCTGAATACCACGGATATTTTCGCTGTTATTATCATTCGGATATCACGGATTTTTTCGTATTTTCGCTTTTGTAAACAATAGGTTGTATTCCCGTTGATTCACGTCTTATTATCGCGGGATTTGATTACTTTAAACTGTTAATACGGAAGTTGCGAATCCATGTATGTATATAAGTCCTTGATATAAACAGACTCGAGTTTGCAGTCCGTGCGAAACAAATACGTTAAAAACTAACATACAATTGAGATCGCGAAAATATATGACAAAATCAATCCGAGGCTCGAATATTTCATATTAAACATATAAACGGAATAATTTTTCATTACAACAACCTTGTCATATATCTAAATATTAATTATCACCGTTTTCGTAGTAAAATACCTTTAGTTGTCATAGTTTTTGACGATATTGATTTCCTGTTGATAAAATTGTCTTATCCGCCGGTATCCTCGTATGACGTCATTCAGGGGCGACAATTCAAATTACCGCTTAATTGAAAGGGTGTATTATGTTCGCCCAAGTGTCTTCAAATTCACTCAACTCATGCTATCTACTGAAAAATTAGACATAATTAATCTAGCAAAATACACATATCATGCATTTCTTTATGTAAACAGTCAGTCGTTGTCGATACTTAATATTTCTAGGTGGACATGATGTAACCATTATTTTTGGTAAAAATTATTACCCAGATTCTAATCTATATGATGCTTTTTTTTTTTTTTTTTTTTTCATAAGTAACTTGCAGTTTACAAATCTAAATCGTGTTTCTTGATTCATGTTATTTTAAGCATAGCTCAATCTCTTTAATTTTTTAACTATTAGTTTTCATTAATTATCTGTCTTTCTTCTACTCTTTGAATTTTCACGATGTCACATGATCCGAACTTTATTGTATTTATACATATGTTTGTAAAGAGATACTATGTTTTGTATAAGTTACTAAATAAAAGCATGTTCCTATACGTGTCTTAGAATGTGTAATGTTACGTAAACTCGGTGCTATTTCGATGAATATTGACGCTCGGCTTTTTTAGCTCACATGTCACAAAGTGACAAAGTGAGCTATTAGGATCACTCTCCGTCCGGCGTCGTGCGTCGTCAAAGTTTATGTTGTGACCACACTAGGGGCCACATTTTTGGCTCAGTTTTAGCAAAACTGGGTCAGAACGTTAATATCAACAAAATCTCGGACGAGTTCGATATTGGGCCATTTGGGGTCAAAAACTAGGTCACCAGGGCCAAATAAGGGAAAACCTTGTGAACACTTTAGAAATCACTGTTTTGACTGTATCTTCATGAAACTTTGTCAGAATGTTTATTTTAATAATAAATAGGTCAAGTTTGAAAATGGGTAATTTCTGTAGTAAAATTAGGTCACTAGGGCAAATTGCTGGAAAACCTTGTGAACACTCTAGAAGTCACTGTTTTGATTGGATGATCATGAAACCTTGTCAGAATGTTTGTCTTCATAATATCTTGGACGAGTTCGAACATGGGTCATCTTGGGTCAAAAACTAGATCGCTAGGTCAAATCTTATGAAAAACCATGTTAACACTGTAGATTTCACAGTTATTATTGGATCTTCACCAAACTTTGTCAAATCGTTTGTTTTAATGATATAACGGTCTAGTGTAAATATGGGTCATCTGGGGTTAATAACTAGGTCACCAGGTCAAATCTTAGGAAAACTTTGTTAACACTGTAGATGTCACAGTTTTAATTGGATCTTCACCAAACCTTGTCAAAATGTTTGCCTCAATGATATGTGGGTCAAGGATGAACATGGGTCAGCTGGGTTCAAAAACTGGGTCACAAGGTCAAATCTTAGGTAAAAATCTTGTAAAAGCTCTAAATGTCATGGTTTTGATTGGATCTTGGCCAAACCTTGTCAGATTGTTTGTCTTAATGATATTAAGGACAAGTTCAAATCTTAGGAAAACCTTATTAACACTGTAGATGTCAAATTTTGATCGTATCTTCACCAAACCTAGTCAGACTGTTTGTCTTAATGATATGTGAGACAAATTCGAACACAGGTCGTCTGGGGTCAAAATCTAGGTCACCGGTTCAAAACAATGTTTTAATGAGTGAACAGTGATTGTCATGTGAGCGATATAGGGCCATCTTGGCCCTCTTGTTTGAATATAAAATAGGAAAATTATGTATGGATCTGACACATTGATTGATTGTTGCAGTACCAGAAAATTATAAGTGAGAACGTTTATGTTATTGGTTACGATTATTTTTTTTTCTTATCTTTTAACAACTGAACGGTTTGATCTCACACATGATACTGTCGGTTTCAGAAGGTCAGTGGAAATGCCGTTATCTGATTGGTCAACCGGCCTGTCAATGAAATATCCAAGGAAGGGTCAAATTGCCGCGTCGCTAATATATAGTCCTGGTTCATAGATCGATAGTCAATATAAACACCACGGGTGGTAAATGTATATACAGCAGATTTGCATTTTACTAGTTTGTATATAATATACATATATCTTCATCGATAGTAAAATATATGTATCAGAGGAATTGCTTGAGTAGCGGGCAAGTAAAAGACTAATGGACTTATGGACCAAATGTTATTTTACTAACTTGTCACATTTTAAAACGAGTATTTTTATCGATTCGGGTGTTATTAGTGTTTTACAGCACGAATACTCGAAGATAATTTTATGAGCGGGAATGAAAATCATCTTATTTTATGTAAAATCTAATACAAGACCTTCTAAATTCTAACTGAATATTACACCTGTTAATCGACAGATCAATGATACGTAAATTTGTATAAATACATTTTGTATTCAAGACAGAAACAATAATGAATAATAATAATAATTTATATAAAGTTTTTAACATTTTTTACATTTTCAAAGCTTTATGAATACAACAAAAAATAATGTGTTCTACAAAATAATCTTTTCAAACTAAATACAAAATACGCGTTCTTTCATTAAAAAAAACACCTTCGTACTCATTTTAGAAAGGTTCTAATGAGATTATTAATGTATTTACTGACGCAAAAGAAATGGCCAAATCATTAAAGGCGTTCCGTCTGTTGGATCTATGGTCTTATCGGGTGTCTGATCGATTTAACGGTTTACATTAACTGGTTCCCGCTCAATGTTGCAGTGCACCAAAGGAACAAACAAGTCAACGGGAACCAGTTTAAGATTTCACGCAGTCTATCGATTGTTACCCGGCTTCTTTACCTTATTCATAACATGAAGTCAGCCATGCGTCAGAGACGAGATCTATTATCTCAACTGAAATCAGTATTAAATTTAGCAAGTTATGATTCCTCTTATGTATATTCCAGAATGTTACGGAATAAAATCCAATATTCACAAATAATATTTGACTATAGAACGGGTGCATAAACGGTACAATTTCTACAATTATTATGACAATTTCCATTCGTCTTAACAATGCAGAAGTATAAACTGCTTAGTTTATTGAACTGTTAATATTAAAGTGAGACGTGGGTCAAGAAAAAGGTGAAGTTACAGGAACAGCTTTTTATGCTCTTTGAATCTTTGCTTATCATCAAAGCATTCAAGTCTGCCCCAGAAACATTGGATTAAGTAAAGGTGTTTTCAAGTGGAATCTACAATCTAGAGCAGATTTTATAAGGAAGAACTCGTCAAATAAATGGGAAAAGATATACTAGTAATAACCGAAAACCTGTTTCAATTGTACGCGCATCATTGCGCATGTGTTATCAAAAATTAATACCCGCGACTTCATATTTGATATGGGAGTGAGGTATTCATGATAACTTAACTTAATCAAGCACTGTATTTCATGCTCAAAATGTATCAATAAAATGGTACGCGCGACACATAATCAACATAAGGACGTTTGTAAAATGTAGTTTGAAGTACCGTTTCCTGACAGGAAGTTCGTAAGCTGAAATTTCTCAATGTGAAATGTATACATTGGATTAAGTAAAGGTGTTTTCAAGTTGAATCTACAATCTAGAGCAGATTTTATAAGGAAGAACTCGTCAAATAAATGGAAAAAGATATACTAGTAATAACCGAAAACCTGTTTCAATTGTACGCGCATTATTGTGCATGTGTTATCAAAAATTAATACCCACGACTTCATATTTGATATGGGAGTGAGGTATTCATGATAACTTAATCAAGCACTATATTTACATGCACAAAATGTATCAATAAAATGGTACGCGCGACACGTAATCAACATAAGGACGTTTGTAAAATGTTGTTTGAAGTACCGTTTACTGACAGGAAGTTCGTAAGCTGAAATTTCATAATGTGAAATGTATACTTCACTAATCATATTGCTCGTGAATCCCGTGCATTCAATGACAATATGACCAGCATATTGTTTAATCGGTACGGTTTTCTGTAAGCAATAATAAAAACATTAAACAGAGCACGCATGTCTGCGGAAGAAATAAGAGGCTCATCATACAAATCGAGTTCTACCTTTTCGACAGTCAGATTCATATGAAGCGGACAGTTCACCTAAGCATCGCTCCTTGGAAGAACCAGTACTAGACTCCCATTCTCCGTAAGCAACTGCCTACTTTCTCACATAAAGAGTCATGGTCGGTAGCGGGACTCGAAACCACGACCCTCTATCAATGAGAAGTTACAGTGATTTGAAGTCAGCTACCACGGAGACGGGTTTCGCCCGATTGTGAATTTCGCTTATCATTTGTTTGAAGAAAAGTCTTATTAACAATGATTAATGAAATTTAATATGATGTTTGACAATACTATACACTAAACTTGTAAGAAATATTTACTAGCCTAATATTTACACCTGGCCTGTAACTCGCGTTTAATTTCGAACAAAATACTTAATATTAGCAATTATTTCGGTTATGATCTAATAAACCTTTTATTGAAACATAAAAAGTAATTAAAGGATTTGTCAAATTTGTTGTATGTATACCGTTTTCTGAAAGTTTTAAACATGTGACATCTGCTAGACATATATTTTCTCAGTGAATCTTTGCTATACCCACTAGAAATGTAATCGTCCTGAAAAAAAAATGGTACGAGTAAACAAATAAATATATATATATATATTGAATGGCAGCAGGAGCTAGTGTAATAAAGCTATTAGTCAAAATTAGTGATTGTAAAACTCAGCAGCAAATGTTTACATAATAAGCTTTCAGAAAATAAAAAATTTACGTATGTGAAATCAGCAATTTTGGGAAAAAGTAATAGCCACACACGCAGTTACACAGGCGATAGCTGAAACAGCTTATCTCTGTTATCTATGTCTCATCACCATACATCAGTAAAATGTATGACCCTATTCTTCACTAAATTCCAAACTGACCGTGACCAGACACAGGGGGCGATAAAACGAGAGAAAAGACCTCCTGTGGTTTTTAGTCGCTTACACAGGAGCTGTTCAATAAATCCCCATGCTGATGTGAAATACACCGATTTTCGGAATCTGTACAATTTCAGTTGATGACAGATTATATAATCCATACATTTTATAAACATGCGTTTCGTTTATGGATATATTTATAGAGTACGCACTTTTATATGTACACTTCGGCCTATGTGTGCTTACAATAATGACTGAATCATGCTGATGTTTTTTATTTACTACAAACAATGATCTATCATGTTAAGTGACGTTAGATTTTTTTCTAAATTAAAACCAGTTATCATGTTTTTTTTTCGAGACAACAAAAATAAGAGCGACAGGAATAGCACGATACTAATATTAGGCTATTAATACTTAAATTTGTGCTGTTGTTATCAGAGTTATTCATTTTTATTCCGGAATACAATATCTATCATCTATTTTGAAACTTTTTCAAAAGGAAAATGTCAAATATATTATAACCCTTTTTATTGACGCTGCTTCAATGAAATGGAGGTGTGTGGTGTGTGTCCGAAATGTGTGAAAATGGTAAAATAATATGAATCACTGACTGATTTAAACTGCAAGTTAAAGCAGTGTTTAAATGTACATTTAGGCTCTGTGTCGATCTTATGTATCCTTTAAATAGTGAGGCCGTCTTCGTATAATTTTAGTGACAGCACGTGTTCTTACTGAGAAACTTGAATTGATATTAGTTTAATGTATTCATTATCTCTAATTAAAACATGAATAGTATCGATAAAATATATAACGATACCCTCATATTGACCTTTTCTTCTTCTAAAATTGTTTGAATTACTCAACAATATTTTTACTTAAAAAAGCGCTTGCCGTGTATTTTAGAATGGCAGCCGCGTAATAACTGTCGCATAGTGCACGCAAGGGGAAGCATTAGTTTGCAAAGAGTTTTAGGTCATTGTGCCGGCCAAAGAGTTTTAGGTTGTCAATCATAATGCGTATGAATATCGATATTTAAATATTGCATGGATGTAAAAGTATGTGTGTATTTAGACTGATTTAAAGTAGATGTAACTAAAATAAATTATTCAAACCTGTCATTAATACGGCACAAAAAATATAATTGGGAAACAAGTATAATTAATTTTGGGACTATTTTTCTCATATATTTAAATTATCCGCATCGTAAACGTATTATTTTATTGAACGCAACTGAATCCATTTAACTATTTTAGATGGATAAGTTGTTGGCATTCGTCATATTATATTTTTAAGTTTCTGACATGTACCATCTGTTAATTCTGAGTCCCATGTAGTTGTATTCATCACGTAGGAATTCATATCGACCGAAACTCTTTGGATCAAGTCATTTGTTTTCTTTTAATGTTAACTATCGACCAGATCTCTTTGGACTAGCTATTCATATATGTATGAAACTGAAATGTACAACTAAAACAAATTATACACATATTTCTTTACCAACACTATTGGCTGTCCGGCGCACGGTAAAAACAACTACATTGACGTCAACAACGTCAGGTATTTCACATCGGTACTAAAAGTTAGTATTTCTCAAAATTCTCCTCATTAAGCTGAATGCAACGATTCTGACGATATACCCGCGTATGGAAGACATTCTTATACATCTCAGAATCATATTCGTTTATAATTTGTGTGGTTGCTGTTCTCAAATCAATTAAGGAATCAACTCGTTGAATCATAAGTAATTTTTTGATTGCCGGGAAAATCAAACGGGTCTAATCTGGTGAGTTTGCTGCATGCGTTAATTTGCAAAATGCTTGAACGGCCATTTCAATATGATTTTTTCTGCAGGCAGTGTGGGAAAAGGCATTGTCCAGGTGAAATATTGATATGACTACAAAGCAGACTGCTAAACAATTATTTTTTAGCTATGTTGGTTAGTGTATGGTATTTGGTATAAATATTTTAAGTTAATTTGAGTAAATTATAATGATTCATTAATTTCAGACCACTCATTGCAATGTCAGGATGGAGTTACTAACATTATCATGTGTTATTTTGAATACTAGTACTTACTAGTACATCGGAACACTTTACCTACTTAGTATTATATATACATTGTATATGTATATATATATATATCTTCGTCATACACCCGATGATAACGACAGACCTATATCACGTAACCTGAAACAGGTAAAATCTGCTCTGAGTATGGAGTTTTACATCTATGCGTGAGATATTAAGCACTGTTTAAAATATCCAATTGCTTATCGGGGTTAATAAATTAACAGTTATGCTCTCATTTTCACCAAGATAATAAATTACAATACAATTATAATATATGATTGCAAAAATCATAGATTATAATTATATCAAGTATATCATTCCCACAAAATTTTCCGAAATGCTCACTTGTAGTTCTTTGAACTGGGATAAAAAGTTAAGCGGAATTCCTAAGTTTTCTGAATTGCAAATTAAATAAAAGAGAGAGGAAAAACATGGCACAATACATTTTTATTGAACTTTAAGTCACTCAATAAGTACATGATGCATTTGACTGAAACTGATAAAAAGTTGTCAGTCCAGATTAGTTTGTATTAAACAGGTATCAAATTGCAGTTGTATCGCAGGGTAAGTAAATTCCTTGGTTTCCATCTCTAAATGATTTAATTTATAAGTGCGGATACATGTACATGCTTATATACCTTAATGAACCGGCATTTAAAGATATTACGAGCAATACATCATGCAAAATGATAATAAATGAGGCCATAGCTGGATGATTTTTCATTTAAACTTTTTTTAAAACTGGAGGGATTGCAACCATGTAGTAGCACTGCTATATAATTATAGTATATACTGTAAATCACTGGATTAGCAAGAAAATTACAGATATTCCTGCAGGTATGTATGTTATGTAGGCCAACAGAATTGGACCAAGCCGCACGGGGATAAATTGAGCCAGAACCAGGAGTGAAACTCACCTCCCGATTCCAATGCTACAACAGGCAGACAGAGTTCTAACTTTATGTGAACCAGAGCCTGTGAAATGCTTTTTATATGACGGTCGTGCCAAAAAATAACAGCTAGCTAGGTCTCTAACAAAAAGAGGAGATAGCTTCTACACAATAAAGTATAGGTGGCCTAGCAATAAGTTGTAATTGTGTTACCCGAACAGAAGTCTTGACGCAAAAATTTAGATTTGAATACATTCATTCGAAAACTCTTAGATTTCTACGCAGTCCTATTTTTTGGAGTGATAAAAACATTTTTCTGTGGTTAATTTTGCCAAAAAGCCTTTCAAAACTCATATAAACGATAAAGAACAGTCAGCCGTTTTGGATAAATATATTTGTACCATTGCTTGCAGACAGAATATGTTAATTGTTAAATTTCAGAATAATACATCATATCAGACATTCATTAATTCTATTATTTTCATCAATCCATTTATACAGTCTCCTATTTACAATCGCTGGGAATAGTTTATACATTGTATTTGTAACAGATATAGCCATATAATTACAAGGACATGATGGAGTATCAGATTTATACACTGGACAATTCATGACCCCATGTTTTAAGAAAAATATCTGTAGACAAGATGTGATTAAACAACAAAAGTAAGTATTGACTGGTGTCGACACATGTTAATTATCATTCCGTATTATTATTGTAAATGCGCCCATTAACGCGCATGATATACAGTTTATTTTTATTTAAAAAAAAACTTACAAGCACTAGGTTTATCTCGAGCAATAAGTCTGGTCCGATGACTCCTCGACATAACGAGGTTTTACTGTAATTCAAACTGGATTCAATCATCATAATAGACAAAAATTTATAGCGCCTTTTCATACACTCACCAGCTTATTTAAATGTCTATAATTATCAATGTTCTCATGTAGAGCCTGTATCAATTCATCATCTTTTAATGGTACAAGATTTCTAAAATTACTCAGAAATGCATCACTTCTAGAGTTATTCCAGCGTAATTTTAATACATTACTTAGTATTTTGCAAAGTACTTGTATCATAATTTGATCCTTCTAGATGAGATTTTTTTATTCTGTTCAACTAAAAAATACAGGACTTTGGAAATTGGTTTGAGTCATCCTTGTCCCGTCGAACCTACTGTTTAAGATATAGATTTCATGATCAAATACACAACCTTAACCATGCATGTACTTGTTTATATATCGTATATGTTTAGTATCAATGATAATACTACAAACCACAAAACTAACTTTATTTATTATCCTCAATTTCTTAAAGCCATGAAAAGCACAGAAAACATTCAATCAGCAGTGAATACCTTAGTTCTTTCAGCGCTTTGATTATCTTATCGCACTCCCCGCAGCAATTACTTCCCTTGACGATGCGAGAAGTTATCAAAGTGTTGTCTCCCTTGGTAGGCGGGGCCAAAGTAGGACTACTTTCGACCAGAACTCTTTGGAGTACAAACCTCTTTGGAAACTAATGTCTCCGGCACGCAAGATGGCTGCAGTTTACTAATGTAAATATTAAGTTGAGGAATAATGTGAATTTCTGTTGACAGTGCACACCATTAAAGGGATTACCGGACGAAATCAGTTCTGAAAAAGATAGTTTTGACAGGCATAAAAACGACAAACTAGAGATATTGACCACATGCATTGCACGCATTAGTTCTGGGTCCCATAACTAAATTGGTCTTTTTTATTTCGTCTTGTTGACCATTTTGAACTGCAATGCAAACGTATCATCGTCAAAGCCCCTTCGACTATGCACGCATATGCATTGTCGAACAGTATTCAAGTAGCAAACTGAGGACATAAGGATGGGATTTTTAAGAATGAAGTAACATAATGATAATCTCTGGCGTGACACACGTAGTCAATCCGTTGGGCTGTACATTTAAAAGGGTTCAGCGGTAAGATTCGTGTGGAACTGTCAGAATAATTCTACATAACTTCTAAATACTAAACAGGAGTAGACTTGTAAGTGAATTTTACATTATTTAAAGACATTGAACCAGGAATGCGAGGCATGTGACTAAGACCCAGCAGTCCTGTATATTCCACAGTAGGGAGTCCAGTAAAACTGACAGAGTCATTGATAGACTAGCTTCTAATTACATGATCATTCACTTAAATTTATGGCTAATAAAAATTATTGCTACTGTATAGATACTTAAATTGTAGTTCTGGCTTCCAAAACTTTAAAAGCCGCTTTTTAATATTTTTTTGCTTTTTATGCGGCATTAAGACGGCGGCGTAGTGATGAAATTATATAGACCTACCTGAATTTCCTAGGTCGTTTTATGTGTAAAACTAGGTTTATCACTTCGATACTTTCCATATAAAAAGAATAAAGATTATATATTTTTCTGTCGGGATATACTTCAATTTACCCCATTGCATGCAGGATAAACCAATACGAGCGTTTCAGATTCCTGGCACGATTATTGGTAAGCTTTCCTTACGGCATTGTCTTCAGCGTACCCGTCCTATCACAGTGTAAACCGGGTACGCTGAAGAGCTTAAGCTACTTAAATTGATTCAATGTTTAATTAAAAATATAATTTTCTTTTTTTTTTGAAGTATGTTTATATTAAATGCAAAATATTAAGAAATTTAATATGATTAAAGACATTAATTACTCAAATAAATGCTCAACACTTCAAACACATTAGCAAATATATGTATCTCACACCAATTAGTTAGGTCTGGATGATTTTGATAAATTAAACGTCCATTTTGTAAAATTAATACAAACGTATCCTTACACCTTTTATACCTGTTAAATATTTCTAACAAATATAATTTCTCAAGCAGTACCTGTACAAACATAGTTTCTTTGCAAGTTATTTTTAAGATTATAATAGTTAACTTGTAAAAAATAATTTCTTGTGTAAATAGAATGATTTGATTTAGAAATAGAAGAAGCATTCAGTTGCATTTTTCATGCATTAACTATTCTTACATAATCTGGTAATTAAAGGACACCATTAATTAATCACATAAAATGCTTACAAAAACAACAGGAAGTCATCCATAAACTAATTATCATTAAAAATCAATAAAATTTATGACCCTCCAGGGGTTTTTTTTACTAAGAAAGTGACGCCGATAGTCGGCGCCTTCCCCTCGGAAAATTTTCCCCTAAAAAAAAAATTCCCTCAGAGCCATAAAAAAATCCAATTTATTTTATGATAAAGTACACATTATCATGTCCATTCTATTTAGAATTCCTCGCATATTGAATAATGCTTCATCATACAGCATCTAGGTAGTCTTTTTGACTAGTACCTACGGTGGTGATACTAAATATAGCTTTTTATTACGTCACGGATACTGTGTACCAGCATACGAACCTCGTTACATACGAGGACGGGAACAAATGCACTAGATCCCCTCTTCATTGTCTGGCGTTTATTCGCCGCATACGATGACGGAAACCATTCGTCTGGCCGCACTGAATAAATCACTGCGTGCTGATTGGTTACAACCGTAATGCATTATTTTAACCAATCACACGACGGAATTACGTTGCATCATTTTGCTGTCAACATGGTCGCATTTGTAATTAAAATAAATGAATGTCCAGCGATATTTTGTTGTTTCCAGCGTAAATCACGCATGTGCAAAATGGCTGCTTCTCAGAAAGCTATAAAACATGTTTATGTATTGAAGTCAGCAATGTTTGAGTTCAGACACGGTGTTTTGACATGAAAATCAACCAGACCTAGTGTTAAGTATATTGTTTACCTATCGTATTCATGTTGATTTACCGTGTTTTGTGGATTTTCATCTAATAAAAAGTTGTGACTATGGCAAGGTCTGTTAAATAACCAAGACTATGATATATATAAGTGTTAATGTCTTTCAAGTTTAAATACAAAAAGACAGCGAAATACCCCTGTATAGAGGCTGTTGGACTAGGAGATTAATTGATATAACTTTATAAAACCAGTATTACAAATACAGGGATTTTCCCCCAAATTTGCTTCTTTCGTGTGTTTTTCCCCTTTTCACCAGCATCCAGCGTCTTCCCCCATTCCTAAAAAAAAACCCTGCCCTCTATGACTAGGTGTCAAGTCTACAGACACTTAGCTGACCATGAAAAGACAGGATTAATCCCATTAGGGGCAATAAAACAATTAAGAGATTAGACCTCATGTGGATTTGGGGGGGGGGGGTCACCTATATAGTAGCTGTTCAATGTCTTTAATCTGTAATGCACTCAGTGTGTTACAATATTGTAGTGCAGGACTTTTTTCACAGGTAGGAAAAGTGACATTTTCTTCAAATTTGGGAAAGAATTACTCATATTTTTTTGCAAAAGGGGAAGAAAAAACTTGGATGTAAACTAAATTTTAGGGGAAAACTGCATGATTTTAAAGGATTATCCTGTGGGGAAGACGCCTGTTAAAAGCGCCTGTTATAGAAGGAAAATAGCTCTGTAGAATGTCAATTATCCTTTTAAAAGTCTTGTTATAATTGTGTTATTTGGTCTCAGGTAAGTTAACTTTATTTGCAAATTAAATATTAACTTATTTTAAGTTCATTAAAGAGGGATCTTATATAGTCAGTACCCCATTTACCGATGTTATCCAAATAACGGTGTATCTTAAAATATCCGTTATATATACACTCCAAATTCACATTCTGAATTTAGCTTCACCGTTATCTAGTACTACTTATATATGTTTAAAGAGTCTCATATTTACCAAATCACTGGCAACAGCTAGGGCAGAAACAAAATTACTTTCTGCATAAGTTGTAAAAGTTCAGCTGCAGAGGGAACTAGATTCTATATTGGACTTCTGTCTTCATTAGATCTGATAACTGCCACCCCCTACAGGGATCCTTTCTAATATAGCTCCCGGAGAGCTGTATCTGCAAAAAGCTTTTGTATACAGCTCCCTGTGAAACTCTATTCAATTCAAGTGTATCTCCTGTTCTAAAATTAGAAGCTGTATTCTGAGTAGCAGTTGCTTTTCCAGAATAAAAATCCCAAATTGTCTGATGCAGGATAAAGTTAATTAATTTTTGATTCATGATATTTTTTTTTAAATATAAAGACATGACAAGGAAATTTGCATGTATGAATCGGAGCAATAGGCTATTCGCCAATGCCTGTGGGTTTGTTGGCCTGTCATTCATGTACACAGTGTTTGGACAGATTTCATTAAAGCAGCTGTTAATGGATTATTGAAAATTTACAATAGACAATTTACAATTAGCCGGAATAGACAATTGTGTTAAAGTTTACTAGCTTAAATAGACATTATCTAAGGTTCTGGCTGTAACTGGGTTAGCGTAAAGACTGTGTACATGCCCAGATCATTTGACATTTTGATGTTGTCTCTGTTCATATGGGGTTAAATGCTGTATTCCGAGGAAAAGGAGTATTGTTGGTTAAAATAATGAACAAACAAGTCACTTGTGCTGCTCGCAATAGTTCCCTACTGGTTGGATATTTAAAATGACTGGTTGGAGAAATCCTTAAATTTGGAATTGTCCAGGCTATCAGTCAGATAGAACTTCCCTGAAGGATTATATTCGAAATATGTGACATAGCTTACAAAACGATAATATAACACTGTGCACTAGCTGTTCAAGGGACGGGGGAAGATAGCATGCGCCCCCTCGAAGTTCTCGATCATATATAGACATAAAATACCATTAATTAATTAATTCATTCATTTAATGAAATAGCATTCAATTATTCAGTTCATAAATATTCAACCCCTAGTTTGAAAACCCGGATCCGCCCCTTCTGTATATATGATAATTACTAACAGGACTCATTGTTGGTATTACAATACTATCATTATCAGTGACATTATGGCAAATTTGCAAATTTTAACACATACATTGCATGGTGAGGGGAATATAAAATGGTATTACGCTGAATTATTGATTTATTTCTTAAATTCAAACACATGCATGGACGCGAACGTCATAGAAAACACTTCCTTTTTATTTCTAAGAATTTAAGAGAAATGAAATACTGGGAATTATGTAGCAACAACATATCTTAAAAACATTTTTTGTATTAAAATTATTAATTTTCTTTGATAAAATAAGTACATGCATAAATATCAATAATCTTATGATAAGATTTTTTATTGTAAGACGGGGGAAGGTAGCGTGCATGGCGCCCCCCCCCCCCCCCCCTCAAAGTTCTTGATCATATATAGACATAAAATACCATCAATTAATTAATTCATTTAATGAAATAGCATTCAATTATTTAGCTCCCAAATATTACGCTCCCTAGTTTGAAAACCTGGATCCGCCCCTTTTGCATAATTATATGATAATTACTAATAGGACTCATTGTTGGTATTACAATGCTATCATTATCAGTGACATCATGGCGAATTTGCACATTTTAACACATATATTGCATGGTGAGGGGAATATAAAATGGTATTACGCTGAATTATTGATTTATTTCTTAAATTCAAACACATGCATGGACGCGAACGTCATAGAAAACACTTCCTTTTTATTTTTAAGAATTTAAGAGAAATGAAAAACCGGAAATTCTGTAGCAACAACATATCTTAAAAACATTTTTTTAAATAAAAATTATTAATTTTTTGCCATGGAAATTTTGCCATGGTAATATTTTAAAAATTCATATTTATTGATCAAAACCATAATAATTGTGTTATTTATGATACCTACACACCCTTACATAGTGTTTCTTTAGATAATAAAAAAAATTTTGCCATGGCAAAAAGGTTGATTCTTTTGCCATGGCAAGGCCATGGTGGCCATGGCAAGACATTTTGCCATGGCAAAATACCGATTTGCCATGGCAAAACGCCTTTTGCCACGGCAAAGACAGTTTTTCTTTGCATTTTTCAAGAAAACTAGTAAAGATAGAAACATGGGACTTACAATTTTTTAATAAGTAACTAAATGCTGCAATTTAATAATGTTTTTGTTTGTCAAAAACGCGTAAAAGTGGGGGCTGTATTTGCCAAAGACCAGCGCGGCAAAAACAAACCGGCGGAGGTTCAGGCTGATAAAAATATAGTTTTAAAATCAATTTTCTACTTCACAATGCGCAGATGTTTGAAATAAACGTCATTCTTTTAAAAAAAAGTCATTGATTATGCAGAACAAAATGACCTCTGAATAAAGACCACCTGATAATTAAGGTCACTTAATGTCTTTCTCAAGGGTGGCCTTTGTTCATAGGTCCATCTGTAAAGTTTTATTCTACTCACTGTTTGCCAAACTTTTGTTACATGTATGATTTCATGAATTGTACATTCATGAATTATTTTGAGTGCTTGTGTCACTGTTGTCTGTGTGATTTCTCCACCAGCTTGTATGATGACAAAATTTCAGTGCCTAATTATGCTTGCCCCTTATTCATTATCCAGTGATGAAAAGCATAGAAAGAGGGTCTTCTTTCTGAGTTCGAAACCTACCTGTGACATAATTTTACATGTCGAGGGTTAAACGCAACAGTGTCGTAACTCATACTGGAATAAGAACAAGTTACGACAGTGTTGCGCTGAACCCTCGATGTGAGGAAGCAGTCTAGTTTACTATAGGAAGGTCAGAGGTCTTGTCCAGGTTTGTACCAGAGGCCTTCCTTGTTTGTAAAACCTGGAAAAGTCACTAAATGACCATGGCTGTTGGTGCAATGTTCAACCCAAGTAAAAAAATGCATAGAAATTTTAGGGTTACCCACAGTTCTATTGATATTTTCTTGATATTTTCAATAGTGATCACCTCTTCACACTAACACTTTCATACAGAGATAGATTAGTGTAGTTACATTGTATAACATGTTCTTATGATATCACATGTTTATCTTTTAGGGTTACCTAATACATTTGGTGAATATGACGAGACACCAGAAATGATGGCATCTCACTTAAAGGTTAGTTTGTGCATATGAACTCATTACCATCATTTTGTATCAATGTTTCCTAAGTGATTAATTTACATGTGTCTACTGTAAACATCCTATTTAATGCCTCTAGGGTGTAACGTTTTTTAAAAGGGGTGTGTTTATTAAAGGCTGTTTTGTAGTGAAATTGATCATTAATAAACTCAATGCAAGGGCCATGTAAATGCCAAAGGACCACTCTTGGACAATTGTAAAATAACTTTGCACAACCAAGTCAAGGTCATGTCAGCAATGGCTAACTCATAGTCCTGTGTACAGCTGAAGTGGGGGAGACATATGTTTTCGTTCCGAAAACGAACATCAAGTTTTTACATGTTCTTACAATGAATGTGAAAATTATACAGATTTTAATTGATCAGCTGTTAATCTTGTCACACTGAAAATCTGTATGAATTTAAATTGCTACAGCCTCGTAACAAATTTATTTCAGGAATTTGCCAGTGCTGGTCTGGTGAACATTGTTGGTGGATGCTGTGGTACCACTCCAGATCACATCAAGTAAGATTTGTTCTTGTATTTTTGTCCTGTCAATTTTATTCATGGGGGGGGAGGCTAGTGTGTTGTGGGGATGGTATATAATGGTGAATATAGCCAAATCAATGTTTAGCCAGCTTTAAGGATAGCATGGATTGTTATTCCTGTCTGACATAAAATGGTGAATGTATCATGTTAGTTCGATAATTGGAGAAAAAAAACAAGACATAATCCCCACCCAGAAATCAGCATCTTTTTTTGTTAAAAATTTGTGTCATGCTACTTATTGTCACTACTGCTTTCTGTATCATAAAATAACTGTCAGTATATATTAAATCATGCAGTGTGTATAATTATTTGCTGATAAGTCTTGTAGATAAATATTTAAAAAATTCATACTTTCATACTTTGCCTAACTAGCGACAGTTCAGACAGTGTATAATTCACAATTGCAGGGCAATTAAAGATGCAGTAGAAGTATTCCCACCAAGAATACCACCATCATCATTAAATGAAAATTATATGTTACTTTCTGGGCTAGAACCGATGAATATAGGACCATACACTAACTTTGTTAACATTGGAGAAAGATGTAATGTGGCTGGTTCCAGGATGTTTGCCCGGTTAGTCACTACTGGAAATTATGATGTAAGTCATTCTATTGACACATTCCTACATACCACATATTTTGACAAGTTTACAGTGTGACTTTCAGTATTGGATTTTAACTGACCTGAGCTTGAAGTCCTCATGGTGAGATATAGATAAAACCCTGTCTGTCAGGACATGCGCCGTGTGACACGTGTTGTCAACGATTGTTTCAAATTAAGTCTTCTGTGAAACCGCTGGGCCAGCTTCAGTCAAACTTCATGGGAATGATCCTTGGATGATCCACTGCTAAGATTTTACCTTGGGTCTCAATTGGTGTTCTTCATGAAATATTGATTATTCAGAGAATATGTTTCTTGTGTTCATTTGATACAGTAATTTCAGCGAAAGATTATTCCTTACGAAACTTAACTTCTATTTGCATAATGTTTTAAATAATTGTCAGTATTTTCGATCAAAGTGGAAAACCTTAGTGAAAAATGTATTGTTAAGATTGGATTTCTGATGAAAATACTTCAGTAATATAGGCAAGTGATAAATGTCTGGAAGGATTAACTTCCTTTCTTATTTAATTTTAAATGACTGTCTTGTTTCAGGAAGCACTGTCCATTGCCAAGGTCCAAGTAGAAAATGGGGCACAGGTTCTGGACATCAATATGGATGAAGGAATGTTGGATGGTATCACTGCTATGACGAAGTTTGTTAATCTTATTTCCTCGGAACCTGACATTGCTAAAGTGCCATTGTGTGTTGATTCATCTAATTTTGCTGTAATTGAAGCCGGGCTTAAGTGTACACAGGGAAAGTGTATAGTTAATAGTATCAGTTTGAAAGATGGTGAAAAAGACTTCCTTGACAAAGCTAGAAAAATAAAACAATATGGTGCTGCTGTAATGGTTATGGCGTTGGATGAACAGGGTCAGGTAATTGATGCAAATTTCTGAATATTCTAAGTTATTATCATATTTGTTGATAAGTTTATTACCTTTATTTTGTCCCATTTACCCAATTATAAATTTTGATATGTAGAGATATTGTATGTAAAATTGTGTTTGTGTTACATTGATAAAAAAGATTTACTATGGATGCATTTGTTAGGGACAAATTAAGCAAAATCAAGAAATTTGAATGGAATCAAGTTTATTCTGATATGGTATAATTCGTTTTTATCCTTTTTATATAACTTAGAATAATTTCAGTTTTGGTTGTTTGATAAGAGATTTAATTACAGCTGTTAAGTTCAATAGTGCAATAAACTGCTAAATCTAACTTCTGTTATGAATTTGTTTTAAAAAAAAACGGTACCATAGGATTCCAAATAGTGAGAGTTCATCTTAGTATGAAATGTTTGAATAAAGATGTTTGTGTCTCTATAGGCAACAGACGCAGCTCGCAAAGTTGAAATATGTACCAGATCCTATAATTTGCTAGTGAACAAAGTGGGCTTTAACCAGAATGACATCATATTTGATCCAAACATTCTCACCATAGCAACAGGAATGGAGGAGCATGATAGATATGGTGTGGAATTTATTGAAGCTACTAAGCTTATTAAGGTTTGTATGTGGAGTTTTATAATTATTTTATTATTTAGCTGTCTGTTGCCTCTATTTTATAGAATTCAGCCCCCTTTGTGACTGGTCACAGAGATATCAAAGTTGTTCTGAAAATATATAAAGCTATATTTAACAAGAAATTCTACAAAAATTTCAAGTAGTTAATTCATAACTTTAGAGTGTTCTCTCAGAAGAGTTTTAAAGAAAATTGTCTCTGTAATTTAACAAACATGACTGGTACAAGTTATTTATGATAATGCTTTGTACAGGTGGATTTCCCTGACAAGCCGCATGACATGTTAATGGAGCCTAGAAAACCCTTCTATTTAATTTGTATCACTCTTCAATATGAATGAATGCGACTGGCCACGGAAACCCACCAATAGCAGCTATATTTACCAAAACTGACAAACAATTTGAAAACCTTAGGCATTAATTTATTGCTTTAATATATCAGACAAGGGGAGTAATTTAAAACATATTGCCATCTAATGGCCGTGGCAAGCGACTCCTAGGTTATTCCAAGTGAGTCGATACTCGCGGGGCACGGACATGCATGTGTTTGCTAATTGAATCAGTCTTGAGTCGGGATAGACATTATGCAGTGGACAGCTTGTCCATATAGGATGAGGGGTAGCTTACCCCAGCGTTATAGCTTATACCAGTAGCCAGCTTGGCTAAATAATATGAGGGATAGCTTATCCCAGCGATGTAACTTTACACTAAATTTGTCTATCCCTTAAGGTTAATCTTGGGTAACATAATCAACCTTGATTCAGACCCAAAATTTCTTAAGCTCGAGATTCGCCAAGCAGCTTGCTTTGTAATGGGCAAAACCGAGTGACTATTTTAATTGGATATAAATATGTAACATGGAATCTTGATGACTTTGAGTGTCTGAGTTGAGTTTCATAAGCTGTCATCCCCAACGACCCAAAGCTCAAGAAACCAAATAATTTAGTGAAATTACAAATTCATGAATAATTTGTCTAATTATATAGACTTAATGAAAAGCAGTACATGCATGCCCGTACCCCGCAAGAATTTTTCCGCCACTAAAGGCAGCATGCCTTTTCCCCAAAAATTTCTTGTAGACCCGAGACAGGGACCAGATCAGATGTTACATTGATGAACTAAATAAAGCTGGTTGATTACTAGTATATATAAATAATGGAATAGAACCTAGGAGGAATTATAACCTTCCCCTAAAAGTGATAATAATGATAATACTTATATCTTATTAAGGCTAATAGGTTCAATGGGTTAAGCTTTTGATACTCTGCCAGCTGGTCTCTGTGTTTAATTTGCATTTTGTTAAGTTTTACCCATTATGTCAATTTATTGAAAGTGTTTCTGTTTCGTTCCTGGATACCATCCCAGTACAAACCAATGTCTGATAAATGAACACCATTAGGTCTATAAAATCTGGGGTTTTCACATAATTACATATTTGATTCAATAATCAATCCTCTTGATTAACCACCACCCCTATTAATCTGTTTCCTTTTGTTCCATAGTAATGCTAACTTAACTGTGTTATTTGGTTCTCCTTTTAATTGTTGTAATATATCTACCTAGACTAGTTTTACAGCAGAGGAAGCCCGTTTTAAGTAGGAAAATCCTAGGGCTGTAGATTATTTGGCATGAGCGATCCGATTCACGATTCAGCTCAGCTTTTTGTTATTACTCATCTAATACTTATCACTGCAGTTTTGGATGCTTAATTTAAGAAATGTAATTTTATTTGAGCAATAATGAAATAAATCCATATGAACTGGTTCTGTGGCATGAATTTATGTACTATCTTTCAATTAACGGAATAACTATGTACTAGCATAAATTTCTGGTTAAAGCTCATGAACCCTTTTAAAAGTCCTGTTAGACCTCTTAGCAAACAGGATAGGCCCTGATGAGACATAGTAAACAAACAAGATTGCGATCCACAAATTTCATTAATGACGATTATTCGTACTCGATTTTCAATTTGATTCGTGGTTATCCAATTACTTAAATACTAGCCCCAGCCCCAGAAAATCCCTCGGACACCAACTCTAAAATTTCTTTTGTTGGTACACTCATTGAGTTGTTTCCACCTACATTAATGATGGTTTCTGATGCCTGCTTCAAAAACGCATTTAATTATGTCTCACCGAGAAATACCTCTTATACCCCAGCATGCAATAATTGATCTTTGTTCCAGCTCCTTTCTGTGTGCTCTTTTCACGGCCCAATGAAGGGTGGATTAACCCATTATCCAAGTATGTATTTAAATGTGCAGTGATGTAGTTGTATGAACTTTCTCCATACTGTTGTATATAAGAAAGTCTATAATAGCAATTATTTCAGTATAAGTGAGGCTTTCCATGACTTTTTATCAGAATGGTCCAAGTATTACATTAAAGTATATATGTTTTATTAGCTTCTGAACCCCATCTGCCAGGTTTCATTATGCAGTCATGGGGTATACCATTTTCTTATTTCTAATTCAGTTGCTCGGCCAACTCTTAAACTATGTTTTTGATATATTCAACTGATACCATTCAACACTGCTGACCATTGCTATCTTGTCAAAACGGACATACACGTAACAGTCGAAAGTCATTATATGAAATCGCTTATATCGAATTAAAGATAAAGTCCCGATTTTTTCCTTCTTATTACATATTAAAAAAACGCACGTATATCGAATTCGAGGTTCTCGATATTTTTATATATCGAAGTAGATTTTCGGTCTGAACCAAATATTTTCAACTATAAAGTGACCATCTATGTCGAACCAATTATGTTGCCAACTTACAAAAGAAATGTTCGCACCTTTTCCGCAAACAAACACCTACAATTTAAAATTGATATTTAATTATTGACAGCTGTATAAACATACTAGTGTCCATTCTCACGATTATAAAACTGATACAAACTTTTCGTTGATGAAACAAATTATTATTAATGCTGCTATATGCTCATTTAAAACTATCTTATGCATAATTATGTATATAGCAAATTAAATGTATCGAAAGTACCCGTATAAGTACCAGTATAAATGCCATATTCTTATAACCCGTTACAATCCCGTACACTAAATAACACGATTACGTTATTATTACGACACACTGACTTGAGCTCTAAAATGTAAACACGGGTATCGATATTCCTATATCGAAGTTCATTTATATCGAAGTATTTTGGCAAGTCCCACAAACTTCGATATAACGAGTTTTGACTGTATTGGCATGACCAAAGAATGGACCATTAAAATTAAGGAAGTCTGACTAATAAATATTTCTGTATCTACTGGGCATCTTGCTTTGTCTTTGTTTTTAATGTATTTTATCTAAATAGGCATAGGCTGTTGGTTTGCAAATACGACCTGATTCTCTCACTCTGAATATAGCCCAAAATTTGGACATGGTACAGGCTGTTTGGAGGACTTTTCTTCAGAATATTATTTAATAAAAAAGTCATGCTACAGTAGTATTAAAAGTATCAGATGAATTGCCTGAATTCTTACACAATGTTATGAACAGCCCTATTTTCCCTGGCTACCCGGTACATGTACTTAACATACATTTATTACAAAATTGGGTAGTCGAGCTTGTTATGTGGTTTGCTAGGTTTCTAATGAGGATGTGATTTGTAAATCAGCTTGTGGAGCCAAGTGTCTGCATTTGTTTGTCAATGATTCAATTTTTGAATCCAAAATGGAATTGTTTATGCCTTTAATAGGAGTAAAATGTTAAATTTCAGACACTTTATTGTTAGACCTCCAATTATTCAATCAGACTTTGATGTTTACGTGTTAATGGCTTGTGTGCTACTCACATTAAATATTATCATAGCGAACTTTTATTCGTCACTTATTATGTCATTATTTATTTCTTTTCTTTTTTCTTTTTTATCTATTATTATTATTTATTTTTTCATTTTTTTATTCTAAGTTTTCCCCCATCTTTGTATTGTAACAAGGATTTGAAATTTCTAGTGCAGTTATGTCCCTTGTACAACCTAGTTAGTGTCACATCACCATTTTCCTTGTTCTTCAAGGCCTTGGAATATTTCCCAGAGTCTAAACCTAGCCCCCATGGGCCATCTTGTGTGAATATATTTGCATACTTCATTATAATGCAAATATCTATCATTGAATATAACTGATATGCCATTGAACGCTTTGAGAAATTAAAGCCACATTTTCAAGTCCGCTTTATGTTTTTGTTAACCTACATTTAAGTTTATTAGGTGTCTACAAAATGGACAAACTACTCACTGCCAGGACTTGCTCTGTATTAGCTAGAGATTCAATGAGCCAATGAGGGATAACATTGAGTATATATAAGCGTTTCTTAACTTAATACCTACTTATTTTTCTTATCTAATTTATCCATTAATATTTTAACTTCCTTTTTGGTTGAATCTAATTCAAGGATAAGATATATTATTACATTTGGCCCTTTGGTTTTCTGGTGCTAAAATTACACCTAGTACATTCATAAATCTGGAAAACAAAACTTCATCATCATATTATGTGATTCCTTCTTTCTCTCTTATTATTTGAAAGCCAATGGACACATAGCAACATACAGTAACGTTACTGCAAACAGATTTTTTATCTTTAATAAATGTGGACAGTAGTTTAGTATCAGTGATATACTGTATATGCATTTCCCCCGATTTACCCCCCCCCCCCCTAAGAAATCATCCAAATTGTTGATTATATATATAATACCTATGGTATGTTGATTATTTTTCATATATATAGTTACCCGTGCTCTTTAATAAAAGCTTGTCACAAAATTAATTCGACGACTGCAAAAGGCAAAGCTAAGTGAAATATTGTGTATCAAATTTCAATCCAAGAGTTCAAAATCTTTAGGGCAATTAATATACTGGACAGAGCAGGGTGCTGAATCCATTGATTCATTAATTGAATAACCTGCTGGTTATGATAAATGGTGAATTAACCTGACTTCATTTGGTCCTTTCTTCAGGACAAATTGGTAAACTACAAAGTTTTGTTCGTTAAATTGGCCAGCAACTCTACCTGATACTTTTTCTGTGTAATTTGATTCTATTGCCACTCTTTGTCCTAAATAATCAAGCATAATGCCAAACTTAAAACTTCTTGAAGGTAATTTGATTTTCTTTGTCATGCAATTTTCATTATTGTACTATTTGCTTAATATTTATTGGTGAATTTATTATACACCGATCATATATAATTAACTTAAATGTAATTTTAAACTTGTAATTATTTTTTGTTTACTGTATCATCCAGACAGTTGTTGACTTTTTGTTTTTATGTTGGGTTACCTCATTATTGGTTAGTTTGATATAGGCGTTATGGGTTAACTTATGGAATATATTATAGAGAAGGTAATAACTCATTATCCCCATTGCACCCTGACAGATTGAACAAATGCGCTTTTATCTGCTGGTAATTATGAACCATTGACATCCACTTGCTCTGTTATAGTGTAGACAATTATTATTGTTATTATATACAAGTTGTTATATATACAAATATACATATATGTGTTAATATACTGTGGCATAATTAAAGTAAAGAGCATATCCGTCTACTGCAAGTTCGATGATGTAAATACTGGTTTGGTCTAGAAACTCATTTTACATTGATCCTATACCTATAGACCGTGATGCATATATCTCGTTTAATTCAATAGCTCCTTTCAAAGTGAGGATAAATTGGTTTGCGTAGGCGTGAGGGGAACGGCCAGATCGTCTGGAATGGTCCGGATAATTCGGGCGTTAGCCTGAACATCATTTCCGGAAGTTAAATTTACCGCTAAATTTGCCGGTGTTTACATACAATTATCAATGGAGTTCAATACTACTTACAAAGTAGGGTTGTGCATGGTACTGGATGCCTGCGCTTCATTCGAAGCGTGGCTTCGTTCCCTGTCAGAAATATGCCATTCCTGAGAATGCCTCAATATTTCTTCAAAGTCAATAAAGGTAAATTTTCACCGACAATCATCTCGTTCCTCCTCAGATGAATCACACGACCTGTCACCTGTCCTTCTGCTCTCCTCTTTGTGCTTCTACCTGACATCCATGTATATTGTTCACTTTGAAGATGTCTGTTCGCTTTGAACGCCAGTTTAAAAAGACCGCTGCACCACGTGGTCACTCCTTTTATACCCCGGACAAAGCTGTCCGAATATGGTTCCGTTACTACGGTAACATTTCAGTCAGCCATTAAACAAAGCCCCCAAAATAACAGCAATTATATTTTAAGATAATAATTGATATTATCAGAATAAAGTGTTCCCTGACATTTATTTATTTTTCTAGCGCATAAATTTATAACTGATCCTAATTTCTATAGGAAACTTTACCAGGAGCAAGAGTTAGTGGAGGTGTGTCTAACCTCTCATTTTCATTCCGTGGTATGGAAGCTGTACGTGAGGCCATGCACAGTGTGTTTCTGTATCATGCAATCAAGGTAAGTTGGTACTTTCTTCAGTTCCAAGTGCCCATTTTATAGACGTGTATTAGCTAAGATTGCAGTTATTAAACAGTGATTTTTTTTCAGGATTTTGTGAAAGGTCCTGTTCTGTCAAAATTGTGAAAAAATCTTAAAGTGTAAGTGTATGGATATATTGGCGATATTTATTTCCCGATACATCAATACTGTTAATATGCAAAACTGAATCAATGATAGCTCTATTTGATAGTTGTAATCTGATTCACCAGCAATGTGTTTGTTATTTAGCTAAGCATTAATCCCTATGAAATCCTTTGTATTGTATGATTTTAAACTTCAGGCTGGTATGGATATGGGGATAGTAAATGCTGGCTGTCTACCAGTCTATGATGATATAGGGGCCAAGCTGTTAGAACTATGTGAGAGTCTACTCTGGGCTAAAGATCCAGAAGGTACAGACAAGCTATTGGCTTATGCTCAGGTAACTTAATTTTTACTGTTGATTGCAAGGATTTATACTGATATTTTTATACACAAACGAAGTTTGAGAGTGGTTATATTGGAGTCGGTCTTTGGTCGGTTAGGCCATCCGTCCACATAAATGTTTGTGGAGCGAACTACTTCCACATTTTTTAAGCGATTGCAATGAAACTGAAATATGTTATCACCTCAAGTGTAGATGTGCAAGACACAATTTTTATGCCCAGCAATTCGCTCATTGCAGAGTTATGTCCCCTTGAACTTAGCCGTTTACTGTACTATTGCATTTTAAGTGTCAAAAGCAGCGGCGGGGTATTAGTCACCTCTGTGACAGCTCTAGTTGATAATGTTTTGTAGCAGCGAAATATATAGTATTTGTATATATAAATTGGCTGTAATGTTAACTGCCGATCAACTCAGTTGGTAGAGCATCTGACTTGCAAGCAAGAGGTCGCAACTTCAAGCCCCTGTATTGGGTACATTATTTTCCTCATCCTATTATAGTTTGTATATTTTATAAAAGGAAACTAATAAATGTAAAGAGAGTTATCCTGACATTACAATTATGAAGTATGGCGTTTTTTGATTTAGCAGAAACATGCTGTAAGGTATGAGTTTATATTTCAGTCATTAGGTAAGGATGCTAAGAAAGCTGCAGTTAGTGATGAATGGAGGAATAATGATGTAGAGGAGAGATTATCCTATTCTCTTATTAAGGTATAGTAGTTAAGTAGTCCAAATATGTTTGTATGACTCATTAAAAAAGATATGAAGGGGTACAGGTGTGTGTGAGGGGGTAAGCCCATTCTCCAATTGTTCTATTTTAGAACTCCTGGTTGTATTCTGTTCTGTGATAAAAGCTTCTGATCAAGGACCTAACTGCCATTAAGTTCTTTACAGAATGCACTAGTTTTGTTGGTTAATTTTGATTATTATACCCCCAGATATGAAATATATGGGGGCTATATTGGATTCACGCTTGACGGTCGGTCGGTCCGTTCGTGCGTCTGTAGACACAATTTGTCCGGAGAATTTCTCAGCAACTACTTATAGGATTTCAATGAAACTTCACAGAAGTGATCAGTAGTAAGCCTTGTTGTGCTAGCTTAAAGCATTTTTCGTTCGGATTAATTTTCACTGAGTTATGCCCCTTTGTTGTTTTTATTCAGTATATACAATAGGCAAATTTTGTCTGGACAATTTCTCAGCAATTACTCACAGGATCTCAATGAAACTTCACAGAAGTGATCAGTAGTAAGCCTAGTTGTGCATGCTTAAAGCAATTGTCGTTTGGATTAATTATCACTGAGCTATACCCCTTTGTTGTTTTTATACAGTATATACAATAGGCAAATTTTGTCCGGACAATTTCTCAGCAATTACTCACAGGATCTCAATGAAACTTCACAGAAGTGATCAGTAGTTAGCCTAGTTGTGCATGCTTAAAGTATTTTTCGTTCGGATTAATTTTCACTGAGTTATAGCCCTTTGTTGTTTTCATACAGTATATACAATAGGCAAATTTTGTCAGGACAATTTCTCAGCAACTACTCACAGGATTTCAACGAAACTTCAAAGAAGTAATAAGTAGTTAGCCTAGTTGTGCATGCTTAAATCATTTTTCATTTGGATTGATTTTCATTGAGTTATAGCCCTTTGTCTTTTTCTACAGTATATACAATAGGCAAATTTTGTCCTGACTAATTCTCATTGACTACTGCCAGGAATTCTATAAAACTTCTCAGAAGTGATAAGTAGTCAGCCTAGTTGTGCATGCATTAAGCTTGTCTTGGTTGGTTAAATTTTCACTGAGTTATGGCCCTTTGTTGTTTTTTATACAGTGTATATACAATATCTCAGTAACTACTCATAGGAATTCAATGAAACTTCACAGAAGTTATAAAAAGTAAGCCAAGTTGTGCATGCAATAACCAGGTTTTGTTTGGATTAATTTTCACTGAGTTATGGCCCTTTGTTTTATACAATTAGGTAAATTTTGCCCGTACCATATCTCAGCAACTTAGTAACATGCAGGAATTCAGTGAAACTTCTTAGAAGTGATAAGTAGTTTGCCAAGTTGTGCATGTCCACAATAGGTTTTGCCCAAGTAAATTTTAATGAGTTATGGCCCTTTTTTATAATTTTTTATATAATGTATATTTTGAAACTGGTCAGGATATATCTAAGCAACAATTTGCAGGTATTAAAAAATGAAAATGCATTATATTTCCCTCTGTAAAATGTAACAACTGTGTCAAGGCCGCATCTGGGGGTATTCATCACCTTTAGTGATAGTTCTAGTTAGATATTACTTTCAGAAGAATAATTTATTATGTGTAGTCTGTCAGGTATTTCCGAAAATTTGAAAATCACATACACCTGGTACAGCAGAAGTATTAGACTGTTTTACTGTGTAGTTCTAATGGTATTTTTGCAGATTAAGTTGAGTTGATGTTTTCAAGCCTATAGCATTCATTAAATTTCATTTTCAAGCCTGCTATAGTTATGATGTTTGTTGCAGGGTATTGACAAATATGTGATAGAGGACACAGAGGAAGCCAGACTTGACTCTCAGAAATATCCACGTCCATTAAATGTGATAGAAGGACCGTTAATGAAGGTATGTTTAGTTTGAAGATTCCCCTTTTTGTCAAGCCCACTTGTGGTGAGCAAGCTTGATGTAGTGGCAACAATGACAGTTGATGTTTGGTATATGTGCATCGGTCTGTGTGGATTATGCTATGATCTATATGTGTCGCTCAAAGGTCAATGTCCCACTTTGAGGTCAAATGTCAAAAATTGGTCTAGAACAGCCTTTTCGGATCATTATAATATACTTCTTCATCTCTTGACAAAAACTGAAATGATTTCGAAAACAGCACTGGTGAAAAAATCAAAAAGTAAAAAAAAGATATGTTTGTGAAATGTCGAAACTTGTATGTATTGAAACTCGAAACATTGTATATTACAAGTTTTCTCTGTGCTATATCATCTTTAACCTAGACACTCGATTACAGGGTATGAGTATTGTTGGTGATTTATTCGGTGCTGGAAAAATGTTTTTACCACAAGTAATAAAGTCAGCTCGTGTGATGAAGAAAGCTGTTGGACATTTAATTCCTTTTATGGAGGCTGAGACGGAAAAGAGAATGCAAGAAAGTGGAGTTGCAGAGCCGGTCAGTATATGTCTATGAGTACTGTATTATAAAAGTACAAATGTATGATCAAAAGTGTTAAGTTTCAGAGTTGGTCAGTATTGTCTGTGGTTCTCGTGTTCTTGTATTGATATGAGAATGAACAAGAAAATGGAGATATAAGAAGTCAAATATGATATTTATCAAAGTAGATAGGAATTAGCTTGATTAATAGATCTGATGGATTCACAGCTTGTTAGCTCACCTGAGAGTTCACTGTAACAGTGTTGTACTATAACTGGCTATAAAATCTTCAATTTTGTTTCCTATTTACAGGAATCTGCTTATGTTGGCACTGTTGTCTTGGCATCTGTGAAAGGTGATGTGCACGACATTGGCAAGAATATTGTAGCTTTTGTTTTAGGCTGTAACAATTTCAAGTAAGTACTCTACATACAGCTCTAAAAGTTAGCTGACAAAGTACCTGCCTCTTTCTTCCTATTATTGTGCGGGGCCTTTTGGAGGAATTGTCACACAGGAATTTTATCAAAAGTTGTATTGTCTGGTACATTCTATTTGGTGGTTTTAGACTGACAACTAAGCTTCTATCCACTACCAGTTCTCATGTTGACAGTGTTCATGTTAGATTATGGGATAACTTTATCTTGAGAAGTAAGTTTTGTTGTATTTGGTAATGTTTAGATTGGGGGGAACCTAGCTTGCAGAAGATTGATGGTTTTACCCAGGTTCTATCTAGGGTCTTCTTAATGCACGGTTGAAAGGTTGCCTGTTGACCCTGACAGGCAGTGTGACAGTGTGCCCCTAAAAAAGGTTAAGATTGGTAATGCAGATTTTTCAGCAATCTAATATTATTATGTATTTTATGCCATTCTTCTGTTGTTTTCAGGGTTATTGATTTAGGAGTTATGACACCTTGTGAGAAAATTCTTCAGACTGCAATTGAGGAAAATGCTGGTAAATATAATACTGTCAAACTCATAAACAAAGGCCAGAAACACAACTATTTCAATGACATAAAACAAACATAAAACATTAAGAGGAAGACAAGATTTTAATGCAAAGACTATTTAGTTTAACTAATAATTTTTTACTATACATTACATTATCAGTTTTTCTGGCACCCCCCCCCCCCCCCCCCCCAATCTGAATTAAGTGGTAGACTACCAGATTTTGTTGAAAAACATACTTTAAATACCAAAATATTCGGAATGCTACTAAATTTTGCAAGGGAGATAACCTAATTTCTGAAAGGCCTATACCTGCCCCTAATATGAATGAAAATGGATCAGTTGCTTTACTTTCTCTAAGTATGCATGTGAAGAAAAAAAATGTCAGAACACTTGTTTTTGACAATATCTATCACATGCTTGAGTATTTTGGCAAAGATTGCTGTTATTATGGAATAAACCTTTATTTAGCGTTGTGGTACTGAAACCGAAAGGGAATCCTCGGGCTATTTTTAGAAATTAATACATACTTTCATGAGTTGCGCAGCGCCATCTGTGTAAACAACGGAACGCGATGTCTGACAGTTCGAGCACGGTAAGTAAAAAATCCTTTTTAATGTATATTCTTTATAAATATTAGGTTGTACTTAAGTATTTCAGTATATTTGCTTGATTTATGAATATATGATACCACCAACGTATAGTTTTCGTGCATTTACATAGTTTTTTAAGTCTAGTGATGCTGCGCTCTGCGCTCTCAACCATTTCAGCCTTCAGGGATCGTCTCAAATACATTAAACAATAAAAAATAATCGTAGAAAATTATTGATAGATCAATGAACATGAAACAGTTTCATTCCCTGCTGGTACATTTTTAACATTCACCTGCGTAACTTGTATTATAATCAATAAAAAAATATAAAAATGAAGCAGACGATGTCTTGTCAAATCGTAACCTTACCATTTCGTAACCGCCAATATTGCACGTTTCTTAACCGATCAATTGGTCATTAATAAATGTCAAGGTTACGAATTAATCGTAATATTCTGCGTATATAGGTATTTTTGGTTTGAAAAAACTGTTTTGTGATGGTGTATCTGGTGGATAAGCGCTCCATACAATCAATGCATTGACTTATTCACCCTTTCGTCAATTATGTCATGATGACTTTCAGCCAAGTGAAAATGTATGAAATATGTTTGTAGAGCACTACTGGCGAGTATGATTTCCTACCAAGAGGGAGAGGTAGAGGCCGAAGTACAAGTCGAGTAACAGGACGTCGTGGTAGAGGGGTGCGTGGGAGGAGGGTTCAGCGTGGAGGCCGGCTAGAACCGGATAGAGTAAATATGTTGAGGCAGCTGAGAGAAGATAAGAAGAGAAATGCAAATGTAAATACATCTGGTTTTTTTCATCATGAGAAACTTCTATCTATCATAAACAAAGACTTATGTATAAAATAAGTCCTTGTCATAACATAATACTTTTTTTTTGTTTACATTGTGCTAAACTAGTATTCACAGGTATATATACTTGAGATAATCATATTAAAATATGAATCATGATAGATTAATTTAACTGTAATTTGTCTGTTCTTCTTTTAGTGTATAAATTACAATAATTGTAGTCTCAGTAATAATACTTAACTCATTCGCTGCTTGAGCTGATAATCAGCAGTATGTTGCCCTTAACCCATTAGCTACCTATGCACATGCTATGGTGCTTTGTAACATAGTGCTAAGGTAGACGGTTCACTCACACATCATCGTATTGGGTTGGGGAAGTCTCAGAACTGTACAAGATGTTTGTAATTTAAGAAACATTTTAATTAAATATCATAAATTAAGTACTTAGATTTCTTACTAGTTGTCTGTGACAAAATTTTGTAGGTACTTAGACTTCCCCCCAACCATTATTAATTTTTCATATCATCTCGTTGAGCATTTACAATGGATATGGTTGGTTAACAAGGCTCCCCTAGTGTGTAGGGACCTTGGGGCTCACCATAGCTGCTGAATGTATGCATTTCATTTTCAAATCACTTCATACCATTTCATATCATATCATTTTATATCATACCATTTCATATCATCTTGTGTTCCACAAGTGGCATACTTACAGAGGAACAGTGGTAGGTATTTGTATGGTCTTAACACTGACATGCTTGAAATAGGTCCAATATATGGTAAGAAAATAGGTCACTAGGTCGAAACCCATGAAAACTTATCACTGTAGATGTCGCAGTTTTTTTTTTTATTATCATCAAACCTAGTCATATTGACGTTATCTCTTTGTTTTTTTCTTCAAATAAATATAATGTCATATTGCATGTGTAGTGTGTAACTGTTCATAGAATTTTTTACATGAAAAGTATAATTACCTTTGTTACACTTAATATTAGGAAATTGTAAGTTATTTTGTCATCTATGTTTATATATAGGTCTACTTACCATATGGATATTAAATACAGATAACCGCGTTAGACTTTAATTCAGTGCTTATAGAAAATAACTGATTAATAATCGATTTTGTTAATGAACTAATTGATTAATAATCAATTAATCAAACAATTATTTTAATCATTATAAATCTAATATCTTACTGAACGTTATGAAATAATCATTGACTTATTCCATTACTTTTTCAAGTAATCGGCCTCCTTGTCTGCATGTATGTAAGGCAGCAAAAAGAGCAAAATAATATTTCTCATTGTCTGTGTCTTGTTATGTTAATTTTGAATGAACTGACAAAGATCAGACTAGTATAACTTTTGATGACAGGAGATGATAGACAGTTTGTGTGAAGATCAGACCAAAAAGATTTTAAAAGCAGTGGCTGAGAAGATGCCCTCTGTGGTATTAGATGTAGCGGAGGAGCTGTCTAAAACTCCAGATCCAGTATCAGTTGCTCCATCTAGGCAAGACATTTCATGGTGCGTTTGTAATCGCTGCCATGATATGCCTACAGACAGGGAGAAAGTGTGCTGTGGAATGCGCCCAGATCTTTGCAGCAGCATACAACCAGTATGTACATGTATGAGTAATTAATCATAAGTTGTAATTACATTAGTCAGTATGCAGTAACTTCTGACAAGAATATGGTGTAGACTGTTTGACGATCAAATAATATTTTTCTGTCAAATTACTTATAATTAAACAGAATCACAAATTAAGCCTGATGTACATTTATCTTGAAAATGCAAAACTGCTCAGTTTACAGGTAAGAATTTGGCATGAATAATCTTACATTCCAAGGTAGGAAAATATCAAATTTAACTGCTCGTTGCTGTATATCAGACATTTCAGAATTTTCAACAACTTTTGACCATTAGTATATTTCATTGTAGAGATGTTACAAATGACTCCATGGTTTACTTTACTGTGTAATTTGAATTTTTTTTAATAAGAATTTTCTTTCAGGAGATAGAGTTGGTGATACTAGAGCCACTGGCTATACAAATTAATCAGCTCTATAGGAATGATATTTTTGCTAGATTCACACATACGGAGGAGGACACACAGAAGGCCAAAAGGCATGCAGCTTACCGCATGTGGATACTGCTTGAGTATGGTAAATTGTCATATAAGGACAGAAGGATGATTCCCTCATGTGTGACCTGGGCAGTCAGACGGAAATACCCTGACCCAAATGGACACTATGTGGGATTTGATCTGTCTTGGTGATATCTCTTCTTTACTACTATTTGTTTATGTCAATATCTCTTATATGAAAGCTATCATTTATCTATGTCAACTGGTATCTGTTATAAACTATTATTTATTTATGCCAACTGATGTCTCTTATGTATTACTATTTATTTATGTCAATTGAGATCTATAATAAACTATTTATTTATGGCAACTGATATCTCTTACAAACTGCAAATTATTTACGTCAACTGATAACTCATAAATACTACTATTCATTTTTGTCAACTGATATCTCTTATGTACTTCCATTTGTTTAGGTCAACTGATATCTCTTATTTACTTCCATTTGTTTAGGTTAACTGATATCTCTTATGTACATCCATTTGTTTAGGTCAACTGATATCTCTTATGTTCTTCCATTTGTTTAGGTCAACTGATATCTCTTATGTACTTCCATTTGTTTAGGTCAACTGATGTCTCTTTTGTACTTCCATTTGTTTAGGTCAACTGATATCTCTTATGTACGTCCATTTGTTTAGGTCAACTGATATCTCTTATGTTCTTCCATTTGTTTAGGTCAACTGATATCTCTTATGTACTTCCATTTGTTTAGGTCAACTGATATCTCTTGTGTACGTCCATTTGTTTAGGTCAACTGATATCTCTTATGTTCTTCCATTTGTTTAGGTCAACTGATATCTCTTATATACGTCCATTTGTTTAGGTCAACTGATGTCTCTTTTGTACTTCCATTTGTTTAGGTCAACTGATATCTCTGGTATACTTTCTACTGTTTTTCCATTGTTGTTGTATTGATCATTTTAAAAATTTTAATTAAGTGTTGTGTATTGATATGAACCTAAAATGAATTAGTGTACATTTCAGTAGCCAATAAATAATTTTGATATATTAAATTTAAATTGATGTTAAAATGGTTTTGTGAATTTTTAACTATTTGATTCCACCAACATGTAATGGAAATAATTAATGAGCCTTGTCAATAGTCATGTGTTAGTATGTTTAACAAAGAGTAGTGCCAGGTCACAAGATAAGCCTGTCAAAGGGTTTGAGATAGTGTGAGTGGCAAATGATTTTTTTTTTAAAGTCATTAATATTCAATTTTTTCAAAAATTCTGATTGTCAATGAGCATAATCAAAAAGTTTACTAAATAATCGATAGAAAATTGTGCAACGTAAGAAAGCGGATACTGAATATTTATTTATCAAGGTTCATAACTCAGAAGTCTCCGTTGCAGTAATACTGGCCGATATCTAATGCGGATAAACATTTCCACCGATATTGTCATATTGTCTAGTGATCAAAGATCATGACAATTTTGGACCTGACATGACAATGATGACAGCTCACAATTTGTATTTATAACTCTTTTGTTTTGGTTGTTATCAAGAATATTTATAGATTTAAAAAATAATTCATCCAGACGTTGATGAAAGTTTTAGTGAATTATGGCCCTTTTTCAGCTCTTAGAAATCTGAATTTGTTGTACTAGTTTCAAGAATTCCTTAACCCTTTATTTATATATGGTTGAATATATTTTATTATACACTTATTTATCTTATAACTCTGTCAGCAAAAATCAGTACACTGGAGGTAAATTTGACACTTATTTTTTACATATTTTGAATCTACAACACTTCCAGAAGATATCATGAAAATTTCAGCTCTACATTATGCGTTTGTTACATGTTTAGAGCCATGTAAACACTGCTACTGAAAAAATTGGTAAAAAATTATCTCATTATTGTAGATGAAACTGAAATTATAAATAATACAACAAACCATTTCTAATGGTTCTTTATCAATTTATTTTGATTAACTTTTTATAACTGAACTACCATTACAAAAAACAATTTATAGTAACAATTGGTACAATCGCAATACAAGGGAAGTATCAGGTTAATGATATCTTAATGCACCAATAGGTATATCCAAAGAGTGTCTGCTTTCATGGGGAACAGACATGCATAATTTGATCAGGAAACCTTTCAGACAAAACCATTGATTATTGACCAAACCATGGTCATACGGACATTGACCAGCCATGGTCATATACATGCGGACATTGACTAGCCATGGTCATAAATATAATGTCATTGATCAGCCATGGTCATACAAACATTTTTCAGCTAGGATCATCTATTGGCCAGCACTGGACGGACACACCATGAGTTGCCATGCTGGTACTGACATTGTCCGTCCATGGTCAAACAGAGCAGCAATGCCCATGTTTCAATATTATTTGGATAGCCCTGCCTAGCTTTGACTTCCTGATCTGACCTTTGTGTAGATGTCACAGTTTTGACCGGATCTTCACCAAACCCTGTCAGAAAATTGCCTTAATAATATGTGGGTCAAGGTTAAACATGGATCAGCAGAGTTGAAGAACTAGGTCATCAGGTCAAACCTTAGGTAAAAACCTTGTAAATGCTCTAAATGTCATGGTTTTCATTGGATCTTGGCCAAACCTTGTCAGATGGTTCATCTTAATGATATTTAGGACAAGTTTAAATATAGGTCAACTAGGGTCAACAAATAGTTCACGAGGTCAAATCTTAAGATAACCTTATTAACACTGTAGATGTCAAATTTTGATTGTATATTCACCAAGCCTTGTCAGAATGTTTGTCTTAATGATATGTAAGACAAATTCGAACATGGGTCATCTGGAGTAAAAAAATATGTCACGAGGTCAAATCTTAGAAAAACCATGTCTATGCTGTAGTTTTCATGTAGGACAAGTTCTAAAATGGGTAATCTGGGTCAAAAACTAGGTCACTGGTTCAAAACAATGTTTTAAATGAGTGAACAGTGATTGTCATTTGAGCGGTATAGGGCCATCTTGGTCCTCTTGTTCAAATATGTATAAACCACGCAATATATGGCTTGTATTATCTCCATATATTCGATCATACAAACTGGTTTTATAATACTTATCTTAAGGAATAAATGGACTCTGCTGTACTTTGAAATGCAGAGTACACAAAATAGTATGTAACACATAACAATTCTAAAACAGCAGACTATTGTCATTTTAATCCATAACCCAATAAACTTGTCCGAAATTGAAACTCTTCTTCAACTAGATGTAATGTTCTTCATGAAGTCCCTGTTAGTACTAGGTGTCCAAGACCATTGAATAATTAGCACATCTTTCCTTTTCACGCAAATTGTTTTTGCAAATTTGGACTGTCCTAGTTGTTTGGTCCTAGGTTTAGCACTAGTGTTCACTGAGAATATAATGTAACACAATCTTTTCATATTGTCAAGTTTGTGTTATGAATATATTATTTCTGAAGATGTCCTTCCTGTAATGGTAAAGATTGCTGCTGATCACTTCTTTATAGCTTTCCTTGTTGTTTTGTATCCACAATTCTCCCTATAGGCACTGAAATCATACTCGGCAGCAATATGGGGTCAATGTAGTATACAGTACAACCTCTGGTTAAATTTACAGTAAATATTAATATAGGGAAATTTTGAAGGTGTTGTTATAGAGAGGTTGTTGCTATACAGAGGCCGCTCTGGAGAGGTTTTACTGTATACTACTATCTAATCTGTTGTAAATCTCTTTGTTTTCAAGTAATTTAAGGTTGCAAAGTATTTATTTCATTATTAACCTATGGCAATAACTTGTACATAAGTGACAGATTTGCTTACTTATCCCTGATTTACTTATTTACTTACATATGTCTGATCATTATACATAATGTTCTAAATCAAATGATTTATACCAATACATATGTACAGTACAGTAACTGTTTCCTTGGACAGACATTTTCCATGTAAACAAACAACAACCAGACACATTAGAAAATTTTTAAGAATCTTCTCCAAAACCATTAGGCCTAGAACTAATATATTTTGGTATGTTGCATTGTCTAGTGGATCTCTACTTAGTTTGTTTTCGAATTATGGCCCGGGGTCAAATTTGGCCCGTCCCGGGGGGTCACTTCATTTATAGAGGTCTATATAGGAAAATTTAAAAAATCTTATTGTCCAAAACCACAAGGCATAGAGCTAAGATATTTTGTACGTAGCATTGTCTTGTTGACCTCTACCAAATTTCGGGCAAATCATGGCCCCAAGGTCAATATTGGCCCTGTATAGTGGGCCAGTTGATTTCAACAACTACTTGATAGTTGGGGTAGATAAACTTTTTACCATGACAAATAAATTTCCTTGATTAAACTATCCCTTAGTGTTACAATACGCAGGTGAGCGATACAGGGCCATCATGGCCCTCTTGTTCAATTATTGACGTGGAATGCATGCCTAATTAACTACTATCACTGTCGTCACACCTCTTTCACATCAAAGCTTCATCATATATCATTGTCAAAAACATAGTTCATGGTTTGAAATATTTTTAATTTAAGTGTATATATGTCAAACTGTCTCATGAAATTTACAATCAAAATGGAGATAACTTATTTTTTACTTTTTAGGTCACCAGAGCACTTTGTGCTAATGGTGAGCTATTGTAATCGCGTGATGTCCGTCTTGTGCGTGTGTGTGTCAGTGCGTCAACATCTCCTTATTAACTCAATATTTTAACTAGAGCTTGTCGCAGAAGTGATTAATACCCCCCACACACCGCTTTGACCCAGAATGTTTACAATACGAGTTACAAAGATTTTTCAGTAAAGTTATTTGCTCTTACTTAAAAATGCAAATTTTATTTATTTACAGAAGCAGCTTTACTCTGGGTCTTATGCATGACACAATGCCAGATGTTAGATAATAGTTAACATTTTTACCAAGTATTTCCTAAATCTTTTACTGAATGACAAAGTCTAGATTCATATAAACTTACATTACTTTGAAATAATAATTTACCTCCATATTACTGTATAAATTCATAAGTGGTTCCTGGTTGTGGACATGATTCTGGTTTTGGCCAGCTTTCCTTCTTCAGCCTTGACACTCTCTGTGACACCAAAATGTTTGTTGGTGGAGGTTCAGTTGGGGCAATAGTGGGGGCAATGTGTCTTGGATCATCTGCTGTATGTTGTCTTTTCTGTGTTAATGGCTTTATCTTGTGATGGGTTATGTAGGCCTGGATTATATTTACCATTAATTCAGATATAAATGAATAATCCTTTGGCTCCTTTACATACTTGAATGTCCAGTGATTGGCTGCTTTTGAGTATGTACGACAGTAGCTGCAGATAGAGAACAAGGTTTCTTTAGCAACAGTTACTTATGATCTGTTTCAAAATATAACAAAAATTCCAGTAACAGACAGCACAATTTTACAGCTAATATATGGAGATTTCCTATGCATATAATGCGATAAATCAGGAAAAGGGAAAATATGAAGTAAAAACTGTTATTTTTCTGTCCATCTCTTGACATAGCCTTTGATTTCAACGAATTACTTTGCATTTTTGTTGATCTATTTTGTAATTGCTGTTTGTGGACTTCTTTAATTTCTTTTCAATGGGAAATATAAATTCATATTGAAGAAAAATATAGCATTTTTAGGGGAAAATATAAGTTATTAGGGCTAGGGGAAACAGCCTGTATGTACATGTATATGAAAAATAAGAACACTGAAAATGTACTTATCCTTACAATTTCCATTATCAAGGTACAAAATCACAAGCAGTAACTTCCTTTGCTTGTTTGAGAAATACCTCATGAGGACCTGGTTACGTGATTTAGATAAAGCATGTTTTTCTTATTTCAATGTGCATAAATACTGTTATACACTGCCTATATATAGCACTGTAAATCATAAGTTATTTATACATACTAGTTCTCTCCTTTCTTGTTCTTCTTAAGAGGCCGACCAATGTGTTTCATGTAATCAATAGCTGCCAACTGACAACGGCACTTGTATCCAGCATAACTGTAAATAAGACACAGCATTGCATAAATTTGCTGATCTGGAAAAAAATGTTTTAACATTTGTATGGGCCTTTACATCTCTTGATAATGTCAGTGCATGTAATTTGTCAATGAAGTCTATTGTTGACCGTGTTTAGCTGCCAAAAGCCTTGAATAAATCTGAAAATTATTGTCACTTGATGGTGATAACATATACAAGTTCCATTGCAATAGCTTAAATGTGGAAGTAGTTCGCTCCACAAACTTTATGCAGACGGACGGAATAATAAAGATCCAGAGTACTAGAATATCGAAAACAATTTTATGCCTTTAGAGTTGCAAAAGTAACGTTTCTCTGTTGTGGAATTCAACTGCATTCAACCATTCATGCACTCAGCAGTATTTCAGTGGCCATAAAGCAAGCATACTATTTACAACCAGTATATTTAACACATATATTTAACAACAAACTGTGTTCAGGACATCTATGCGAAACTTTTAAGACTTTAAAATAGTCTTTTGACTTACGAAAATGAATGGCACTTGGAAACATACATCAAAAGATGGTTGTTGAATGACTCTTGTTCCGATGTTGTCCTGAAACAAGAGAAATGTTCTTGAAAAATCTTATTAGAAAATAAAAATGAATAAAACTTGCATGACTTCTGTTGTGTGAACAGTACGTTGGTAATTTCAACACCTCACTACCAAGCAGAATGAAGTAAGCATAATAAGTAGAGCATAATGACTTGTTACAAGCTTTTCATTCTAGTGTAATGCTACATAAGTATAATTCAACAAATGAAAAACTTACTGGCAAGTTACATATTTGTCCATGTTACTTTGGAATCTAGCATCCATCACAACTCGTTCCAAAGCTCCTATTGCAGGGTCTTCCGGATCCAACCATTTACTTTCTCTTTCTTCATCTTAATGGTTCATGATCACACCTCCCTAAAGCCCAACTGTGCACATTTAAAGTGTGATTCATCACGGAAGCAAACTTAACCTATGAAAAATAATCATAGACAATTTTAGTGCTGTTTAAATTGTACCAATAATTTCATGCAACATTAGTGTTTTGCTTGTCTGTAGGAGTGAAACTACTGGTACATGCAGACTTTCACAAATGACAATTATTTTACAAAAGTTGATGACAATGAGACTCAGACATAATATGTGTATACTGTTCAAGTGAAAGCAGGCTAACAAATTTTAAAAAATTACAAATTTCATTAATAGATGTTTGAGTAGCATAAAAGCTAGTTTACTAGCCTGCAGTTTATCTCTGTCCCCGTCACATGTCTCGGCACTGTAGAAAAAATGATTGGTTATATCTTTCACCCATGGCTTTAATTTTTCATTCCCCCTCTCCATTGCTGCCTGAATAGTAAACAAATGAATGAAATATAGAATAATTCCGTAAATGGGAAGTTAATAGAGAACAACACTTATCTATATTTGATAAATCAGATTTTGTATGTAAATTTTAGAATGATATTCATGTAAGCAAGAGTTTTTGACTGCTTGTTCAGATAGTGTCACTGTGATGTAATGCTGTATTAGTATTTGACATCTGCAATGAGCAAATTCTATCTGAGGACAGCAATAATGCACATTTTGAAAAGGGGTAATCATTAAAATTAAAAGCATAATGAAAATAAACACTCACCGCATTTAGTTTCTTTGCAAGATTTTTGGCGCCATGCCACATGTCCCAGCTATGCTTCACTAGCGGAAAATCCTTCTCTGCAATAGAGATAATTCAATGGTATGAAACTCAACTGAAGTATGTTGATGGACCCAAATTGGTAGAAAAGCACTACACTAAATTTACCAATAGGGCTGTTCTGATTCAGATCTCAGACGATATGGAATGTATTGCGATACAGTACTTGCGATATGCAATATCTACGATACGATATGAAAGTATTTCAAAGTAATGAAAAATATTGTAGTATTAGTGGGCTTTTTAAATTATGCACACATGTTTGGTGCCAGAAAGTCCTAGTTAACCGTTGAAATTTATTAATTGCTATTGTTAAGCACCAAAACTCACATTGGAACTTGAATTAAATCATGGTGAAATCATATTTCGTTTTTTTAATTTCAACTTAGTCCCTTTTTAACCATGAAATGTTCATAATTTTATTAAGAAATGAAATTGTCTGTGTCTTGTTTAAAAACTATGCCATTTAGATGTCAAAACCCCTTTCTAAGGGTCATATGCAATCCATGATGTACATATTTGCCAAAATTAGGATTTGCTGACAATTAACCTTGAAAATGTATTAATATCAAATGATTTTGTTAATTTGCAAGGCTTATATAACTATTACTTAATATCGCAGTAATCTGCGGATGTGCATCTGTCGCAACTTCTTTAATAGTGATATCAGCATCTTGCAGATCTGCCATAGCCTTCTGAAAACCTCTAGCTTCCATACGACCAGACTTGAGGTCAACTTCCCGCTTGTCAACAATTTCCATTGCCAGAATTCTTTTGTCAGCCTGGTTCTGGATGGTGTAGGTGCAGTATTTAGCAGAATGTCCTGGACTATCCATTCTTCCATCTCCTGAAGTAAATAATTGATTTTAAAGCAAATGAAGTTAAATCAAGTACAGAGTATTAAATTTTTGATGGTCATTAGCAGAAAATTATTCAGTTACTGTGACAGCTCACTCAGATCAAGCAGCTCGAGTACAACTGTACGTAACAAACATATGCATGTGTACAAAATTTGTTATATTGTTCTCAGTAAGCTAATACAAGAAGCCAATGTCTGAAAAGTTATCATTAACAATGCCAAGTTGTATCAATTCACAATATGATTATCATACCATTGAAAACGTTCATACTTCACTTATTTCTTACAATTCACAAAACTGCAAACCTGATACAATGATGGCAGAAGACCGCCACTCTTCCTGAGCTGATTCTTTTACTACATTCCAATAGCGATCTACTTCAGGGATGACATACTGGGCCTGAATGTTATCAAACATTTTTGGTGATGGTATGTGGAGTCTCAAACATTTAGCCATCAGGGCAATCTTGCTGTAATTGTTACCAGACATGATAACAGCTGCAGAGAACTTAAAGTTTCCAGTCATCACTCCATTTGGCAAAACTGGCTGGCTTGCCCAGTAACAACACTGATGTCTGTTAGTACACTCCTGAAGAAAGAAAATATTATTATAAAAATGTAAAATAAGTTAACCTCTCAATGAAATGGCATAAACAAAGAATGAATAAATTTTATATACACCACTATCATACAAAGTGTATGAAAATTCTATATATGTACAGTTTTATTTGGTACCACAACAAAACGTGTGACTAGAAAATCCCAAATCTTGTTGGAAAGAAGCACATGTGCCTAACATGTCATTGTATGATGACATGTCTCTCTTCAAATAAGATTTATGTCCAGTTAATTACTGAGTCACATAGGGTAAACAACTATGTCAAATCTCATAAAAAAACTTTGTTTTATTGGTAAGAAGCCTGTTTATCATATTAGGTTATTTTTTTACACAAACTCTTGTTTCTGCAGGTGTGATGCAGTTCAGTAAAACATAGATTTAATTAGACATGTACAAATATTTACCCATATAAGAACTGTTCCTGAACCACGATGTTTCTGACAACATGTAATAGGCTTTGTACAGCTTTCCTTGGTACATGTTTTTATATCTACAAGACTGACAAGCTGATTAAGGCATCTGCTTGATACTAGCAGCAGCTCATCTTTCTCATCTTCTTCTGAGAAGGATTTAAGCTGACTGTCTTGTTTTTGGATCAAAGGCAGCTCATCATCAGAAGCAATGTTTATATCAAAGACTTCGTCTTCTGCATTGAAATAAAGAGCTTCTTCATCCCTGTAGTCAAGTGGGGCAGAGCTAATTGTAGAGAAAAAAAATTGATAAAAATGTTTTACCAATTTCATAACACTTCTTGCAAAGTAACAGTAAAAATGGAACCAACCAGTATATCTTTATACTACAAAAGGACTGTTACAATTTCCTCTCTACATTTATAACCTAAAATACCACATTTTGTCCTAATTTTTACAAGTCATCAATATGTGTTTGCTTGCATCAAAATCACGTTTTTTTTTCAAAATATATTTTAGCTGCATTTATTTACTTTACTATACTGTAGCTGCCTTTTACCATTGACACATGCCAAGCTTTGAAATAACAGACGCAGACAAAAGCTTTGTCACTCTACAATTATTACTATGTTGGTCAGTGATATATGTTTTCCACATTTTGTCAACCAACACTGAACAGTTATAGCATGTCCCTATGAATAGGAATTAAGAAAGTTAACTTACACATTAATTGAAATTTCTGGTTCTGATGGAATGTATGACACATCATTTGGATCATACAATTCACCTGCATCAACAAATGTATCCTCAAAGCTGAAATATCATCAAAATTAAATGTATATAACTGCTCACTACAGTCAATAATTTACTAATACAAGTAAGTCTCATTTTTTGTGAAACAATTCTTAACTTGGTCTAGGGAGTTCCAGAATCTTTACATTTGAAAGAAAACATGACACCAAAACATAGTACTTGCAATGTAACAGAAAATTATATTTGTGTGCATAATGTAAAATGGCAATGTCTCTTCACTTACCTCATACAAAAAGACTGATTTGCCAAGACATGTTCTTCAGCTCTTTGCTGATTATTACCCTCTTCAGCAGACCTACAAATAAATTTATAGTGCATGTACACAAACAGACAGTGATTGTTATTCATTAATGAGAACATCCAAGTCATAGTAATATATGATGTTAAATTGACATGTATCATTATTTCTACTAGACTAGTAAACCATTTGCCATAATGCTTATCTTAAACCTGAAATGTCATCATATGAAATGCGACAGGATAAGTATGATAATAAGTAACTGATTGTAGTATCAGCTCTTTAAACAGATTTGTCTTTGTATTACAGTGGTTAAATTAATACAGATCATTGAAATAACATAAGAAACAGAATGTGTTTTATAAACACAACGCTCCCTTTGTGTGCCTTTTGACAGGAAAATGTACAGGCCCTTTAGAGATTGTCTTGATGAACCAAGATATGAAGTTTGATGATTGTAGGTGGTAGCCTTTTGATTTAATAGGCAAGGTTAAATTTGGTACAGACAAACAAAGGGCCATTGATCTGCTAAAAATGATAGAATCACAAACCCTGACAATATGTGCTTGGAACTTGGTGACAACAGTTCTATCAAAGTTTAGTAAAATCCCATGAAAAATGTAGGAATAGTACTTACACTAAAAGAAATGTAGGAATTTGTTTGTTTAACGTTTGACCTACTGACCTGAAAATGCACAGGTCCTACAGAGGTTGTTATGGGAAACCTACATATGAAGTTTGATGATTGTACGTGCAAGTATTTTGATTTTGTGGTCAAGGTTAAAGTTTGGTACAAACAGACAAACATGTACACAAATAGATGAAAAACAATACGCCCCCGCTATATCAATACCGGGGCATAAAATATAAATACAATTAAACCATCTTATCAGCTTACTTGTCATTGAAACATTTTTTAGCTCTTTAGAAAAAGAAGTAACGAAATGCAAAATCATAGTCCATGAATGAATACCTTTGATTTGGCAGAACAGAAGAAACTGTGGACAATTCACTGTCACTTTGAATGGTGTGTGTGGCAACAACTGGCGTTGACGTCATTCTCTTCTTCTTCGGTATTTTCCTTGTTCTGTAATTATGAATACTGAATCAGAAGCATTCTGCTTGAATTATAGTATGGTGAATGTTACAAGATAACTGATGTAACCTTATAGGAAACGATTTACATTTATTGGACCACAGCACTTTATGCTACATTTCATCAGCATTTATGATCCTTATACAATGAGTTGTACACTTAATGTAAATTGTGTTGCAGTTAAATTTTACAAAAATAAGTTTTGAACATGATTATAAGGAAACAACAGAAGGTAAAGTGTAGCATACCCAATTTCTGACTCTGATGAGCTTAGCAAGAACTCCACTCCAGACATTACTACGCTCCTACAAACAAGAAAACAAATATTTTCATTTCTTATGATGACCTTAAAAGTTCATTTACAGGACGGTTTATTCAAAGTTTTCAAAGTTTATTTTATTTAAGTACCGGAAGGTCTTTGACCCATGCGGCAAATATTTACAGTGTGACAAATTGACATTAATATATACATTTGCAATCATAAAATGAACATATACATATATAAATGAATACAGTAATTCTCACAACACATAAGCACAACCTCAAAAGAACGTACATTGTAGTAACCCTAGACCGAAACGAAATGTATAGAGATACTCAGTGTATCCCATGTACAAACTGCGTACAGATTAATACATACGTATATAAAAATATGAATACAATAGACATAATCCATACAAAAAGTTAACTCAAATATCCATCATAGCAGAAAGCAGTAAAATAAACATTACCAACAACGTATTATGACTATAAAAGTGTACACACCCTTGATTATTAATAGTTGAAAACATAAGTATGAACAATTCAACACATGTTTACACAATGTATAGATTAATGTACATGTATACACAAACATGTATACAACAAACACAATGTAAAATAAACACTATTACCATTAACATATTATTTCAAATTGTACATACCCCTCACAAATAAGTTGACATCAATAAGTATGAACATTTTAACTAATGTATACACAATTTTAATACACACATATATATTATTGGAGTCCATATATTAACAAATGAGCGGTTAAGGCAACATGACAATTCAACTAGTAGCCTACATGATTATAATACAAATATACTGTACCTTACATACTATAATAATTAAGTATTCATCCATGTGCTGAAGGTACTGAATTTGTTTGGGTTTCAGCCAGTAATTTCTCACTGTATGTCATGACTTTTATGGAGTGTAGCTTTTCCTTGGTAATTGTGGTTAATTGGCTTAAAGATGTACATTTGGTCAAGACCATATACTTGACCCTCAAATTCTAATTCATAATTAATGTATCACCCATGTTGAGAATTTGATCTAAACTTATGATGTTCAAGAACAGTTTAAGAAGTTTCACATATTGTTTATCAAAGTTAATCAAAGGTTCATCAATATAACTCAACAGCTCAGGAACTGAAGTCCGAGAACCATTCATGAATATTAACAAATTGTTCATGAACATCATAAGTTCATGATCCATTCTGGAAGTTTCATGAGTTGTTCAGGAAGTTTCATGAATTGTTCATCAAAGGTTCATAAAAAAATCTTCAATAATTCTTGAACCTAATGAAAAACAATTTTTTGTTAAAGACTGCCAAAACTTCATAAATTCAGTTCATGGACATTTGTTCATAATCTTCATGTCCAATTTGTATCATGTCATGAATAAATTCATTTCGTGAACTGTTCATCAAAGTTCCGAACACATGTAAAATTAGAAAATGAACATATACCTGGCATCAGAACTGAAACCTGGTTCTTCTTCTTTAGTGACATTGACTTGCACTTTCCTTTTCTTTGACTCATGCTCTTTGAACTGTAACAGGAGACAAACTGTACTGACTCCTTTAACCCAGGTTCGATTATCAATCTTATTTACTATCTGAATTAAAACAACCAATGAATAGTTTTATCATTTATCTTTTACTTTAGATATTTATTTTACATGTTTAAATCATTAGGACAATTTTTAGTGTATCAAATAGTCACAAAGCATATGCAAAACAACCAATCTTAAGTTACAGAATTTTAGAGTAAGAACCTAAATATTTGAACAGGTAAAAGTTACCTCTGTGTCCAGATGAACTGGCCAAGTTATACATAAATTTTGGCTTTATATAGGGTTTGATTCCCGCTAAATACCAGGAAAAACATGAATCTTGAAAATGTGTGAAAAAGGTTTAAAATCTACATTGGCGTAGCTTGCCACAGAAACTTAGTATACAAAAATGTTTGAAACAATAATGGTGTCAAATTGATAAATTGGGATATGTAAAACAATAAATTTGTAGTTATAGACTATATAATGGTACTAATTATGATATTAACAGTAGGTTTTAAATATAAATGTGAAACTAGTATCAATTCCATAAATGTTAACCATCTACACCCCATTAAACTATTGTTTATTTAGATACATGGCTGGACTACTGAGGCATTAATTTCTAACATGTACAACAAAAGGTGAATATAAAACATAACACATAGATATTGAATTTAAGGTAGTAATGACTGTGTAGATTTAAAGAAATGCAAGTAAAAATGTTTAAGGTGGTTAAATAGGAAAACATTCAATACATGTAGAGTCATTTCTGCCACATTCCACCCTTCTTAAGATGTAAATTTCCAATTTAAATCAAAATTATTTTTTTCAAAATTATAAAAATATGGCAGGAATGAATAACCAATGAATAAGCATAAATTATAAAAAGGTAACATTTTTCTTCAAATTATCAATTATTTGTAACAACATTGATCACAATAATGCAATTATGTCCATTTTGGTTTCTTCCAAATGACTGAAAAATATCAATAACTTCACTTGGTTTTAAATTTAACCACTAATTCACCATTTTTATCGAATTCGGCTGTCTGATCCCTACAGATTTGTCCTGATCTGACAAGTTTGCTGGCAATTTCCTCGTCGATAGCACTATGTCTCTTTTTGTTAATCGCTGTCTGTGATCAAATTTGTAAGGTAGTGTTTCTCCGGGGTCCATGTAATTCTCATTATAAGCTTTTTGTTTGTCCATTTCCTGATTAGAGAGAGGGTGTTCTTTTTTCATATGTCTAGTACAGTTGTATTTCCTGGCAGATTTAAAGTTACATATTTTGCATTGGAATAATTCGATGGTAGGTATATGTTTAATTGTCCAATGTCTGTGGAAGGATGGAAAATTTGTATAAGCTATCTTCTTTTCACAGCCTTGAACTGGACATGGTGATGGCTTATTAAGCCAAACTGGTCTTTTCAACGTCTCTTCCCCAGCCAAGAAATCTGACACTTCATCGTCCACTCCTTCTAGAATCTGTACAGACATAATGATTGATATCTGAAGTGAAAAATCAAAGGATAAACAACATATAACTTAATATCTCAGCCCGGACTACATGGCTTTCTGAGATAAGCCCCATTGCAGGAACACATCCTAGGCTCATTCATCAAAAGATCAAACTTATAAAAGTCAGGATTTAAGTACTATTATCCTTTTTCTAATTATAAGTATTACAACTGATGGAGATGTAGACCATATCAAGAATAAGATTTTATCAATTGAAATTACTATCAATATAAGTATCGACCCATACATATTTTAAGATTCAACAGTGAAATTTTACTTAAGTTTTGTGGAATTTAATGACATTTTATTTGTAAATTAATACAGTATTACATGTTATGGACATATTCCTGTATGTTCCTAATAGGAAACTTGTTATGTACAATACAAGTAATTAATAACATCAACAAAATATTAATTAGGCTTAAATAGTCACGAATTTTGGACTTTGTAGCCTTGATACATAAATATTATATACACAAGTGTATTTACAGTCAATAAATTGAATAGTAATTCAAATTATTTAGGTTTGGTTAGAGTAGAACCCATACATAAGTTAACAGGCTTCCTTTGTATCATAAGACAACGTATGATTATTGAGCCCCATTCAGTTAACCTAAATTATTTATTTATTTCATTATATTTTTTTTTTTAACAAAATCAATGATTTTCCTAGGATGGAGAAAATATTAATTTTGGTTTTACTCTTCTACCCGTTCTAGTAGTATATGGGGTTTTCTGAATGGATTCAGAATAATTGGTTACTGACAGATCAAAACCATCATCATCATTATCAGTAGCACATGTGCCATAGTAATCATCATAGTTGTGACTTAAATCAGTCTGAATGGTTGTGGGGTCAAGGTCATCATTCAAGTTTTCTTCAAGATTTTGTGAATCATCAGTAGATAAATCAAAACTTTGAGTACCTTGATAAGGTTTCAAGTGATCGACATGTACAACTATTAATTTTAAAGATTGATTATGTTGAATTTCATACAAAATATCAGTTATTTTCTTGCATACTTTGTAAGGACCTATCCAACCCAAAGAAAGTTTCATTTTGGCCTGAGGAGGATACAATCTCCAGACTAAATCATCAACATCAAAGATTCTAGGTTTCAGACCATGGTCATAAGCCTTTTTCTGCCTTGATGCTGCTATTTGTAAATTTTGATGAGCACAATCAAATGAAAGTTCAATAGATTGACGCAGCCACTCAACATATTGTGAGGAACAAATCATATTTAATTCATCTGGGCAACCACCAAACATAACGTCGATCGGGTATGTAATTTCCCGCCCAAACATAAGTCTATTAGGTGAAAACTTTGTACTCTCATGGCATGAAGACCGATAAGCCATCATAATGAAAGGTGTATGCACATCCCAATCGTCTTTATTTTCATTAACAAACATTGCTAACATTTGCAAAATGGTTCTGTTTAAACGTTCAATCATGCCGTCAGATTTTGGATTGTATGGACATGTTCTTGTCTTTTCTATCTGTAAGAGTTTGCACATTGCCTTAAAAAGATTAGATTCGAATTATCTCCCTTGATCACTGTGAATATAAGTTGGGACACCAAATCTACAAATGAATTCAGTTACAAGCTTGTCAGCCACTGTTAATGCAGTATGATCTTTAATTGCATATGCTTCTGAGTACTTAGTGAAATAATCCCCAACAACCATAATATATTCATTCCCATCTCCAGACATTGGTAAGGGGCCTAATATGTCCAAAGCTATACGAGTCATTGGAAGTGTTGAAATTTGTTGTTGTAGTGGTGATTTGCCTCTACCTGGTTCTGGTTTTCTTTGTGCACATAAGTCACACTGATAATACCATGTTTTAATGTCAGTAGACATGCCAGGCCAATAAAAACGAGATTTGATGGCCTTTAGAGTGCGATCTGTACCAAGATGGCCTGCAATACGATTACAATGAAGTTGTTGGAAGATTTTTGTCCTTAATACGTTAGGCACAATAACTTGAAGCTTGGGAGACTCCAACTCAACGCTCCCTTTGTGTGCCTTTTGACAGGAAAATGTACAGGCCCTTTAGAGATTGTCTTGATGAACCAAGATATGAAGTTTGATGATTGTAGGTGGTAGCCTTTTGATTTAATAGGCAAGGTTAAATTTGGTACAGACAAACAAAGGGCCATTGATCTGCTAAAAATGATAGAATCACAAACCCTGACAATATGTGCTTGGAACTTGGTGACAACAGTTCTATCAAAGTTTAGTAAAATCCCATGAAAAATGTAGGAATAGTACTTACACTAAAAGAAATGTAGGAATTTGTTTGTTTAACGTTTGACCTACTGACCTGAAAATGCACAGGTCCTACAGAGGTTGTTATGGGAAACCTACATATGAAGTTTGATGAATGTACGTGCAAGTATTTTGATTTTGTAGTCAAGGTTAAAGTTTGGTACAAACAGACAAACATGTACACAAATAGATGAAAAACAATACGCCCCCGCTATATCAATACCGGGGCATAAAATATAAATACAATTAAACCATCTTATCAGCTTACTTGTCATTGAAACATTTTTTAGCTCTTTAGAAAAAGAAGTAACGAAATGCAAAATCATAGTCCATGAATGAATACCTTTGATTTGGCAGAACAGAAGAAACTGTGGACAATTCACTGTCATTTTGAATGGTGTGTGTGGCAACAACTGGCGTTGACGTCATTCTCTTCTTCTTCGGTATTTTCCTTGTTCTGTAATTATGAATACTGAATCAGAAGCATTCTGCTTGAATTATAGTATGGTGAATGTTACAAGATAACTGATGTAACCTTATAGGAAACGATTTACATTTATTGGACCACAGCACTTTATGCTACATTTCATCAGCATTTATGATCCTTATACAATGAGTTGTACACTTAATGTAAATTGTGTTGCAGTTAAATTTTACAAAAATAAGTTTTGAACATGATTATAAGGAAACAACAGAAGGTAAAGTGTAGCATACCCAATTTCTGACTCTGATGAGCTTAGCAAGAACTCCACTCCAGACATTACTACGCTCCTACAAACAAGAAAACAAATATTTTCATTTCTTATGATGACCTTAAAGTTCATTTACAGGACGGTTTATTCAAAGTTTTCAAAGTTTATTTTATTTAAGTACCGGAAGGTCTTTGACCCATGCGGCAAATATTTACAGTGTGACAAATTGACATTAATATATACATTTGCAATCATAAAATGAACATATACATATATAAATGAATACAGTAATTCTCACAACACATAAGCACAACCTCAAAAGAACGTACATTGTAGTAACCCTAGACCGAAACGAAATGTATAGAGATACTCAGTGTATCCCATGTACAAACTGCGTACAGATTAATACATACGTATATAAAAATATGAATACAATAGACATAATCCATACAAAAAGTTAACTCAAATATCCATCATAGCAGAAAGCAGTAAAATAAACATTACCAACAACGTATTATGACTATAAAAGTGTACACACCCTTGATTATTAATAGTTGAAAACATAAGTATGAACAATTCAACACATGTTTACACAATGTATAGATTAATGTACATGTATACACAAACATGTATACAACAAACACAATGTAAAATAAACACTATTACCATTAACATATTATTTCAAATTGTACATACCCCTCACAAATAAGTTGACATCAATAAGTATGAACATTTTAACTAATGTATACACAATTTTAATACACACATATATATTATTGGAGTCCATATATTTACAAATGAGCGGTTAAGGCAACATGACAATTCAACTAGTAGCCTACATGATTATAATACAAATATACTGTACCTTACATACTATAATAATTAAGTAGTCATCCATGTGCTGAAGGTACTGAATTTGTTTGGGTTTCAGCCAGTAATTTCACACTGTATGTCATGACTTTTATGGAGTGTAGCTTTTCCTTGGTAATTGTGGTTAATTGGCTTAAAGATGTACATTTGGTCAAGACCATATACTTGACCCTCAAATTCTAATTCATAATTAATGTATCACCCATGTTGAGAATTTGATCTAAACTTATGATGTTCAAGAACAGTTTAAGAAGTTTCACATATTGTTTATCAAAGTTAATCAAAGGTTCATCAATATAACTCAACAGCTCAGGAACTGAAGTCCGAGAACCATTCATGAATATTAACAAATTGTTCATGAACATCATAAGTTCATGATCCATTCTGGAAGTTTCATGAGTTGTTCAGGAAGTTTCATGAATTGTTCATCAAAGGTTCATAAAAAAATCTTCAATAATTCTTGAACCTAATGAAAAACAATTTTTTGTTAAAGACTGCCAAAACTTCATAAATTCAGTTCATGGACATTTGTTCATAATCTTCATGTCCAATTTGTATCATGTCATGAATAAATTCATTTCGTGAACTGTTCATCAAAGTCCCGAACACATGTAAAATTAGAAAATGAACATATACCTGGCATCAGAACTGAAACCTGGTTCTTCTTCTTTAGTGACATTGACTTGCACTTTCCTTTTCTTTGACTCATGCTCTTTGAACTGTAACAGGAGACAAACTGTACTGACTCCTTTAACCCAGGTTCGATTATCAATCTTATTTACTATCTGAATTAAAACAACCAATGAATAGTTTTATCATTTATCTTTTACTTTAGATATTTATTTTACATGTTTAAATCATTAGGACAATTTTTATTGTATCAAATAGTCACAAAGCATATGCAAAACAACCAATCTTAAGTTACAGAATTTTAGAGTAAGAACCTAAATATTTGAACAGGTAAAAGTTACCTCTGTGTCCAGATGAACTGGCCAAGTTATACATAAATTTTGGCTTTATATAGGGTTTGATTCCCGCTAAATACCAGGAAAAACATGAATCTTGAAAATGTGTGAAAAAGGTTTAAAATCTACATTGGCGTAGCTTGCCACAGAAACTTAGTATACAAAAATGTTTGAAACAATAATGGTGTCAAATTGATAAATTGGGATATGTAAAAAAATAAATTTGTAGTTATAGACTATATAATGGTACTAATTATGATATTAACAGTAGGTTTTAAATATAAATGTGAAACTAGTATCAATTCCATAAATGTTAACCATCTACACCCCATTAAACTATTGTTTATTTAGATACATGGCTGGACTACTGAGGCATTAATTTCTAACATGTACAACAAAAGGTGAATATAAAACATAACACATAGATATTGAATTTAAGGTAGTAATGACTGTGTAGATTTAAAGAAATGCAAGTAAAAATGTTTAAGGTGGTTAAATAGGAAAACATTCAATACATGTAGAGTCATTTCTGCCACATTCCACCCTTCTTAAGATGTAAATTTCCAATTTAAATCAAAATTATTTTTTTCAAAATTATAAAAATATGGCAGGAATGAATAACCAATGAATAAGCATAAATTATAAAAAGGTAACATTTTTCTTCAAATTATCAATTATTTGTAACAACATTGATCACAATAATGCAATTATGTCCATTTTGGTTTCTTCCAAATGACTGAAAAATATCAATAACTTCACTTGGTTTTAAATTTAACCACTAATTCACCATTTTTATCGAATTCGGCTGTCTGATCCCTACAGATTTGTCCTGATCTGACAAGTTTGCTGGCAATTTCCTCGTCGATAGCACTATGTCTCTTTTTGTTAATCGCTGTCTGTGATCAAATTTGTAAGGTAGTGTTTCTCCGGGGTCCATGTAATTCTCATTATAAGCTTTTTGTTTGTCCATTTCCTGATTAGAGAGAGGGTGTTCTTTTTTCATATGTCTAGTACAGTTGTATTTCCTGGCAGATTTAAAGTTACATATTTTGCATTGGAATAATTCGATGGTAGGTATATGTTTAATTGTCCAATGTCTGTGGAAGGATGGAAAATTTGTATAAGCTATCTTCTTTTCACAGCCTTGAACTGGACATGGTGATGGCTTATTAAGCCAAACTGGTCTTTTCAACGTCTCTTCCCCAGCCAAGAAATCTGACACTTCATCGTCCACTCCTTCTAGAATCTGTACAGACATAATGATTGATATCTGAAGTGAAAAATCAAAGGATAAACAACATATAACTTAATATCTCAGCCCGGACTACATGGCTTTCTGAGATAAGCCCCATTGCAGGAACACATCCTAGGCTCATTCATCAAAAGATCAAACTTATAAAAGTCAGGATTTAAGTACTATTATCCTTTTTCTAATTATAAGTATTACAACTGATGGAGATGTAGACCATATCAAGAATAAGATTTTATCAATTGAAATTACTATCAATATAAGTATCGACCCATACATATTTTAAGATTCAACAGTGAAATTTTACTTAAGTTTTGTGGAATTTAATGACATTTTATTTGTAAATTAATACAGTATTACATGTTATGGACATATTCCTGTATGTTCCTAATAGGAAACTTGTTATGTACAATACAAGTAATTAATAACATCAACAAAATATTAATTAGGCTTAAATAGTCACAAATTTTGGACTTTGTAGCCTTGATACATAAATATTATATACACAAGTGTATTTACAGTCAATAAATTGAATAGTAATTCAAATTATTTAGGTTTGGTTAGAGTAGAACCCATACATAAGTTAACAGGCTTCCTTTGTATCATAAGACAACGTATGATTATTGAGCCCCATTCAGTTAACCTAAATTATTTATTTATTTCATTATATTTTTTTTTTTTAACAAAATCAATGATTTTCCTAGGATGGAGAAAATATTAATTTTGGTTTTACTCTTCTACCCGTTCTAGTAGTATATGGGGTTTTCTGAATGGATTCAGAATAATTGGTTACTGACAGATCAAAACCATCATCATCATTATCAGTAGCACATGTGCCATAGTAATCATCATAGTTGTGACTTAAATCAGACTGAATGGTTGTGGGGTCAAGGTCATCATTCAAGTTTTCTTCAAGATTTTGTGAATCATCAGTAGATAAATCAAAACTTTGAGTACCTTGATAAGGTTTCAAGTGATCGACATGTACAACTATTAATTTTAAAGATTGATCATGTTGAATTTCATACAAAATATCAGTTATTTTCTTGCATACTTTGTAAGGACCTATCCAACCCAAAGAAAGTTTCATTTTGGCCTGAGGAGGATACAATCTCCAGACTAAATCATCAACATCAAAGATTCTAGGTTTCAGACCATGGTCATAAGCCTTTTTCTGCCTTGATGCTGCTATTTGTAAATTTTGATGAGCACAATCAAATGAAAGTTCAATAGATTGACGCAGCCACTCAACATATTGTGAGGAACAAATCATATTTAATTCATCTGGGCAACCACCAAACATAACGTCGATCGGGTATGTAATTTCCCGCCCAAACATAAGTCTATTAGGTGAAAACTTTGTACTCTCATGGCATGAAGACCGATAAGCCATCATAATGAAAGGTGTATGCACATCCCAATCGTCTTTATTTTCATTAACAAACATTGCTAACATTTGCAAAATGGTTCTGTTTAAACGTTCAATCATGCCGTCAGATTTTGGATTGTATGGACATGTTCTTGTCTTTTCTATCTGTAAGAGTTTGCACATTGCCTTAAAAAGATTAGATTCGAATTATCTCCCTTGATCACTGTGAATATAAGTTGGGACACCAAATCTACAAATGAATTCAGTTACAAGCTTGTCAGCCACTGTTAATGCAGTATGATCTTTAATTGCATATGCTTCTGAGTACTTAGTGAAATAATCCCCAACAACCATAATATATTCATTCCCATCTCCAGACATTGGTAAGGGGCCTAATATGTCCAAAGCTATACGAGTCATTGGAAGTGTTGAAATTTGTTGTTGTAGTGGTGATTTGCCTCTACCTGGTCCTGGTTTTCTTTGTGCACATAAGTCACACTGATAATACCATGTTTTAATGTCAGTAGACATGCCAGGCCAATAAAAACGAGATTTGATGGCCTTTAGAGTGCGATCTCTACCAAGATGGCCTGCAATACGATTACAATGAAGTTGTTGGAAGATTTTTGTCCTTAATACGTTAGGCACAATAACTTGAAGCTTGGGAGACTCCAACTCAGAAGAATCAATTATTTGTTTGTATAAAATACCATTTTGAAGAACAATTAATTCCCAAATACTCCAGAGAGCTTTAAGACTATTTGAGGCATTACCTATTGCTTTTCTGATTGGTTTCATGTTAGATGTAAGCTTCAGTTGAATCAATTGTTTTAAAACTGAGTCATTTTCTTGGAATTGTTTAATTTCATCAAGGGACCAACAATCTAACCAATTTGATAGGTGATCACTTTGATTTTGTTGGTTCTCATGAGTATTTAAGCTATTGAGGCTATTACAAGCCTTTACTGGGAATATTGGCATCACTACTTTAGAGTTAGACTTGCTTTTGCTTTCTAAGAATTGAGTACAATCAAAACATTCTGTTCGTTTACATTTACGTCTTAGCAGAGGATGACGAGACATAGCATCTGCATTACCATGGAATGAACCTTTTCGATACTGTATATCAAAATCATACGTTTCTAAGGTGGTGATCCACCTGGCTAGCATGCCTTCAGGTTCCTTGAAATTTTTCAGCCATTTTAAGGATGCATGGTCAGTACGAACAAGAAAATGTCTACCCCATAAGTAATGTTTGAAGTATTTTATGAAGGTGACAACAGCTAATAATTCTATGTAGGTGGTGCAATACCTTTGTTGAGATCTACTTAAAGTCTTACTGGCATATGCTATTACACACTCTTCCCCGTTTTGAATTTGAGATAGCACAGCTCCTATACCCATTTGACTACCATCAGTGGCTAAAATGAAATTTCCATCTCTTTGTGGATAGCAAAGAATTGGTGCCGATATCAAAAGTTGTTTGAGTCGTTCAAAGCTGAATTGGCAGTTTTCATTCCAAGTAAATTTTGCCCTTTTTTGAGTAAGTTGAATTAAGGGAAAGGCTATAGTTGAAAAATCAGGAATGAAACGCCTGTAGTAATTAAGAAGGCCTAGAAGACTGCGTATATCAGTTTTATTTTGGGGAATAGGCCAGTCTTGGACAGCCTTTATCTTTTTTCTAGAACATGTGACACCTTTGTTTGAAATTTGGTGCCCTAAATATTCTACTTGTTGTTGGAAGAGATGGCATTTCTTTGTTTTTAAGGTTAGATTGGCTTTTCTAAAACATTCGAATACTTGTCTCGGATTATTTAAAGTATCATCAAAAGTTCTTCCAAAAACAATTATGTCATCAAGATAACAAAGACATTTTTCAAACTGTAAGTGGTGTAAGATTCGTTCTATCAATCTTTCAAATGTTGATGGGGCATTACATAACCCAAATGGCATAACATTGAAATTATGTAAACCCAAATGAGACGAAAAAGCAGTTAATGGTTTAGATTTATCAGACATAGGTATCTGCCAATAACCACTAGCTAAATCAAGCGTGCAGAAATAACTTGCTGAAGACAAAGTATCCAGGGCTTCACTTATTTTTGGTAATGGGTATGCATCTTTCTTTGTCACTGAATTCAGTTTACGATAATCAACACAGAAGCGAATGGAACCATCAGACTTAGTAACTAAAACTATGGGAGCAGCCCAACTACTGGTACTGGGTTCAATCACATTATCATCTAGCATTTTCTTAATTTCTTTTTCAACAATTTCTTTTTGTGCAATGGCTAACCTGCGGGGTGGTATTTTTTATTCCAAATCGGATAATCGATCCGATGCCATGCATTCGGATATATTCGAACTTCGGTGAATCGTTGCAGTCCTACCTCTGTGTCCAGATGAACTGGCCAAGTTATACATAAATTTTGGCTTTATATAGGGTTTGATTCCCGCCAAATACCATGAAAAACATGAATCTTGAAAATGTGTGAAAAAGGTTTAAAATCTACATTGGCGTAGCTTGCCACAGAAACTTAGTATACAAAAATGTTTGAAACAATAATGGTGTCAAATTGATAAATTGGGATATGTAAAACAATAAATTTGTAGCTGTAGTTATAGACTATATAATGGTACTAATTATGATATTAACAGTAGGTTTTAAATATAAATGTGAAACTAGTATCAATTCCATAAATGTTAACCATCTACACCCCATTAAACTATTGTTTATTTAGATACATGGCTGGACTACTGAGGCATTAATATCTAACATGCACAACAAAAGGTGAATATAAAACATAACACATAGATATTGAATTTAAGGTAGTAATGACTGTGTAGATTTAAAGAAATGCAAGTAAAAATGTTTAAGGTGGTTAAATAGGAAAACATTCAATACATGTAGAGTCATTTCTGCCACAGAACCTTTATTTAAGAAAAATAAAATTTTATACTAAACGAACACATGACTTCAATGTTGAATTCAAAGAAGACACTAAAGCATACAGATACACAAAAAGGGAAGCAACCACATGTTATAAACAGAGCAGCAATTTTATGAAAGTCATTATGCAACTGTGATCAGTTATTCGGATGATCCGTAGATATAGACACTTTTCAACAGAAGATATATCTTGCTTTGTACGAAAAATTTAACAAATACAATGTGGTAACCACTATGCCCATAAGTTCGTGCCCGTTGATATTGGAAGTCTTACGAATTTGGATTTTAACCTAGCATAATAAAATCACTGCTACATAATGACGCCATGTCACATTCAGATGTTTCTACTTGTGCATTGTTATTTAGATCATTTGGGGAAAGAAACATGGCCGCCATGAACTAACATCTTGAGCGACGTTCATTTAACTTACCTCCATTTCGATCTGTTGACAGTCAGTAACACAATAAATCGTAACATTACTAGATCTATATATATCATTTTAAATATTTGTCTTTATCACACCAGTCCGACGTACAGACCATGATGTCATAAAAAATCAATAGGATACTATAAATATTTATTTACGTGCACACCGGTAGCATGGAGTTGTCTCCCGCGAAGATCTTTCAAATCTGTAAACTGGTTCCCGTTGACTTGTGTGTACAAAGCCAACAGGTACGGCCTAAATTTTCCAGGACGCTGATTGGTCAATTAGATTGGAATCCGGGCAGAATTCTGCCCGGGGGATTTCGCGAGACTTTGCGTTATCGACGAACATTTCGCGCGTAATTTAAATAATATAAGATATATATATGGGAACTATTATCTGATCTTCGTCTTTCAGAGTGAAACTATCAATAATGTTTCATTTAAATACACACAGCCTACTCCTACATGTAATTCGAAATGGACTACTGACGTTAAAAAAGAAAAATATCAAGTCTTTTTTAAAAATCGAGTTCTCGGTCACGATCGGTGTTAGAGAATTTTTTGTCACCTCTGTAGATTTTTATAGTTTTTAAAAAATATGCTTTTGATTAAATTGCAGTATCACTTCTTGTCTTCATGAACTAATCACCGAACACATTTGCAACTTTTGGGGTTTTTAATATGATTTTATAATAATTATTATTTATGTAATTATGCGATGCTAATAGCAAAGCACGTTCTATATGTTTAAAATATTTAATTAAGAAATAAAATACCGACCCTTAAAAAAAATTTAAGAAATATTTTTAAAACCAAGTTCTCGATCACGGTCGGTGTGTGAGATTTTTTTTCACTTGAATGTGTAGATTTTTATATTTTTTATTATTATTCGTTGAACTGTAAAATAACATTAATCACGTATGTATATAAGTCCTTGTCACCGTACATTCTTATAAAATTTCTATAAATATGTGATGCTAATAATAAATCTAAAAGTCGTGCCAACTCTGATTCTGGACTACATGTTTTAAAATTAATTAATGCAAACAATATAGTTGATAATCAATGGACCGGTATATATCATAGTCTCAATTCCAATACATGCATTGATAAAATCAAGATAAGTAGCCAATTAAGAAGATGTTACGCAATATTATGTAACACGACCGTCTCACTTCCTGTACCCTTATAAGGGAGAAATATTTTATGGATCATTTCACCGAAGGGGGTCAATATATTCTTGAGCACATGTGCCTGATACCGTGTTAAATTTACAATATACATGTACAACATAGATCATAATCTTACTCTTAATTTAATTCAGTTCTGTGTAGGTCTTAACGAAAAGAAATTCAAGTAACAAAAAAATAACTTAACATATACTCATATACATTTCGTATATCAATATTTTAATTGTAAATAAAGAAAAATATGTTTTAAAGGAATTGATACATATTAGACCGAACGATGCATATGTTTATATATATGATTTTCTAAAAGAAAATCATCTTACAACAACAAAAAATAAATCAAGGCATTAATTGATATTTTTAAGATTTATAGGATTATTCTTTAACGAATAATCACATATATAGTAACCGTAGGCATCTATTTCTTTTAAGTTATTTTGAATAAAGAGTATCCATGAGGTATTCAGACATAAGCACTAACATTATCGGTTACACGGAAATCCCCGATGTTTCTCGAATGAACATCAACCAATGAAATAGCTAAAACGTGTTGACCAATCAGATCGCTGGAAAATTTAGACCGTACCTGTTCCTTTGGTGCACTGCATCATGGAACGGGAACCAGTTTATCAAATCTGTACTGGTATAGACATTTCGAAAGTCAGAAGGTTTTCCCCGATCGTGAAGTAAACATAAAATGTTAGTGATCGCATCATCAATGATTCATATTCTGTGTAAATTTGTAGAAATCTTTTCAATTAAATTAGTAAACCGTTAGCGTGTGTAACCAGTATCAAGGATATGTATAAAAACACGACAAATAATGTTTAGCCGACCCTCGCCTTACCGATCTATCAAACTTTTTGCAACAAAGGCATCTGAGTTTGTGCCTAACTCCTCCTTGATTCCTTTCCATCTTTCATACTCTTCCCCTAAATTTACTGTAGTTGATCTACGCTTCTTCCAATATTGTATTTTGTGTCTTTTTTTCTCCGAATCTGTCTTTCTTCTCGGAGGACCCACAGGCTACCGGCATGTGACAATAGCAAAATAAATTTAATTTTTTTTTTCACCATATATATATTATAGAGTACTCTATAATATATATATGCTGAAAAAAAATATTTTTTTTTTTTACTTAATTTAGTTTGTTATCACATGCCGGTTGCCTGTGGGAGGACACGGCATTTTGTCTGTTGTCGTCTGCTTCAAGCTATCCCAGAGTTCAACGCGAAAGTTTTGAAAGCGAGGTTTGTTTCTTAGCGGAAATCTTAAAATAGCTCTAACTAGGGTGCGCACCCTAGTTAGAAAATATAACGAAAAAAAATGTTTTAAAATGGGTATTTTTCTGTTCTTCAAGTAAAATCCGTATATTTTGCATTCAAAATAACGTATGCTAAAACTTTTTTAACAAATCCTTCTACAGTACTCTACTCTTATATTCCGACGGAATACCTTTAAGCTGCAGTAATAATAAATTTTAATAATAATAAATATTTCAGATTTTGTTGGACTGTCGGGTCATATTACTCCATCACTAGATGAGATGATTTATGTAGCTGAGGAAATGGAAAGGATTGGTATGAAAATGCCGCTATTGATAGGAGGTGCAACAACTTCAAAGTAAGTCTCTCATTTATTTCGACGGTATTTATTGTGATCAAGATTTTTCATGACCATCAATGCATCTAAAATCTGAAATTACCAACTTGGTTGATATCTTTGAGAAATCTTAGACATGTGTCTAGTTTTTAAAACAAACACTTTGAAGCAAACTTCTTTTTCTGATTTAAAAAATAATATTTATTTATTTATTTGAAGTACACATTCTGTTAAACATTTCTAGTATATAAATAATGTATTGTAAAAATTGTTATTATATTGTATAATCATACAATGCATGTCTTGCCCTTTGTAGTGAAATAATATAGAACGTAACATTTATTTTTTATGCCATCAGCATGAAATGATGTGTGGTATATATTAGGGATGTCAAAATTGACCGAATCAAGTATCCGGATATCTGGATCAGACATCCGGATACATCCGGATGTTCGGATCGATCTTTCCACTGTTATTTTGCATTTACTGTTTTATCGTAACCAGTTTTCGCGATCATCTGTTCATCGCTTGTTTCATTTATTTTAAATTAATATCATATTCAATATTGACTAAAAAACGAATAATAATGAAACACAAATACGCACAATACAATCAAACTCCGCACGTATTTTTCTCAAACCGGTGTGAACCATTTCAAAGATTCACTGCCAGGTTTCTATTTTGGTCCAGATGGAACATTCCTGAATTTAAAGTTAGTGTAAAGCGTGCGTACGTCATCATGTCTCTATACCTGCCAGTTAGATGATGACGCGTATCTTAAGTTACACGGGTTATTTAATAAATCGTAATGGCGAATTGTTTCTAAAACTGGACCAAAGAATGTCGGCGTCCTTTTGCTTAACTAATTTTTCTTTGATACCAACTTCTAAAACAATTCACCGCCTTTGATTAAACCGAAATGCCACTTAAATGGAAGGAAACTGGCTGTACGGAATCTGCGTTCGGAACGACGTTTGAATTCTTTAACTCAAACTTAACGCATAATTATATGCAGCATAATTTGTTTTAAACAATTGAAATCGCTAACTTTGTGCAAACACATCACTTAACACAAAAGATCAGTGCATTAATTGTTTTACTCTTGTCTCCCATGTGTTGGGACCATCGATTTGATGGGATTAACAAATGATCTCTCCGCGCGATTGTATGATTGCCTCGACGGATTTTAATAATTGGGGTATTGAGAATGGCGCGAACAACATACAGCAAGGTTTGTGACATTATGCACGTACAGGCTTAGCGATGGACCGAATTTTATTAAACTTTTATGGACCGATTTTTTAAAGTCGTTTTATGCTACTCAAATCGGTCTGGGACGTTGACGTTGATTATGCGGTATCACTAAATAAACTTTGAAACTTGATAAATAAGTCTTTAGTTAGAACTGCACGTGCACCAATTATCAACATTCGATCATCAAATGACAAACTTTCATTATTATAATAAGACGTGTGAAAAATTAATCGTCATTACTATTATTCAGTTTTGACATTTAAATAAAATCGCAATATACCGTACTTTAAGTAAAATGTTGATATACGATGTCAATAGTGACACCGGTGTATATTGTAGGCCTAGCATATACTATGTTAAAGTGTCATCACCATGACGACGTCAACTTAATTGCACCCCGTGTGTTTGACAATTTGATTATATTTTATGACAGTCAATTTCAGCAACATTTATACGTATTTTAGACGACGGTAGTATTTTGATACGAACATCCGGATCCAAAAATCGGATCCGAACTTCGGAACGGGATCCGAACGTTCGGATATCCGGACTCCGGTTGACATCCCTAGTATATATTGATTACCTTGTCCATACAAGGTTAAGTCAAGCTGCCATCAGGAGCACAGGCATTTATTGAATGCAGCTTCTTGTTCTTTTTATCTATCATAAGTTTGTAACTCTATTGATTTTGTTTGTTTCTCATTCACAGAACACATACAGCTGTGAAGATAGCACCAAGATATAACCAACCAGTAATACATGTGTTAGATGCATCGAAAAGTGTAGTAGTGGTAAGTGGCTTACAATTCATACCACTACTGAAACGTACCATTTTAAGACGAGGCTTACCATAAATGTAATATATAGTGATATATTGTCACTGTGTTAACAGCACATTGTCAATGCTGTGTGCTAATTACCATTTAACTTTTAATGACGATACCCTTTCCTCTGATGTCAATGGCTATATCTTGGTGAACTTTATTTACTATCACCAACACCTCTTACCTGTATTGATTTTGGTTATCTTTGATGCAGTTATGGGGCTTAGTTATTGTTACAATATCTCAGTGCACTACTGAGTTGTTTTACTTTAATATGTTATAAACTCTCATACTTGTCAGTTTTCTTGATACTCGACTCCATTCATATAGTCATAAGCTCGCATATGAACATATAGTGAAATAAATTGGTAGTTAGAACTCATCCTGATTTCCTTGTTATAAACCAATGATATAACATGGTGTCAAAAGTGGGATATTTAAGTCAATTACATACATTTGAAACTTTGCTTCTACTTTTACACAAAGTAAAGTCGACTGTAAAGCATGCCTGGCTGGGTGCAGAAGTATTTATTGAACGCAGCTTTTTTTATGCCCCTGTCACTCAAAATGGGGGAAAGGCATAAAGTGTTTCCCCTGTCCGTCTTTCCAAATTTTAGTTGCCGAGCAATACCTCAAGAAATATTTCATGGATTGGTATCATATTTTACATGAAGATGAATAATAATAAAATACAGTGCAAGTTTGATTTCTGTGTAAAACTAAACATTTTTACAGGAGTTATGACCCCTTTTTGCTTAGTGCTCAGCGGGGGTATTTGTGTCCTCCTGATACATTTTAAGTTTGTTTCTGTATTCTTTTTATCTTTAATTTGTATGTGTCAGTGAGTGTTCGGCACTGTAATATGTATCTTCTTGTCCATGCATTAACTGTACAAATGTCTACTTCTGTCTTATTCCAGTGTTCAAATTTATTAGGAGAAGAGAACAGAGATGAATTTGTTGAGGAAATAAGTAAAGAATATGAAGAGATTAGAAGTGAACATTACGACTCTCTCAAGGTGACATCTATATTGGAATTGATTGTTTCATACATTTATCTGTCTCAGCGATTTGAATTCCAAAGCATTGAAAAGACTCTTGCCTTGATGAAAGTGTTTGTGTTTCATATTGGTAACATTACATGATTTGTTCATAAATATATGATGGGAATGTTGACCCTTAGGTTATCACAGTTCATAGAAACAGATTTTTATGAGTCACCGCATTAATGCCATGTATATCAAGTGGTTATGGTCTCTTTCTAGCAATTTCTAGTCCCTCACCATTGTAAGCTTGAATCCCAACCAGTACCAGACACATGTCACATGTGAGGAAGCTGTCCAACTAGCTTATGTGAGATCAGGGCCCGTTCTACCCAGGTTTATACTTAACACCCAATTATATAAACATTGGTTAAATTCAATCATTGTCACCACATTGTAAATGTTCTGATTTTGTATCTATGTAGGACAGAAAATACCTGACATTAGAGAAAGCACGCAGTAAGATGTTAAAGATAGATTGGATGACTTCTTCAGCACCAGGTGAATGAACAAGTTTTATTGCTTGCTTATTTATTTTTTTTATTTGAAACTTACATGAAAGAATTTCATAGGCTTGGAGTTTTATTGTTTACAAAGTGAACAGCCTGGAATTCTTTGCCAAAATACAAGATAAACGATGGAGTGTTTTTCTTAGAGGAGCATTTTTTTTATGTTTTGAACTTCATTATTTAAGTGGCTAACCTGAAAATTTTGACATTATCCACTTATTTTATTAATAACATCATGTATTTACCATTGCTCTACATGATCTTACATTATTGAAGTGATTTTAAACTCAGTAGAACTTTTCAATCTGGTTGGTTTAACTCAGTGTTAACACTCCAATAAGCAAGTACTTATAGCATTTGCACAAAACTATATCAATCAAAAGAATTGGTTTATTCATACTTAACGTTCTAAAATGATTTCCTCTTACTGAAAAGAGATGTACATGTATGAAAATAGATCAGTATTTGCTTTAAATCTTACCTTATATACCGATATATAAGTTATTATATAATGTTTTATTTTTGTTTTCATTGTTTAGCTGCACCTTCTTTTATTGGTGTGAAGAATTTTGAGAACTATGATATTACCAAACTTATTCCTTATATTGACTGGAAGCCATTCTTTGATGTTTGGCAGCTAAAAGGCAAATATCCAAACCGAGGATATCCGAAGATTTTTAATGATAAAACTGTAGGTAAGGTATAAAGATGAGTTCCCTGTAAATATTTCTCCATTGTTGTGTATATATTATGTTCCAGTCTATGAACAAGGCTTGGATTATGTTTTTGGGGGCCTATTGGTGTTATATGGATACAATTTCAAGGTCCTGTGGTTTGATAATTTTCATCATTGATTGTAACAATTCGCTTGAACAACAGTGTTTATAAGCTTTTAGTGTCAAACACAGAATTTTGTTAATTATTCTAAATGAAGCGCAATGTAATTTTGAATTGTAGCACATTTTTCCTGCATGATAATGCTATTGATAATTTTTATGTATCAATATGGGGGCATATTGCTTTTGGTTTGTCTGTCTGTTTGTTTGTACCAAACTTCAACATTGTCTATAAAATTAAATGCTTCCAATTTGTAGTCTTGATAGTCATTTTAATGATAGGGTTGAAATGTACCTGTTATAGGAGCAGAAGCAAAGAAGGTTTATGATGATGCACAGAAGATGTTAAGGCAGATAGTGAATGCACGTAGTATACAAGCTCATGGTGTGGTAGCCTTCTATCCTGCTAGTAGTGTCGGTGATGATATTGAGGTGTATAGTGAAACAGGAAGTTTACTTCATACAATGCATGGTCTTAGACAACAGGTAGGTTGTCATGGTTACAGAACAATAAATTACTCAAGTTTTATTGAATTGATCAATGTATGATATAAAAATCTTAGTTATAAAATATTCAGGTATTCAGAATAATGATGTAGTTTGTTGGATAAAGAATGGGGTCTAGTATTAGGCATAAAAAAGTGTTTGTTTCTGGTTATAATCTCTTGGATGGGTAGATTGGTAGTTTCCCAGGTCTAATAAAAGTCTTGGGTCCCTTGTAAAAATTTGGGTTGGTTAACCAGAAAGAACCTTTTTTTCAGCCGATCATGTGTTGTTTTTTTATCAATGCACATTTTTATTACTGCTTGTATTTATGTGTACTTTGATTTCACAGGCTGAGAAAGATTCTGCCTCCAGTGACCCTTATTTGTGTTTATCGGACTTTGTGGCCCCTAAAGAAACAGGAATACAAGACTATATAGGGTTGTTTGCAGTCACAGCAGGACATGGTGTTGATAAATTATGCAAACAGTAAGATACAGACTTTTATTTCATATTTCAAGAAATGTCATTAAGATAAGTTTACCGTGATAATTCTATGTAAGCTATATCAGTCTTTGAATTTCGCCATTGGTCTGAAGACTGAGTCTGCCTAAATCACTGGTAAAATTGACGGATTATTAGACCAATTGTTTGGTGAAAATTCAAACTGACATATTGTGTGAAATGCATAATGGAGTACCTAAAACTATTATTTTTACAAGTAAATAATAAGTTTCGATTAAATATCATAACACCATCATACAAACAATTTATGTATAATACGTAAAAAACATTCTTTGAAAAATGTTATAGAAACAAAACTTGATCATGCAAAGGCAGGCTAACATTCAGTCTGGTACAGTTTCATTTGGTCTGGTATAATTTACGCCTTTACAACGACGAATGTCTGGTGCTTGAAGAAGTTATGCTATGTTTATATTGCAAAGCTAATGTCGATGCTATTGTGTAATGCTACATCTCTCATGTTAACTGTGTAATTAATACTTAGGTTCCGTGGTCAGTCTGTAACAGCTCTCTGAATTGTTTGTTGTTTTTAATACTACAATGAATGATGTTTTTGTATTGTATTGTTTTATGTTCAATGGTGTATGTTATACATAGCATTGAGTTTGTAATATTCTCATATACCGGTAATTATATTTTCATTGAATATTCCATTTTAGATATGACTGTGTAGTTATCTATAATTTTGTGTTTACAGGTTTGAAAGCCAGTATGATGATTACAGTATTATAATGGTGAAAGCTTTGGCTGACCGGTTGGCTGAGGTAACACTTATTTATAGTCACTGATGAATCATGCCCCCTTTCAAAGAGATACATGTCAGTCGGTCTGTTGGTCTGTCCACAACCAAACCTTGTCTAGCGACCAATAACTAGAGACTAATTTGGCCTAAGGACCTCTGATTTTGTTGAGAGGTTGTTCATCACATGTAAATAAGTCCTATTGATTTTGAGGTCCGCCAATAACTAAAGACGTATTTGGCCTAAGGACCTCTGATTTTGTTGGGATGTTGTTCATCACATGTAAATAAGCCCTATTGATTTTGAGGTCAGTATGTCAAAGGTCACAATTTATGCACTTAAACACAAAAACTTTGTCCTACAAATAACTAGCGAACGATTTAACCTTAGGTCCTCAGACTTGGTTTGGTGGTTGATCATCCCTTTTAGAACCCCTATTGATTCAAGTTTAGTAGTTCAGACTGTCAAGTTGGCATTGAAGGGGCATCTGTGTTTCACAAACTCTTGATATTCTGTCGATGTAAAACTGTATGTTTTGAAAGATTAAATTATAATCAACCATTGAGGCAACTGTGTGCAAAGAAAACTGTCAAATTGACCGAACTGAGTCTTAAGAAATTATTTGAAATAGTGGTATGACATTATTAAGCGTGATAAAACATTCTTCTTAGTGAATGTTGTAATATATTAATATATTGTATTACTAGTCAGAGACCCTCAGAGGTCAGAATTCCAACTGGGGACAAATTTCATTTATGAGGAAACTGTGGAGCTAGCTGTTTATAGAAATATATAATCATTAAATGGTTGACTGATGATACACATAAGAAACCCTCTAACTCATAGGGGAAAATATCATTTTGTATAGTACATGTATATAATTGAACATAAGGAAATTAATTGATAACACAGTATGTACATATTATTTTGTTTCAGGCATTTGCTGAAGATCTCCATGAAAGAGTTAGAAAAGAACTTTGGGGTTACACTCAAGTGGAGAATTTAGATGCAACGGAGTTACATAAAATCAAACATCAGGTATGACATGGATAGATTATCTATTAATAGTATGTTATTTCATGTTGTAATAAACTTCCTTGATCAATATCTAATATCAATTTAAACCAGGTGCACACCATGGACATTCATGGGATATCCTTGCACCATTGAAGTTGGATAAGTTGCCAAATGACCCTGGCTTTTGGTTTGGCATTAAACACCAGTGAAAAAATAGTCATGCTACTTATTTTATGTTCTTCAGGGAATTCGACCAGCTCCTGGCCATCCAAGTCAACCAGACCACACAGAAAAGGAAATCATGTGGAAATTATTGAATGCAAATAAAGTTGGAATTAGTTTGACTGAATCGTTAGCTATGGAGCCTGCGGCCTCCGTTTCAGGACTCTATTTTGCTCATCCGCAAAGTTCGTATTTCGCGACAGGGAAATTGAATAAGGACCAGGTTGAGAATTACGCTGCACGAAAACAAATGGACCTTAAAGATGTGGAACGATGGTTGGGTTCTGTGTTAGCGTATGATGCGTGATAAATGAATTAGTATTATAATTTTACAGTAATACCTGACAATACAACCAATACAATGAGGAGACTACTTTATTATTATGATCACTTATTCTCAGAAGTTTTTATTGTCTTAAATTTCAACTTAATTGCTAACCACCTGAATATTAAAACGTTGCTTGTTTTGATCTCAAAGATGGTGTCAGTATTAAGGTTTTACTGCTCATGGATAAAAATGTATTGCTGCAGGAATAAGTCTTATAGATCAAACTACTGGTAGACACAAACAAATATTTTGATATTATGTTTGTTTATTTATCTCCTGACTATGAATTCATATAATTCCGTATAATTACTGATACAATCTAGTATCTTGTGAATTCATTGACATCTGGAGAATTGCTGGTACAATGTTGCATCTGTTGAATTCATTGGTTCATCTGATTCTAATATTCATATTATTAAAATTCTGATCTCCATGCTTGTAATTGTTCATATTATGAATTGTAAATTATTGATGCTAGTATATTTTTACTCATTTAATTGTATATAGGAGTAGAGTACATGTAGTTTTTCATGTGTCATTTTTTGAAGTCCCGTTACAGACTTGTGGTACTGGCATGTCTGTGCATGATAACTTCCAGTATTCTATGCATTGTACCTTTTTCTCCAAGGACATTTTTAACCAAATCTGTTCATCTACCTAGCCCCTTTTTGTAGAGATTTTGTTGGTCTGGTAAAAATGAATTTCACACTAATTGCTAAATAATTTCGCTCTGATTGTAAAATGTTTTTCCACTTGTAGTTGTTAAATACAACAGATAATTATCAAATTATTCATGCTTTTTGTGATTTTTTTTTTGCTATTTTTGCATGATTTTAATGCATGAAATCATTTAATGTGTAATTCTATCTAATCCGTGATTAGTTATTTATGATAATGCTTTGTACAGGTGGATTTCCCTGACAAGCCGCATGACATGTTAATGGAGCCTAGAAAACCCTTCTATTTAATTTGTATCACTCTTCAATATGAATGAATGCGACTGGCCACGGAAACCCACCAATAGCAGCTATATTTACCAAAACTGACAAACAATTTGAAAACCTTAGGCATTAATTTATTGCTTTAATATATCAGACAAGGGGAGTAATTTAAAACATATTGCCATCTAATGGCCGTGACAAGCGACTCCTAGGTTATTCCAAGTTAGTCGATACTCGCGGGGCACGGACATGCATGTGTTTGCTAATTGAATCAGTCTTGAGTCGGGATAGACATTATGCAGTGGACAGCTTGTCCATATAGGATGAGGGGTAGCTTACCCCAGCGTTATAGCTTATACCAGTAGCCAGCTTGGCTAAATAATATGAGGGATAGCTTATCCCAGCGATGTAACTTTACACTAAGTTTGTCTATCCCTTAAGGTTAATCTTGGGTACCATACTCAACCTTGATTCAGACCCAAAATTTCTTAAGCTCGAGATTTGCCAAGCAGCTTGCTTTGTAATGGGCAAAACCGAGTGACTATTTTAATTGGATATAAATATGCCAATCAAATCCATATTGACCATCAATATTTGAGCCATAGTCACTTCATTCAAGGAATATATTTTCACTTTTGTACACATTCAGTTATTGTGGTACATTAGTATTTCTTTCCTTGTTTCTATTCCAGCCTTTTGTTTTCATTGGACCTGGACTTGGTGTCTGGCTCTAATTACTCCCCTTGCTCTTGATCCATACCTGAAAGTATATAAGCAAAATCTTGGCAGAATCTTGTACTATTAGTTTAAGCAATTGTAAATAAACATATTGCTTTTTTTTCATATTTCTAGTCATGTCTTATACTACATGACTTCGCATGATTTTAATTTTTCCTCATTCTAAAGGCTAATAGTCTAGCCTGAACAGGTTAGCATTTCTCATTTCCGGATCCAACTAGCTATGAATGGAATATTAATCAATTTAGTTCATGAACTAGAGATCTAACATACATTAGCCCTCACAACATGAAACTCTGCTAGGTTAACAGCTAAGCATTATTTCACTAAGTGGGAGTGGTGTTAGGGGAAGATGTCTGTTCGCTTTGAACGCCAGTTTAAAAAGCCCGCTGCCCCACGTGGTCGATCCTTTTATACCCCGGACAAAGCTGTCCGAATATGGTTCCGTTACTACGGTAACATTTCCGTCAGCCATTAAACAAAGCCCCCAAAATAACAGCAATTATGTTTTAAGATAATAATTGATATTATTTATGATAATGCTTTGTACAGGTGGATTTCCCTGACAAGTCGCATGACATGTTAATGGAGCCTAGAAAACCCTTCTATTTAATTTGTATCACTCTTCAATATGAATGAATGCGACTGGCCACGGAAACCTACCAATAGCAGCTATATTTACCAAAACTGACAAACAATTTGAAAACCTTAGGCATTAATTTATTGCTTTAATATATCAGACAAGGGGAGTAATTTAAAACATATTGCCATCTAATGGCCGTGACAAGCGACTCCTAGGTTATTCCAAGTGAGTCGATACTCGCGGGGCACGGACATGCATGTGTTTGCTAATTGAATCAGTCTTGAGTCGGGATAGACATTATGCAGTGGACAGCTTGTCCATATAGGATGAGGGGTAGCTTACCCCAGCGTTATAGCTTATACCAGTAGCCAGCTTGGCTAAATAATTTATCATGCAACTGCCATGGTAACTGCCTGATAACACATGACCTGAGAACATTATGTGTTCTCAGGTCAATAGGATGCTATAGTAGCATGAGAACACTTTTTGGCTCCGCCCACTCGACTATTTAAATTAATGCGCATATGTTTTTGTGTATTCAATTGTTGTTTTGAATATTTTTCACCAAATTTGTTATTGTTAACAAATGATTTCTTTAATGTGAAATTAAATTTTGTGATCCATGGGAGGTTTTTTTTATTATTTCGCCCAATTGCAGTGAACTATTTATCTGCGGATGTTGACTGTTTATAGTGTGATTTGCCGGGTGACCGTTATCATCACACTAGCGAATTAAACGCTAAATTTTAGGTGAAATGACACTAAATTATGCTCCGAAAACTGAGTTACATGATAAATAGAAACTCGGGTCACTGTCCGGTGAGAACAATGTTATCAGACTCGGCGATATCGTCCAAGGTGACTCGCTAAAGCTCGCCACCCTGGACGATATCACCTCGCCTGATAATATTGTTCTCACCGGACAGTGACCCGAGTTTCTCTATATGAGGGATAGCTTATCCCAGCGATGTAACTTTACACTAAATTTGTCTATCCCTTAAAGTTAATCTTGGGTACCATACTCAACCTTGATTCAGACCCAAAATTTCTTAAGCTCGAGATTTGCCAAGCAGCTTGCTTTGTAATGGGCAAAACCGAGTGACTATTTTAATTGGATATAAATATGCCAATCAAATCCATATTGACCATCAATATTTGAGCCATAGTCACTTCATTCAAGGAATATATTTTCACTTTTGTACACATTCAGTTATTGTGGTACATTAGTATTTCTTTCCTTGTTTCTATTCCAGCCTTTTGTTTTCATTGGACCTGGACTTGGTGTCTGGATCTAATTACTCCCCTTGCTCTTGATCCATACCTGAAAGTATATAAGCAAAATCTTGGCAGAATCTTGTACTATTAGTTTAAGCAATTGTAAATAAACATATTGCTTTTTTTTCATATTTCTAGTCATGTCTTATACTACATGACTTCGCATGATTTTAATTTTTCCTCATTCTAAAGGCTAATAGTCTAGCCTGAACAGGTTAGCATTTCTCATTTCCGGATCCAACTAGCTATGAATGGAATATTAATCAATTTAGTTCATGAACTAGAGATCTAACATACATTAGCCCTCACAACATGAAACTCTGCTAGGTTAACAGCTAAGCATTATTTCACTAAGTGGGAGTGGTGGGTGGGGGAGATGTCTGTTCGCTTTGAACGCCAGTTTAAAAAGCCCGCTGCCCCACGTGGTCACTCCTTTTATACCCCGGACAAAGCTGTCCGAATATGGTTCCGTTACTACGGTAACATTTCCGTCAGCCATTAAACAAAGCCCCCAAAATAACAGCAATTATGTTTTAAGATAATAATTGATATTATTTATGATAATGCTTTGTACAGGTGGATTTCCCTGACAAGCCGCATGACATGTTAATGGAGCCTAGAAAACCCTTCTATCTAATTTGTATCACTCTTCAATATGAATGAATGCGACTGGCCACGGAAACCTACCAATAGCAGCTATATTTACCAAAACTGACAAACAATTTGAAAACCTTAGGCATTAATGTATTGCTTTAATATATCAGACAAGGGGAGTAATTTAAAACATATTGCCATCTAATGGCCGTGGCAAACGACTCCTAGGTTATTCCAAGTGAGTCGATACTCGCGGGGCACGGACATGCATGTGTTTGCTAATTGAATCAGTCTTGAGTCGGGATAGACATTATGCAGTGGACAGCTTGTCCATATAGGATGAGGGGTAGCTTACCCCAGCGTTATAGCTTATACCAATAGCCAGCTTGGCTAAATAATATGAGGGATAGCTTATCCCAGCGATGTAACTTTACACTAAGTTTGTCTATCCCTTAAGGTTAATCTTGGGTAACATACTCAACCTTGACTCAGACCCAAAATTTCTTAAGCTCGAGATTTGCCAAGCAGCTTGCTTTGTAATGGGCACGGACATGCATGTGTTTGCTAATTGAATCAGTCTTGAGTCGGGATAGACATTATGCAGTGGACAGCTTGTCCATATAGGATGAGGGGTAGCTTACCCCAGCGTTATAGCTTATACCAGTAGCCAGCTTGGCTAAATAATATGAGGGATAGCTTATCCCAGCGATGTAACTTTACACTAAGTTTGTCTATCCCTTAAGGTTAATCTTGGGTAACATACTCAACCTTGACTCAGACCCAAAATTTCTTAAGCTCGAAATTTGCCAAGCAGCTTGCTTTGTAATGGGCAAAACCGAGTGACTATTTTAATTGGATATAAATATGTAACATGGAATCTTGATGACTTTGAGTGTCTGAGTTGAGTTTCATAAGCCGTCATCCCCAGCGACCCAAAGCTCAAGAAACCAAATAATTTAGTGAAATTACAAATTCATGAATAATTTGTCTAATTATATAGACTTAATGAAAAGCAGTACATGCATGCCCGTACCCCGCAAGAATTTTTCCGCCACTAAAGGCAGCATGCCTTTTCCCCAAACTTTCTTGTAGACCCGAGACAGGGACCAGATCAGATGTTACATTGATGAACTAAATAAAGCTGGTTGATTACTAGTATATATAAATAATGGAATAGAACCTAGGAGGAATTATAACCTTCCCCTAAAAGTGATAATAATGATAATACTTATATCTTATTAAGGCTAATAGGTTCGATGGGTTAAGCTTTTGATACTCTGCCAGCTGGTCTCTGTGTTTAATTTGCATGTTGTTAAGTTTTACCCATTATGTCACCTATTTATTACGTAATTTATTGAAAATATTCACCTAATTAATTAGTTTCCAAATTCGTTCCTGGATACCATCCCAGTACAAACCAATGTCTGATAAATGAACACCATTAGGTCTATAAAATCTGGGGTTTTCACATAATTACATATTTGATTCAATAATCAATCCTCTTGATTGACCACCACCCCTATTAATCTGTTTCCTTTTGTTCCATAGTAGTGCTAACTTGACTGTATTATTTGGTTCTCCTTTTAATTGTTGTAATATATCTACCCAGACTAGTTTTACAGCAGAGGAAGCCCGTTTTAAGTAGGAAAATCCTAGGGCTGTGGATTATTTGGCATGAGCGATCCGATTCACGATTCAGCTCAGCTTTTTAGCTCACCAGAGCACGAATGTGCTCAGGGTGAGCTTTTGTGATCGCCTTGCGTCCATCGTGCGTCGTGCGTCGTTACGATTACGTGGCGTCCATGTTTACTTAAAACAACATCTCCTCCTACACCGCTATGCCGATTGCAACCAAACTTGGCTGGAATGATCATTGGGTGGTCCCCTTTCAAAGTTGTTCAAAAAATCAAATTTCATTAAAAATTCTGGTTGCTATGGCAACAAATAGAAAAAAATTAAAAAATCTTCTTGTCTGAAACCACAGGGCCTAGAGCTAAGATATTAGGTATGTAGCATTGTCTAATGGAACTCTACAAAGTTTGTTCAAATTATTCCCCTAGGGTCAAAATTGGCTCCGCCCCGGGGGTAACTTGATTTTACATAGACTTATATAGGAAATTAAAAAAATCTTCTTGTCAAAAACTACAATGCCTAGAGCTTTGATATTTGGTGTGTAGCATAGTCTAGTGGACCTCTACCAAGTTTGTTCAAATTATTGCCCTAGGGTCAAAATTGGCCCCGCCCCGGGGGTCACTTGATTTATATAGACTTATATAGGAAAATTTAAAAAATCTTCTTCTCCGAAACCGCAAGGCCTAGAGCTTAGATATTTTGTATGTGGCATTGTCTAGTGGACCTCTACCAAGTTTGTTCAAATTATGGCCCCGGGGTCAAAATTAGCCGTGCCCTGGAGTTTATTCTATTTTATATAGGAAAATTTAAAAAACCTTCTTCTCCGAAACCACAAGGCCTAGAGCTAAGATATTTGGTATGTAGCATTGTCTAATGGACCTCTACCAAGTTTGTTCAAATAATTGCCCTAGGGTCAAAATTGGCCCCGCCCCGGGGGTCACTTGATTTATATAGACTTATATAGGAAAATTTAAAAAATCTTCTTCTCCGAAACCACAAGGCCTAGAGCTAAGATATTTGGTATGTAGCATTGTCTAGTGGACCTCTACCGAGTTTGTTCAAATAATTGCCCTAGGGTCAAAATTGGCCCCGCCCCGGGGGTCACTTGATTTATATAGACTTATATAGGAAAATTTAAAAAATCTTCTCCGAAACCACAAGTCCTAGAGCTAAGATATTTGGTATGTAGCATTGTCTAGTGGACCTCTACCAAGTTTGTTCAAATTATTGCCCTAGGGTCAAAATTGGCCCCGCCCCGGGGGTCACTTGATTTATATAGACTTATATAGGAAAATTTAACAAATCTTCTTCTCCGAAACCGCAAGGCCTAGAGCTTAGATATTTTGTATGTGGCATTGTCTAGTAGACCTCTACCAAGTTTGTTCAAATTATGGCCCCGGGGTCAAAATTAGCCCTGCCCTGGGGTTTATTCTATTTTATATAGGAACATTTTTAAAAATCTTCTCCGAAACCACAAGGCCTAAGATATTTGGTATCTAGCTTTGTCTAATGGACCTCTTTCAAATCTGTTCATATAATGGCCATGGGATAAAAAAACGGCCCAGATGGGTCACTTGATCTTACTTAGACTCTATAGAAAACCTCAACAATGTTAATCTCCAAATGACCTTTTCTCCTGGTGAGCATTTATAGGGCCATCATGACCCTCTTGTTGTTATTACTCATCTAATACTTATCACTGCAGTTTTGGATGCTTAATTTAGAAAATGTAATTTTATTTGAGCAATAATGAAATAAATCCATATGAACTGGTTCTGTGGCATGAATTTATGTACTATCTTTCAATTAACAGAATAACTATGTACTAGCATAAATTTCTGGTTAAAGCTCATGAACCCTTTTAAAAGTCCTGTTAGACCTCTTAGCAAACAGGATAGGCCCTGATGAGACATCGTAAACAAACAAGATTGCGATCCACAAATTTCATTAATGACGATTATTCGTACTCGATTTTTCAATTTGATTCGTGGTTATCCAATTACTTAAATACTAGCCCCAGCCCCAGAAAATCCCTCGGACACCAACTCTAAAATTTCTTTTGTTGGTACACTCATTGAGTTGTTTTCACCTACATTAATGATGGTTTCTGATGCCTGCTTCAAAAATGCATTTAATTAAGTCTCGCCGAGAAATACCTCTTATACCCCAGCATGCAATAATTGATCTTTGTTCCAGCTCCTTACCGTGTGCTCTTTTCACGGCCCAATGAAGGGTGGATTAACCAATTATCCAAGTATGTATTTAAATGTGCAGTGATATAGTTGTATGAACTTTCTCCATACTGTTGTATATAAGAAAGTCTATAATAGCAATTATTTCAGTATAAGTGAGGCTTTTCATGACTTTTTATCAGAATGGTCCAAGTATTACATTAAAGTATATATGTTTTATAAGCTTCTGAACCCCATCTGCCAGGTTTCATTATGCAGTCATGGGGTATACCATTTTCTTATTTCTAATTCAGTTTCTCGGCCATCTCTTAAACTATGTTTTTGATATATTCAACTGCTACCATTCAACACTGCTGACCATTGCTATCTTGTCAAAACGGACATATTGGCATGACCAAAGAATGAACCATTAAAATTAAGGAAGTCTGACTAATAAATATTTCTGTATCTACTGTGTATCTTGCTTTGTCTTTGTTTTTAATGTATTTTATCTAAATAGGCATAGGCTGTTGGTTTGCAAATTCGACCTGATTCTCTCACTCTGAATATAGCCCAAATGTGGTCATGGTATAGGCTGTTTGGAGGACTTTTCTTCAGAATATTATTTAATAAAAAAGTCATGCTACAGTAGTATTAAAAGTATCAGATGAATTGTCTGAATTCTTACACAATGTTATGAACAGCCTTATTTTCCCTGGCTACCCGGTACATGTACTTAACATACATTTATTACAAAATTGGGTAGTCGAGCTTGTTATGTGGTTTGCTAGGTTTCTAATGAGGATGTGATTTGTAAATCAGCTTGTGGAGCCAAGTGTCTGCATTTGTTTGTCAATGATTCAATTTTTGAATCCAAAATGGAATTATTTATGCCTTTAATAGGAGTAAAATGTTAAATTTCAGACACTTTATTGTTAGACCTCCAATTATTCAATCAGACTTTGATGTTTACGTGTTAATGGCTTGTGTGCTACTCACATTAAATATTATCATAGCGAAATTTTATTTGTCACTTATTATGTCATTATTTATTTCTTTTCTTTTTTCTTTTTAGCTCACATGTCACAAAGTGACAAAGTGAGCTATTAGGATCACTCTCCGTCCGGCGTCGTGCGTCGTCAAACTTTTTGTTGTGACTACACTAGGGGCCACATTTTTGGCTCAATTTTAGCAAAACTGGGTCAGAACGTTAATATCAACAAAATCTCGGACGAGTTCGATATTGGGCCATTTGGCTCAAAAACTAGGTCACCAGGGCCAAATAAGGGAAAACCTTGTGAACACTTTAGAAATCACTGTTTTGAATTTATCTTCATGAAACTTTGTCAGAATGTTTATTTTAATAATATGTAGGTCAAGTTTGAAAATGGGTAATTTCTGTAGTAAAATTAGGTCACTAGGGCAAATTGCTGGAAAACCTTGTGAACACTCTAGAAGTCACTGTTTTGATCGGATGATCATGAAACCTTGTCAGAATGTTTGTCTTCATTATATCTTGGACGAGTTCGAACATAGGTCATCTTGGGTCAAAAACTAGGTCGCTAGGTCAAATCTTATGAAAAACCATGTTAACACTGTAGATTTCACAGTTATTATTGGATCTTCACCAAACTTTGTCAAATCGTTTGTTTTAATGATATAACGGTCAAGTATAAATATGGGTCATCTGGGGTTAATAACTAGGTCACCAGGTCAAATCTTATGAAAACTTTATTAACACTGTAGATGTCACAGTTTTAATTGGATCTTCACCAAACCTTGTCAAAATGTTTGCCTCAATGATATGTGGGTGAAGGATGAACATGGGTCAGACGGGTTCAAAAACTGGGTCACAAGGTCAAATCTTAGGTAAAAATATTGTAAAAGCTCTAAATGTCATGGTTTTTATTGGATCTTGGCCAAACCTTGTCAGATTGTTTGTCTTAATGATATTAAGGACAAGTTTAAATATGGGTCACCTAGGGTCAAAAACCAGGTCAGAAGGTCAAATCTTAGGAAAACCTTATTAACACTGTAGATGTCAAATTTTGATCGTATCTTCACCAAACCTTGTCAGACTGTTTGTCTTAATGATATGTAAGACAAATTCGAACATAGGTCGTCTGGGGTCAAAAACTAGGTCACCTGTTCAAAACAATGTTTTAATGAGTGAACAGTGATTGTCATGTGAGCGATATAGGGCCATCTTGGCTCTCTTGTTTATCTATTATTATTATTAATTTATTTTATTTTTATTCTAAGTTTTCCCCCATCTTTGTATTGTAACAAGGATTTGAAATTTCTAGTGCAGTTATGTCCCTTGTACAACCTAGTTAGTGTCACATCACCATTTTCCTTGTTCTTCAAGGCCTTGGAATATTTCCCAGAGTCTAAACCTAGCCCCCATGGGCCATCTTGTGTGAATATATTTGCATACTTCATTATAATGCAAATATCTATCATTGAATATAACTGATATGCCATTGAACTCTTTGAGAAATTAAAGCCACATTTTCAAGTCCGCTTTATGTTTTTGTTAACCTACATTTAAGTTTATTAGGTGTCTACAAAATGGACAAACTACTCACTGCCAGGACTTGCTCTGTATTAGCTAGAGATTCAATGAGCCAATGAGGGATAACATTGAGTATATATAAGCGTTTCTTAACTTAATACCTACTTATTTTTCTTATCTAATTTATCCATTAATATTTTAACTTCCTTTTTGGTTGAATCTTATTCAAGGACAAGATATATTATTACATTTGGCCCTTTGGTTTTCTGGTGCTAAAAGTACACCTAGTACATTCATAAATCTGGAAAACAAAACTTCATCATCATATTATGTGATTCCTTCTTTCTCTCTAATTATTTGAAAGCCAATGGACACAGTAACGTTACTGCAAACAGATTTTTTATCTTTAATAAATGTGGACAGTAGTTTAGTATCAGTGATATACTGTATATGCATTTCCCCCGATTTATCCCCCCCCCCTAAGAAATCATCCAAATTGTTGATTATATATATAATACCTATGGACTGTTGATTATTTTTCATATATATAGTTACCCATGCTCTTTAATAAAAGCTTGTCACAAAATTAATTCGACGACTGCAAAAGGCAAAGCTAAGTGAAATATTGTGTATCAAATTTCCATCCTAAGAGTTCAAAATCTTTAGGGCAATTAATATACTGGACAGAGCAGAGTGCTGAATCTATTGATTCATTAATTGAATAACCTGCTGGTTATGATAAATGGTGAATTAACCTGACTTCATTTGGTCCTTTCTTCAGGACAAATTGGTAAACTACAAAGTTTTGTTCGTTAAATGGGCCAGCAACTCTACCCGATACTTTTCTGTGTAATTTGATTCTATTGCCACTCTTTGTCCTAAATAATCAAGCTTAATGCCAAACTTAAAACTTCTTGAAGGTAATTTGATTTTCTTTGTCATGCAATTTTCATTATTGTACTATTTGCTTAATATTTATTGGTGAATTTATTATACACCAATCATATATAAAATATAATTAACTTTTTGTTTTTATGTTGGGTTACCTCATTATTGGTTAGTTTGATATAGGTGTTATGGGTTAACTTATGGAATATATTATAGAGAAGGTAATAACTCATTATCCCCATTGCACCCTGACATATTGAACAAATGCGCTTTTATCTGCTGGTAATTATTAACCATTGACATCCACTTGCTCTGTTATAGTGTAGACAATTATTATTGTTATTATATACAAGTTGTTATATATACAAATATACATATATATGTTAATATACTGTGGCATAATTAAAGTAAAGAGCATATCTGTCTACTGCAAGTTCGATGATGTAAATACTGGTTTGGTCTAGAAACTCATTTTCCATTGATCCTATACCTATAGACAGTGATGCATATATCTCGTTTTATTCAATAGCTCCTTTCAAAGTGAGGATAAATTGGTTAGCGTAGACGTGAGGGGAACGGCCAGATCGTCTGGATTGGTCCGGATAATTCGGGCGTTAGCCTGAACATCATTTCCGGAAGTTAAATTTTCCGCTAAATTTGCCGGTGTTTACATACAATTATCAATGGATTTCAATACTACTTATAAAGTAGGGTTGTGCATGGTACTGGATGCCTGCGCTTCATTCGAAGCGTGGCTTCGTTCCCTGTCAGAAATATACCATTCCTGAGAATGCCTCAATATTTCTCAATAAAGGTAAATTTTCACCGACAATCATCTCGTTCATCCTCAGATGAATCACACGACCTGTCACCTGTCCTTCTGCTCTCCTCTTTGTGCCTCTATCTGACATCCATGTATATTGTTCACTTTGAAGATGTCTGTTCGCTTTGAACGCCAGTTTAAAAAGACCACTGCCCCACGTGGTCACTCCTTTTATACCACGGACAAAGCTGTCCGAATATGGTCCCGTTACTACAGTAACATTTCCGTCAGCCATTAAACAAAGCCCCCAAAATAACAGCAATTATATTTAAAGATAATAATTGATATTATGTTGGTGATTATGTTAAGACATGATTGTATATGTTGTATATTTGTTTTTGTTTAACCTACTGTCATTGGGAGTCACTGAAGGTTGTAAACTTGAGGAGTTCATTAAATAGGACATGCTTGTAATGACAAATTGTCTATTATTTTTTGTATATTTTTTAAAATTCCGTTGTTTTCACAAACAGGGTCTCAGCAGCTTTATTTTTATATGCCAGTTTGAAAAATGGGTTGTATTATGGGAACACCCATGGTGGGCAGGCAAGGAGGCGTCCACAACGGCGTCCGCTCTCTAATTTAAACAGTTTTGTTCGGATCCTGACCAAACTTTATGGAAATGTTTATGGCCATGAGATCTCGGTCAAGTTCGATAACGGTTTAGGCACTTCTGAGTTATGCCCCTTGACGGGCATATTTTGTGACCTGGCACTCTTGTTAAAATTCCTTTTATGTAGTGAGGTATTGTTGTCCACATATCTGTGTGGATTTATGTAAATGTTATGAACTTCACACGCACATGATGAAATAATCTAGTATACCAAAGTCAAAAACTCTTCATAGTTCATGTACATAAATATTTTACAGATAATCTGATATCTAAGTAATAGCAGAGTCATATTATCATTAACATTGTACATGTCCAAGAGTTAAGCTTGATGAATTCATTTTTTATATCATGTTCCATTCTTTGTATCATTACCTCAAATAAAATCATGTCTATTTTTTTACACTTTCATACTTCACATTGTGAATTAAGAGGCTGCAGTCCAGGGGTTAGTGTGCTGGACATGTAACCTGGCAATCTGGGTTTGGGCTCAGGTCACAGCAGGTCATACCCTTCCATGAAATTTTGACAAAAAATTTGATTTTACTCAATTATTGAGAGATTTTGCCAGCTGAAAGTTGGTACTACGTAGAATACAGTACAGAAAAACTTGTCAGGTGAACTGGCTGCTGTATATGATTGGAATATTGTTAAAACCACTGAAAAATGTGATTTAAGACCTTCTGTTTATCAAGCATGCGGTTGCCTGCTTCTTACTGTTTTTATCCTTGTTTACCTGATCAACTCTTTTATTTTATAATATTATATAATATAATGTTTTTTAATGTTACGATTATTTAATTTTATTTTACATTTGTCTCCACATAGTTGGACTTTGTGGCAGGATTAGATGTATTTAATTGAGTCATTCAATAAGATAAGTAACAACTGCAGAAAATGATGTTATTAAGAAAAAGGCATGCAAAGTTTATGACAGAATCAACACGCATTTTAGATGCTGGTCAAGAACTTCTTTCAAGATGAGACCATGATGTGATCATGTGTTTTGTGCCTTTGATATTAAGTAAACATGATCATGTGAAATGTAAGCCATTTATTCTGATTTCAATCATGTTTGATGTAAAATTTTGTGAGACTCATTTGGACAAGTAGAATAGTGCTAGTTGATATTTGTGATTTAAATATTTTCACTTCAGAGAATCTTCTTATATAAAGTATATATTTATTGTATATTATTTTCTGTCATGTGAATAAATGTACATGTAGAATATGGAGGCAATTTAAAAAGGGTAATGAAATTCATTCAATAAAAAACTCCTTACCACACAACATGTAGAATTTAACCCTCACTTGTATATTCTTATTTGTCAGCTGATTTATAAATGATTATTCATGTTTTATGATTTACCTTTGCTATGCTTATGGAAAATTGTGAAGAAAAATAAAATTAAAACATACACTTATTTGTTCTATTATTGTATGTTTATTGTTGTCATTGGATACAAGTGCTGATACACCCATGTGATTATAACATTGCTCATAAATGTATATAAATATGAGACAATGTCATTGGTACATTTGAACAAGAACTAGGTTGCAGTATTTATTGTTGAATAATGGAACGTTTTAATTGTAAATATTCTAAAATGGCCACAAAAAGTAAGTTGAAATAACAGGGCTACATGCGTATAATATGGTAATACCAGATGAAGTAGTGTCATTTTATAATTAAATACCACTCTATGTGACCCACAATCCTTATGGGTACATTGTATATGACATACAGTCAAACCTGTGTTCATGGCCACCTCCAAAGAAAGGCCACCATGTGAATAAAAGCCTTTTAAAATAGTCACTGCTTACTAAGAACAAAATGACCTTATTTAAGACCACCTGTCGATAAATACCACATTTCGTCTTTGCCAAGGGTGGCCTTTGTTCACAGGCTTGATCGTATATGATATATGAACAGTAGAGCACTGTTATAGTCTTCCACAGAACAAAAAAAAATCATTATATCTGTATTTCACTATTTCAATAATATTGAAAAAAAAGTTGGGGAAGAACAGACAAAAACCCCTTAGTCAAAGTATTTTCATTGATAAGCGTTATAGAAATTATGTTATATCTTATACCTACTGGCGTCTAATTATTTCTCGTGCCTGAACCAAAGACATATATACATGTACCATATAAATGTAAATCAAACGTGTGAGTTCTTGCCTGGACCATGTCCCTGTCTAGTGTTCCAGTGTTTTCAAGAAAACCTAGGGAGTTAGATAGTTTTTTAAGCTTTTGTACACGTACCGTTCAAAATGTTATCATACTACACGTATGCTTAGTACACTCGTTTTATTATCATTTAAGTAAAAATAAGTTTCAAGTTGAAACGCTTTCTATCTAAAATGTTAACACTTTTGTCCTGATTTCTGGGCAGTAACTTTCGGTGAATAACGGCGTAAATCAGATATGACTGAAACCAGACGACGTGATTGAAAATGTCGAGAACGAGCGCGATTTGCTGCGTGATGTGGTATCCTAGGCCCTGAAGATGCTTTCAAATATTCCTCTTTGAGGTCATTATGAATAGGAATAATGTTGTTACCGTCTACGTTTTCACTTTTTCTTAATTCTGATTCTGTTTGTTTCTTCATTTGATAAAGATTTCTAATACTTTCGTCTTTGCCATCTTCTTTAAGTACCTGCGGAACTATGTAGCTCAATTCAAGTAAACACTCTTTACCCTTCGAGAGTCGTCTACCAACTGTTGGCAACTCACTGTTTGAATTGTTGCCGCTATTCGATTGGGCCGCGTGAAGGCTGGATGCTGATGACGTCACATGTTTACAATTTGTTTTGTGAAGGATTTTAGGTATTGACCCATTGCGATTGTTCTGTGTTCGATTAATATCTAAATAGCATGTTCCCAAGTATTGCTGGAAATCATCTGCATACACTGGATTAGAAATATTTTTAAACACTTCAAAGCTAGCGACTCTTCGTCTCAAATCTTCTATCGCTCTTTCAACAGCATTTGAATCACCGAGTTTTTCGTCTTTCGTCGTATATTCAAATGATCTTGCATCGCCTCCGTCTTGTCTGAAACCATTACAAGTATTGATTGAAACTTCACATTGTTGGCTTATGTTTGAAATATCCACCTTATTTCGTATCTTATGATCAACGAAATCACTTTTATTTCCAATCGATTGATCGTCTGCGGCTTTTTCTGGCCAGTCACACATGTGGTCTGTAGCGTACGAGTTAGTCCAGTTTACACCAAATGTGAACAAATTCAGAGTTGACTGTTTCAATGGTAGAGGAGTTCGGCCCCTCGTTGGTAACTGATGAATCATATCACATTCAACGATCCGGTATAAACTTTTTAAACTGTCGTATCTATTCCGATGATCGTCTTTATCCGAGTTTGTTTTATTCATATTTAGTTTGGCTTGTACCAAATGGAGAGCCATGGTGTCGACCCTTTGCTCCTCAAGAAGTAAAGGGGATTAAGTAAAAAGTAAGTAAGTGACTTGTATAATATCACTACACTTAACAATTCGTGTTGTCATCGAATTTCCGTAACATTTTCCCAATGACTTGATGCATGAGCTATTCTTCAACAATTGTCACACTATGTTTAATTAATCAATTACTAGTAGTGTTTTGGTTATTTTTTAAAAGATAAATCTATTTTCCATTATTTCGTGAATAATTCAGCTATGTAACTGAAACGATTTCTTAAACGTAACTAATTGAACGAACATCTATTTGTCATAAAATTGACTAGGGTTCATAAGTTCATGCATATAATATAAAACATACGCACTTGTTGTTCACGGATATTTAGATATTGTTTCGTATATTTGAAATGTTGTGTGATGACATTTCTAATAAGTGTATGGTATTGTATTAATTTCACATTGTTTATATGGTTGTTCTAGAGACGTCGAACATGTACATATGCCCATGGTAACAAACTACTGTTGGGGATATATTCAGAATTTGTTGCAAGCAGACTTCGTGAGCCAAGGTTATAAATCTTAAGATCGGTCTCTGAGTTCAACTCTCATATCTTGACATTTAATGTTTCTAAATAATTATGATCATACAATAATAATATCATTGATACATGATTAGTCTGTCATCATAATTGGTCTGCACACGCATTAAACATTAATCAGTTCTACCTTTCAACCCGATGAAAATACTTTGAGAATGGAATTGAGACTTTGAGCTCGGGGACTATTCTCAAGTTTTATAACATCTGAGCCAGTAGATGCCCACTGAGGCTTTGAGGAGTACCTCGTTGAACCTTGAACGATATAAACAATTGCCTTATCAAACCATCCAATTTAATTCCCATTCCTTTTTTATCTAAGATTTCTTAATTTAATAATACGAAGTCAAATTTCATTAATTTGATTCGTAATGACAATAATCTACTAATTGTGGATTTGTGTACTTAATATAAGAGAGCGTGTTTACAAATATCCACTTCAGGAATAGTATCTGCTGCATTACTTGCATAAAATATTTCAGTAATTGAATATCCGGAGATTTACAATATTTTTTTATGTCAACATTCAACAGTTATACAATACAGCAGTCAATGAGTGATGCACATGTATCCATTACAACTTATACGCATCAACACGTTTAGAAATATTTCTTTCAGAAGTTGCAGACTCCTGCAGTTCGATTATTTCTTGATCATTCCTCATGCACTTTGCATGAAACACAACTTACACAGTGGACAGACAAAATGCTTTAGACTAGACAGAAATGAGCTATTATGATTCATTACTGCCTTACACAGCATCGTATTTTAATTATGGGAGTCAACATAGCATGTTATGATATACAATTTAGAAGTTCTCTCAATCCATAATGAAGATGTTTAGTCTGTGGCACTACAGCATAGTATATAATTCATGAATTCAATTTTGATGCACAATTTCAATGTCAAATGTCAATTAATTCTGTCTATGACCAAGCCAGACAAACCACTTGGAAGAATAGGTAGAGCGTTAGGTTTATGAACCTTGTGTTCTAGGATTTGAACCTCCACGCTATACATGTTCTCAGTGATAATTCATTTAGTTTTAGTTTTCGTCTAAGACTATTCACGTGAACATGCTAGAAGCTATTAAAATACGGTGTACTATTGAAAAGAGACGTGAAACACTTACAAATGATAAAGCACATCGGAGAGTGACCATGTAGTCTACATGGTTCTCTCTCCCTCTCTACGGCAGTAAGGCGTATAAAATGTTTCTGGTTATCCGACCTACCCTACTTTTTATTTACATGTACTTAGACTTTTTATTAGACCTAAGGGACGGTATACCCACTTTCTCACTTTTTCACCTTTCAACACGACTTCAAGAGCCAAAATAAAAAGTCCCGACCTACCTTTTTTTAATTGAGCATGTAACCAGAGACACACCATTTTAGGCCTAATCAGTTCCGTTTTTAAAGTGGCTCAGTTTAGTTCATTCTGCAGTTTTTGAGAATTGATGAAGGTGATAGAAAACGGATTTCAGTCGTCGGGATTGAATACTACGGGATTGAGCTCGGTTTGCGGTGTGGTGAGGTATGCCAGGTTGTGAACATATCTTTAAATATTCGTCTGTTAGATCATTCTGAATAGGAACTACTTTATCATGGTCGATGTTGTCGCTCTTGTTAGGGTCCGATTGTGTTCCTATTTTCTGCTGAAGATCACCGATGATACAATCGCCTTTGCTATTAGCTTGCGTTATTGGCGGAAGTATTACTTTTAACTCGGGTACATGGTCATAGCGTTTGGAGAGTCGTCTGGCGACAGCATGCAACTTTACATTCAAATCGGAAGACCTTCTGTGTGCAGATATTGCAGCCGGAAGTCTGTAATTCTTTAGATTCGGCATTGTTACTGAACGACTGTTCTGTCTCTTTTGATAAATTTCCAAATAACGCGCACTTAAAAATTGCTGAAAATCGTCCGCATGTACCGTCCTGGAAACGTTCTTTAATGCCTCAAATCGTGCTACTCTTTCTCTTAGATCACCGATCGCTTTTTCAACGGCTTCAGAATCACACAGCTTGTCATCTGATATGGGATATTCTTCAGCATCATCTTCCATTGCCTTTGGTTCATTATCTTGATCAATTTGAACAGTGTGTGCATGAAATGTATTCGCTTTAGGAATAATTGCTTTGCTTTCCCGCTCAGATGAGTTATTTAAAGCACCAACTGATGTATCATTTACAACTTTTTCGCCTGGTAGGAGTCTTTGAATAATATTCGCTTGCGTCGACGTTAAAGCATGGATATAGTCCGTCACTGACGAGTTCCGCCATTTTACTCCGGTCGTGTATAAATTCAAGGATGACGGTTTGTCTGGGAGACTTGCACGTCGGTTAATGAACGTTTGATGTGTTAAATCATTTTCAACAAGTCGGTATAAACTTTTTAAACTGTCGTATCTATCCTGTTGAGTGTAAGAATATTCGTTTATCGGTGGCTTCCTTTCGTTCATATTACTTAAGTTTTGTAAAACAGTCTCTGTCGCATATTGCCTTATACCATTTTTAAGTCTTCATTATTAAGTTAATCCACAAAACTAATTTCAAACCAATTATTAATGTAATTTCTATCATTAATAACTTGTTCAGTATACTATTTGCTCACTAAATTAATCACAGTACCAAATACATGTACAATACTTCATGATGTAGAATATTTCTACCAGTAACTGTCTAAGTTTTTTATTAAAACTTTGCATTATTTTTCCTAGATCTACAGAAAATTACAATATCGAACTAGTGTATGACACTTCTGGCATTCACTTATATATTCAGTCATACTGTCGCTTGTTGGTCGAGGTTGACAAGTTTGTGTATCTGACAGGATATTAACGTTTCTTATGTTGTTCACAGACATTTACCGACTGTTTGATTCATTTTGTTATAACAATGCCACTTTATTGCATATCATTTCATAGAGTACACAACTTTATTTGGAATTATAAGTAAATTAAACAAGCTAGTATACATTATATATTTGTTTACAGTTTATTAGGGTTTGGTATAAGTCAGCTTTGCAGTAAATATGACAGTGCTCCAGCTAGACTTTGGGAAGGCCAGGGCGTTGGCAAGGACATCAGGGCACTTTTAACGCGCGCGGAAATCTGTTTAGCACACAATATATTTGCAGCATTTAAATAAACTACATGTATAAAACAAAGTGTTTGTTATTGTCTATTATTTAGTTTCTTTTTGTGTTTTGTTTTGACACAAGATTTCCACTGAGCCAAACTGTTTTATGGCCACCTGATAATTTTAAGAATGTTTGTGCAACGGTGAGGGGTCGAAATTTCTGTATTTACCTCATTTAAAGACACAATTTTAAGATTGTCCAGTGCCTGTATTGGGATCTTTTAATTTAATTAATGTTTAATTGTAATTTTCCAAATTGTTCAAAGATACACACACCCTATACACTTAGCTTAACGTTTACACATTTATGTACATATTATGAAGGAATACAAAGTGAACTTCATATTGGCGTAGAACAGACCTATTGGACATATACCTGTACCTCATCACTGAAGTTCGAATTCCAGCCGGGAACAAGTTTTACAAGTGAAGAAGTTGTCTTTACAGCTTACAAAGGTTTGAAGGTCCGTCTTAGGTGTACATCTGAGATCTTCCTCCACTAACTTGATATTAAGACTGTAGTCTCGCCAAGTTACCTTAGCTATTGATGTGACTTTAAATATAGGTGATCGTTTGCAAGTTTAAATCGCATTAAGGCATTTCGCTGGTCATACCGGAATAATGTTGACACACACACACACACAACTGCACTGCCTCATACACGTCTGGTTGATAAAGATAAACACAAATAATACCTCTGTAAGATAGCCTTATCAAGTTCATTCAAAGTTGACATTGCACAAGTACTTGTATTATCTTCGTTCACCTTGAGACGTCTGATATGGTCTGCTTCACCTGTGCAGTGGTTTTAAGATAAATTGTTATCTCGACAGTGGTATCATTCGCTGACCTAGATCTCAAATTTTACATTAAATGTATAAATATGTCTGTGTCAATTAAAAAGGAAGTTTTCGGCAAAACACAAGATGGTGCTGATGTTTACAAGTAATTAAGTAATCTACATTTTGTATACCTTCCTTAATGGCATAATTTTATGTACCTGTACGTGTAGACACTACTGGTAGGCTTGAACTGTGTAGTTATTTGGTGTATAAAGCTATATCAGACCAGAAAATTAATGTTACCTAAATTTAAAAAAAAATGTAAATTCACATAGTTTTCATAACCTTATAGTGTTTTCTCAAAAGAGTTTTAACAAAACTGTCCCCGTAACTCAACAAACACTCATGAGCGTTACAGGTTATCGGAATGACGTGTTCACTAACATTTTGTTTCACTGTTTAACGATTCTAGCAGTGTTTACTTCATGCAAACATGCCCTGCTCGCTACCACACAAATGAAAACTTTGTAAAAGAGGAAAACCATGGAAATCGGGTTCGTGAGATCTCTGTGACAATTTGAAGGAAGACAAAGAACCAAAGACCGTTTATTCTTCGACACTTATCACCACTTGTGTGTTTTTAAACAACGAGTGGTTGATGTATTTTTTCAATCTTGGTCCAACAGTATTTCTGTTAGTCCTACTTTACATTCATATCGTTATTTTAAATATTCTATATTGTTCGAACCATATTTAGACTTTGTCCCTCAAAAATTTAGAGTTACACTAACTCAATTAAGATTGGAATCACATTCACTTAGGATAGATACAGGTAGTTATGGTAACCTGCGAATAGAACGACACCTTCGTACCTGTCTATTGTGTAACTCCAATGACATATTGAAGATGATTATCATTTTGTTTTCATTTGTCCTCTTTATATCAATATTCGGAAACAATTTATAAAACGTTACTATTTTATTCGACCAAGTGTTTTTAAGTTCACACAACTTATGCAGTCTAGTAATAAGTCGGAAATATTAAATCTTGCTAAGTATACTTACCATGCCTTTTCATTACGTAAGCAATCAATCATCTTAGACACATGAATTTTCATAATGAAATATTATCAATACTGAATATTTTTGCTTTAGTTCCGCGTGAAATATTATGTTGTTGATTTTGATTTAGATCTGAGTATTTCTTTCTACATGTATGCCGTACTTCGTTTGTTTTTTTCTGATGTAAATTACTAAATATAGTTCATCCTCGTATGTAATTATATATATATCATTTGATTTTTCTACATACTTGTTTGTATATGTATTGTATGTATACATGTACAAGCATTGTACATGTTTATGCTTATTTATTACGAAAGTGGGAGTGTGATTGTGTGTTAGAGGGGTGTGTGAGAGTGCAAGTGAGGGGTTGTTTGTTGTCATGTGACAAAATAAAATATAATTCTACATATGTTTGTAACGAGATGCATATATGTATAAGTTACTTAATAAAATGTGTACTGTTCTGTTCTGTTCTGTTCTTATCCGGATAATTGGAGTAAAAAGTTGTTTGGCGAATTTTTTTTCTACTGGTAATGAATAATTCAGTTTTAAGCGATGATCAAAATGATCAGAATGATATACATATATTTTTTTTTAGTATTTTTTTTATATAAAATTATGATTGACATCATTCTGATCATCGCTTAAAACTGAATCATTCATTATCAGTAGAAAAAAAATTCGCCAAACAACTTTTTTACTCCAATTATCCGGATAAGTGGTGAAGAATAAACGCGGTCTAAGGTTCGTTTTACCTAAAATCGCGATGAATGAATATTTGTATATTTATATATACTCTTCAAAATCATCATTGTCAACGGATTTAAGATGCTGACAAAGCATATTATCATATTCCGTGACATGAGACAATACAAACGTGAAAAACATATACATTGTACTGTACTTCATGAATTCAAGATTTCATAATATTTTACACGTAGATCTTGAGATGCTTATTGAATTCGCACGAGGCATACAAAATTAATGTCTTTCAAGATTACATGTAACTGCGAATGTAACGCATAAAACATCTGGTAGTTGCGGTAAAATGCATGTTAAATTTGGTAAATGCGAATACACTTGTATATGGCTTTCATTCACGCTTCAGATTCACATTTGTTGGTGAAAAAATTCAGGTGTCTGTATTGAATTTTGGAGGAGCAATCAGTAACATTTATACTCCTGACAAAGATGGTAAACTAGCAGATATAGTTCTGGGATACGATGATGTGGCAGGTATAAATACATTTGTTTTTCTTCTATTTCAGCGAAGAACAGACTGATATTCTGAGTGAAAAAAGATATGAAACCTATTTCTATGGACAGTTTAACAAACATAGCAAACACAATCTATACAAACATTTGTTTTATTAGTTCGTATCAAGATATTAAAGCAACACGTCCACGTACAAAACTTGACAAATACAGAATCAGATAGAGTGGAGTATCTATTTTCAATGTGCACACCCTTCTTTATTTCATTGTTAATAGGGTGAAATATGTACATAGTGATGTAATTAACTGGAACTATCGAGATTCACCATACTCGTGTTCTACTGTATTCTATGTTATAAAAGCTAACTTAGATTTACATTTTCGGTATGAGAGAATATTCAACTTCATTGTATTCTGTAGGTTATGAAGACAATTTCCCGTACATTGGAGTGATCGTCGGTCGAGTAGCTGGTCGCATTGCAGGAGGAAAATTTACATTAGATGATAAACAGTATGAACTAGTGATAAACAACGGTCCTAACAATATACATGGTGGAATTAAAGGCTTCAGTCGGGTAAGATATTCTTAGAGATATCTTAATTAGTGACCACTTCAGTATTAAGATCATCCCATCTTGACGACCTTTTCTTTTGGATTAAACTTTCTATGTTCCCGTTATATTTCACCTTGAATAATAAGATCACCACAAATTTGAGCTAATATTGTTCATATGTCGATGTTGTCTTTACGACTTAAGATATCATTGTAGCGTACTTGATTAAAGTAAAAAGTGTCTCATACATACATGCACACACACATATACTTATATACCCATACAAACATTCTTCTCTGTATGTTTTCTACTCTGTACGTATTCTACTGGGTACATATTCCGATCTAAACATATTCTGATTGTTTTATCTCTATCTAGCGATTGTGGGATACTGATATCAAAGGTGACAAACTTGAACTAACTTATACGAGTCCTGATGATGAAGAAGGATTCCCAGGAGAGATTACTACAAGTGTTGTGTATAGTCTAACACCTGACGGATGTCTGACACTAGATTATACAGCAAAGGCAACCAAACCTTGTCCTGTCGTCTTAACTAATCATGCTTATTTTAACCTTAAGGGACAGGTAAGTATCTTTCTTATTTATATCGAATATAGACATCAATTTGAAACTGGAATTATTGATATCAAGCAAGCTAATAAATCGAGCGTTATGGGGTTGGATGAATGATTCCGTTTAGATACATGTACTAAATACTGAAAAGTATAGGTGGTAATACAGCAATTTTGTTAAGCAGACATAATGCTAGGAAGCGGAATATGTTTCTAATGTCTTAAAATGTTTAATGTCTTATGTCAAATCAAGGAAATCATTCTTATACTATTGATTATGTATGAAGATGTACAATTTTTTGTTTCATGAATCTGATGACGTGCTTGATCATGTAGTTCAAATAAACGCCGTTAAGTGTGTTCCACTTAATGAAGATTTAATCCCTACTGGTAAGTATAGCTCTATGATAGAAAACGAGTGTAATTGTATACGAGTTATATATTGTATATACGCTAGAGGAGTGTATGATTAATTATCCTTCACAAGTTCCTTCATTTAGTTCACTCACATTTTATAAGATGCACGTCTTCGAAAGTGACCACGAGAACATTTCTCGATTGTATTTTGAAACATTTACACGTTACCTTAAACCTAGTCATTGTTTGCATATTGTTTCGGGCGCCATCCAACCATTCGATAATCGCCATCCTTGGTAGTTGGCAACAATTTATCCAATATATTCGTTTATCTTTACGTCGCTGGTCAATATGTTTCTTTTTTAAGGAGAGTTACCGGACGTTAAAGGGACTATGAATGATCTGACGTCACCAACCTTGCTTAGTGATCGTGAAAAAGATGTGCGAGAAGGTTCATTAGACTTGACGTATTGTCTTGGTGCAGACGGAGAGATGAAATATGCTTCAAGGTTGTTTAAGATCATGTAACTGTATATGACCATGCATTGTGTTACACTATTTATTTTGAAATCGGAACATCCTTTTCAAATGGAATTCATGAAAACAAGATTTTCTCTTGAACTGTTCTTGCAGTATTTGACTGAGGATAACATTTTTGTTAATGTTCTAATGACAACTTAACGTGAGTACGACCGGTAATCCTCTTGCCGGTAGATTTGCGAGTACTAATATATTTATTGTAACGTTCGTTTTAGATCCCAGTTAAAAGATAATATAAAAAACGACTGTTTGGATCTCTTAAAAAATAGCCAAGTTTTTTTAGCTGAGACCACACGTATATTTACATCTTATATATATTTGTAGAGTGTCCCACCCTGGTACTGGAAGATATGTTGATACTCATACAACAGAAGTGGGTCTTCAGTTTTATACAGCCAAATACATGAGTGACATTAAAGGCAAAGGTGGAAAGGTGTATGGACCTTTTGGTTCATTCTGTTTAGAAACACAAAGATACCCGGACAGTGTTAACCACGTAAGATTTTTGGACAGATTATTAAAGTGCTGCAGTGGAACGCGGTTATGGTAAACTCGGATATAATCAAGAATCGAATACATAAATAGAAGTAGTGAATTCCTCCCCACCCCAGCTCTTCCTCCTTCGTTTAGTTGTGGACGGATATTAAAAGGGAAAATAGATATAATGAAGTTATATATCGGATCTCCATCAGTTCACTATATAACCGTGTTCAATAGCAAATAAAACCGTTAAAGTGTTTTAGAAATGTTCAGATTTCAAACCTAATTATTCCGTTTACAATCTAATTTATTGATCGGCGTATTTATTATGCAATAAATTTCCATTTTGTAAGAAATTCATGTTTGAAAATATAATATAATTGTACATGTATATCAACTATCATTATCAAATAGTTGACCTTAATAAAACGTTTTATTTAAAAGTTTGAAATCCATTTCCCTTGCCTCTTCTACTTTGCTTGATTACGTCTTTTTAAATACTATGTTGACTTTTTTTTCAGTCTAACTTTCCGGACAGCGTGTTACGTCCAGGACAGACATACAGACAGACAACAACATTCACATACGGTGTTCTTTGAACATGGAGTCACACTTATGATACTGATACCAGCAATCGTCATTATAAGGGTTAAAATTTATATGTTTCTTGTTACATGCTCATTAAAAATAGGATGGATGGGCCGAGTTTTATTCTGCTCTTGACAGCGTGCGGAAAGGTAAAACAGTGATAAAAAAGTGGATTTTTTGTTCCTCGGGCCGAATGAAAAGACTAGATCAGGGTAGATTGGTTAACCAGAAACAAGCATTTATTTAAAGCCTAGTACATGAGAATGGTTTATCAATTACACGTGTATGAATTTTGTACATGTACATTATATTATCATTTGCATTTATTTCATTATAACCGTATCATTTAAATTTTTTATAGTTATAAACACAAATGGGTTTTTCCCTGACGTTCTAAGAAAACGAATAAAAAGCTGAGCGAAAATTTGTGTATTCTGTGGTTTATAATCAAAGCACTGAGGGGAATGTTGCTGACTGACTTTGCAGTATTGCAAGCTCTTTCCGAAGTTTTTACATTTTCGTAAAAGCCATTAGTTACAGCAGGGACGCTATATTACACACTAATTTACCTAGCATTGGTTACAGTAGCATTGGCCAATAGAAAAACAAGCTGATGAACATATTGATTAATATATGGTAAAAAGAACATTGCATTTTAATGTCATAATCATCATTGTTGCAAAATGAATAGCACATGGGTGTACATTAATTATTTGGTTAAATTCATATATCTGGATACCTAAGATCAGGCAAACAGTTCGAATCGTCTTCCCATAGATGCTTTAACACATTGTAAGGATCAGATAGAAAACCCTAGTTAAGTTCTCTAGATATGCAAATGATATGTTACGTTATTTACAAAGATTAAATATCATACTTTAATACCAAGCAACAATAAATTCTAACCAAACGCTCAAAAATGGTGTTTTATTGCGATAAATACTGCACCCCTTATCGACTTTTCCTTATCAGCGTTTAACATCTCTAACGTAATGTGCATTGTATTGGTATGATATGATACTATTAATTTATCAATGGCAAAAAGTTGTTATAAAATCTCTTACTAGACATCAAACCTGGGCGTGGTTTCAATTATTGAACCGTAAACATAAGCGATTTTGATTGGCTATCAAAATTAAATGGAGTGCGCCAAATTTGATTTCATGAGACGATAATGATCCGGCACTTTAATTGTTAATTGCTCAGCTTAAAAAACACAGTAGGTGTCATTATCGAATTACCGTCTTATTTGATGACGGATTTCAAAGCGGTTTTCGGGATTTTGTAGCGAAAATGTTAATCTAGGGAACCGTGCCTCGGAATTTTGATGCTTGTTTCCATTTTTATCTATGGCGTATTACGTAATAAATAAACAGCGGGGTTCTGGGTATGGAATTTCTTTAAAGTCAAGTATCTAACGAACCGAGGACGTTATAAAAAACTGAGGCACGGTTCCCTCCATTATACATTTATAGTGATTTCTTGTAATAAATTCCTATATACAAAAAGTTAACTTAACTCAGAACAAAGACGCACAATACATGTATATAGTATAGGTCTTTAGTTTAAACTTTATTTCAAATTATATTTCAAACATACACACATACATGAATTGTGATAGTTACTAAGATAGGATATTTTGGATTGGAAAACAAGGATTACTTATATAAATTCCTCTCCATGTGAAAGAAAGCTATGAGTCATGAAAAATACATGGTCAGTGATAAATATTTAATAATACATAACTGCAAAAATAATGTTAGATGTTTGAAAACAGATTGTTTGAGAAAAAAAATACTAGAAATGGTGGTTTCATGTTCACGGCACGCGGTCAGTCAGGAACAGGGAGACCGGCCTACTCAAATCGTTTTGTTGCTATAATGTAACGCTGGACGTCAAGAAACAAAGATTCGTTTTCTTCGTAGGAGAGTCTTTCAGAGCCATTCAAGAGGTTTGATAGGACAAATGGACATTTGATGTTGGCAAAAGAAGTTGCTCGAGAGTTGGTATAGTTCGGACATCGCATAAGAAAGTGTTCGACTGTTTCTATGGATCCACAGGTACATAAGGGAGAATCGACGAGAGACCGCCTGTGAAGGTCATGATTCAGAGAACTGCATCCGAGTCGGAGACGTGTGTGTAGAATTTGTCCGATGCGTGAGCCACAGTTAAACAGAGGTGAAGACCTTGCTTTGTTTGTTTTGAGAGCTGATTTAAATGATTGCAATGTGAGTGCATTTTGTATAGGTGCAGGTAACTGATTCCATTGACGTAATGTGTTTGGAAGAAATGAGGAGCTGTACGATTGTGTATTTATTTTAACTTGTCTTAAGTGTCTTAAGGTGTATGTGTTTTGTTGGTTTTGATTTGTATTAGGAATCAGATTTGACAAATAGGATGGAGTGAGACCATGTATCATTTTATAGAAAAGAACAAGACGGTGATGTTTTCTCCTCTCTATAAGGGTTTCCCATCTTAGGTCATTGAGTAGTTTCTCTATGTTGCAGTATTTTGTAGCTCCTGTACAAATTCGCGCAGCTTCGACCTGGACAGATTCGATTTCATGTATTAAGAAGTCACTGCAGTTGTCCCACACAACGTCTGAATATTCTAAGATAGGCCGAATGAAAGAGATATACATCCTTTCAAGACACGATCGGTTTATAAGAAATTTAAGGGACCTCATTATGCCGATGCGTTGCCAAGCTTTCTTTAGAGTAAGTGAGATGTGGGTGTCCCACTTCAGATTTGCAGAAAATGTAAGTCCTAAGTGTTTATGGCAGTTTACCTCTGCAATATTTACATGATTCATAGACAATGGAGGATGTATGGGCTTGTTTCTCTTCCTACTGAATATTATAGATTCTGTCTTCGAAGGGTTGAATGAGACAAGCCAGGCCTGGGACCATGCATGAATGGTTGCTAAGTCAGAATTTAACGTGATTGATGCTGTAGCTGGATCTTCTACTGTGATGTAGAGACTAGTGTCATCTGCAAAGAGTCGTATGTTGGATTTGATTGAAGAAACGATGTCATTAATGTAGGTAATAAAGAATAGAGGACCTAAGATAGAACCTTGAGGGACACCCGCGTTGATGGATAACCAGGAAGAAGTAGCATTTGCATAGACAACACGTTGCTTGCGATTGGACAAATAAGAAGAAACCCATGACAAGAGAGAGTCACATATACCAAGAGAAGAGAGTTTTGAAAGAAGACCACGATGCCAGACTCTGTCGAATGCCTTCGATATGTCACAAAAGACTGCTCGCACTTCCTTTCCTTCGTCGAGTGCTTGACATATGTCGTTGTGAAGAAATGCTAGTTGGTTAACAGTCGAGTCTCCTTTGATAAAGCCGGACTGGAAAGGAGTGAGGAGATCGTTCATTACAAGATAGTTGTAAAGATACTTATGGACACAACGTTCCATGAGCTTACCGATGCAGCTAAGAAGGGAAATCGGACGATAATTTGATGGTTTGGAAGGATCGGACTTTTTGAAAATAGGCGTTACATTGGCTAGTTTCCAGGAGTCGGGGAAGAAAGAGTTGGAAAGAAGTTTGTTATAGAACAATGAAAGAGGAATTGCAAGTTCGTCTGTGGCCTCTTTGAGGAGTCTCGGGCGGACCATGTCGGGACCACATGCTTTGCTGGCATCAACTAGCTTAAGAGCATCTTTGACGTCAGTTGGAGTGATGAAAATTTGTGACAATGAGGACTCTGCTTGAAATATAGGAACGGGGGGAGCATTATTTTGATCTTCCACCGTCGATTGGGAACAGAAGAAGTGGTTAAGAAGGTCAGCTTTTTCTTTGTCAGTGCTGGCTTCGAGATTATTGTCAAGTAGTGTTGGTATTGTTTGTGATTGTGTCTTTTTTGTCAATTGTTTAGCTGTTTTGAACCAGACTTTAGCTGAAATGTTGGATGTATTTATTTTGTCAATTAGTTTATTCCTATAATTGTTTTTGGCTTGATGTAGGTGTCTTGTTACTGTATTTCGTGCCTGTTTAAATGCTGCCCATGCTTCTGATGTATTTGATATTTTAGCTTTTTAAGTGATTTCTGTCTTTTTCTAATGAGTGTCCGAATTGTGTTGTTCATCCATGGAATGTCATTTGGTCGCACTGTTATTATCTTGTTTGGAATATTAGTAGTTGCTGCTGATGTGATTGTGTCTGTTATTGTGGCAGTCAATTCTTCGAGGTCGTTACTATTTAGAATGCTGTCCCAGTCTGTCGTCCGTAATTGTGCTCTATATTCGTCATAATTCCCTTTGTCGTAAAGCCAAATGCGACGTTTGTACGTGGTGCCTGTTGGTTTATGAAAGAGAAGAACTGTTACTATTGGACAATGAAAACGAGTCAATTCAGGAACAAAAGGGTCTGCAACAAAGCTAGAAATAACATGATTTTTGTTTTTAACAAATATAAGGTCTATGAGTGAGCTTGAGTGTTCCGTATAGTGTGTTGGGGATGTTATGAGCTGCTCAGCATTGTATGATGACATTAGGTTAATTATCTTATTTGGTATTTGGCTAAGAATATTCATGTTAAAGTCACCAGTTACGATAACGTTATCAGAAGAAAAACTGAAGGCTTGGTCAATGCTCTGTTCAAGAAGAGTCCATGTGTCGTTGTTTGCATCTGGAGGACGATAAAAACCACCGAGTAAAATGGTACGCTTACAAACAGTTAACTCGATCCACAGAGCTTCCAAACCGTTAATAGAAAGATCAGTTCGGATGATGGCATTGATACCTTCACGAACATAAATAGCTACACCGCCACCAAGTCGGTTGATACGATCGCGACGGAATGGAAGTTGGAAGTTCGGAAGAGCGATATCGTTATCTGACACCGAGGAATTGAGCCAAGTTTCAGTAAAGACAAGAACGTCGTATGGTTGAGCTTCGACTTCCAGGATGTCAAGTTTGGGTCTGAGGCTCTGAATATTCACATGCATGATACTGAGTCCGCTCTTTAAAATCTGATGATAGTCTGAAAGAGAAGAGTTAGGTGAATCAGGTCCAGGGTTAGGGTGCACGTCTCCTGAAATGAGGACATGTAGAGGGCACAAGTAAAGTAGCGTTTGTTTCTTGTAAAATAATGACAATCTTACAGTAAATAGCAATAAAAAGGTGCATCCGGATGGTACTGGGCGGCATCTAAATAAGAAGCTGTGCGCGGCTATGTCAAGGAGGATGGAACCGTATGCAGTATGTAATGCAAAATGCCGCCAGTAGAGATGCAGATGTTGTGGTATGACCAGCTACCCTGCTTCTGAAAAAGATCCGCGGGACGTGAACATGAACATTAATAGTGGGGAATAAAAAAGTAAATAATCTGATAAACGTGGGGAGTAAGTAAAGAAAAAAGGTTAATAATCTGAGGGATGTCATGATTACTGTTGATATGTCGGGTGATGAGAGTTAAGATACTACATTGAAGGGAATCACGAATTTCGGGTTGGTGCTTAATCGTGGAGCACAATTATCAAATTGATAAGCAAACATTTATTTGACTAAAGTAAGATATTAGAGAAGTTGTATGTATTTAATGAGTGAACATTTGAGGATCCCGTTTTTAGGACAAAAATGTACAAAGAAACACCGGGACTCCAATACTAGTATGGCAAAAGTGAAGACGTTCTTTTAATTCGATAAGCGTATTATATGTACTCTAGTACTACTTATTGTGAGTTCACAACGCAAAGAAAGATAATTCGCGGAGTAAATGTATAAATTTGTGCTAGTAATAATGTCGATATATCAGAATGCAACGTTTAATTGGAATACCGTACATTTGACTGCGGATCGTCATATGCGATACTTAGCAAAAATTTACAATTTGTGATGATATATCTTGAAATGGAGTTTAATAAATGTATATAATTATATATTTAGAGCTTTATGTCCATTTCATGTTAAGTTGGGTCATATTGATAGGATATAGAATAAATTTTACATTACTTATAATCTTGTATTATATGCGTTAAAAACTTCAATCACGCACGCGCTTACATACAATAAAAATAAATAATAAGCAAATATAGGTCTTTGCCCAGAACGAGTATAATTAACTTATCCTTCAGCAAAAATGTTGTGAAGAACTTCCGTTCCTCGTTATGAGCAGCCGAATATTGCATGTCTGACAACTTCAACGAGGTAAGCTTTCCCAAAATTTTGAAGAATAAACTGAGGCCTTTGTGTAAACATATCGAAATGCGGTTAGCTATGGGTTTTCTGAGTACGGACATGTCAGTTATGATATTGCCTGTATTTCTTCGTTACTATGACACATTTCCAAAAAAAAATTACACAATTAAGTGACTTGTGTGCATCGAAATGCCGCTATACGTCGACCACGATTGGCGTTTCGGGTGTTATATTTGGTCAGGAGAGAAGTAAATTCCAGTTTTTCAAGCCATCCCAATTAATTAAAGAGACTGCGTCGTATGGTTGTTCAATCAAATTGTCCAATCAAACCGTCCACCAAAAGGCATTTAACATATAATATCTTTACATGCGCCTACTTACAAAACCCATAGCTTGCTAACTACATTTCGATATTTTTACACAAAGGCCTGTATTCTTCAAAATTTTGGACAAAACTTATCTTACAATAAATGAAAATCATATTATTTTTATCTGTAACAGAGACACACCCTATCATTCATATACCAAAGAAAAGGATGCATGTACCCCTGGTTGGATAATGAAAAAATGCGAGATTTTAACATTAAATATCTTTTTCTTGGGCCAGTCAAAAAGGCGCGGATCGAGATCGCTGTGGCCCTATCTGGATTCCGTACAAAATCGTAGCTTTACGCATGAAAGATGGTGTTGTTGTTTCTTTACATGCGTTGGGTTGATAAGTGGAGTTGTCTCCCTTACTTTATTTGATTAATTGGTTGTGTAAATAATGTATTTTTTCTGTCAATTTCTGGGTAAGTTTCTAAAATTATCTGATAGATGTAATATTAATCATGTCGGTTGCAATGTTAACATAACATTTATCACGTAAGAAGATTAAATGTATCGTTTCTTGTCGACAAAATATAAAAAAACGTTTGAGTTCTTTTAGAACTTGAGTAGAATACGGAGGCTACGGATTTCGGATAAATTTGTAATGTATGAAGTGGCCATTCAGTCGTGTAGTTCATTTATGTTTATACTGCATCTTTCCACAATCCACGACACTGAAAATCAATATTCATCAATGGATATTCTTGCATATCTACAGTTAGTCCAACTAATTAGACTGTTTGTGACGACAAGATACATTTGGCCCAGTCCCGCACAGTCTAACAAAGATCTGCATATTTGTGTGTGGAAAATCCCCAAATAAAACCTGTTGGGCATGATAAGTACAATATCTGTGACCGTTCGGTAGGTAGAAAACACGTTTCTATACTCATATGAGTATAAATTATTCCAACAACGAACTAGTGTTGGAAAATCGGACTCAAAAGAGAATCGATTATCGAATCGAATCGGAAAGGGTGTTTCGATTCATAATCGAAAAAATAATCGAAAGCAATTTCATATCAACTTATTTGGTTGTTACTTGTTTGTCATACAATATTATATAATCTGATTCAAGACTGTTGACCTGAACCTCCCTGCCCCTCATTGGGCACTATATTACTGTGGATTCTGACTCTGAATCAACTTGTACCCATTTTGTTTTGTTGATGTTCACACAGTCTGCATTGATAGTTTTTGTTAATAAAAAACGGTTGTTGACATACTTAGGAAACAAAACGTAATTACATACGTCCTTGCAAATGCCAGTTTAAAAATAAAATTACAAAAAGTTAGATTCTTTACACGTTTTGTTGGTACGAGTGAGCAACAAATATAAGAAATACGGGTGATATTTACATTTTAAAAGTCGGGTATACGAGTTCACTAGATTTCTTAGATTTTAATGGAATATAACAAGTCATAAAGAGCTTTTATTGCCATAACCAGGGATGCTATATGTAATATAGCATCCCTGCTATAACGTTGAGCTAGTCATCACTATAAAAATGAGGTCCATATTCCCGACCATATCCCTTTTTATTTTTCCATCAGCTTTTGTTTTTCGTCTGGAATTCTCCGCATCGCGAAAAACTGTTACTTGTAAATAATTGACTGGTTTAATTTATTCGGGCGTCGAGTATCATAGGTAAATTAAAAGAAAGCGATCCAGTCTGGAGTAATTTCTGAAAACAGATACATAACTCCCGCCCTGTTCAAGGCATATTTAAAACATCGCTACTGGTAACCGTTGTTAACAGCAAAAATGCCTCATTTGTTATGTACCAGTCTTTTTTAAGAATGGGATTTTCCTACTTCGGATATCAATGCCGACCAGCAGGTCGTGGGTGTCACTGGGTCTTTGTAATTTATGTCAGTCTCGGACGGACGGACTTAAGTTAAGTGTCAAACCCAACCTGGATATGGGAAAATTTCACTAGATACGAAAGTAGAGGAAAGAGGTGAGTTGCTCAAATAGCGGCGGCGGTCTTTACTTGTCTTACCTGTAACGACATCGATTGAACACCTCTAACATCGATAGTCGCCGACCTGAAGCTGTCAGCGACGATTATTCGATTCTACTCGATAATCGTTTCATCACTACAACGAACATACCTTTTCTGAAAGAAGCATTAATGATTTGTTTCTCCCCACTGATAACGAAACCGATGTAATGGCGGTTGAATGCCGATGTCATGGTAAACATCGCCTAACGAAAATTCGCTTTGCAAATAATTTAATTTAAATACAAGTTAAAATAAGCTGGCATGTCAACAAAACGTTGGCAAGATAAACTTAAATCAACTTTCGTTAAATTCTAGGTACTCATTATAAAGGTCGATTTAGAATTTAACTGTCCAGCGGTGGTTGTATACGGAGTGTAACTGGATGTGGTTAAAGCCTGTTCGTACGGGTTTTTTTACGCAACATAAAATTTAAGTTTTATATTTCAAATTTGATATTTAACACAGATTTTTTAAAGCACATTCACGCAGATTATTGTTATTTCTATTGAATGAAGTAAGTTATACAAGTAATTGAAGAATTTTGACGTAATTTTAATTTCCGCACATAAATATGCAGATGTTTGTAAGGTTGAGAGGGATGGCCCTTCCGAATTCGTCCATGAAAATCAACCAACCAAAAAGCCGAATATATTATATAAAGCAGTCTGTGAAATTAAGGTTTGAAATGTGGTTGCCCGGAACTGAAATTTAACTGATTTTTATTTTACATACATGTATTTGATTTGTTAATGAAAAGTTGGTTGTCCGAACCAAAATTTTGGTTGTCTGAATAAAAAATTGGTTGTCCCGGACAACAGGACAACCGCTTATTTCTCAGACTGAATTAGTAGGGCTAATCTACAGTACATAAATTTTAGGCTAGGGTCCTTGGTGTAAAAAAACTTGAAGGTGTAGGTTGAAGACACTTCTTTATAAAATATAGCTAGCATTTTGTTGTGTCTGCTGGCAGATTTTTGCATTTACTGATGAAAAAGATTAATGTCTGTACCACTACCTAGTTAATTTAATGATATGTTTTACCAGTTTTAAGAGTGTCTTTGTTTTTTCTCAGATTTCAGAGCTGTATAGTTTTGTGTATAATCAGAAGTAAACAAGAAGATGCTGGAGGCATTTAAGGAGATACCAGGATATAAAGCTATCTTGAAGGCAGTTTTAAGACAGCAAATTCAACAATTAGTAAGTCAGTCATTTGTTATAAAATAAAAAGATTGTAGTCAATGCAAACAAAGGCCTCCCCTCTTGACGACAAAATGTGACCTTTATTGGGAGGTCATTTTATTCTGAATATTCAATGACAGTTTTTAAAAGGCTGACTTTTATTCACACTATCACAGGTTGGCCTTTAGGCTTTATTCGGAGTTAGCCGCTAACACAGGTTTGACTATATTTGTGTATACAACATTTACATTTCACTTGGTGACATGCTGTTACAAGGTTAATTTCAATTTTAGAATCATAATTTATAGTATCAGTTAAATGTAAATACGGAAGTAAATTGATATATATTGAATGGATACATGTATATTGATCTGTATCAATCAGGAAATTCTATTACATGTATATTTTGTACATTGTCTAATTGTGATATGATATTGTTATTTTATGTTTGTAAGATTTTACTTTAATGTACACATTTTTCCCAATAATAAATGTTTGAAACTGTTTCATGTACATGTATGTATGGATAATGATACTATGAGGAATATTTATCCAGTTATTGTACTGACTGGAAATCCAAGGCAACACATTGAGTGTTATAATATTTCTCAGTAATTAGTTATATAGTGATGAATATTAAATGGGAAATTTGTATTCTAGTAATATACATTTTTGTATCATGCTGTGATGGTCAAAGTTCCTGGCCCCGATGTTACAAAACTTGAGATTGGTTTTCAAGTTCAGATCTCAGATCTTGTCATAATGTATCTAAGTGTATACTGATCCAACAATGATAAAATTATTGATACATTATTCTGTATTAAGATTGATCTGAATATATCTTTTTAACCATAGTACTTTAAAAATGGAATTGAGATTTGAGCTTGGAGACTGTACTTATACAGTACTCAAGTTTTATAATCGCAAGGCCTGTTCTAGTCTTGAATACTTTGTCTTTGTTGTTTCAGACAAATATATGAATACATCTAAAATCCCAAACCTTTTGGAATGTCTCATGGTCATCAAATGATATAAATAATGTACAGTCAAACTTGTGTTAACAGTCACCTTTGAATAAAAGCCACCTGAATAAAGGTCATTATTTTAAATACTGTCATTGATAAATTAGAACAAAATGACCTCAGAATAAGGACCACCTGTCAATAAAGGCCACATTTTGTCTTTCCCAAAGATGGTCTTTGATCACAGGTATGACTGTATACACAATTATAGTTCAGCCACGCATCATTAAATTAATAATACATGTATTAATTATAATTGTGAGGAACTCCTTTGTAAATAAAATATGTATGTTTATTTGATCAGGTTGAACAGCTGAGTGAACAAACAGGTGAAGAGACAGTAGTTCTGTCTGCTAATATATCTGATGGTACATTGTCACATCTAGGATCAGAGTATGGTCAAGTATTCCTACAAGAAGAACAAACCATTAAGTCAAAATTCCTTGGATTTTGTTTGAAAAGTAAGCTTTATGTATTTACTCGACCAGCTTGCATATTGTCTAACTATATATAGAATAATACTCTTGTTAGCGTTCTAGCTAAAAGTTTCTTCTCATCAAGTCCCCATTGCAATTAGACAGTACCGTTTTGTATTGTGCAAAAAATCTCAGGGGTGAATTTTGAAGTGGTCGCTTAAGAAAAGTTGCTTAGTACACTTGGTTGCATGAGCAAGATTTATTGTACATTCAAGGCTTATATTAGACACTTAAAATGGCTTTTTGACTCTTGAAATTAGCTAAATATAGCTTCTTGATAAATTGTACTGAAGGGTCAAATTTTCTATTCTGTTATTGGGAATTTGATTTTTGGCTCAAATGGAAATAGTGTTGTAGAGTTAATTTCTGTGCCAGACTAAAAATATTTTATGCTGGCATGTTTAATATGTTCTAAATAAATATATAAGGAAACAAATGATAACATTTCTGGTCGAAGACACAAATTTCTAGATAGAAAAAAGAACACACTTGAGTCCATTATTGAGTTTCTACTCAATTTTGCTTGTGAAACTTTGTGTTTCTGGTAGTTTGCAAGGGCACTAATCTTTAGATAAGTATGGTTGATTCATTCATCTTGTTGTTCAGTTTGATTTGTCAAACAACACCATGGTATGTATACAGAACAACAACTTTTGATTTTGTTTTTCAGGAAATTTGGTTAGACAGTCTGAGTCACCTCAGGAAAATGTTTTCAAAGCAAAAAATGATAGTAACTTAAAGAGGAAGACTCCAACAAGTGATTGCAGTGCTGCTGCACCAATAAAAATGCCAAAGTTTGCCGATTCAGAAGTTGGAAACGACTTGCAAAGTCAGACTAATATCATGAATTACTTGCCTGATCTGAGCAGAGCAACTTCTAATTATGTTCAAAAATTAAATCAAACAGTTGGACAGGAATTCATGAAGGAGGGTGTCAGTGACAATGTGAGAAATTTTCCACTTGAGCTATCATCAAATATTGTATCAGAATCAGACCAAGAAGCTAGTAGGACAGATATTGACATGTCTATTGTTAAAATAGAAAAACATTCAGAATCAAGTGAAAAAGAAAATTTCAGGGCAGGTAGGAATTTGAACAAATTTGGAATGCCTCAGAATTTACCTCAGTTTGGATACCCTGGTGTTTGGAATAAAGGTTTACATTCGAGTGGGTCAAGTCAGGAATTAACTAATAATTCAACTGGTGTGTGGAATTCCTTAAGTCATGGACAGTATTCAAATGATTTTCAAGAACTTAACACCAGTAACTATATGTTACCTGCTCGCAAAGAATATAAATGTGACTTCTGTGACAAAACGTTCAGAGAGAAGACAAACTTACGCGTTCATGTTCGTACACATACAGGTGAAAAACCCTTCAAGTGTTTTCTCTGTGGGAAGGAGTTTGCTCATAGTTCTAACATGAAACAGCATGAAAGGGGCGTTCACAAATTACCTCCAACTGTACCTCAGTATAAACAACAATTCTATACAGGGCTGTCCAAAATGTATGAGATGACAAAACAGTCTGAAAGTCAGTTCAGTGAGAATCAAATGCAGTTTTATCCGAACTCACAGAACTTTCAGCAAAATGATGTTGAAGCAAAGCCGGCGCATACATCTATAGACAATGAGGAGGATAAAGAATATCTGTACAAAGATTCACAAGTTGTATTTCCTACTAACTGTGACAGTGAGTCAATTCACAGAATTAAAACTGAGGGTGAAGAAACCACTGACTCAAGAGATACCTCTAGCCAGATTATGAAAGATGACAATAACTCGACTAGCATGTTAGCAGGACCTGATGACATGGAAAATAAGACAAATGGAATTGATATTCTTTAAAGTTAACAAACCAAAAAAGACTCATGATGCAGTTGTGAAACTTTAAACAGTATGAAAGATGACAATAACTCAACCGTCATTTTAGGGGTCATAATGAAGCTGTTAGTGAAGGGATGAACTAAGATCTGCAGCTTCAACAGGTGAAAATCTAAAAGATCAGGTGGAGATTTGTTTTAGAACCCATCTTTTTGTTGTTCAAAGTTGAAGAGTGAAATTATCTAATTTGTCTTCCCACTTGTTTGATTGGTTGATTTGGTTTAATTTGTATGCTGATGTCAAAGTAACTTCATTATTAGGTTGATAATAAAATGTACAGTTATATATCTTAATATTGAGACTAACTTTACTGGCTTTAGATCCAACTAGATGTGTTTATGAAATAAAAGCAAGCTGAAATACTCAAGAAATATTAAAAATCCTTAAAAAATGAAATTTTTGTGGTAACCCTACCTGGAGAATTATCACTGGGTAGGTAGGTTTGAAATATTTTTTATAATATACTTGTTAGAATGAAATAAAAAATACCTGTCAGAATGCTATTTTTTAATGAAAAACAAATTTTCTGACTGAGAGGCCAAAAAAAGTTGGCTAAGGGCCTTTTTACTAGTGTTGTCGCAAACAAAATATTGTTAAGGATGGGTCATATGTAGTCTGCATAATGATCTTTAATAATATTGAAGTTGTCTAAATGAGATTTTACTGTAGTACTTAATGTATGTTGATAGTTTGGTATTTATGTTTTTTCCACAATTACTCAACACATGTCAGAAGTAGGTAATGAATTATAGCCTTATGGAATCTGCCTACCTCACATTACGTGTTTTAATTTTATTCTAGGGGTCTCTGTGAACCAATGGTCATGGTCTCTCACTAGTATCCACTAGACCCTCACTGCTGTGAGTTCAAATCCCACTGGTGACCTAATTTCACATGTAAGGAAGCAGTCCAGCTAGCTTACAGAAGGTCAGTGGTTCTACTCAGGTGCACATCTGGGGTCTTATTCCATCCCTGAAGCTGGATAAGTTGCCATATGACCCTGGTTGTTAGTGCGACATTAAACTAGGAAGTAGAATTGTAATCTACTTATATACAGTATAACCTCCGTAGAGCGACATCCGGCGGAGACAGAAATAACTCACTCTGCGGAGGTTCGGTAATTTTAGACTGTCCTTCATAGACTGTTGACTGTACATTATCACGGTTTTCTTAAATTTCTGCCGTTTTGTGATTAAGTCTACTCGTAACCGTTTTGCTACATAAAAGTAGCAATTAATTAAAAAAGACTGTTGATTAGATACAAAAATACGTACAACTAACGAGTCTATCAACTCAACTCTCGGCCTTATAAAACGAGTCCACAATATGCCGTTAGTAACAAATTAAATCGCTTCCAAATGTGAAAATCTCTCAATTATGTGATATTGCTCTCTGCACCGTGTGAACAATAGAAAACAACATTGTATGAAATTATGTAAACTTGTGTGAATTTGTCGTAAAAACACACCTGTGGCTTCTCAGAGGTAAAATCATACAAAAGGGAAACAATTTGGACGGCCGCTTACCGCTCCACGGAGGTGTTGTTGTACGGAGGTTAAGATAAGAGTGAAAACGAACGGGGGGAATAAAATTGCCACTTCTCAGAGGTTGCCGCTTCTCAGAGGTTGCCGCTTCTCAGAGGTGCCGTTTCGGGAGGTTATACTGTATATGTTCAAATATATAAGATGATGTATTTAGCTTTACATCATAGGTGTGCAATAAATTCTGTGTTCTAGTCATGTTTATATCTACTTTTATAATGAATTATTTATACATGTATGTACAAATACTTTAATATAAAAAGTTATCATGCCTGTATCATGTTCATATCACAAAATTCACAACTGTTAGTTCTTTGATGGACAGATTTTTACATATTTAATTTTTCAGTCTGATGCAATATTTTCAACTCTAGCATGTGAACTCTTCTACATGTGTTTTGGAAGTTAGCCAGAAGTCTGTGTTCTAAATGTTGACTTCTGTAGCAACTAATTATGCTTACGTTTTATTTTCAAACTTTGAAATTCTTGTTTTCTTTTAAAATAATCTTTCTTGTGTTTATAAATTCATAAAAAGCAAGGGTGTCCCTCCCTAGATATTCTGTGTACTGGTCTAGAAATTGTCACAGTAAGTCCTTGTCTAATCTTTTATAGTGATGAAATAAGTCAATGTGATTAGTTAGTGTGATGCATGTTCATGGTTTATGTAAATTGAATAAAGAGTAAAGTATTGAAACGTATTTCTTAATTATTTTTATGATTAATTTAATTACAGTCAAACCTTTGTTAGTGACCACCTCTGAATAAAGGCCACCCCATGTGTAAAGGCCATATTTTGGTACAATAAAGGTCACCAGTCAATAAAGACCATATTTTGCATTTCCTAAGGATGGCCTTTACTCACAGGTTTCGACTGTACTTCAAAGTTAAACGTTATTCAGGCCTCATAATTATAAAAAAATGTATCTTAAAAACAAGTCCTCATTAGTTTTCATTTTATGATTAAATAACTTGGAAACTTCACTTATGTATTTTTTTAATTGCCTCAAACTATTGGCCAAATTGAAGTATTGACCAACAGTGTCATTTTATAGAATGGTACAACAGGTACTGTCCACAGATAATGACCAAACTGACGGTCATATTAATGTTTTACCTCTAGAGTTGTAAATAAATGTTGTTTCTGGTTACATACTCATTAAAAATAGTGGTGGTAGGTCAGGGCTTTTTTGACTCTTGAAAGCGTATGGAAAGATAAAAAAGTTAGAAAGCGGCCGTACTGTTCCTTATGCCAAATATAACGCCTGGAGTGTTGTAGAGAAAAATAAGGGTAGATCAGGTAACCAGAAACAAACATATTTTTAGACCCTATTAAAGTATCGTACGCAACGAATCAGTGATTATCTGATACTGATGTCTATCTCAATAAATATTGATAAAATAAGGATTCCAAGACAAAAACGCACCTTCCCCGTAACTATCTTTCCTCTACCCAAAACCGATGACAGAAAGCCCATGAACCGTATTGAAAGTAAACACATTTTATGAGTTTTTAAAATAGTATAATATATGTATGATCATTTTCACCGGATAAACTCTTCGCTTGAACATCAGTAGGTCACTCATTCTCTTATTGAAGTTCCTGAATATGATGATGTAGTAATTGTGTATCACATCCTGACAGCTGGATGGCTACATCAACTACTGAGGTAGTTTACATGTCAACCAGAATTATATAACTTTGTCTGGACAGTTGTTCAGTCTGTCACAGTGTCTGTGTTGAGCATAATCTCATAAAGCTATCGTAACTATTGGATCGTATCTGGGCCATGCATTTACTGTGGTGTCAGCACTACTGATCACATACTTATAATAATCACCAGGTATCATACGTATACTGTTCAGTTATATTATTTTCAACTTTTCTCATCACACGAGTCTTACCTATAAAATGTCTTAACATGTGAGTAAACTCCACGATTTGTTGCGCTGAAAGTTTTGAACATTTTACGACCATACACTTCTAGTTATCATTTTTCTGATGGTTGGTCGCAGTTTGCTCAATTCTTTCAGCAGGAGGTACTTTGTAGACAAATGATGCCAGCATGAAGGTAACAAATCCACACAATTTCAGACACATAAACCATATAACTATTCTTACACCCATAGTTTGTTTGTCATATATCCAACACATTCCTGTTGTGCCGCACGTGCTTTGCCACACTTCGCACGTGCTGTCAATGATTGCACCAAGTAATATAGGACCTGGAGTTGTGCCTGAAAACGAAACAATCTTGATTATTCACAAAATGTATCCTTGTATTTAGGCAAACGCAATACATACAAGGTTTCCGCAAGCATATCCAAAAATATAGTGTTGGCAGGTCGGCAGACGTTTTATAAACATATCTTTAGTCCATAGATTTTGTAGAAAAAATGCTGTGACCGATAAAATTCAAGGGACGGCATAATAAAATAGGAATGTTCAGGAAACCTTGCCTTACGATCTCTGTTTTTTTTCCAATTCATTTTGTTTTAACATCGAAGCGCGTGTATTTCGAATTCGATCAATTCCATGGCTGATTTACAGGTAAATAAAACGGAGCATTGTTTGTATACAGCAACATTTCAACGGCCGGGAAAAGGTAAATAATGCCAGATCTCAAAAGCAACATTTCTGTGCGATTAGATTAAAAGGTACAAAATCATTATACATCATCTTACTTACCAACAAGTCTGACAAACAGTAGATTCAGACCAATACCTACAGATCTCTGTTTGTCTGGTACACATCTGAAAAAAATATAAATAAAACGCACAAAATAAAAAAAATGTATTTTGTGCGTTTTATTTTCATCAAAGTTTATTGGGATAAATTGCCTTTGGTCATTTACAGTATATCTTGATTTTATGGCAAAGACATACTACATAGTTAAACATGTATAATACAATTTATTAAACAATAAATAGAAATACAAATTGTATGTATACAGAAAAACAGTAATCATTTGAATAAGATTTTAACATAATAAATGCGCATATATTTATTTTCAACAATTCCCTTTTTTTTTTGTCAAAATCAATAGTTCCACAAGCTATTAATACTCCACATATGCAAGTCGTATATGAGAGATATGTATGCACATGAAGCCTGCATGGTAAGTACTTGTATATAATCTCCAGGATATCCTTATCTTTGATAACAATATTTAATAAAGAAAAGACTCTCAAAGTACAATTGAATAACATCTTTACCTTTCCCAGACGTCGCCAATTTGGAAACAACGTTCTTGTAAATGATATTTTATCATTTGCAATTGAAATTTGATATTGCAAGGTTGTGTAGTTTATAATGATTCTGTCCAAATGTTCGAACGTATTATGTTGTGTTCAATACTGTGTTAGGAAATGGTTGCGTATTGTTTGTTGCATTGTGCTACAGTTGATAATATCAGGAATTCTGTCTTACCTGAACAAAGCTGTCACACCAGGAGACATTGTAGCGAACGTTAATATCATAACAACTAAAAACAAGGCACAGAACACCCACAGCCACGCGCATTTACCGGAACACAATCCTGGTGTGATCACATGATCCATACCAGTGACGTCATCAAGACAAGAACAGTTCTGGTACGTCTGAAAAATTAGCGATTGTGTATTGTGTACTTTCTATCTTCAATTTCTTCAAATTTTAATGTTGGCACCAATTGATAACATGAATGTAACTTCGCACTGTACGTGTATATTTATAGGATAACGGCATGTTTTGAGACCCGAACCTTGGACCTGGCAATTTAGGAATGATGCTGTATACAGTGTAATTGTACATATTACATAGAATTCAAGGCATTTGCTTGCATGATAGCCATTTAGTCATCATTATATTGTTATGTATTATTTTTTAATTTGATGCAAACTCCTTTTTGGAAGATGACTAATATGAATATCTCTCTATATATAATACAATGTACATATATCTCTTGTCTAGATAGATTGTACATTGCAGCATTTTAACCAGTCATATATTGAGACACATTTATATCACCCGACGGCTAGGTATTTAATGTTTTAAAAACGAAATAGAAAAAGAAGTTATTAAGGAAGAAAAATGTCTTTTCTTCTCACTAGTCGGTGGATTGTAGGGCCTACATGCATATAATTACCTTCACGCCATTCTTTGTAGCGGACGATGTGCAGCCAGCATGGCATGGAGAGAAATAGACGACATCTTGTACACAAATTGGTTCTAATCCATCTGTAGAACAACCACACCCTTCGTTACAAGTTGAAATAAGTCCTGTAGTTACGTTTCTATACAAGTTAAAGAAACGATTATGATTTACAAGATGTTATGCTATAACATCACTATCTAATGGGCTGATAAAAAGTTGCTCTGACCGCTCAAATGCTGTACTTAAAATCATTATATGAATGTTCAATGTAGCATAAAAAGTACACAATGTAATATCATACTGTCATATAAATACTTGGATGAAGACATCACACAAATATTTGTTTTGCTTGTTGAGATAGTTCAGTCCGTGAAGATAGTTTTATGTTTGTCACCAACTGTCTATGTGACAATCTGTGAATTTTAAGATGATATATATTTGTAAATACTGGAAGCATCTGTCCACGTACCAACTTGTGAAAATATTATATTTATATTAGCTAGAAACTGTCTACGTGACAATCTGTAAAAATGTAAGATTTGTATTTGCTGGAAGCTGCCGTCATAGCGATGACTTGGATAAGCCCTCCTTTTATGTTTATGACTCCACTAGTGGATGGTTGAAAGGGGTGCAGACCATTCGGTTTTATAAATATGAGGCGAGCTAACAAGGCCAGTCATTATCAATAAGATACGTGCTCACAAGACCCGCCACAATCCTGGCATCTGCAAGTCGCCCCATCGACAGGAGAGAGCATTAAGTAGCATAGTATTTATACATTGTATCTGAATGATGCTAAGTTTGTTGTCTTTGTGTGCATACTTACTCGTTGATATAAGGCTCGTCTACTCCGGCCATTGGATCATTTGTACAATGTGCTAACATAAAAGGTCCAAAACATAATGCTGCCAACATAAAACCCGCACACATCCGAATGATACCCCGACATTTTAGATTAAATCTTTTAACGAGATAACCACCAAGTAACATGCCACCACCTGACCCAGGAATCGTTATAATACCTGAAAAAGTCGCTTCTAAAGTTTTAAAATCACGTATGTATACATAACACATCTTTAAGTTGGCGATAAGTTCTAGCGTTAAGCTTTACAGGCATGAGCAGATACAAGAATGAGTTCGATATAAAGAATCAAGTATGTATGTTTCATACTCATCCTTCTCTTAAAGTTATAAACATTTTTTACCTTCTTATTGCATTATAGTGTAAAGAATATACTCTTTTAAAAACTAAACCCAGGAATCTAGCTTCTCTAACAAGTAACAACTATTACTGCGATTAGCAAGTAGGTATCCTTTCTGAACTGAATATGAAATACACCGAGGAACTATCTGAACTAGTTACAAAGCCTGAATTAAATGATGATAATGATTGCTTTATCCACGAAACACAGCACTTTAAATGTCTTGCAACACCTGTGTTTGAAACTCAATTCCCAGCATTCTGCAACATCTGGTTGACAGAATTATGACTGCCGTTAACTGCACGGATTTGTTTTGAATTACGAATGTATTAATTCATGCGTAAGTCATATCTACAAAAACAAAGAAATGGAGAGAAAATACGGAGTATGGAGGTTTTAGTTCACGGATGATTCAAGATTCGACTGTAAATAATACCCATTACTGTTCCTGCCCATGTTATAGTGACATTAAACCTCTCTTGAATAAGTTTGGCACCAAATGTTGCCATGCCTCCAATCACCAATGCTTCAAAAGCAGCACCAAAACATATGAGAACGTATGTTGGATTTGTTACCTGCGAATCATTTGATACAAGACACGTTAATACACGTATTACAAAACATAGTAAAAAGAAAAAAAGATATTTTCAACATGACCAATCGAACTGATATTTCATCAATGGGCTTATGCAAAATGAAGTTATTTTAGAGTTATACACGTGTACCTCATTACAGTCAAAATATTTCAGGTACCTACTTGATAACAACGATTCAGTAGTAGCCCCATATGCGTACACTCTGAAAACGAACTGGGGTTAATGCTATCTGATATAATGTATATACGTGTATGAGTAGAGTATATACATGTACTTATATTTTGGTTCATTGGTTCAGAAACATCATCATCATCTTTATAAAGTATATACCAAATCCATGCATCTATTCTTTTTTCACGATGACAAGACTATAATTATTTTCCCTGTGTATGTATTAGTAATAATTAACCGGCAAAAGGTAATGTTCAGAAGTGCCAGTAGCAGCATACCGCTGTCATGCATTGTCAAGCCCTGAACTTTTATAATTCAAATTACTGAGGATGCAAATAGATACTTACCAGTAACCAGACAGATTTAGGAAAATCTTTCCAACTCTTGCCAAAGTTAGCTTGCGCTGTAATTTCGTCTCCTCCGCCATGTGCTTCCATTGCTCTCTCTTCCTGAAGTGTCTCATAATCTGTAGATCAAGAGAAACAAGCTTGATGTAGGACACTCGAGAAAAACATTGAGGGAATTCATGTGATCAAGTTTTTTATTTTTAAAAATCTGTTTGACTTCAATAGCATTGCGTTCGATTTGTATCTCTGTAATTTCTTCTGAAATGTGTCCAACATTCGGTGTATACGTGTATATTTCAAAAATTTATAATTTTATTACTTCATCATATATGTCGAGTATCTTGAAGCTATTGGTCATCGTAAAACATCTTATACCTTGGCACGGCAGATTTAATGCATACTCACTATTTGGCCTACAGCGTTTGTGATCTAATGGTTCAGTCGGCTGAGAGGTATCTTGACCGATTTTATAGAATAAGATGTTACTTACTGGGTAACCGTCTTGGATATCCGAGTATAGGAATTAAAACCACTAGGAATCCTATCAGAGCAACCATTGGAGATATCCACCAGGCACCTACCCACTGAGGGTCCATTGGAGTTAACGGTACACTGCAAAACATTGCAAAAAATCCTCTTAGTTCTGATTTTCATCTTAGGAGCGATAATATAGCACAAACATTTGTTTAATGATGCTTTTATATTGTTTTTAAAGCATTAGGGGTAAAATAAACCACAACGTGTTCCACTTGAAAATACGCTTCTCAAGTACTAGTTTTTGAAGTTTTGAAAATATCATGTTTTCAAAAATTAAAAAAAAACAGTGATATCGGTTCCAAGTATACAATTCTAGTCGAAATATTTGAAAATTTTAAGATGAATGCTTTGAATACAGCTTGAAGTAACGTCAATTTTGACCGTGAATTTCTTCCAAACTACAATTAATTAATACAATTAAGGCTACAGACCTTGCAATATCTACTTTATCTATGTCAACAAAGAGACTTAAAGTCTGACCACCAACGACGTAACCAATGGCAACACCGATCGCAGCAGCGCAAAATGTCCAACCTGAAATGAGAAAATAACAAGAGGGCATTGTTTTTTTTAAACAACAACAACAGAATGTCCCCCATCAAGTATTTTTTGCAACGCAAAAAGGAGTTTTGAGTAAGACGGGTATGACCCAGATCTTCCGGTACAGAGGCCATGATAAAAAATGAGATAGAACATTTCTTCGAGTGGTTTATTAATTCTGTTCACAAAATTCAATATAAAAAATATGAAATAGTGAGCTTTGGGCAATATGTAGTTAAATGATAAGATGAGAGTTAACACATGCAACATTATGTTCATCATTTGGCCTCTTCGTTGTGAAAGGCAGTCATAAATAACACAATAGGTGTATTTTAAAGTTAGTTTAGCAACTGGGAGCACTTACTGATGTAAAAAGCGCTCTGATTCGATTTGCAGTTTTCATCTATATAAGACAGACCAATTGTGAACATTGGCGACGCCCCGATACCTAATAGGACATTTCCCATTATCAGTAGAGTGTAGTAAGCCACATAATTATCGTGTATATCTTTTGTTCCATCACCTTGACACGTGGTATTGCCGCCATTACCAATCTGGCAAAAATTATCGGTAGAATTCTGCTGACCGTCTGAAAGACATGCATGTACAACAAAATGTAATTTAGCGACCAATTCAATACATCGAGACCCGGATTTATATATAGATCATTTATTTATCACCGTGCTGTTGTTCAGTAATGTTTTGTACCGTAGACGTTACTGTTGTCTTTAACTACATCTAAAAAAGAACCCAATACACCATAATTCTATTGTAACCACAAGCAAAGGCCGGGTATATGGAAAGTGTTTAAAAATTCAAAATGCACTACTTGATTCGTTTTAATTGATTGTAGCAGCATTTCATTTGTTTTGAGTTTCCTTCGATTTATCCGTGTTTTGAAATTAACTACTAGAGATCACCTCTTTTATGCGTAAAGTATGAGCTTAAAATATGAATTTTGAACAGAATTAAAAGTTTACCTTGAGATACCGTGTAATGATATGTGTCGCCAATTAAGTGCGGTAGAGAGAAGACTATGCAACCAGCCATCATGAAGAGAATTCCGGCGGCCATTAATCTAGGCTTATGTCGTTGTTCACCAAAATATCCAACAAGAACGGAACAAGCAATCGCTCCGAAGTCGTTGCTGCTTGCTGTTAAAAATAAGAAATTTCCTACCATAGCTTAACTTTAGAGCAATTAGACAATGGATCAAATAGATCTACATCGTCTTCGTTTGTTACAATTTTGGTATCATCTGGCTCCCAATATTTCAAGTGCTTGCGCAACGACTAGTGTAATTTATAAACTGTTTGATTAACTAAACTGTCAAATTGTGAAGATTTACATTAGAGAATGTATTAAGGCTTTGATTTATAATTGATAGAATGCTTTTCTGTATAAAACTGCTAGACTATTATTTAGCATTCAGCGTATGATTTTTTTCCAAAACGCCATTTGAACCATATTTGTGATTGGCTGTGCGACATCACTGTATAACTGTATAACCTACCAATTAGACCGGACTTTGAACTTGATAGAGCATAGCGCTTTTCTAGAGCCACCAATACCACGTTTATGACGCCATTTACAATGAATCCTTCAAAAAAGTTGAAGACACACTGCCAAATCACGTGACATCGAATATTGTTCATACATTGTAAAGATCTGAAAGAGAAGTAAAGGTTCGTGGGCTTTCATTAGTCAAAGTACTAGTATTTAACATCATTGTAAGTACAGTGTATTATCAAATCATTTTACAGAAATACATTTTTGGTGCGTTTTTTGAGGTAACACAAACCATGCATGTTTTAACCCAAATATATGGTAGTATACATGGTAGTTTTGTAACAATAAAGTTATATTTTACTTAGAACAAGCGATATGCATGATCTATAAATTAGGATCAATTAAACAGCCATTGTCTTTGACCTTTCATTAGCAACGCTAAATATCGTGACCCCTCTGTCCTTCCGTAAGCCGTACCATGATTGTAGGATATGCATTTATAAACAGACTGAATGTTAAATGTTATTAAACTGATCAGTATTATTCAGCATTAATTCTATAGACATCTTCTTGCCGAATGTATTATGTTTGCTCAAGATAGATCAGAACTTATACTAGTATAATTTATAATGTAGGCAGCCAGATAAATCCTTCAACGACAGACTTCTTGCGACACTCAATTGCTGGAATTTTCATTAAGTTACTTTTTGATCAAAACATTCTTTCCGTGTTCCAAGTACAACCATGTTCATTAAATTACAAGCACTTTTATAACTTAAGTTGCAAATTTACTCACAAAGCATATGTGACATATTGTAACACGTGTTAATCTCTGTATGGGATAAGCATCACTGTTATGTGATCATGTCTTTAATTGATTTGATCTTAACACTTTTGAATTTCGGTTAAGACAAATGAAATACGGTATCAAGTTGCACATAAAAAGCTGCAATATACAAATACAATTGGGTTACTAACTTTATTTATCTATTTATTCAATATGTTAATATACATATTTCTTATTTATTGTACATAATACACGTCATGAAATTGAACACTGATTCTTGTTTATGATATTTATATGCAATTATTAATCTTACTAATATCAATTAAAATTGGAAATAAAGCGTTTATTCAGATCATCATCTGAGCAATTTTCAAACTTTTACACAAAGCATATTTTGTTACTTTGCGTTTCTTTTTCGTACTAGTACATCTGAATATAAATATATACATACAAATGTATCTATTTACTACATAATGAATCAATACTGTAATTTCAATTTCCTTGCATTCCACAGTTCTGAAATAATCACATGATATAATCAGACTGTATTAAGATTGTCAATACCGTAGAACCGCATTTTATAAACCACTTGATGTCTTGACTCCCCAACCAGGAAACCCTCTCCCAGGGAACCCATCACATAGGGAACCTTCCCTCGGGGACACTCCCCCCTCCCAATGAATTAATCGATACCCTATGTCCCCTGTCTGTCTACTCTAACGTTAACTTACGGATGCAAACAGACAAAACGGAACCAATCAGAAATTTAAGGGGTATTATGTAGACATGGAGATTTTTTAGAACAATAGCCAAATACGTAATCAGTTAAAAAGCACAAAACATTCTACATGGATATCGAAAGTGTACCATCGGTCAGAAATATATGATTATTAATCTGAATGCAAAAACACATGCAATATGGTCGTTAATACAAAGGTGCCAACAGACAGTAATTACAAAGGACATACCAACTTACAATTATTATAAAGATTAAAGAAGATGCCAACAGACAATACTTATAAGGTAGGTGACTTACAGGAGGGGACAGACAGGGGAGCTTGCATGACCGTGCGACCATATACACGCATCATACGGGTTTTCCGTTCTTCGAGACCGAGGAACGAAAGAAAAACAGACACAATGCGTCTGAAGATGACGGCTTGTAAAGGCCATACATGATCGATTCCAACAAAATATCCACCCTTTATATGAACACGATAACACCAGGCAAAAAGTTGAAAATGTGAATAGTAATTGGCTTTCGGAACGTATTTTCATGTCTAGTAATTTCACTGTAACACCAAATCATCTCTAATTTTCAATGGCGCTTTGCATTGTAATATACAACATGTTGGTAAAGTTTGGTAATATTTGAAACGTGAATTAAAGTAATATTAATGAATATTTGCAACTTTAGGTCTTGTTTTACCTCTACGTTGTCAATACGTGTACCCCCGGGCATGATATAAACACTCTATACAAATCCAAGTCTTCTATGAAGGAGTTTCACACCTCGCTTCGGTCAACGAGTTCATCGCATAATGCAAATACACAACATATCAATTATATAACTATGTATCTAAAATAAAACCCAAATATTCACTACTTTTATTTCTATCATACTCTCAGAAATAAATACAGTTTAACCAGTGCTAGCAGACCCCGTGAATAACAGAAACCTGTCCACAACAGACACTGAAAAATACTCATGTCCGTACATGGCGGACATGCCCCCAACCGCGGACTGTGAACACCAAAATAGCCAAATCGTTTCCCGAATGTCATTAAATGTTGGGCCTTCAAAAACGGGTCTAAAACAAGTTGTGTGTCTTACTCAGTCAAAGGAACATTCACTTGAATGTTCTTGGAATGATGTTGACGCAGGAAACGTTGAGTTTATACTTAGACCGCTTATCAGTTAACATACATTTGTAATTAATACAATATACGTAATTCAGTTAATTTATTTACATACAAGTTTAAAATCCCCTTTCTTAAAACGTCGATGATATTTAAAGCAGAGTCATTTTAAATTATAAAGAACACACACATTTTACCATAATCCAAAGAATTATTGAAAAGAATGAAAATTATATTAGAATTAGAATAATTAATTAGAATATTTACCTCCCTTGGTTCACTAAAGTTATCAACCTGTCTGACGCTTATATTCGACCGCTTTTTATCACGAATAATAAGCTGTATCAAATTAAATGTTTTGTTCAGTTTAATATTTAGAGACATTGTTTGTTCGCAGTTTTTACTCTGTAGTCTAGTAAATAGTCATGCTGTACATAGAGAAATTCAGCTAAATTTCAGGACAGCCCTTGCCATGCTGAGACACGCCGAGTTGCCTCGGCTCAAACTTGCAGAGAAATATAAAATAATACTGTTCGATTAATTCCATCTTACAAACATTCATTCAATTGTCTTATAATGAAAAGAACGCATTAAAAATGTATAACGATCCCGTCGCTAATAGATTTCAGCAAAGAATGTTATTACATGAAGTACGATTGTGGTAAAAACACAACTTTATTGTTACAAAACTGTCATATATAACATCAATGATTCCGATATACTTTAGTTAAAACCTGGTTTATGGGGCATCCAAGGAACCTTATACTTATAATGTATGCGGCAACTTATCCTATATTTTAACATTTCAATAAGTTGATTACCCAAGTTTTTATTTCATTTTTTGTTATTGCCACACAGTGTGCAAATTTTAGCCGAGGCAACTGCCCCTGAGTACTCAGTACCATTGTACCGATGAGGCATTTTGTACAAGTCGAAATAAATGTATGTTCTGTTCTGTTCTGTTCTGTTCTGTATGTTAAGGTGAGCGAAAGTTTTATACATTGTAATTATATTAATCATTCATATTTGTAGCCATGTGATCAAAGATGGTCGCATGAAATAATACTTGTGAAGTAAGAATTGTTTACCATTAAATTCAAACGTGAAACATTTTACTTGATATTTGCCACACTGTGTGATGCGCTCAGAATAAATTCTGTAAACTTCATGTTTTATACCAGCTTTAAACGGTATTTCAATTATATATTTGTTGACATGTTTTTTTCGTTTTTTTTCTCACATGAAACGGGTACATTCTCCATATGAATCTCCAGATAAATCACTCGGATAGGTGGTAAAGGCCATAGACATGCGAATATTTTCAATCAAATCGTCACAGAGAACATGCCTTGGCATATCAGCGTTCACATGTGAAATTTGGTCCCGGTCGGGAAGGAAAGATTTTATCTGAATTATTAACACGTCATTTTCCGCCCCAATGAAATCAGCAAATAGAATGAGGAATTTCCTCTGAATCATTATTACGCCATGCCAAAAATATTGGTCAAAACGAATAATAACCAGCTACGCTGAAACATCACTCAATCCCACCCGTAGATAGATATTTTCTATCAATTGATTAGACGTCGTTTTAAATGTTTTTAATGCGCACTGACTTTCGATTTATTTCGCTACGGAGTCACATGATTTTCCACCTCAGAAAGGATACTTGTCTTTCTTAATAACGTGGGCATTTTGTATGTATATTGAATTGCCAACATTTTCGTAAATGACATTTTTGGCAGGCATGTCTTTTCTTTTAATGACTAGTTATTCAAGCAGACGTGTTATGTAAGTGGACATTTTAATATTTAATCAAATGTTCGTATGGTCTTAATGTGACATGTTGACCTCTAAAGTCATCACGTATTTATTATGTCGAGTTAAACCCATACTAAATACCTATAATACATGTATAATAGTGTTAAAACATAACATAAAAATGCGGAATACAAAAGCTACACATTGATAATTCAAGATACTATGGTTACCTGTTGTTTATATTAGAATACCACTATATTGCTTCAAATTTTCAAAACTTACCTCGGTTTAGTCCCAAAGCACCCGTATGCGTCTTCAGCTTCCTTTGTTCCTTCTTGCCCACTGTCTTCTTTAGTCATACCTCTCAGAAATCGTTCCTGATGAACAAATACTTTAGTATGCCTTAAAATGTTGTTTCTACTTGAAGTTTGTTTTACAAACTACCGATTACGTTTATTTCTGAGAATTGGTTGAATAATTGGATGAATATTTTTTCTTCAAATTTCTTATATTTAACACTTTTTCTCCAAATATTTTATCAACTTATTTGTTGAATTTAGCGAATCAGTTAATTAGTATTTACAAGTACATTACACAGTTATCAACAAAATATTTAAGAACGGAAGTCACTGTATAATTATATAGTGAATGTATATTTAGAAGAAATTCCTTGTTTGCTTCGTTACAATCTTTATTGTCACGAATCACCTGTCAGTCTAAGTTATGTTGGAGATGTATGTGGATTTTAGGTATATGTATATACACTAGCCCATGATATGAATTTCAAACATGTCAAACGATGACCTACATCGAACGGATCAGTGACTTTAGCCATTTGTTATGTCCAAACACTATTTACTCCTTTAGGTGTAAAAATACTCGTGCTTGGTTAGATGCGCATTAAAAATAGGGTATTTACTATGTAGGTATGACTTTTTGGCTCTTGAAAGCGAGCGGAAAGGTAAAGTGAGAAAGTGGAGGTACAATGCCTTGGGAATAGTAAAAGTACATGTAGAGTGTTGCGGGGAAAATCAGGGTTGATCAACAAACACATGCATCAATCATTCCAGAATCTCAACTAACGACTTGTGTATAATTTCAACGTAACATGTTCACATATAAGCAAATTATCGCGAAATAGATTAACAGTCATTAATCTCAAATGCATAGCTAGTGTAAAGCAGTACATGTATATCGCAATTTTCATAGTGGGTGTTACAAGTTTCGTTCAGTGTATTAGGAGCTTATTAATTGTTAAAATTGATACTGATATTCCATCATTTATATACATGTACCACAATGTGAACAAACTATGAGTTCATCCCCTTTCCACTTCATTGTTATATTCAAGTCTCCATTGAGATGTTAAATGAGTTAATTGCCGAACTTTTAATGAAACGATTTTGGTGTTAATGTGTAATGTTTCGATAGTCACATAATATCAGCACAAATTATGAACATGCACTCGTATATGAAGGACAGTAAACTCTTAACTTGTAAACATTTTCTATGCCTATCTAAGTTCGCACATGATAGCTACTACGTGCGTACATGGTGTGCGATGGCTATTATATACTAGTAGTAGTACGTGCCCACGTAATAATTAATCAATGAAACATGTCGTAATATTTAGCTATATAGTGTTCCCACGTAATAAATAAACTATTTCCTATGTCCCCTTGCTAACGCGTAAGTATCGGATTCAGTTAATTCTTTTTTATTTACCCAGAACACACTCTAGATGCAAACACTTCTTTATAGTATGCCCAATACTTGTTATTTCGATCATCAAATTTAAAAATTATTAAATCTCTTTATAAATGATTTATACCGTAATTTACAATGCACTTAAATGCGAAAAAAAATATATGCATTATTTCATCTCAATATAAATTTCGTATCGAAAATACTATCGATTAATTGCAAAAAATCCCCCAAAATATTACTTGTTCAATGTGTTCCGCTGTACGATATTCTTGTGGTTTATTCCGGGTGCATCCACCACTTTGAGCATCCATAATGTCCAGGCAACCTGAGCTATTCCTAAAACTTTAGAAAATTTGTCTCAACTCTGCCAAAATTATTCACCAAAGTCAAAGATACCACGATACAAGGGACACTACAACTGTGAATATGTGAAATGTTCCCAGGAGTTTAAATATTATGTAAATTGTTATCAGTATATGTCATAGATATATTTCTAGACAAACAATTGCAAAGGGTCTAATATTCAGAGATAAAACAAGGCTGTCGGTGCTATTGCGGCTTAAAATACGCCTGTCGCCAATGTACACTTAAGGCTAGAGCTAACGCAACACTTAATATATACCCTATACATATATGTAATATACTTTGAGTATTCGTGGACGGATTACGATTAAATTTGGAATAAGAATAATTCAACACATCATACATACCTGGTAGAAATTTCATTTCAATCCATAAACAAATAAGGTCTACAAGGTTGTTGACGATCCTGTAAAATAAGGTCATCTGAGCCTTATTTCTTCTGCTCTCCAATGTCTCCCAGTCCAGGTGACTTAGCATGTTGCTGACGCTGCTGGTGTTATGGTAACGATTAGTTGCATACCTGGCAGCTCTCCTCTGTACCACTTCTATCTGTATGGGTGCACGTGAGTATGAGTCTTAGTGTGGGGATTCCATATTGTTGCACAGTATTGAAGCTGTGGTCGGACTAGGGAGAAGTGGGCGCTATACTTCACTGTTACGTTTGAGATCCGTATAGTTTCGACGCAGGAACCCAAGCGTACTGTTGACCTTCTTCACTGTCTTATCGATGTATGTGTTCAAGGTGAGATTTCCAGTCATGTAGACTCCTAGATACTTGGACACACTGTCTGAGGCAAGAGTGTGACCCTTCAGTGTGTAATTTGACATGATAGGGCATCTCTTCCTGTGGACCCTCAGGATGCTACACTTCTCCTCCCCGGAGGGAATGACATCCTTTGTGAGATCCTCTTGTAGGATGTCAGGGTCTGCAGTGGTGTCAATTTGTCTGTACACAACACAGTCGTCTGCAAAGAGCCTCGTCCATGATGAAACCTGTTGGGGAGGTCATTTATGAATGCCAGAAACAAGATAGGGCCGAGGACACTGCCCTGGGACACACCACTAAACACTGGTGCTGACCTGACGTTGCACCCTCCACAACAACTCTGTGGGTTCTATCACCAAGGAAAGACCTCATCCAGCCGAGTGTGTTTCCTCTGATCCCGTAGTGGTCCAGCATTGCCAATAGACGCCTATGTGGGACTTCATCAAAAGCCTTATAGAAGTCTAGTATGGCTAGGTCGTGTTGTTTCCCTTTGTCGTGGTGTCTTTTTGATCTTCATGGGCCGCAGGCTGGTTTCTATGAACACATCATCATGGTCGCCAATACCAGGAAGAGTTTCAGACTTGTTTACCAATGTACTATTGTTGGTGAAGAATATATCTAGGAGGCTGCATGTGTATTCTGTTGTTCTAGTGGGCGAGGTAACTATTTGTTCAAGGAAATGGTGCTTAGAAATATTTAGAAGCTGCTGGCATTGCTTTGCATGGGTTGCATACGGTTGTGGACGGTCATTTTTTCAATCAATATCTGCCAAGTTGAAGTCTGCCAGATGTGAGCATCCCTGGGTATTAGGCTAAGACTTCTGTCCAGTTGTTCTAGGTAGGCTTGGTCAGTAAATAAAGACGCTGGAAGCCTTTTACCTTAATTTTACACCAGACAACCCCACAATCGTCCTGTATGCTCAGTTCCACCGGGTCTTCACTATCTAGATGATCGGAGAATAAACACCCCACCTTCATGTTTGCTTGGTGGTCTATCATGTCGATAGGCTTTGAAATTATAGCTGGAAGAAACTCTGGGGTTTTAATCGAGTCATATAGCCAGGATTCGGTCCCAATAATGACATCTGCTTGAGTAGACGAAATCATGTGCTCCAGTTGACCCTACTTATCTGGAGTTTTGATAGATTGGCAGTTGACAACCAAGACTCGCAGTGGCAAGTCATTGCGCTTTCTATGTTGGGCATTTTCTGTAGAAGAGCTTTTTCGTCATGTGGCATTAGGGCATTTGCTGTTACCAGTATAGTTGCATATATATTATAGAATAGGGCCTAAGCGATCTCGTCCAGCGCATTTCTGACTGGCCAAAGCAAAAATAACCCGATATGTCAAGTTACAATCTCTTGACTTTTTTCTGGCCACTTTACACTATAAAGCATTACTATTTCGTCTCATAAAGTCTAAGAAGTACAAATGCATGACGAGTGTGTAACCTGACTTATATGATGTGCAAAAGCATAAGGTCTATGGACCTTTGGTTACCAACTTCTATGGAATGAAAATATAGAATTATATTAGTTACCCATTATGTGCAGTTTTGGTCGTCTGGGTGGCGTCTTATCAACGACCGTACGATTTTCAGAATAGTGTACATAAGTTCAGTTTCCATGAGTACTTTGATAATATACGGGAAACAGTATACATCCGGAGTCAATGGGAACCAGTTAAACGAGACTTTACACAGTCCCAAATTTTGAACTTTAGCCTGAACCAAAAATAACAACAACAAAGATGGCAGCCTCCGTAGATTTTTCAACAAGACAGAGATGTAAAGCTTCGTTAGTGGAAGAAGAATTGAAGCCTAATTATCACCCTTTGCATTTGGTCATTTCTAGAAAATCTGCAACAAGTTTGGGAATTTTAGAGACCAGCGACGAAGCATTTCTTTCTTTATGGACGAATACGAAAGTAGCAAATGAATCTGACCCTTTGCAAACTCTCCCCCCTGGTCAAGGGAGTATTTTTCAGCGTATGTTATCAAATAGTCAAAATTTTCCAGAAATACTTATTCCTGAATCTGATGACACTGATGTTGATGCATTGGAAAATGCTACTACGGGATTGGATGTGGAAGTTTTTGTACGGGTTTTAGTCCGTGATGATGAGTTGACAGAGATTTCAGAATTATATCCTAGTAATGTTTATTATCTAATCTGTAGTTCTCAGTTTTGTAGTCACTATAACATTCTATCTAAAACCGTATTCATCCGAATGGTGAAGTTATACCCCATCAATAGTGTAACAATCGGTGTTAGTAGCCATGAGACATTTCAATGGCTTACAAATAAAGGATTCTGTGATCGTCTTTTGAAAGAAGTTCAGTCAAAAACTGTACTTATCCGAAGTAAAGATGTGTTTCTATCTTCTTATGGATCTTTCTTGGAAGATCCAGACTTCAAGAGAGCATTTTATTTAGATATGTATGTGCTTGAATGCTCTCCTGTTCAGCAAGGAAGATTGCTTCCAACATCAGAGTTGATTTTGACTTACCATGGTGATCTTGCTGCAGAGAAACGGCAGTTTCAGAATAAAATGGAATCTTTGATTGCAAGTCCAAGGCAAGACAAAATATCTGGGCCATTCAAGGACATACTGCTGTCAGATTTTTCATTTGCTATCAATCAAAATTACTTAACACCAGATCATGATCCTGATGAATCTGACTCAGTACCAGCATTCAAAGCAAAGGCTGCTGCTATGAAGAGTAGTTATAGGAGAAGGAAGGCATATGAAACCGTTGGAAAATTTCAGTATGAAGTTGTCCCACAGCAACCTCTATTCCGTAGAATGCTTTGGAGGAATGGAAAGAATCAGAATTTCGATCCACTCTACTATGTTGGTATGTCTAGAAAACTGATGTTGAAAGAAGGTCTGTTTGATAGCAGTTGTGTACTGTTAACTCCTATGTTTCCAAATGATGATTGCGATGATGACAATTCAAGTCCACCAATCGAAAGACTCTGCATGGTTAGATGTTTAGGCAAGGAATATGATAAATCCAAGAGGCTTTTTATTACTCCTCTTTGTTTGTTTAACATGATGAAAAAGCCACCAATTGAGATGCCGGCAATTTTACTTTTAAAGGTAGTTACTAAATTTATTTTTATTTATGGTGGAATCAATTTTACAATGTTTGGTATTTCATCAGTGCAGCGACTGCTCTGAATCATGAATATTGACTTCTCGTCATTTCTGAACTTTGTGTTTTTATCATATGATAATTATTATCAATCGACAATGACAGACTACTTACTAAATTAGCATGATCCTACAATCCATACAATGTATATTATAAAATATACAGGACAATGCACCAATGAATATTTTCGAGAACAAGAGATGTTTGCCTTTGCAACCAAAAAATACTTATTCAATGCCATTAATACAGAAGAATTAAAAAATCACCATAAATCTTAATGTTGTTATACATGTTTCACTTCACTAAGCAAGGTAAGAAAGCTTAGAACTGTCATACATGATTATGAATTTATCTAATTCTATGACTATATGATAGTTTTCATTGGGATTGGAATTACCACATTTTTTAGAATAATTACACAGGTCCTTTTAATAACTGGCCTTTGATAGTGTGTATGAAGTAAAAAAGTATTTATTACCCACCACTGAGAGAAAATTTTCCCTGTAGTTAAAAAAATCACTTGTGATACATGTACTACATATAATAAAGAAAGTATGTTGGTCTTTAAAATTTTCCAAATTCAGCATTTAACAATGCAAATTTCCTCTATCAACGGGACCACGATAACTGTTCCTCAAAACAATAAAAGAAGGGGCTGACCATACATAGGGGTATTCTCAGTGAGTAAGCAAATAGATGGATGATACTGGGTTCATGGTTGGAATCCTGGCCATGGGATAGTTTTTATTAGCGACCAAGGAGTAAAGCCCAGGTTAGATTAATATTGTGTAGTACCGGTACTTAGATAGATCTATACTAGTGATTTACATGTATAAACAGTGTTGAGTACTCAAGATTTTAACAAATTAATGGTGAACTTTCATGATTATTTTTGCATTTTTCTTTTGTCTCAGCGTATGGATTTTGGAGATGTGGACAAAGGTACAACCTCTCAAAGCTCATGGATAGGAAATCCTCCGATAGCTAAAGAAGTACACATTTCCATCATCCCATCACCAAACTACAGTCCTCGAGCTCCACATGAAGAAGCTCTCAAACATTACTTTTCATGTCACAGGTATGAAAACTAATCAGGTGAACCTCAAACTGTCTGATCGGAAAAAGAATAGCACTGTAAACTTAACAGTGTTTTTTTTGGGGGACTGATTTGGGACCAAAATTCGGCCCCATTCTCGTTTGAAAATAATGTTTTTCCCCTAAATTCATAGAAAATTCCCCTTCAGTAGAATTTCATTTTTCCTTAAAACATTTTTGGTAAAAAAGATCATTAATTTGGCCTGTAGGATAGATCTTTATTTGTAGCCATTTAGGTTATAACCTGTTTGTTATGGATATGTATGCTTTATCATGTTTTGTTCAACCGTTCCCCCATCTACATTTTGATTGAATATCATGTGATTCAATCAATCATTGTGAAGATTAAGTCAAACTTGGATAAACGTGTTTAGAAATTCTTTACTGAGTTTGTTTATATGTGAGGTCTGAACATTACTGTATTTACCTAGCCTTTTTTTTCAAAAATTTTGTCAAGACATTTGACACTCTAATTAATCAGTTGACTTGTTAATGTTTTTTAGCAAGATACATAATACTTACCAGTATATATGAAAGGTGTCATTTAGTGCTGTATGGATACATTTCATTGTAAACTTTAACTTGTATTTCAGAGTTGTTGCAGTGAAAGATGTGATAGCTGTAAGAAGTTCAGGTTTGTTAGAATTTATTGTAATCTTCATACATAATTAATACATTTTGGACATTTGATTGATGGTTTCAGGTGATTAATTTATTACTAATTTACTTTAAAAAAAAAATTTAATGTGACTGAAAAAAAAGTACAAACTTAATTGGGGTTGCTCAGTCAGTGATTTAAAATTATTGTGTAGAAATTTACTGAAAGAATAAAACAAAACTCATGGTTATGCAATATTCATGCTGGTCATAATTAGGCATTTAATTTTGATTATCATTCATTTGGGCTGTGGATCGTTGGGTAAGTTGCAATAAGATCCAATCCAAGATTCCACACTTACGATCCGCAAATCAAATTACAAATCTTTTGTTATCAAGACAGTAGTAATCCATCTTAAACTTTAACATTGCATTTCTGAAGACAGCTGAATTCAATTTTCTTTAAGGAATGATATATTAAATATATATAAAAAATGGTTCTATGGCTTTTTATATGAACTCCGTTTCAATTAACGGATTTACTAACAAAATTTCTGGTTCAACCTTTAAACCTGTGAATCATTCTTTAAATATCCCGTTCAATCTCTTAGCAAACAGGGTAGTTCCTGATGAGACAGTATAATTATATTCAGAGAAGAGATTTTTAAGAAAAAAGAATACACAGCAAACAAGATTGTGATCCACAAAGCTCAGTAATGATGATTATTCATACTCGATTTTCAATTTGATTTGGGTTTACCTAAGTACTCGGGACACTCGCCCCAGCCCTATCTTTCGTCCTGTGCTTAAGACCACTTGTGAATAGTCTCCATCAAGGATTAGACGGAGACCACAAATAGATAAAGACCACGTTTTGAAGTAGGTCTATTTACAATACTAGCATTTACTGGTTATTTTAACCTCTGAATAAAATTCACCTCTTGGATGGAAAACCTTTTACTCTATCAATGGTTAACTTTGTTCAATGATTTACTGTACATTGGGTTAAAAATCTTTTTTTTTGTTTGTAGATGATCCACATTTCTGGCAGAACACGGGAGATGATACTGAGAACAGATTTCCTTGTATATATTTCCAAGTTGTAAATGTAAAAGGTCCTAGAACTACACACAATAATGTATTAGTGGATAAAGATTCTACAACACTTATACAGGTGACATTATTTGTTGTGGTAAATTATATAGGGGTGGGGTGGGGGTGGGGGATGTAAGGTGAAGTATAGGGTGAGAGGCCAATTATGTTCACACCTTTCTTAAGTATGTTGTGTCTGTTATTTTAGCATTCTGTCAGCATAGCCGTCATATTTCTGTCTATCGGATCCATTATGATGCTTAAGTACCAGCAATAATCAAATGAACATAAACTGAGACTTGCTTCGTTATGATAATTTAGGACAAAATGACCCAAAAATAAATGATGCTGCCTGTCAATAAAGGTCACATTATGTATTTCTTAAGGGTGGTCTTTATTTACAGTTTTGACTGTACTTACATGTACTAAACGGTACTTAACTTGCATGTATGATAAACAAGACTTGTCTATCTCTCTCTCTAGATCGGATCAGAACACAGTTATGTACCTGTAATGATGCAGACTTATTTAAGTCCTACACCACAGAGTTTCTGGGATAGGGATAATTTACCAGGACTTTCAGCTTACGTAGACAAACTTGAGAGCTTTATTCTTCCACATCTTACTTCAAAGTAAGTTTAAAAACATTATTTATGTACTCCTTCATTAGATCGGGGGAATTCTGGCTAGTTCATCAATTCTGTATGTGTTTTGATTTTTCTTGGTTTCCGCTCACCTGACCAATCATGCATTTTCTGCTAAACCTTGATTTTTTTGGCTATTATTTTTCTTGCTGAAATTATCATTTTCATACTAGGATTTGTATCTTGGAACAAAAAATATATTTGAAATAAAAAAAACAATATATTTTGTGAGCTATGGAATCACGCAATAGATGCATATCTACATAATATAGTATTTCAATAGTCCCTCCTGATACTTGTTAGGAAAAACAAATAGGGATGTCAATTCATCAAGATTTTACTAATCGGTTAATCGTTTGTTCTTACGAAATGTAATGTTTGTATGTTCTTATCAATTTTCCGTTTAGATATATTAATGATCAATTACACATAATATTGTGGCAACTAATAGTAATTCTGTTTACCAAAAAGTAGATTACGGCATGCTTGTTTCATACTCAATTTCGGTCAGGTTATAATTGGAACATTGGGCGGAGCTTAATTACAGCAACGATCATTTGATTGGTTGATTGGTGTAATGCTGAATTATAATTTGTGTTTAATTGTGATCCCAATTGATGTTTGCAAGCATTTTACACTTTGTGCAATTGAGTATCAAATGTCAACGAGTCCCATAATTATCAGCGACTACCAGGTATGTTTGATGCAAAGATGCAAAATTAAATCATACCAGTATCTTAACACAGAGATAATTAATAAAGAACAAGTATCTGTCAATTTATATCAATAAATTAAGATGCGAAAGAAGAAAAAGCGATATTGTTTGACGATTTTATTAGCATGTCTTTGTTATACCGGCGAAACACACAACATATGCGTATGCATAGTATAACATTCATGCATTACCGCAAAGGTTACATTATATGCTTTTTTATCACTATACTGCGTCTAAAACACGTCCAGACAGGCGATTTTTCTTACGATAGTTTAACTTATATTATAACTTGCGAAATAATTATCAAAATGTGAGGCAGTCCCAAACCAAGCATATCCAAAAATCGCCACTCAATTAGTTAATCAACAATATACATGTCAGTGTATATAATGTTCCCAGATCATTGTCAATGAATTGTTGATTTGCTCAACTGTCGTATTTTTTGCACCTTTGGTTGACTAATTTATTGACAAGATTACTAGCGTGTATTGACTGAAAATTTCGATTTTTCTATAATTTATTATTATATTTTACTTGATTCTATTTTTTTTTGTTAATCGATTAATGATTTAATAACTGGTTAATCGGACAATGGAACAGTTAATCGATTAACCATTTACATCCCTAAAAACAAACTAATGAGTCTAGAAAATTGACACTTACTGAACTGATTTAAAGAGAGTTCAACCAAAACTTTACGATATGTTGTCTTTATAAGCTTAAACATAGTTACTTATGATCAAATTTTGTACCTGTACCATAACAGAAGACATGTCAATTTTATTACTAATAAGCATTATTTAATTAGAAAGTCTTATGAGCATTATGAACAAAATGGCAGCATAATTCGTTTATTCTCACAAGTAATAAATTCAGATACCTTCTATTGTTGTAGAATTGGTTGTAAGTCTCTGAAGTCGGTGCCTCCAGCTGTACTTGTTGCAGGTCCTGTAGGAAGTGGAAAAACAACTCTAATAGTTTCTGTGGCACGGAAACTTGGACTACATGCATTTAAGGTATGAACTCAATCAAAACTGTAAGTTCCAGTAACTTTTGTCATGTATTATCCTTTAATCTCCTAATTCTCAAAGTTAGTTTTTGCGATTACCATTCGATGTCCCACAGTCATAAGAATGGAAAAAGAAGTCATATTAACGGTTTACCTGACTGAGCCTATTTTTATGTTGAGCTTAAAATTTCTAAGTATGAAAATATTTGGGAATAATTTTTACCTTGTGTTCTCACAAAAGGTAAAGAAATTAACTTTTTTATTTGGGCCTCTTCCCTTAATTGTTTTTGTTGGAATCCAGACAAAAGCTCCCCCCGGACAAATGCTCCCCCATTCATTTTGATAGGGGCGGACAAAAGCTCTCCCATTGTTTTACTACCCCGGACAATCGCTCTCCTGTTATTTTTGCACCCTGACAAAAGCTCCCCCAGACAGAAACTCACCCGTTGATCATGTTATTCAGTCAATAAATATAAAATAAATGTATCCAGATGATTTCGGACTACTTAAGACCTGAATCTATACTATACTCTAATTAATTTTGTTTGTTACACGTTAAATGAACGATAATTATATCAAGTACATTGTAACCCTAAGCATGACTTTTTCCAACCTTAATGATGTGCTTGTGGCCTCTTTGGTTGAGTGGTTATAGTCACTGACTAGAAAGCACTAGCCCCTCATTGCTGTAAGTTTGAAGCCCATCTTATACCTAATTTCATATGTTACGATTCTGTCCTGTTTTATTACAGAAGGTTAATATCTGGGTGAACACTAGGCGTCTTTCTCCTCTATTAACGGCTGGAAAGTCATCATGTAACCCTAGCTGTTGGAATTAATAAATAAATGATTGTCATTTTCTAGATCTACATTTACCGGTACTTTGATTTCCACATTATGCTTTCATGTGCATTGTTTATCATTTCAGGTTAATTGTCACACATTGTACGGAGAAACATCTGCAGCTACTGAATCTAAAATGAAGAATGCGTTCAACGCAGGTAAACTGCCAGTATTTTGTATAAATTTCCTCCGTTAAAAAGGCTACTAAGATTTTCTTTCAAAACACAGACCTGTGTAAACCTTGTGTTTAAAGGCCATTATTTTAGAAACTGTCATTGATTATATGGGACAAATCTACCTCCAAATAAAGGCCACCTGACAATAAAGGTCACATTTTGTATTTCAAAAGGGAGGTCTTTGTTCACAGGTTTAACTGTCTATCATAGAGCTACAATACTTGAAATTTCATTTTATAGAATATTAGATGATAATGATATCAATATGTACCTGAATTGTGTTCATTACCAGTACTCAAATAACTGAATTATTTTGTTTTTTAGTAATGTATATAGATACTATGATACAAGAAGTTTTATGGTCAAGAATCTTTATAGGATAGTATTTTTGTCGTAGATTACCACTTTATGAAACTTTTGTAAAGAAAATATTTAACAAGTATGATGTACTGTGTACATGCTCGAAGTAAAACACAGCATAGGGACTTCCTCATTTTTGTGACCAACTCTTTTTTATACCACTCATTTTGAGCTGGTTTTCAACTTTTTCACTTATATCTGAACTTCATTAAGAGACCGACGATATAAAGGTCAACTCAATATTAAGACCTTATTTTCTGACTTTTCTCAATACTTCTTCAATGTTTCTACTTGGTTATGTGACTAACTAAATAATAGCCCTCTATTTTTTGGTCCCAAAGAAGGCCTTAATGTCAGTGTAGGGCTTTCATTTGAACCTTAAAATGGTATTTTGACTCTTGAAAGTTCAAACTTATATCAGTAAAGGGTCATTTTTTTGCACTCAACTTTTGAGGTTTATTGGACATGTTTTATTGAATTATTATGAACTGCATTATACAAGGGTTTTGTATCTTACTATTTCAGCTGGACTATATTCACCATGTATATTATTGTTACAGAGTATACATGCTCTGGGTAGGGACCGGGATGGGAACACAGAAGGTAGGTATTTTATCATCTTAATCACATGTCCAAAATCACATAATAATTATTATCATTGTGTATACAACGAAACATGAAAATCTTATTGAATTGTGATCATAATCCACATTCATGTTGTTGTTATGGTGTTAGAAAGAAATTTAGAAAAAGGAAAATGGAATGATGTCACCAAAGTCATAAATTATTATTATACTTTGATTCTGCAATGCAACAAAACTGAAGTTTATTAGACCATTATCATATAATTTTAAGTATGATACAATGGTATATAAATAAACAGTTAAACATAGAAATAGTGAACATTGGTCGGCTGGTTTTGATGGTACAGTTCAGGGTAGTAAATCAGATGTTTGAGATAAATTTGGGTTAAAGCTTATTACCCTGAGGTAACTTAAACATTAATCTTAATAATTTTATATAGAATATGAATTATAGTTATAGTATTACTGGTACATGTCTAAGTTTTCCTGGAATGACATTATATTAAGAAAAGGTGGAAAATCACAAAGCAGCACTGAAATGTAAGAACAGTATTTATATTGTTTATTTATGTTGTTTATTTATGTTGTTTATTTCAGATCCACGTGTTGCCAGTAGTTTTCTAAACAATGTGATGCAGTTGAAGAATGACTTACAGTTATACCCCATGATTGTTGTAGCTACAACACATTCTGATAAAGATCTTACATGTGACATGTTGGAGTGCTTCCTTCACCAAGTCAATATTGAAGTGAGTTTATGTTATACTGTAGAACACTTAAATTTCGTGAGGTCAAAATTTCGCGTTTTTTGTTAAAAATCAGCTGTTTTCTTTATTCGCGTATTTATGAATTCGCGACGTCGTCAGGCAGGGCTAAAGAGCATTTAAAGACACACTGTCGTTGCTTTGATATTTGTTCTGATCTCTTAGACATTTAAGTTGTGATTCAGTGTTTTATATCTAATAACAATAGATTGATAATAGTTTGGGATTGTTGTAGAAATTATGTTTTACAAACAGTAGGTAAGTGTGAAAAAACGTAACTAGTATGTTCAAATGATAGTTTAGTAAAAGCAATATTATAAAAAAAATAGATTGTAAACATTAAATGTACATGTTTATTGTTAATATATTGCTTTCAACAGATTAACTAAACTGATTATTCTACGATAAAATACTATAACTGACTTAAGTTGCGTATTTTCGGACATACTCAATTTCAAATATATAAAACTCAGCATTTATTCGCGACATTTATGAATTTGCGAGGTATTCGATTACCGAAAATAAAACTAATGCGAATAAAACCAGTTCTACAGTATTCTATTTTAATACAAAAATGTCCTAAACATAATTACACAAGGCATTCATTTGACCTTTTAACTGCATTTAAACCTTGAAATAAGTAAAATAAACTCTTGAGAATTTTTCCATTGGGTCAAATTTACTTTTAAAAATAGATGGAAATTTTGACATGTAGTGAAAACCCTGTTATATGAGTAACAATACGTATAGTTGCATTCTTAGTGCTGTTGTTCTATAGGTGTGGTATTGGACTCATTTGACTATAGGCTCTCATGGTAAATGATGCATAAAAAACAATGTGTTTTGTCTTATCTTTTGTCAAAATCTTTTTACAATTTTTAATTGAGACTGCTGCTGCTGCTGCTGCATAATGAGACTGGAGGAAGTTCAAATGTGTGTCTGAAGTCTGTATCACAGATAAATTTTAGCCAAAACAGCTAACTTAAAAATCTTGTTGCCACTTGTTTGTAAATGGTGGCTCAATCTAATGAAGATGTTTAACTATTTCACTGCTTGTTAAAGCTCTGAGCTGATAAGGTGTGTGTAGTGCTGGTACATACTGTTTTTAGTATTGATGTTGTTTATTTATTTAGGTACCTACAGAATTAGATAGAGGCGAGATAGTGGATTCTTTGTTACAAACAGTCAACCACAGTGGAAATGTTTCAATACCATATATTGCTCAGAGAACTGCTGTAAGTCAAATTGATTTTTATGTATTTTCTTATCTACATAAACATTTTTAAAAATTTGTAATTGTCCTTTGCTACACTAAGGTGAATATTGATTCTTGTGCTATAGGTTGACCAAAGGTAAAAATTGATGTCTGTATGAACAATTAAAGATTATTCAAAGTTGTAGGTATCCTTTGCTAACCTATGTTGTTCATTTATATCCATTCCACTTTCACCCACTTATTTTGCTACAGACCCGCCTCCATGGTCAAGTGGTTAAGGTCGCTGACTTCAAATCACTGTAACCTCTCACTGATAGAGGGTCGTGGGTTCGAGCCCAGTTACTGACCATGTTTCTGTTTCTTTATGTGAGAAAGTAGGCAATTGCTTATGGAGGATGGGAGTCTGGTACTGGTTCTTTCCAGGAAAGATGGTTAGGTGAACTGTCCACCTCATATGACTCTGATTATGACATTTTATAAATATCACATCCCACATCTCACCGGTGATAGAACGTAATGTTCACCCGAGACAAATAATGTTGACCGAGGCATTAGCTGAGGTTGACATTACTTTGTCAAGGGTGAACATTACGTTCTATCACCCTATGTTGGATTTGATATTTATTTTATTATACCAAACAAAACAGTAATTAAGAAAGACAAGAATGCAACAAACATGCTAACAATTATACGGTTCTTTTCATACTGGTTGAGTCAAACATTTAGTCTTCTTCAGAGATTGAGACGAAGCATAGTTATTTTTGCTGTCAAATTATCTTCTGCTAAACAGGATGTCAAATTATGAATGGATTTTGATAAACTCCCATAAAAGTGTCTAGGATATAGAACAGATTGACTAAAACACGGCACCCGGTAATATTGTGTCAGTGCATGAGGGCAGTTTCGCTATGGCAAGCAGGCCGGAAGGTAATGTCACAGGGTAACATTACGGATTGTCACCCTCTGACGTCACATACAACTATATAGTAAATAAGTCATGTGAGGTATAATAATAAAGTATGATTCTGTTTCCATTAAGACTTTACTGGTTCTGTACTAAAATAAAATAAGACTAAATGATGTCATGATAATAAAAATTATTAATCTATTTTTAATTTATTATTTTTATTTTCAGGGTTTTGTTCTTGGTGACCTGGCTGCCCTGGTTGCTCATGCAAAGAGGAATGCTTTTAGAAGGATGATTAAAATGTGGTATGTATTCTAGACTTAGTAGATCATTGTCTGGTTGGATTAGGAAGTGTATAGATGTTGCACTATGGAAAGTGCATGACTCGTGGAAGTCACATTACGATGACTTAAATCTAAATATACCATTTTTATGTAGATATAAATAACTCCAATTATTTTTCAACTAAGTGACTTCTATTAGCAAGATTTTGAAGTTTAAAATCTGTTATCATAGTTATAATTTTGCAGGTTTGTATTCCTCCTTAGAAGTGGTTTAACTGCATCTTTACAATTCTTTAAGAAAGGAAGAATTACTGATAAATATCCCAAGAAATAGTAATCATGTGTAATTTACATAAGTTGAAAACATTGGTTTCACCATTTTTGTAAAGTCAGTATGCTTTAATTGGATAAAACATTGACGCCCATTAATCAGTTACACTTGTATTGTGGCAGTTGTAATGGAGAAATTCGTCCAACGTTACAAGAAGAGGAGGATCTGACTGCAGCTGGTATTGTGTTACAACAAGCTGACTTTCAGACAGCATTAGATGAACTACAAGCTGCCCATTCTGATGCTATAGGTGCACCTAAGGTAAATATTGATTCTGATGTTATAGATGCATCTAAGATAAATATTGATTCTGATGTTATTGGTGCACCTAAAGTGCCGGTCCCAACCCGCCCTACTTGCAAGTTCGTGTTGTCTACTTGCAAAAACGTGGGCAAAACTTGGCGATCCGTATGTGGTGAGTACCGCCTCCGTACGGATTTGGATGCACGCAGACACGCCATAGCACATTTAGTGCATGAGGAACTTATGCTGCGTTCGGCCTGCGGTCGGGCTACAGATTTACCCTAGTACTTGCGTTCATCGTACTTGCACGCACTTACAACGTACGAGTGAGAAAGGACACATTTCGCAAACAGCATGTGCAACTACGGCCTTCGTACGATAACATGACAATTACACAACGATGTTGTAAGCACGTGTAACTCGCCACGCTAATGACCAGGCATGGCGTGGTGCGGGTCACGTATGTACACCTTACGCAGCCGTGCAAGTGACGTGCATATACATACTTCTTCTCTGCTCTTGCCACTCCCTTCCCACGTTGTCAGAAAAACGTTGCGGCCGTGGCCTCCCCAAAAAATGTACGGACTTAAAACACGCACAGTGGGTTGTGACCAAGCCTTAAGGTTCATATTGATTCTGATGTTATTGGTGCACCTAAGGTAAATATTGATACTGATGATATTCGTGCACATAAGGTTAATATTGATTCTGCTAGCCTTGAATATCACAAATAATAAATCTCTTATTTGTTTACTTTGTATTATGAATACCATTATAAAACATTATTATTTGCTTCACATTTGTTAAAGCAGTTGGAATTGTTAGCACAGTTACACCAGCAAATATTACATCGGCTGAATCAGCATTTTATTACCTGTTTACATAATAATCTTTCAGCCTAAGACTCACAACATCATAAAACATTATTTATAGTGTAGTGTATACCTTACCTGATAAACTACTTGAAATAAATTGTTGATGATCATCCAATATCAGAATGTCCTGAAGTGAAAATGAAAAAATTGTGAAAGTTTGGACTTTCATTATTTTATCTATTTTTGCATAGTTTACAGCACAAGTTTTTATTGGATATAATTTGATAGATTTTTGTAATAAATTGTTACAGTTGTGCATTTTTTGTTTCATTTATTTCAAGTCAAATGCATTAAAAAAACACACTAACACAAAATCTAACCATTTTTCAGAGAACCTGTTTTATAAATTCAGTAATTCATGCTCTACTTTCTGACACTCCATCATTTATATTTGTAGATTCCAAGTGTAACCTGGGATGATGTTGGTGGTCTTGCAGATGTAAAGAAAGAAATATTAGATACCATACAGTTGCCTTTACAATACCCAGAGCTGTTGGCTGCAGGATTACGTAGATCTGGTACGTGATTGCTACGTGGTTGACTGTTTAATTTTCCTACTTATTGCTGGTTAACCATTTAATTTTCTAACCATTGAATGTGTGAGCGATTACCTTAGTGGTAAACTAGTTGATTTTCTTATGAACTTATTATGGATTTCCTAACTGGCTATTCATTTAATTTTCCAACTTGTAAGCTTTTTCTAACTAGTCTGCCTTCTGTTCTACCAGTTCACTAGATTACTGTAGACATCCTGTGAACATTTTGTATTTTTTACACCTTGCAGTCATCTTTTGTTCAAAATAAATCTTGAAGTATATTACAGTAAAACTCCCTTAATGATCACCCTAGTATTAATACCTTCTCATTATAACAACTACAGTACAACCTCTGTAGAGCAACATTCTGTGTGAGCTGCAAATATTGGCCGTTGTTTAGAGGTTGTTGTTCTACAGAGGTTAAATTCATAGTAAATATCATCTTAGGGAAGGTGTTGTTATAGAGAGGCTGTTGCTCTACAGAGGGTAGCTCTGGAGAGGTTGTACTGTACATACTTTTAGACCAGTTTTCAATATTTCCTATACTAGTTTATTTTTAACTAAATATTAAGCCTTCTTAGAAAAATGTTATATTCTGGAAAATGACATTATTTGATCTTCCCCTTTATATCTGCTCACTTACTTGAAAATTTCAGACAACAGATGTCTGGTTTGTCAATTTGAGCCCTATGCATGGTTCATGTTTTCTGACATTATTTGTATAACTCATAGCCTTTAGGGCCATTTATCCCACATTGCTGATAATTCATGTCAAAAGTTGGCAGTTATTTTCAGAGATTTCTCTTTGTACAAAAACTGTCATAAATCTACCATGAAGTTTAACTTTACAGTTTCTTGTTTCAGGAGTTTTATTATACGGCCCTCCTGGTACTGGTAAAACATTGTTGGCTAAAGCTGTGGCTACAGAATGTTCTCTTAACTTTTTGAGGTGAGGTTTCTTACACTTCTAATAGTGGCTTAGTCACATGATCAGTGTCCTGGATTATAAAACCAGAGATTGGTCTTAAATTCGATCTCAGCTTTTTTAAACCAAAATATCTGTTTTCCATTTGTGTCAGTAAACATTCTGATTTTTCAACTTCTGTTCAGGATATTGTTTAAAAAGTAATAGCACGCCTGGTTAGCTCAGTGGTTAGAGTGTTGGTCTACTTATCAAGAGGTCGTGAGTTCGAACCCCAGGCAAGGCTCACAGTGTCTGTGACAAATTTGACTGAAGAATTTACATCCTATGTTAAATTGTCTTAAGGATTATAAAACTTTTTCTGAAGTATATTAATATATTGTTCCCAATAATGTTGAACCATTTAAACAATTACCATCAGTTCCCATATGTTCATCATATCACCAGATTAGAAGACGACCAATCAAACAGTTTGGAAGAGCTTTGCCTCTTCCAGCAGCTCATCTGTTTGACCAATCTGACTGTGTTAACATTATCAATATATTCACTGATTTATACTGTCATAACTTTATCTTTCATAGTGTGAAAGGACCAGAACTAATCAACATGTATGTTGGTCAAAGTGAACAAAATGTCAGAGAAGGTAAGTGTTTAATTTGTGGGCAGATTTTGTAAATAAGCTATTCAATATCTCTGGAAAGTGGATGAACTGATGGTCACTGCTTTATCAGTTATGTCACACGTTTATGCTTGGCAATTGTGCAAAATTTCTGAAGGGATTTTTGTTATACCTGCATCCAGCATTTACAGTCTAGTTTAGGTATTATATGTTTCACCCATGTAATTTTGTCATCTTATACATTCCACAGTGTTTCACAGAGCTAGAAGTGCTACTCCTTGTGTCATATTCTTTGATGAACTGGACTCACTAGCCCCTAATAGGGGTAAGAGTGGGGATTCTGGTGGAGTAATGGACAGGGTTGTATCGCAGTTACTGGCAGAATTAGACGGCCTCAACAAAGCATCTGATGTATTTGTTATTGGTGCTACAAATCGACCAGATTTACTAGACCCAGCTTTACTACGACCTGGAAGGTTTGCACTTTTATGAATTACTTTCCACTGGGGGTTAATCTTGCACTTACTGCCAGGGTCATTTTTGTGATCTTTAGTTTCAAAAATGGAGGAATATCCCATGAAGTGCACCTTGGTAGATCCATCAACCTTCTGTAAGATAGCTTGATGGCTTCATTATTGATTGTTTTAATAATTTTATCTATGAAATAAAACAATGAAATTACTTCTTCAATGTTAATGTTAATCTGTCTTAAGTCTAAAAGTATTTTGTTTCTAATTACATGCTCATTAAAAATAGAATAGCTATGCCAAGAAATTTTAGTTTTTCTTACTTATTTTGGCTCTTAAAAACATTTTGAAAATTTAAAAAAGTGAGAAAGTTAATTTACTGTTCCTCAGGCCTAATAAATAGATTAAGGTCGCCAAGAAAAATTAGAGTAGGTCGGGCAACCAGAAACAAACTCTTCATTTATGCTGAACTTCAGATAAATCACTGATTCAAACATGATAAATGCTTTTTTTTTAAGATTAGACTTATGTTTCAGATTTGACAAGATGTTGTACCTAGGTGTGAGTGAAGACAATTCATCACAATACCGGATATTGTCTGCGCTAACCAGAAAGTTAGTTACATAATCTCACTAAGTTAACTCTTATTTTGTTACATTTAGGCTTTCAGATGTCATGTGTTTGAAAAATGAAATGTGATATTGAAATGACTAATACTTTATTACATTGTGAGATTTTTGTCCTGTTTATTTCAATATTTTGTCAAATGTTATCTATCTCTTTAGACGCAAATGCTTTTCAATAGTATTACACGTACATGGTTAAAAGAATTCTTATTTATTCATATTGAGATTACAGATTGCTCAAGTAATGTTATGCTTTCTTCATGTTAATACATGGTTAATAACTTTCTGATATACTTTTTTCAGATTCAACATGTCCAAAGAATTTGATATGGAAACATTTGTTGAAACATGTCCGTTCAGTTTAACGGGAGCTGATTTTTATGCACTGGCTTCAGATGCCATGTTGAGTGCGTTAAAAAGAAAGATCCGCGCTCTCGAAGCAGGTATTTCAAGTTTATATATATAGCTATGGCATTCCAGATTTTTTCACATAATGGCAAATTTTACAATTTGAATTAAATCTTATTTTTACTTTTCTGTGAATTTACCTGTGTGATATTCATTCTCATATAATAGTCAAACCTGGGGAAAGACATAATGTGGTCTTTATTGACAGGTGGTCTCTATATGAACGTTATTTTGATCTGAATAATCAATGATGGTTTTTCAAGGAACGACATTAATTCACAGGGTTGCCTTTATTTGGAGGTGGTCACTAACACCTCTCAATCCACAATTTCTTTGGCATTCTGGACTGAGCTAAATGTTTAGTTTTCTGAGAAGTCTGGTTTTAAGGGAGCCGGGTTTCTGGGGTTTTACTGTAATTACATACATTTTAATCCTTAAAGGTTTTACGTTGGAATATTTGAGTAGAAAGAACATTTAAAAAAGTGATTGTATACATTATTTTGAATTCGAAGTATATGGATTTCACTTGGAGAACCGAAAAATACCCATTTTAAAACATTTTAAACTTTTTTTCATTATTGAATAGGTATTTCGTAACTAGATAGAACTATTTTAAGACCCCTGCCAAAAATTAAACCTCGCTTTCAAAACTAGGTAAATGCACGAAAACTATATGTTATGGTGGTGGCGAATAAACATAAATAAGGCAAATATATTTTAATACTTAAGGTGGGTTGCGGGTTTCCTTCCGAAAAGTGTTCAGTTTCTAGAAGTCAACGCACAAGAAAATATTTTTGCAGGAACATCCTTCAAAGTATTGGCTAAAGCAAAAATGATGTATTCAAATGATATTTCCATTGAAACTGCTAAAAAACAGCCACCTAGTGGAGCGATATGTTGTATATGTTTTGTTTTTATTTTCGCGTTATTTCTTGTACTGCTCTGATAATTTTGTATATTAAGCTATGAAATTTACTGTGCACAATGCTGAATCATTTATAAATCCGAAAAAGTTAATATAGCTTCATTTTGCCGTCATTAAATCTTAAAAGGTTTTGATCGAACTCTGTAGTGGTGGCAATTTTTCTGGAGGAAACCCGTGACCCACCTTAACTAAAACCTCGTATTGATAAAGAAGATTAATTAAAACACGTTTTTCTTACTGTGCACAGCCTGTCTGACAGGTTTCGTTGTTTACATAATCAGAAATACAAGTCAAAATAGGAAGTACACATTTCTAAAAATAGACCGAGGATACCCTTTCGGTTTCAATACAACAACGATTAATAAAGGTTTCCTTCCATAATTAATAGCAATCTTTGCCGAAATACTTCAGCATGTGCTAGATATTGTCCAAATCAACTTTTCAGTCAGTTCTTTTCTTCACATGCATAATTTGAGAAAGGAAAGCAACTGACCCCCTTTAATCAAGGTATTGTTAGAATGATATTGAGATTGAAATGAATCATCAGTTATTATATCATCAGTTTGGCAGTACTTTGATGCAATAATTTATTGTACATGAGTATCACCCTCACACCATTAGGCTAAAACAGAATGTAGGATTGTGAGATAATGAGTTTCTATGAAGAATGTCGAGTGCAAGCAGTTTAAGACTTGTGTATTTATAATTTACTGATATGTAAGCATAAAACTATGTTAGTTATCTGGAACTATTTTGATTCTTATTGTTTCTGCCTTTTAGGGGAGACTGTTGAACAGTCTATCATTGTTGAAGAGGAAGATTTTACCTCCGCATTGAAGAGCTTATCACCGTCAGTGACTGAAGGAGAGTTACAGAGATATGCTGAGTTGAGAAAACAGTTTAATGTTGACACCATCCCTGCATAAATTGTACATGCTGATTAGTAAAAATTGAAAATCATGAGAGTTGTCTAAAATTTGTCTTTCTGTTTGTAATATATAGTGTATATGTTATTACTAGTATTAACATAAATTGTGTGTTAAATATTGAACATTTTTGTTACAGATATCTAATTGATTGCTTAAGTGCCATTTATGAATGTTTAACGAGATAATGTGTCACAAGTTGGTTGTCTTCAATATTGTATACTCAGATACATGTATGCTACATTACCTGTTGTTTATTATAAGTCTAGTGCAATGATATAATATATATTATATTGTCATTTACATTGTAAATAATCTTCTATATCTCCCACTAGATCACATGCTGCTATACATGTAAACTATGTCAGAGACTACCATCCATTATGTCATATGTCAGACTGATTGTTGTGTGTGTCTAATTATTTGACCTTTTTATATGCCCATCTGGACGGGACGTATTATAGGAAGACTTGATGGGATGGTGGCGGCTTTTAGTTAGAACTGTTCCCACCCAAACTTAACCAGATAATTTGGATAGGTGGATTTTGTGACAACTTTGCAGTCATGTTTTATGTTCAATTCTTCTTAAAACAATATCAAAGCAAACATCCAATGAATGTCCCATTTTTAGCTTTCTTTCATGTTTGTTAGAACAGTGATACATCTTGTATGAACTATATCTCTAAATATACAAAAAGGTGTTTGATAGTTCTTTGATGAAATATTTAAAGGTGTCCTTAGATCAAGAACCATTCATTTTTATTTCTTCTTTTCAAAACTCATTTAGTTCTCAAAAACTGTGGTTTAACCATTTTTGTGGAACATTCAATTTTGTGCATTTTGTTGATGAGCTTGTCCACAAATTGAGGTACGGGCAAGTTAAGATATTTTGTAAAATTACAAATGTTAGATTCTGTCTTCAATAACTGAAGACATCAATCCCAAATTTGAAACTACACAAATACACATACTCACTTGAAGTAACGGATTTTTGCAAATTCAAGAAATTTAGTACCTAAGAAATTAATTGCAGCTACAGTTGTGGAAATGCTCTTTATTCTAGAATATTTCTGTTGATACTATTTATTGAATGTCTGTACTGTGTTGCTTAAAAGCTTAAATGTAACTTATTTTGGTATGACGTGTAAACAGTGTATTGCACTTTCCACAATTGTTTCTTGTTTTTGTTATATTAAATAATTTAGAGATAAACCGTTATTGTCCAGACTTGTATTAATTATCAATAATCAGAATTAAGTATGTTACTGTCACTGTTGATGTCATTTCTAATCATTGTCACTTTTGTATTGTTGGTGACCAAGTCTGATTTTGTTACTGTATGCACCTTTATATGTTCCATACTTTGTCTGCAATGTTTATGTAAAACAAAACTGTCTGTGATGTTTATTTGTGCTAAATAAATCCTATGATATACATGTAAATAATAGCTTGTATTGTGATCATCCCCACCATTCAAGGCTAAGATTTTGTTAGTTTGTAAATATGTAAACACTCTTAATAGAATTCGAATAGACTTTTATCAGTTTTAACATTACTCTTAACTGGATTTTTTTACACAAGATTCTTATAAATACAGTCCATCCTGTGAACAAAGGTCACTTTTGGAAAAAGGTGGCATTTATGGACATGTGGCCCTTATTTGGAGGTCATTTTGTTCTAATCAATATAAGACAGCTTGAGTAAATGGCCTTTATTCACAACGATGGCCTTTATTTGGAGGTGGCCTTCAGTGTTCTATGTTAGTTGACTTTTTAGCTCACCAGAGCACGAATGTGCTCAGGGTGAGCTTTTGTGATCGCCCTGCGTCCATCGTGCGTCGTGCGGTGTTCGTCGTGAAGTGGCGTCAATATTTACTTAAAACAACATCTCCTCCTACACCACTATTCCGATTGCAACCAAACTTTGCTGAAATGATCCTTGGGTGGTCCCCTTTCAAAGTTGTTCAAAAAATTAAATTTCATTAAAAACTCTGGTTGCTATGGCAACAAATAGAAAAAACTTAAAAAATCTTCTTGTCCAAAACCACAGGGCCTAGAGCTGAGATATTTGGTATGTAGCATTGTCTAATGGAACTCTACAAAGTTTGTTCAAATTATTCCCCTGGGGTCAAAATTGGCTCCGCCCCGGGGGTAACTTAATTTTACATAGACTTATATAGGAAATTTAAAAAATCTTCTTGTCAAAAACTAAAATACCTAGAGCTTTGATATTTGGTGTGTAGCATAGTCTAGTGGACCTCTACCAAGTTTGTTCAAATTATTGCCCTAGGGTCAAAATTGGCCCCGCCCCGGGGGTCACTTGATTTATATAGACTTATATAGGAAAATTTAAAAAATCTTCTTCTCCGAAACCACAAGGCCTAGAGCTTAGATATTTTGTATATTGCATTGTCTAGTGGACCTCTACCAAGTTTGTTCAAATTATGGCCCTAGGGTCAAAATTGGCCCTGTCCTGGGGTTTATTCTATTTTTTATAGGAAAATTTGAAAAATCTTCTTCTCCGAAACCGCAAGGCCTAGAGCTAAGATATTTGGCATATAACATTGTCTAGTGGACCTCTACAAAGTTTGTTCAAATTATTGCCCTAGGGTCAAAATTGGCCCCGCCCCGGGGGTCACTTGATTTATATAGACTTACATAGGAAAATTTAAAAAATCTTCTTCTCTGAAACCGCATGGTGTAGAGCTAAGATATTTGGCATATAGTATAGTCTAGTGGACCTCTACCAAGTTTGTTCAAATCATGGCCCGGGATCAAAATTGGCCCTGCCCTGGGGTTTATTCTATTTTATAAAGGAAAATTTGAAAAGTCTACTTCTACAAAACCACAAGGCCTAGAGCTAAGATATTTGGCATATAGCATTGTCTAGTGGACCTCTACCAAGTTTGTTCAAATTATTGCCCTAGGGTCAAAATTGGCCCCGCCCAGGGGGTCACTTGATTTATATAGACTTACATAGGAAAATTTAAAAAATCTTCTTCTCTGAAACCGCATGGTGTAGAGCTAAGATATTTGGCATATAGTATAGTCTAGTGGACCTCTACCAAGTTTGTTCAAATTATGGCCCCGGGGTCAAAATTGGCCCTGCCCTGGGGTTTATTCTATTTTATATGGGAAAATTTGAAAAATCTTCTTCTCCTAAACCACAAGGCCTAGAGCTAAGATATTTGGTATGTAGCATTGTATAGTAGACCTCTACCAAGTTTGTTCAAATTATTGCTTTAGGGTCAAAATTGGCCCCGCCCAGACGTCACTTGATTTATATAGACTTATATAGGAAAATTTAAAAAATCTTCTCCGAAACCACAAGGCCTAGAGTTAAGATATTTTGTATGTAGTATTGTCTAGCAGACCTCTTCCAAATTTGTCTATATTATGGCCCCGGGGTCAAAATTGGCCCTGACCTTAGGGTCACTTGATTTTACTTGGACTTGTTTAGAAATATTTTAACAATGTTCGTCTCCAAATGACCTTTTTTCCTGGTGAGCATTGATAGGGCCATCATGGCCCTCTTGTTTCAGTTGTTGTTTCTGTCAAAATTTCCTGAAAGGGTATAACCTGCAGGAGCCTTTTGAACCAAGTTCACCAAGTCAAGATACCTTAACCACTGGACCACATACACAGAGCATCAATATATGGATTTTTGATTCATCAGTTCCTACTGTTTTAGTTGAAGGCATTATTAATTTGAATGATCTATTACGAGAAAGCAGTTACATGCGGAGAAAAGGGTTGGTTTCTATTTTTGATGATGTTTGTTTGTTAGATTGAGATAAAGAATTGTATACCAAATCAGTAATTCTACAAAATGTTTCTGGTGACATCATCCTCATTTAAAATATGAGGACTCTAATCCAAACACTTTCTCCAAACAGGTTTTAAAAATTTTAATAGGTTTCCATGGTAGGGAATGATTTACCCAGAGATTTTAAAAAACAATGACATTCAGGGAGTTATTTCCCCTTTAATGTTTTGCCATTGAAGTCTATGGGAATAACCCATTTATCAAAGATTTCAATGAAAACTCACGGAAAAAAGACGCAAAAGCATAGTGCATTTCTTGTATCAATCTAATATGATAAAGAAAAATATTGGTCATCATGCAATATCTTCTTAAATTAATATTTTTTCTATTTTGCAACAAGGCCAGCAACTCTTACAAACTTTCAAAATGACTGTTGTAAAATGAATTGTAGTATCTCGGGTATCTTATTTTATTTCACCAGATTTATCGCCATTTTCAACGTTATTTTAGTTATATTGTAGTGGGCAGTTATCCTGACCAGCATCCCTGGACTTCATTTAAGCCTTAATCAGTTCATGCACTAACGACATTCTATCTGCAAGCTACTGCAAAGCTACCCCTCTTGATTCAGACGTCGAGGACAATTTAACATAGGATGAAATATCTTCAGTCAAATTTGTCAGGGACGGTGTAAGCCTCACCCTTGGTTCAAACAACCTTTTGATCAGTAGACCACTGAGCTGAACGTACCCCAGTTATCCTATCAAAAAAATAATGATAATTGGGCAATATTTTTTTGAATAGTAACATTTTTTAATTGCATTGAGTAGATACATCATAAAAGTACAGTATCAGAGATAAGATACCTTAAATAATTATTAAATATGGTTGGTAGGTAGTTCGGGGCTTTTTCTTTGCTTGTGAAAGTATGTGGACTAGATAGTGAGAAATGGACGTACCGTTCCTCAGGCTTTATGAAAAGCCTACAGGGCTTTTTTCCCCAAAATTGTGAAGAGGCCCTAGCCTATCTGATTTATGAAAGATGAGCGCGATTTTTCTTAAAATTGTGAAATTCTAGCATTATTTTCCTTTCAAATTGTGGAAGAGGAAGCGCGATATTGACTTATTTGTGAAAAGCATTTTACAACTAATATTTCCCTTTTAAATTTATTTTGTAAGTGTAACTTTGGTTTAAGATATTATAGGGTTTTCTAAACATGCTATATTTATAGATGAACTCAGTCGAGTGATACTGTTTTGCAGCCTCAAACACACAAATTTCAATTGTGAACGTGGCATTTCTTTCATTTGTGAAGTTGCCCTTTTGAAATTGTGAAGTAGCCTAATATCGGCCTCTGTTATATAGTGAAAAAAAGCCCTGGCCTAGTGTTGCAGGGAAAATTATGTAGGTCTGCTATGCAGAAACATACATTTTTTATGCTTCATGAACTTACGATATAAAACAAAATTAACAAAACATAAGAAAACAGTTTATCACTAATTCCATAACTACAGGTAAGATCCATAAAACACATACTTATAGTGTAATGCCTGAGAAATAGTCCATATCTAGGTTAACAGGGTATGACCTGATCAATCTTGAGATTAATCTCACATAACAGTTCAAAATCTAATTTTATTATTCATTATTTATTAAGACTATTTTGATACAGTTATTTACCTGCTGATACAGTATTTAGTATACAATATAATTAATCAAAATGCATCAAACAAGTCCTACTAGCCTAAAACTAGAGCTGTCACAGAGGTGACTAATACCCCATGCTGCCGCTTTGACACTAAGACTACCATTGTACACTATGTGGCTAAGTTCAAGGGCACATAACTCTGGAATGAGTGAATCGCTGGGAATGAAAATTGTGTCTTGCACTTCTACACTTCATGGTGATAACATATTTCAAGTTTCATTGCAATTGCTTTAAGAATGTGGAAGTAGTTCGCTCCACAAACTTGTGATATTTTATGCGGACCGACCGACCGACAGATCGACCAACCGACAGAGTGACTCCAATATACCCCCTCTCAAACTTTGTTTGCGGAGGTATATTAAGTGAGGAACAAAAATGGGATTACCAGCTGGGAGACAGATCTCAAGGTTTAGGAGCGAAGACCCTGATATAAAATAATACTGTAATCTACACATATATACAGTCAAACCTGTGACAGTGGCCACCTCCAAATAAAGGCCATTCTGTTCAAAACTATTATTTGTTATTTGAAAAAGTGACCTAATAAAGGTCACCTGTCAATAAAGACCACATTATATCTTTACCAAGGGTGGCATTTGTTAGCAGGTTTGACTGTGTATAAGAAGTACAAAAGTAAATACACATACAGTTAAAAACAACAGATGGAATGTTTGTTAAAAATATATATAAGGCACAAAGGAAGAATTATAAGACAACCTTGCATTATTGGCACAAATTACAAAAGAAACAAAAATTTTGATTAACCAGAGTCACAAACATAATTGTTAGTCATTCAAAATTCTAATACAATGCATGTACTGAAATTTTGTGACATGAAAGATTTTGAGCTAAGATTCCATTTATCACATAGAATGTATTTTATAGTGATATATCAATGATAATACTATTTCACCACAAACGAGAACTAACAGCATAATTAACAGAAGCTGAATGTACATGTACAAAGAAATATAAAAACTTCAACAATTAGTAAAAATTTTTAAGCATAAAATCTGTTTACAAAAAGAACATGATTAAAGCACCGTAAAATCATAAATAAAGTTTAAATTTGGCATTAAAATAGCAAGACATTTTTAACGTAAATGAGCAATCATTGTGCTTGTAATTAAATACATTGCACAGTAAAAAATACACTTGAATGAAATGATTGTCTGAAAATAATTTACAACTTTACATAAGTATATTGAATTGGAAATGATTGTCTAGAATAATGAAAGACATTATATTTATATAAATATTTTGATAGGCAAAAAAGTAATACAGAATATAATACCACATAACAAGAATCAACCACACAACAATAGCAAATGCCTACAAACCAGTAACTAGATACATTGACTGACAACATTATAATCAAAAGATGACAGGTGAACCAAATGTTGACATTAATTATGAAGGAATGAATGACAGGCAAAAACGACAGTTTTACAGTTTTGACAACATGATAAACTGTTCAAGTCAATCGTGAACCACTGATTTCAAATGTTCAGTTACTTAATTTTCGAACATTTACCTAATGGCACAAATGTCTTCATGACTAAGTAGAAGACAAGAATACAGCAACAACGTAGGAATGTGAATAAATTATGTCAACAAAAATAAGTAAAGTTACTATACATTACAATACTAACTATAGGCAGGATAACTGATTTCAAAAACAACACCACTCATTTCATTAACTACTACTTATGTTAAAGATAAAGACATCACAGTAATGACAACTTTAACACCAGGCTTGCAATAATACACTTTGTGGAATGATAGTGCTTGGTAATCATATTACTTACATGGATAATATAATTTCTAAGAATACAGTGACAACTATCACCCATCGTTAGTCATATATTCACTTTATTATTATCACAAATAATCCCAAAAGGGCAAGTTTTTTAGATAGGGGACTTCAAACAATATTTCAATTTAATAATTAGCTTTAAATTAAGAGCACCATAATACTTATTGAAATTCACAACCAGCTCATAACACATCTTGAGATCAAAGAAGGCAGCAATATACACATCACAATTCATTAAAATCAAACACAAACAATTGAGATTTATATAACTTAAACAAGAATTTGTTAAAAAAGAGTTAACATTTCACTTTACTCTTTATATCTAATAATGTATTGTCACACAAAATTGTTGGATAGCATCTTCACCTTTCTTTCATTCTATTAGAAACAATATCTACATTATTTTGTAACAGCTAGTGACAATACTCAGATGGATATATGAAGCCTTATTTAAGCATATATTTTTAAAGATCTTGTTCATTTATTTTTAGATCCCACGCTGGCTTATCAAGAATTTCATTTTTTTATATTTATCACTATTCTGCTATTTTAGTCAAATTATTAATTTCAGGAAATTGTGATACCAGTAGTATGAGGTACAACCACTGTTCACCTTTGACCTATTGGAAATAACAACTTGACCGCAAAGGTCCAACCATGTTTTAAGACTAGAACACCAAGTTCTTCCCCAAGCTGCGAAGGAAAATGGCAGATTTAATTTATTGACAAGGTCAAGGTTGTACGATCCCTTACTAAGTCCTTCATAGTTCCCACGTGATTGAATTGTCTGATGTACACAAAGTAAGGACTCTGTGGCATCAATCACTGTAATGTTCTTGTATCGTGAATAAGCTACTACCCAGTTATCATAGCCACGGCGACCAATAGCAACTGGTAAGAAATCATTCCACTTGTAGAATTTATCAGTAATGAAGTAGTCCTCAGCGTCAGTTTGAAACAGAGATCCGCTAGTTTTGGATATTCTTACTAGATTAGATGAGGAAGTGACATCTTCATCACGGATATCAGCAACTGGAATGTTAATCCTTCTACCAACTATAAGTAACCCTGTCTGTCTAAATTCTTCATCAATGTTACAGAGGATTGTTTGAAGTGTTTTAGTCAATGAATCTGTAAAAAGAATGTCACCGTTAGCAAAACCATAAAATTCGCTAGTGAACCTCTCTTTAGCAGCTATGAACATAGGTGAAAGTAACGGTGCACCTGTGGCTTCCTGAGTGATTGGCAGTACAGTGAAGTCTGCAAGCTTACTGTGATGGATAACATCAGATGAGTTACTAAACACAACTAAATTTACATGTTTTAGAACTGCCCTCCAATTGTTCATTGTCCTTGAGTTGATGGGAAATTTATCTTCATCATACACCCAAGTGGTAAACAGAGTAAGTAACTTTGAACCAGTAGCGGGACTCTTACAAACCGGTTTCACCGTACTGCATTTCTTCATCAACGTGTCCACGGAATCACGCATAATGTTCATCAATTTATATTTTTCTTCATCAGTAACAGTTGAAAAATCCTTGAAATTGTCCAAATGAAATCCTGACTTCATCATTGATATTATGGGTCCAATTCTTTTAGATGCTGAAGGGAATCTGATGTCATCATGATAACCAAATGTGACATATAAGCCACAGACGGCTAATGTCAGAAACATCATCTTCATCACAGCTTTCTGTGTCCATTTCCATCTAAAGAGTGACAGTTCTTTCAAAACAATCCCCATCCAAAATCAATCACAGCCCTTTTCTTATGATATTCCCTGAAATGTTTAAATACAGTTTATAAAATGTATAATAAAGACAGTCAAACCTGTGACCCATCTTTGAATAAAAACTACCCTGTGAATAAAAGCCATTCTTTAAGTAACTGTCATGGATTATTTAGAACAAAATGACCTCTGAATAAAAGCCACCTGTCAATAAAGGCAACATTTTGTCTTTCCAAAGGGTGGCCTTTGTTCACAGGCATGACTGCACATATAAATTGTCAGTCAAATTTTTAATTGTTACAACAAAAATTGCCTGAATAAATTCAATATTAATAAGAATAATAATGGATTCAAATCAAATCAATTACAATTAAATGAATTAGAACCCTTATTTAAGACTAAATATGGTTATCAGTATAAAGTTATTAGAAGAATTTATTTTAATTACTACTTAACATTAGGTAGTTTTATTTATTCAACTACCTGTTAACATAAAATTATATAGAAAAAACATTGAATGCAAATTTTACAAAATGGTACAGGTGACAAAACATTAAATGGTATGGCACTCTAGATTTAGACAAAAGCCAAAAAGTCAAATATTCAAAAGTAACAAACTATAAACTCAATAAAACTGCAATGCCTTTATAAAAATTTCAACTACATACAGTCATGTACATTTGTACATTGTGATACCCGACCACTTACAATGAATAAAAAATAATTTTAGATGAATGGTCCGAAACAATGAACTATACTGTACAGCATATATAATATGTATATACCAACTACCAAAATTGTCTTAGACAAAACTTCCTTGAATAAAATATACCCTACCACTAGCTTTCAATAATCAGTACAAAATTGTAGGTAAACAAGTAATTAAATATCGCTGTATGTCATTCCTGCTGAAGATATAAAAGTAGATTTTATAAAATTATTTGAAACGATGTGATGACACGGAAAATAATTATCCAAACATGCTCAACACAATAAATAACGTACCTGTCAAACTAACTTCATCTAACCGGTGTGCACGTAAGTTTCTCTCTCAAGTGTCGATAAATTCTGTGATAAATTAATCGATTATAATTAGCAAGTAGGTATTTGTGAATGCTTCGTATATGTATGTGTGTATTTCTTGCTTTCTTTCTTTCTTTATATACATTATATCGTCACTATTCAATTTAACAGTAGGTCTCACGACATACTTCAGAGTATGAACTGTCATCTACTTCGGATGTTGCTGAGTTTGGATACAGACAATAGATTTATTTTCTTGGTTTTCTGCGCTCAGTCTCCTCCGAAATGATTTCAAAAGTAGCTCTCCAAGGATTATGGAAAACTTTAAATTTACTTGCATGTATTTTCATCAATATGAGTTCTAATTAACCGCGCACCTGTTAACTATTTTGCCCTTTTGTTTTGATAGCGTAGTAAAACAATAATATACCCCTAAGTCATAGTTCATGACCCGACACACTGTGACCTGGGGACTGCTTCAAAGTCGCGAAAGTGTTTGAACACTAAGATTACTTATTTACTCGTACCGTTATAGAGGAACAACGTAATTTAAAACAGATTCTTCATTCTAATATTGCACACATGTATCAAGTTTAAGTTTATGACATAATATAAACATTCTTGTTGAATGTTGCTGACATGAATATTAAGATGTTCTCTGAATAGCAGTTTTGCTGGTTTTCAGTAAAGGTACATACAATAAGATTCTGTGCCTGTTTAAGCCTATCCTGATATGGCTGTATTGCTGAAAGTTAGATATCTGATTAGAAAAGTGATAATTATAAAATTATTTGTCTAAAAATTAGTTGTCTTATTTGAGTGTGTCTCTGGTGGATGTGCAATACAATGTGACCGTGGTATTTTAGCATCCTGTCTACATCATTCCCTTCTGCTTTATATATCGGTATTCAAATAACTGTATGTTTTATTTTGATTGGCCTGTCCAAGTGTGTTTACATCCAATCAACCTAAGGCATAAAAAAATTCGTTTCTGGTAACATTGTATTTCAAAATTGAGTATGCATGTCAAGGATTTTTTTCTGGCTCTTGATTGCGTGCGGGGAAAAGTGAGAAAGTGTATGTATTTACCATTCCTCAACCAAATAACAACTTTGGCGGACATGGCCTTATCGAGTATCTGATCAATTTTCAAGGGAAACAACTACAATTCGGGGGTTTATATACAGTCTACCTATTGTTACCCTCCTTGCTTGCGTTATGCTGACTTTATTAGGGGTCATAAAGTAATAAAGTCAGTCACGCGTAACAGATAAAATCTGTTATCTTAATTGATCCAAAAATCGATATTTCACTGTATACATTACTTTTGGATCTCTGATATGTACGTCGTTAAAATGGACAGAAACTTATGATATTGACATTAATTAAATTTGTTTCACCAGTAAAATCAATTTTGCAAATGCGAATATCATGAAAAGACAAAATTCAAGAATCCTAGTAATAATCTTTTTATTGTTTGCACAGTCAAATAGTAATTTGATTCTATTCTGCATATAAACTTAACACATTAGCTTACAATACATTTATTTTCACTACTGAAACATTTAACATTAAATCATCATGATTACACTTAGGCGTGAAAAAATGTTTTTCTTTTCTTATTAAAAATCGGTTAGTAGGTATGGACTTTATTTGGCTTTGGAAGCATATGGGAAAGTAAACAGGAGAAAGAGGATTTTCCATTCAACGGATAAAATCATGAAAATGTCTAGGGTCGCGGGAAAAAATTAATTAGGGTCGATCGAGTAACCAGAAATTTTGCACTATGTCACACGTCTTGTAGGTCAATGATTATAAATGAAATTACTTCCAAATCCATTACATCCTTCAAAAACTGTTGCAGATATCTATTTCCATCACAAAATAGAGAAAATACGATTGAATTATAGACCTGAACGTTCTTAGTTATCCGAGTTAAGAATTTCCTTTGTCTAAGATTTAGACTAAGAAATTTCTTAGTTTTCATCTTATATTTATTCTAAGCGTAAACTAAGACGAAATTATTCTTAGTTTGAAAAAATCTTAGTTTTGAAAATTTACCGTTGTCAGGGGGGTTTCCACGGAATTCCCATACGTCATAACTTACGCCTGCGTTTAAATTGGCGATGAGTTAAACCTATCATACACTGTCTGCAATTTTACGGATACGTTTGGTACTTTTTCAGCCACAAAATTGCACGGATGACACAAATATAATTGTTAGTCATATTTGCAGAATACAAACAGGTTCCTTATAAACAGGGTCACTGATATATCAATTAAAAATCCGTTGGCGGTATTGTGAACAGTCAAATTAATGTTTTTGACATTTTATGAAGTATGCAGTAATTCGGTTAAGTTTAAGCAACAGAAGTATCAAAAATACAAATACGCAACAATAGGCGTCAGAACTGAGGCAACAAATCGTAAAAGAAAAACGAATTTTGTTATATTGTACATGTATACGTTGTAAACGCAAATTGTGTAAATTTAAGTTACAAGTCTTTATGTTGTACAGCAAGAATACGGTTTTACGATGACTCCACATTCAATTTCAATATTGTACACATTAAGTTCTTAGTTGTGTATTCAATATGTACGAGGGGACACATACTAATTATCTAACTTGACTTGTGCATATCTTCAAAATCGTCAGAATAGAAAGTTTGCTGTGGTTCTAAACCATCAGAAATGTTTTTGTGACTACTGATAATGTTACATTCAAGCAGTAAGTCAGTTAGACTATTACAGTTATGATTACCATCAATTTCATCAAAGAATTCTATTTTTAGGTGATCATTTGATTTTTTAATGAGTCACAACCTTCATAATTATATCAGTACCACTCAGATTTACAATATATTGCTTAAAACAATATTTCCAATCACAATTTACCAGTAATAGTGTTTCAAATCTGCACATATCTTCCATTTTAACAACTACCTATTTAATTTCTATTCTGAGGTGTTAAATTAAGATGATAATACATTCAAATGCAATTCAAGTAGCATTGATCTCTCATGTTTTCGATTGACTCTTATTATGAACTATGTATACATGTATATATTTTATTTACTGTCTGTCTGGTGGTATATTTCTGCTTATCATAGCATTACTCACATGAGAATTTTGACAGCGTGTGATTACTTACAACAACAGAGGCTCAGGTCATCTAAAACTGAACATTAATGATTATAACAAAAAAACATCCGTTTCAGTTGTGCAATATTTATGTAAGTTCATACAAAAGCAGATTATAAACATTACTGATAGCATTTACCCCATTGAATTCATATTGTCAAGGATACAATTGCATTATTACTAGTAGTTTCAACATAGCTTATACCTGCATTATTTTCTATTCAACAATCTACACAAAAGAATACATAAGTTTTAATTCATGACATACTAAAAGTCACAATGTAGTACTTGCAGGACAGCTGGTACAAACTTTATCACAATGAGTGCATTCAGAACAAAATGTATACAAGGTAATAAAGATTTAAGATTAACAGTTGTCTCTTAATTTCTTGTTCATATAAAAATTGATACTGCAAAACAGTAGTTGAATCCATATAATGAACTGTCTATGTCTTAATTAATTAATGTCATCATAAATGGTACACGAAGTCCTCAAAAGAATCTGTGAATACAAAGTACATCATTTCAATTCATATATAGTTCTGGGTCCCATAACTAAATTGGTCTTTTTTTATTTCGTCTTGTTGACCATTTTAGTTATGGAATTGTCCTCTTACAAAGTCAACAGCTTAAGACACTTGTTCGTGCGTCTATTGAATCAGATCAATTTACATGCTTTCCGGAATGCTACGGACTTAATCCAAAGCATTTACGAGGAAAATTTTGAAATTATGGGTAGTATGAAACATCGGTAAACTATTTGATAACTTTCGTCTGTTGAAGGTATATTTTTGGTCATATTGATAGATTATACTATATTTCATCGAATTGTACACAAGTTTTACGGAAATTTGTGCGTTAAATAGGAAAACGAACGCGACTCAGATTGAGTCGTTTACCTGTTAGCTTTTAAAGAACAAGTGGCTTTGACGATGAACTGCAATGCAAACGTATCATCGTCAAAGCACCTTCGACTAATTCATATAATGTCTTCATATTTTATACATGTACAAATACAAGTGAAATATCTTAAATGATGTAATTTTAGGTAACTATAATTTTGTAAAGATTAATGATTAATAAGCAATGGTAAAACATACTTTCAATGAATTGTAATAAAATAATGAGTTTATGCATTATTTTATTATTTTTAAACAAATTGTTAGAAAAACAATGAATGAAAATGATTATATCTTATAAATTGCTGCATGTTGAGTCGATCAGCAATATCATGTTTGATGTCAACAACAAATGTATTGATACTGCATTTTTCTGTAAGTCATGTTGGAACCTGTTTACATAGCCCAACCCACAAATACTCTCTGGTATACCAGCAAGAGTTACGCATTTTTAACAACAGAAAACTACGGTGTTAAAAAGCTCACAGTCCATGAAATTAGCCAATAAGTATCCGTATTTTTCATAGATATAGAAAAATAATGAGTTCGACGTAGCATCCATATTCGTTTTGTTTTTATCTAAGTAAATTTCTTAAAGTTAAGACACCTCGTACCTTGACTTAACTATTAAGATAAAAAATCGTCGATCTAAGAATTTTTCTAAGATTTTTTTCACTCTAAGACGAAAGTTAAGAAAAATCTTGCAAAGATAGCAAAACTTGGCGAAAACTAAGATAATTTAGACATTCTTAGATAATTTTTCATCTTAGTTAGTTTGTGAATACGGGCCCTGTATAAACAGTACAATCAATTTCTGCAATTTTATGGCAATTTCCATCCGTCTTAATTGAAATGATATCCAACAAATATAACTCGACGTGCCCAATTTTTTGTAAATAATGTGAGATGCGTATAAAAATCAATAATCAGGTAAAGTTAGCAACCATATAAAGGGATCTCAAAAAGATGAATTTATTATCCGTCCTTTGTTTACACAAAGACCTATACATACATGTATGTATAGGTCTTTGGTTTACACATCATTGAAAAAATAAATATACAAAGTAGTTAATCTATATTATTTTATGATATGTTTTTATAAGTGACATGTGGACGTATACCAAAATGATATATTTAGCATATAGTTATATTATCAAAAATGTATTAATAATAAATTTCATTTAATGAAATATCATCGTCTATTTAAGGCCTATTAGAACAATAGATGAAATGATAGTAAAATATAAGAAATATATATTACTTGATCTGTAACAATATTTACATAATACCTTCCATTAGGCATATCTCATAAAATAGTTTTCAGATGCTTTTTCTTATTTTTTTGCAACATGGTTAAAAATACTGTGCTGTATTTCTATATGTACTTTGTGATAAAAAAAAATTGGAACGTTTTTATTGCAAGTAAAATTCATTTTCACATTTATCTAGGTAAAATAAGACCTACTTCAATTTTAACATCCAAAAAGCTAATGGGGCTTTAACAATAATGAAAACCATCTTTTTTTTTTTTTTTATAATATCAACAAATTGGGTTATAAATATCGATTTTGCCCATTTATACGGAAGTAAAGTAAAATATTTCACAGATTATAATATTTTCATCCATGTTGTAATATGTTTTAGTCTTCAACCTCAATTATCCTAAAACTTGATTCAACGCGTCTAATTTTTATAACCCTGTATAATACATCATGCTGTGGCTGTATATATATGGGTACCTAATCAGCAGATATGATCATCGCCAAATGCACGTTGTTTCCGTAAACGTACGTAAATGTCCGAGATTTGCCCAACGATTGACGAATTGAACTTAAAAAAAATCCAAGGGGTAGTTTTAAAAATCATCAAAAGGGTCGAAGAAGATATTATTTGATTGTTTTCATATTTTACATGGTGAATGAAATTAAATTTTCAAAACGAATGCAATGGGTACAAATTTGATCACATTTCCCCCAAAAGAGTTATGATGCTGAAAACATAAAATTTTCATTGAAAAATCTACCAATTTTACGCGTTTTACAATGAATATAGAGGGAATCGATAGGTGTCTTTTTCAAACGCAAAAGGGTCGAAGAAAGCATTAATTTAAAATAATAAAAAATACACCATTAGAAAGATAAAAGATTAATTAAACTTTTGTGATGAGTACAAATTTCGTATTTTAAATAGAATAAAAGTTATGACGATTATAGCGAAAATCCCCTTCTTTGTTTAATGTAAATTTTTATCGATTTTCTAAATCAGCATGTCCGCGAAAGTTGGGTATGATTATAATAGATTTAGGCACATACTTATATAATTTACGAGTTTGAACAATTTAGAAATCTGCTGTTATCTAAAAAGTTTGATTGCATTTCTTCGATTCGTTAACACCATTGCCCCATTCATTAGTATCTATAGCAATATTGCACCGTGCTCGTCAATCCAAGCGTGATTTGCACCGAATTCGCCAATATCCACCATTTGAAAAAAGGTGACCCAGTCTTGAAGACGTCTACGGTCAGTTATAATGGTCCCGTGGCAGGGACGGGGTCAAACGCGAAAAGAAATGATGCACTCAGGCTCGCACTACGCCCTTACAACGTCTTTGCCAGGTTCTCACTGCGTCTATCACGTTGCCAGTAAGTTCATTACACGTGCAGCTTCCCGTTGTCACCAGGTCTATTGCGTTAATACTACGCCCAAATTATGTGCTCACTACGTCCATGCAGACTGAACTGCGCTCTCCCTAGGTCCCAATAACGTCCTCATTGCATTCACTAGCTCCGTATGTATACTATATCACGCCTACTACAAAATACTCTCCAGTCATTGGATGTTTTGACGTCACGTGGTGACCTAATATATCCTATATTAGGTTAACAGAATATATAAGGTCTGTAATGGAGTCATTTATATTTAAATATTGGGTCTGTAATGGAGACTTTTATTGTAAATGATGAGGAGGAAGGAAGTCTGCGTGATATAATCGTTACAGGGATAGTAACTGACCCGATACGGGATATACGGGTCTGTGGAAAACCATATCGGGACTCGACCTTCGGTCTCGCCCCATATGGTTTTCCACAGACCCGTATATCCCGTATCGGGTCAGTTACTAACCCTGTAACTATTAGTACCATATGTGTCAATTAATATTAACTGGTCATGATGGCCAAACAGAAGTCGTCTTTCTGCTTATAGTCATGCACTAACGCAACATAATCTAAGTTGCTTCATGTTTCTTTTTCTTCTATTTCTTATTTAGAAAACGGCAATTTCAGCATCCAAATGGCTTGTCAGGTGGTACAACAACAAAATGCATTCATTTGCTAACGTCCTGTCAGGACGCGGTGGGTGTAGTGCAATCGTTGCCCTAGTGTGATGGGGGTATAATTAGAGTAGATGTGATGGATTGAAGAGACTACGGTCTCTTTTATTGTTTCATCGGTAACGTTAGATCTACTTTTTCAAAGTCCTCTGCGTCTGAGCATAGTAAAGTTGTGTCCAATTGTTCCGTCAGTTCAGCACCATCTGGTTGAGAAACTTCTGTACATCCCGGATTCCGCTTGTTTCAGGAACAATTGGCAATGGACAGACTTAGTCGGTGTGTTCACTTTAAGAAATTTCCATATTGGTCTGTCACTTGTTACATTATTTGTAGGTATTAATTTTTCCAGTTTCCGTGATCGTTGTCATGTCGTCGATGATGTAGATAACGTAATGGTCCTTCATTTTAAGTTGCATTGTGATATTTAGTTGTACCTCTATCATCTGCTTCCCTCATGAACGTAACGCTCTATATGCTGGAGTTTGCACAGTGTCATTGCGCTTCTAAAATGCTGGGAAATGGTGACCGGCAGTACATACACACCGCGTGGTCTGTATCCTGAAATTGATTTTGAGTTCAGTGAGCAACGTACACATGAAGAGTGACCTTCGTTTAGCACCATACACACACTCTGTGAGAAACAAACACAGTCGTAGTATGCAAAAAACCCCGTTCATATGTGCTTATTACACCTACAGAACATTTCTAATGAAGACAAACAGATTGAATAAGTAAACCTTACCCAGTAAGTATAAGAAATGATACTCACGAAAAATATTTAATTGAAAAATCTACCAAAACGAGACTGTCTGCGAACATCCCTAACTTTTGAGCTTAATTCATACGTAATTGGTACTCAATTAACTGCATACAACTGTTTCATAGTATTAAACGTTTCTACTCACCATGTTTCGTGCTTGGAATATGATATTCCAGCAAAATACAATGTCACTAACTACGAGAAATGTAGTCCTTAGCTTTTCAACCACGTTATGTGTACATAACATGTGTCGTTTGTCGTTGCATAACATACACATGTTTTCGATGCGAACCGCCTCTCGTGATACGTCGTTGGCCCCCAGTGCCATTGTACAGTTTATCTTTCAATGGATTTCACACGTTTTTTATGTGAAAAATCTCACCCAACGTTCTGTTTAAGCACAGGAGCCTGTTATTCAATCAAAAAAAAAATTATACTCAATAAAAAATTACCTACGTTTTTTTTCTATACGTAGGTAGATTTTCTAATTTTTTATTGAGTATAATTTTTTTTGATTGAATAACAGGCTCCTGTGGTTTAAGATTCGTTACAATCTGACTTAGTCACTATGTACATTGCAGTATTGCAGTACTGTGAAAATACCAAAACGTAACAGTGTGAGTACACAATAGAAAATCTTGTTTAATTAAATGCAAAAATATTTATGCCTATCGACTTAATTGGTCATTCGCATATAGAGTCTATATCAGAGACATATGTTATCTATGTCTCTGTCTATATGAAGTAAAGATTCTATTCTACTTGTAGAGAATCTGTTCACGTCTGCTACTTTGCTGTCCATCCTGGGACCAATAATTTTCACATGTGACATAGACAGTTCGTCTACTTCGCTAACAAATTCCGATTTCAGTTTCATGAATAGTTGTAGCGATTTGATAAAAAAAATGTAAGGGCCTTAAGTTTTGAGATTAGTTTTATCGAAAAATACATGTTAGGGATAATAAAACATTGACTTACATAGCATTTTGTGGAAGATTGAGGAAAGCATGTTTTCCCGCCATTTGATTTGATCTCGGTGCACCCATATTCGGACAGTATGAAACAGACGCAACCATTCCAGGAGGTGTTTTCGATACTTTTAAAATATATCCTTTCAAACGGACACCAGATTAGAACTGAAATTGTTGGTCTACAAAAAAAGAATCGCTCAGTGTGTCAAAATGAAAATGTATTGATTAATCGACTCACTTGTTTGTTTCAAATTGCTACGGACACCCGTCACACCCGTCTAAAGTAGCCTACTGGACACTTCTGTAACTGAGTGGCGGATCTCTGCCCATATCACTAAGGGCAGTCAAGGCTAATCATATTGTCAAGAAAAGTATATGCCTCGCTCCATACCTAAACTGTGACATCTCGGCTAATGACTGTGCTAACGAGGTGTTCGTTGAATATCGCATTTCTTTAATATGTCGATTGCATTGATTTTATGCTGCTGTCAAGTCATTTGTCGCATAGCTTTTTTTTGGGGGGGTAACATAATATTCATCATTTTTTCATGTCTCTAACTTGGAAATAATGAAAGAGCAGTCGAATGAAGTCGAATCGTGCATCTTTTCATATTCAGTGAAGGTGCTGTCTTCAACTGCATGGTAAATATGTTTTGTTTTGCTAACGTACGCACACGTAAAATGTTTAATGAAATATGGCCTTTATTAAGATGTTAGATACATGTAATTATGTAGATTTAAAACTGACGAAGAATAAATAAAGTGTCAAAATGTAATCAGTATATGTTACACACCATTGGCAATCATGACGCTTTTTGTCGTTACTGTTGTCGTCAGTGGATCAAGTACACATAATTTCCGATAAAATTGTATACGACATACTCCACTATCCTTATCTTGTATGAATAAATGCAACTGTTCTAGCTTCACTGAGCTGGATATGATCATCAAACGATATTTGAGTTAGTTGGTCCTGCTTGCGCGTGTTCAATCAATTAGTGCCAGACTTTGAAAGTCCGATCTTTAAAAAAAATCAGGTGAATGAGCCTTGTATGACGTTAGTTATCCTGAGCGCCCTTTCCTTGCATATAAAGTTGGAAAACATTTTCATTTCACTGTATGCATATTTTTATGTTTTTAATTTTACACAATACAACAAATAGTTTCTCTGTCAGGCCATGATTGCATACATTTATATGCCTTTACCGTAGTAAATGTAAATACGTACGCCCGAGGTGCACATGTTCAGAAGTGTGAATCGTAGTCAAATGACCCTGGCTATGGTGCGATGTTGTAAATAAATGGTCCAGTTTGTCTTCATTATAATAAAACTGTAACATCAGACTTATAAAGGTGATATTATTGATCTGTGTAAACAATATGATTATGCCAATATACTTTGTGTGAACCATCACACGAACGACTGATACTTCTATAACACCCTCTGATCTATGGTTTAATTCTAGTTCGGACAAGCCAAGATTCGATTCGGTTCCACAATGTATAAGCATGTGTTTTCATTGATTGGTTTCTGGTTTTATCTGAGGAATGTAATACGTATTCTGTTTCTGTTAAATAGATCTATTATAGATTTGTTTATTATAAATCATGTCTAATTGCTCTTTTAGCGCACTATATGCTACAGTACGTAGATACGACTCTTTAATGAAGATAACCAGAGGTAACCAGTATGATGAAAATAGTTATAGCTCCATGTGGCAATTAGCTTTCCCGGAACATGTACATCATATGCTTTGGTTCTGTCTCGATACGACCAGTCATATGTACGATATAGGTTTGAAAAGCGAAGATAACTGAAGCTTTCCGGTTGTTCGAGAAATCCTGAGGCATTTATGTGTTTGTTTTCTTCAGAGCTAAATATGCAAAGGTTCGGTTGTACATAAATCATTCCATATCGAATTAGGAAACAAGTTACCAGTTCTCAACCGTAACATAAAGTTTAGTACATTGTATAAATCTTTCCTTTATGAAAACGCACATCCAGGAGGTATGCTCAAGAATGTGAATGGAATGGTCGTAGATCATTTTGTTCTTATAGCCTTCCCGCTGGAGGCGTCATTCGTTTCACCAGGGGTACTTGAGTTTATTTCCATGGAGAATTACATTACTGACGAGATTTGTCTTCATACTGTTCCAAAGCTATGCTCTAATTTACGATATACTTTTCGTAAATATTTTTTTGATTGATGTACGAAACGGACCATATACGAGGATCCTGCTAAAAGATCATTCTCTAATTGGTTACCATAAATATCACAGGTATTTTCGAAAACGCTTCACTGGTCATTTGATATGTACATTAGTTAACAATATCCGCTTATTTCGTGCAGAATGCTCTTTAAATGACCAAGTTATTTCTCATTGAAATACCTGTTCGTGGTATATACTGACCAGTTTACTAGTCATTTGGAAAAAATAACAAAAAAAAACTGAGCAGCCTGGGACCAATATACACATAATGTATATTGATCCCAGTTATACTAAATATCGCTCTAGGCTTGATACACACTGACCCAAAAGAACACCTCAAATTTTAAGTTTATATTTTGGGCTATCTACATTTTTCGTTAATTACTCAATGTATTTGTATAATCTGGCGGAAATCAGCGAATGCATCTTTTTTAAAAAAACATAGTACCGTAAGATAAAATGAAAATTCCTGAAAATATTGATTTTGCGTTGGGCATTCAGATTACCTAGGGTAAAGACGGAAAATGAGTTTTCTGGTTCCCTGCCATCCCACCCCAGAACATAATACAATGTACTGCCTCCTCCGAACCTGTCTACCTCCCAAATACAACACTCTTCAAGTATTTCATTTTTACGGCGGTACAAGCGTACGTGGCCATCTGCATGGCTTATTGTTAACCCTTTCATCTTGTTCATGTCGCTAACGAGTATACTGATTGTCACTCTTTGCTTGTGAAATGCACATATCTTACCCATGCATGAATCCCTTAACGCTACATGTAGTAAAAGTGAGTGAATGTAATAACACGGTCAGTATGCAACGTTGCCGTTTGTTCATGGGTTATGGATTAATTACCATTGACATTACTATATTTTAACGATAATTAAATTTAACTTGATTATATCTTAATTCGTCTATTTTTACCCCCTCAAGTTTTCCATCTCCGAAATAAGAAACATTTAATACTAGTATACAACTAAAGCAGATAAAAAATGAAAAGCAGATGAAAAATGAATTCCAACATCAAAATCGAATTGCATTTGTATATAAGACATACGCTGGTCTTATGTAACTCTGTCGTTGAAAGGAATTTATGTAAGCACACTGCTTGTTTTCCGATCCATAAATTCTATTGTACAAAAATAATACTAACATGTATCAATATACACAATACATAATGAATAATAAATTTATTTCAGAAAGGCGTGCTATTATTAAATGTTAGTGAAATTGGAAACAAAATTGACTTTTGTTATCTCTGCATGCTTATCAGTTTATGTTGAAACTGTAAGTGAAACACGTGCTGCTGTGCACGTGCAAAGTATGGAAACTTTTTATCGCTTGATGCAACTTTAAAATTGATTGCTAAATCCATATAGACAACGAAAACATGATAATCCCAAGTAAACCGTACAACAATGGTTGTACCGATAACACGTGTGATGTACAATTATATGGTCCTCGGGTCATTTCAATGCACAAGGGTGTGATGAAACATGAGCTACAGGGTCAATTCGCGATTAAATCAGTTGGTACAACATCTGACTCGCAAGCAGGAGATCTCGGCTTTTTAGCTCACATGTCACAAAGTGACAAAGTGAGCTATTAGGATCACTCTCCGTCCGGCGTCGTGCGGTGTGCGTCGTGCGTCGTCAAACTTTTTGTTGTGACCACACTAGGGGCCACATTTTTGGCTCAATTTTAGCAAAACTGGGTCAGAACGTTAATATCAACAAAATCTCGGACGAGTTCGATATTGGGCCATTTGGGGTCAAAAACTAGGTCACCAGGGCCAAATAAGGGAAAACCTTGTGAACACTTTAGAAATCACTGTTTTTACTTTATCTTCATGAAACTTTGTCAGAATGTTTATTTTAATAATATGTAGGTCAAGCTTGATAATGGGTCATTTCTGTAGTAAAATTAGGTCACTAGGGCAAATTGCTGGAAAACCTTGTGAACACTCTAGAAGTCACTGTTTTGATTGGATGATCATGAAACCTTGTCAGAATGTTTGTCTTCATAATATCTTGGACGAGTTCGAACATGGGTCATCTTGGGTCAAAAACTAGGTCGCTAGGTCAAATCTTATGAAAAACCATGTTAACACTGTAGATTTCAGTTATTATTGGATCTTACCCAAACTTTGTCAAATCGTTTGTTTTAATGATATAACGTTCAAGTATAAATATGGGTCATCTGGGGTCAATAACTTGGTCACCAGGTCAAATCTTAGGAAAACTTTGTTAACACTGTAGATGTCACAGTTTTAATTGGATCTTCACCAAACCTTGTCAAAATGTTTGCCTCAATGATATGTGGGTCAAGGATGAACATGGGTCAGCCGGGTTCAAAAACTGGGTCACAAGGTCAAATCTTAGGTAAAAATCTTGTAAAAGCTCTAAATGTCATGGTTTTGATTGGATCTTGGCCAAACCTTGTCAGATTGTTTGTCTTAAAGATATTAAGGACAAGTTCAAATATGGGTCACCTAGGGTAAAAAACCAGGTCACAAGGTCAAATCTTAGGAAAACCTTATTAACACTGTAGATGTCAAATTTTGATCGTATCTTCACCAAACCTAGTCAGACTGTTTGTCTTAATGATATGTAAGACAAATTCGAACATAGGTCGTCTGGGGTCAAAAACTAGGTCACCGGTTCAAAACAATGTTTTAATGAGTGAACAGTGATTGTCATGTGAGCGATATATGGCCATCTTGGCCCTCTTGTTACATTTCAATGCTTCTGTGCGCAACTCCTCCTACATTTCCCATGCAATTTTCACCAATCTTTCACAGAAGGATTATCATTAAGTACTGAGGTGCATATCGGCAGGGTTTCGCGGTGTTGTTACGTCAAAATACCCGTCGTCAGCATCAAGGAATGGCTATTGTAACTAACAGAATTGTAAAAACAGTTCATCGAGGCGTGAACATTGGATTAAGTATTTTTCTAACTGATCCCACCCGGATATTTGCCACAACAATGCAAATAACTTTATTCCTTTTTCTGGCCTTTACTACAAACTTTCTTTACAACATCACACTATGATAGCATACATTTGTGGTAAATCCTTGATGCGCTGCATCATTTTGAATTACTAAATGATTTCATACAAAAGTTAAGGCAATTTACCTATCAGTCGAGGGATGATGTTTACAGTTAGAAGGTCCGGGTAGGTCAACTGATGACGTAGTGTACTACCATTGAAAATGGGCATCAAATTATCATTGAAAAAGAAAAAGGTCGTTTCCATCGTTGGATTCCTAGTGTCAGGTGGAAAGTAGCCCGTGAACAACAACAACAAAATGGCGGCTTTCCTTCTGAGGCACTTTCTTTAGACAAACGCCGAGGAGTTCCGATTGGGTCCTTGGGTTTGATTTGATTGTTTCATTACATCAAGGACTTATATACATACAAGTATATATGTATATAAGTCCTTGATTACATGTATAATCATATCAAAGTTGAAGTTCTCAGCTGTCGGAAATGCAAACATATCAAGTATTGGTTCATGATAAATGTTTTTGATCCGCTCAAATTTGCACAAAGATCATAAAAAATCGCACAAAATTTTGAGTTCGAATTCCACGGCCCTAGTTTCTTATCACTAGTGCACCATATTAACGTTATAGATAACAATTTTCAAGAATCTAAACATTATGAAAATTGGTTAATGATAAATATATTTTCGAGTTCTTCAAACTAGCACACAGATTTATATACAATCGCAAATATTTTGTGTGTTCGGATTCCACGGCCCTAGGATTTATTTTTTTCGACGTGTTCTTGTTATTTCTATACCATATCAAACTAAAGATATCAGCTTCCGAAAATGTGAACATTTTTAACATTGGTTAATGGCAAGGACTTGTTTGTATATATAAGTCGGTGTTGATGATAATATAGCTTAGTTAAACTAGCACATATTTTTATTGCTGAACGATTATCACATGATCTGGTGAGCTTGAATAATAACTTGTAAGAGAATTACGGTCGGATTCTTCAATATTCAATGACGCGCGGAAAATAATCTTCATGCAAGTTTGTGCGGCTCAAAAACCGTCATATTTGTCATGAACCAATTTTGTTATTGTTTACATTTTCTGAAAACTTTGATATGATGTATTAAAGACAAGAATATGTTGAAAAATAAAACCGCATGGCCATGTAATTTGGACCGAAATTATATTCGACTTTTTAAGAATCTTTGTGCAAAAAAAAACAACAACAAGACTTATACAAAACTTTCCTCAAAATACTACATGTACATTCCTTCAAATTCTACCCAAACACATCTAGGACCATTCAAAAATGCTAGTTCAAATTAAAGGGTACTGCCTCGAAACGGTCTGTTACAAAGCTGCATGCGAATTAAATTAGTTTTATGGGACCTCACTATTACTCAGGGAAATATAAAGATAATGTAACACAAATAAATAATAGCCCCATACAAAAAATACAAACAATTGCAAAATTAAATGAGAAAGTTGATTGCTAGCGTCCTCCCTAACTTATAACTAAACTACATTTAACAAACTTACAAAGCGAAAGAAGTGCTCAAATATATTCATTATGAACCAACTAACGTTATCACTACATGTTTGCTGAAATATTGGAGTTGTATCGTCAATCTAATGTAATAAGAAGGACAAGTTGAAAAAACATATAGGGTCGTGGAACTAGTAGAAACAAAATTTTGATTTAGTTCATAATGGTTCAAATCATAATTCTGGAACAAGACATATTTAATATTTTTACATTTTCTAAAAGCTGACGTATGATTACAAAATCGATAGAGAAGTAAACCCCTGGGGCCGTGGAATCACTTTTTTCTTTATTTTACCAGCACTTAAAACAAAAAGATAAACGCAAGTTTCTCTAACAAAAAATATGATTTTCATCTACACAAATTTACATCTTATATTGTTCATCGAATCAGGAAAATGAGAAATTATGAAAGAAATGTCTGATGTGAAAGAAAGGGAGGATATCTACGTTTTTATCTCCTCACCAGAAGCTAATCTGGTAACAGTGGCCGCTGCCGGCGCAGTCCGGAGGACCATCGGCGACTACTTGTAGAGAGCTTAATACTTAGTCCTTAAATGACAAGGATTGATATTTTCAAGACAGTTCCAGTTTGAAGGATACCAAATCAGGAACGTTCCAAAGCAAGAAAACAGACTCATCAAGACTTGAAATCTACAGTAGATTTATATGAAAAAAAACACTTTCATAATGTTCACCTATTACTGTCACTATTTCTTTTTAAATTTTCGTTCGTGTTTATGACAACAAGGCAAATACCTGATTGTAGTAAAAAGGTATTGGCCATGCAGTGGAGAGAATGATTATTAATATACATACGATAAAACTTCGTTATCTCGAGGAGTCTTCACCGGAAACAGACTTATTGCTCGAGATAAACCTGGTGCTCGTTATAACCGCGGGTTTTTTGTTTATTGAATTAAAATCATGCCCGTTAATTTTGGTATACATATTAATTACGAAAATGATTGCGTGAAATGTATTTCAAAATAGATATCTTTCCGGAATTTGCAAATGAATTTCACTCATGATATTCAACCTTTAGTCAGACTTATAAACCCGAATATGAAATTGTTCGACGTTATATTAGACTAAAAGAAATTCGTTGGCCAAACCTACACTATATTGCCTGATAAAATAGTATCCAGCGAATAAAATTAGAAATCAATGATTGTATCGATGATTAAATTACATCATATCAAATGTACAACCAAAGACCTATGCACTACATGTATAGGTCTTTACTTAAGTTCTTCGATGAAATGGTGCCCGTTTGATTGTGAGGAACTTTAAAAGTGAAATTTGATAAAATTTTCAACTTTATTATGAAAAGTCCGATCATCACATTTTCAAAGCTGAGAGTTTGTCTGTTATTTGATGTAACGAAGGTATATTTAAGTACTGATTGATTGTTATCTTGTCAGATTGCGGTGTTTTCCCAAACTGAAAGTGGCACTAACATTCCGATTTTCGGATAACGTAGTTTCGGATAAAATTTATGTACCGTTTTTGTGATCAAATCAGTTATGAAATATATTTATGTTTGTATTTATTTATCTTGCAGATATTCATTTTGAATTTTCTTAAATATCATAGATCACCCTTTGTGGTTATTGTTTTGAAAACTACTATTTTCCATACTGCAAGCAGATAATTGCTTTCAACCCGATGGCAGAATTGGGATGATTCAAAGGCACAATTGGTTGGAACCAATGAATGTAAAACTGGTAATTTCTTTTGTTGAAATGTATATACAGTACAGCCACTCCAATGCAATATGAGGTTAAATCAATAGTCAAATTGTGCAGTGGAAAAAAATGATGATGTTGTTGATGGGAGGTTGTTGCTCAAGAGAGGGCTGCACTGGAGAGGTTATGATGCATGTATATTGTGCATTTTCTGCCAAATGCTTCTTCAAACTACACAGTACAGCCAAAGACTTTGTTACAAGTGTAGTGTAGGTCTTTGGTAGACTACTGCTGAGAGAGAGATTGTGGGTTTTAATCTTAGGTAAACTAATTTGAATAGGCTTCTTTCATTGTCATATTACTGCAACACTAGTCCTAAGAAGAGGCTGTCTGGTGCTTTCAGAATAGTATTGGGCAGAATAGTATTGATAATTTATCATGTCATTTACAGTTCATTTGGATTTTTTCCTCTAAAAAGACATGCAGTATGTGCTTTCATTTGAATTAAAGAATATTTGTTCTTAATTATGTAATTTTCACCTTATTACTTTAGTTACTGTACATGTATATTGAATAAATTAGATTAATTACTGCATGTCTGTTTTAGAGCCATATTCATTCTATCCTTGTCAGTAGTTTTGTCACATGTTTTGTACATGTATGGGCTTTTGCCAAAGATATTGACTTTTACTCAGCCATAAGCTGAAGTTGGGTTTAATGAAGACATTTAGTAATTCAAGCAGCTTAAATGCCAGTACTGTAATGGCAAGAGTTGATCAGAATGATACACGAAAACAGCTTATGTGAAAAAAGCTTATAAAAGCTTAACTTTCCATTACAAATTCAGTTTAAGAATCATGGAGTTGTTGTAAGTATGTGCTGAACCAAAGCTCACCATATCACCAGAGTAACCAGTTTCTCAAGTACTCTGGCAAATGTTTCATAGAAATTAATCAAATTATGACCTTTTTGTTATTTTATAATACAGAACTGTATAATACATTAATATTATGTTAGACAGTATATTCAAAACATTTGGTGTATATAATAGGGAATTTTCTTATTTTTGTCCATAAATAAAATTTATATTCATCAGGGGTAAAATCTATTGATCACCCACTGCATGTGAAATGCTTTTCTACTTTCAGATGGGGAATCAAAATACATATACCTGTGACTGTTGGTTTGGTGTGCTGTGACATATGATAATATGATGTGCTGTGAGTGACCCAGTATAATGATATATGGTGTGCTGTTGGTGACATAAGAAAAGTAAGTCTGACATCAGGAGGCAACATGGACAATGCCAAGGATAGTAGAACAGAATGGAAGGAAAAATATGAATCACTTGTATCATCACTTCAAACATTCCGACAACAAGCTGGACGTATCAAGAACTCTTTAGGATTGGAGGTTAGTGTCTGTTTTTTGTCATGTGTTTAACTATGATGAGATGCCCTGGATCTAAGTTGATGCTAGAACATAAGTGGTTAGTATGATCATGAACCATCAAAGATGAGGTCATATTTTAGTTCTGTATGTTTTGCATTGGTTTTAGAACTATTTGTCTCCAGTATTTCAATTCGATACAAAAGCTATTAGAATTTAGACTAGTAGTCCAAACTGGTGCTCAATACTTGAATTACCTTTACAAACTCATTCACCTTATTCCACAGGCAACTGCATGGAATCAATTGGTATAGTTTTAGTGTTTAGTTCATTTTGGAAATTGGCTTCATTCTTTGGAAAAATATTTTTGTGATTTTATGTTGATTTGAATACTACAATAAAATTTAATATAACTGCCAGATGGTGACATACAATATTGGTATCTCATTGAGATAGAAAGCATGACATTACTATGTTATATGAATGTATCATACCATATCTAGGTAATGCACATACAATGTAAACAATGTACCTTGTACTTGCTCCTTTCACATTGACATAGTTATTATAAAGTGTATTATCAATATTGTTTAAAGAAATGCGTCATTTGGAACACATAGGAGTTGTTTGCATTTTTTCTGGTGTATGAAATCCAACTCAAATAGCTCAGTCTGTTTAAAATCTAGTCTAGTAGTTAGTCTAGTATGGTTTATGTTATTTATGACATAATATAAACATTCTTGTTGAATGTTACTGACATGAATATTAAAATGTTCTCTGAATAGCAGTTTTGCTGGTTTTTAGTAAAGGTACATACAATAAGATTATGTGCCTGTGCATATCCTGATATGGCTGTATTGCTGAAAGTTAGATATCTGATTAGAAAAGTGATAATTGTAAAATTATTTGTCTAAAAATTAGTTGTCTTATTTGAGTGCGTCTTCTAAAAACAGACTGACACTGGTGGATGTGGAATACAATGTGACCGTGGTATTTAGCATCCTGTCTACATCATTCCCTTCTGCTTTATATACCAGTATTCAAATAACTGTATGTTTTATTTTGATTGGCCTGTCCAAGTGTGTTTACATCCAATCATCCTAAGGCATAAAAAAATTGTTTCTGGTAACATTGTAATTCAAAATAGAGTATGCATGTCAAGGATTTTTTTCTGGCTCTTGATTGCGTGCGGGAAAAGTGAGAAAGTGTATGTATTTACCATTCCTCAACCAAATAACAAGTCTGGGGTCTCATGGAAAATAGGGTAGATTAGGTAACCAGAAACAAACAATGTCTTTTTAAGCAAAATAATCATTTATAGACAGGTGATATATGTCAGTTAGGAATGACAATCATCTAGCTTATGATGAAAATGATGTCATGTAATTATTTGTACACATAACAAGGAAATTCTGAATATCATATAAAAACATCCATTTTTTGGTTTGTAAAAATGAGGCTATTTTCGTGATTACTACAAAGAAATGTTGTGTATACTGATGTAAATATGGCAACTATGTACGGAATCCTGTTAGTGCCATGTCGAATGTCGTCCGTCGTCCCACAAACGCGACGCACGACAACGCGATACGACAACGCGAGACGACAATGCAACAACGCGATACGACGCTCGACAATGCGATACGACGGACGACAATGCGATACGACATTTGTCAAAATGTCGTGATGTTGAGTGGCCAATTTTGGCACGATATATTACAATGTCGTATCGCGTTGTCGAGCGTCGTATAGCATTGTAGTATCATGTTGTCGCATTGTCGTATCGCGTTGTCGCATTGTCGTATCGCGTTGTCGTGCGTCGTGTCCTGCATTTCAGCGACATGCGACGCACGACAACGTGATACGGCGCTCGACAATGCGACACGACACTCGACAATGCGATACAACATTCGTCCAAATGTCGTGATGTCGACAACGCGATACGACAATGCGACAACGCGATACGACAATGCGACAACGTGATACGACGCTCGACAACGCGATACGACATTGTAGTATATCATGCCAAAATTGGCCACTCAACATCACGACATTTTGACAAATGTCATATCGCATTGTCATCCGTCGTATCGCATTGTCGAGCGTCGTATCGCCTTGTCGCCTTGTCGTATCGCGTTGTCGTATCGGTTGTCATGCATCGCGTTTGTGGGGCGACGGACGACACTCGACATGGCACTAACAGGATTCCGTAACTATGGTATCTGTCTACTGCATTCATGCAACCAAATAACGTAATTATGTGGGTTTTATTTATGTGTTGCTAGATTTAGCAACGCATGATTTTTGTTCAAAATTTTTGAACCTGAATATTGACTTATTACAATTTAATATTACCAATATTAGGACCCTATAATCCAGACAAGACATATAGTTCTCTTTAGATAGCCTGATTGATGATTTGTGCTACAAACTTGGGATCTCCTTAGTCTGTGATTTTTGTCTCTAGCCATGTATCAGTAATGGTACTAGCATTTTACAGCTCATTTGGGACAAAAGTTCAGTTTGAGGAAGTTAACCATAAATCACCATAAAAGCTGAAATCATTGGGGGGGGGGCTAAGCATTCCTTGGCCCCTTCCCTGTTCCTACAAACCCTGGACATCATATTGAGAATGGTTTCTTCAGTAGCATTATTCAAGTGATATATTGGGACATTGTACTAATTGGTGTGTATTCCATCTTTGATGGAGTTCATTTGTGGAATTTTTATCATAAAAAACTTCTCTTGAGAATGCAATAATGTGTGCTAATCTCGTTATAAATGCATTTTGTGGCATCTTGTGTTTACGATGTGATAAAGGTAGATGCTTTGGTAGCGTGGGAACCTATCATCCTTGTCATCAATTGTTGATGTTAGATACAATGTGAGTGGATAAGTTTATAGTAAATACTTTGTGTATCATCATCCAGTGCAATTAGGGTTTTGAAACGTCCTTGGAGCATTTAAGATATGATTAATAATTTTACATAATAAAAGGCTTATATGTTTATTATAAGTTACAACACACAGATGCTTACGTTATTGAGCTCTTGGTTAAGAATATCTCTTAGAAACATGTCTTGGTCTAGTCAAAATGTTGGTATTTGATAACAAATATCTTTATGTAGAAATGAAATAATATGAATCAGTTGGACATTTCTGGGAATCAATTTTATTGGAAACTGAATGATCATACAGCTTTTTATAGACGTCACTCGCTCAGGACGCATGAATTTTGATGCGGACTGAAGTACATTTGTACGATATTTTTTCTACATCCGCCATGCAATAGTTAAACTTGTTCTCATTCCAAGTTGCAGTGCAAGTCTATGTAAGTTCAGTTTCCATGAGTACTTTCAGTACTTTGATTCAGGACAGGTGTCATTTTGTAATTTGTTTAGATTCTTTCAGAACATAAATCTGAATTATGCTTTTGAAATAAATAATGATATGAAAAACTAATACTTATGATTCATTCAGTTACTTTCTTCTTGATTTTGTCAGTTTCTCTCAGTGATTTGGTGTCTACATTTAGACCAGTGAACGATTGTATATTTAGAATTCCTGTCTTGAAGTAGGTCTGTAATGGAATGCTGGTGGTTTGATGGAGAAGTAAATGATCTGGTTTAGGCTTTAAAACAAAATGTTTGTTTCTGGTTAACCAGACAGACCCAGACTCCCCCTGCAACCCTATACTTTTTATAAGGCCTGGGGAAAGGTACACCCACTTTCGCACTTATTGACCTTTCTGCACAGCTTCCAAGAGCAAAATAAAATTCCACAACCTACATACCCTATAGATTCCTAATGTGCATGTAACCGGAAACAAACAAGTTTTTAGGCCATAAGATGGAGAGAGTAACTGAATGCCATTATAGACTAGTTATTATTTGTATATCATCTCAAAGTGCAGAAAGGAAATTTAGCCTGGGATACAAGATTAATCTATTCTCAGCAATGTTGAAGGGTTTAACAGCTGATGGTATTTAACAAAAACTATCATGAAAAAAGATTAATTTTTTTGTAAAAGGATTAGTGGCTTGTGTAAAGAAGTCATTTATTAGAATACCACACAAGCATTTTGCAAGAGTTTGTACTTGTAGCATTCCACTCCAAAAAGTTTTGAGTATTGAACACTTATAACTTTGTTTCTTTGATGTAGGGATATATTTCAGATAGACAAATACCTGGTTTTCATTCCTTTATGGTTGTTGTTGTCTTAGTTTTAGAACGGCTTGTTCCATGACACAAATTGGTCGTCCTTTTTAGATGGCCACATTGTCGAGTTGAATTATGAAAAATAATGAAAACCAGTCAAAGAAGTGTTTTTTATTATGAAGTGGTGGCAGGGCCTTTTTTTCCTTCTATAATAGAGGATGAAATTCCCAAAATGCAATACTGAAAATCTAAAATTGATGAAAAAAGATTCTCCATAAATCTATTTTTCATGTTCTGTGAAGAAAACATGCATTATTTAGCATTATTTATTTAAATGTTATGTAATTCTTTATTATAAAAACTTAAAATTTTATATTTTCTTAACCAAATACTGTAGAACATAATATTCTAACTTGTTGTCTAACCCTAGGCCCTGGTGGGTTTTTCTTTGTTAATTACAGGAAGAACTTAATAATATTATAACTATAATGAATTGTATGGTAATTGAATACTCTAAGGAGCATATGTTAGGAGTAATTTATAATGCATGATAGTATTATTTTTATTTTAATGGGTCATATTTAAGACGATGATTATTAATTTTAAAGGTGGTTTATGTCTTGTAAATTACTGACATTAGGTAATTAACTGACAGTTGATTTCAACGGCATGACTGCTGGTTGGTTAATGGACTATAAGAATGTACCAGATGGGTAAACTCAATGTAAGACTGTATTATAGATTTAACCAGGTGGTAAATATTAGTGGAAGTTGAGCTAAATTTAAATCACCTGTTACTGCTAGAAGGTTACTGAAATAACAAGATGAGTTTTTTACCTCTATTTAACCATTTCTGTGTATTACCGGGGTTGTTAAATAAGTTCTGTTTGTGGAATTTTATTACTGGCAATCACAGAATGAATTTATCAACCACAGTGAAACTAGATGTACATGTTACAGCATTTATATTCTACAAGCAGTGTAATTTTCGTGGAAGTACATTTGCATACTAAAAGTTTTATATCACTTTTAGTAACATAGGCACACACACCTTGCATGGCAATGTGACGCTAACATCATTTTCAGTAGAATGATGCACTTTTTGGACTTAATCACCACCTATGCTTGCACACTCCTTTTGTCTGTAAACTATATTGACATTTTGACAAAGACAATCATAGAGGGCTGGAAGAATTAACTGATGTTGGATGAACAGGAAATGATGATGCAATAAAAATAAGAGTACTCTCAAGCAGTTCCCTTATATAGAGGATATGGATATATTAAATGAGTGTGGATCCGTCTTGAATTTATTGAACGAGTTGGATAAAACAATATGAAGCAAGCTTCATACTGTTTTATACAACTCACGGAATCTACATGAATTTGATATTCTTTTTGTCACATACTCTGAAAATACGGCGAACACTAACATACCTGTTTGACATTGCTGCTAATAACAAAAGAGTGACACATGCGAATACGGCTTTTAATCAGGAGCACAAAAAATAGTTCCATTATGAAACATCGTAAATGATAAATGTGTGAACATATCTAACAAGTGTGTTTGCTTACTCAAATTGTTAAAGTCAATTCAACATTACTCCTTTTGAAAAACATGTATCAATCAATGTCTATGCTTCAACAAGTTCATGATGTGTACTTCATGTCATTTACATATTATATGCAGGGCAGTGCAATACTGTTTTTACGGCACACCCAAAACGGCTCGGGTATGTGATAATATTAAAATAAGTGATGATCTGAAGTGACTTATTCATTTCAAAATTAAGTAAGTAGAGATTGAATGCTGATTTCAGATTTTTATGCCTGATTTGTAATAATCCTATATATAAAGTTTTTATAGAGTATAGAGTAAAAGGAGTCTAAATTGCCCGCCTCATATGACTCTGACTGTTGAAAAGGGGCATAAAACTTGATATAAACAAACAAAAAGTAAAAGGAGTCAATCCAGTTGTGATCCAGCAAATAGTTGTTACATTGTTTTTTAGACCATTACCAACCCCTTTCTGAGTCATAAAACATGGACCATAAGACCATTTCCTCTAAAATTGGCATTAAAATTTGGTAAACAATATTTTTCAGAAGCATTCATACCATGCTGTGAGAACTTTCTGTATTCAAATTTACTCTAAGGCAGACATATCATTGTCTTGTTAAAGTCATATGGACTAGAATGTCACAATGAACTATCGGTAATGGAGATTGACTGACACTTAGGTGGCCTTAAATTATACAGTATTTATCTACTATGTGCATATTGAAGTTATAACATGTATAAAAAGGGCCACTTTGTCTCAGTGAATGATATTAATCAAATGCTGACAAATGCACATTCTTTGTTCATTTTTAAGAAAAACTTAAGAAACCTTAAGTGGAAGACCATCAAGTTCTTTTTTATTTAACAATACTTGTACACATCCTCAGGGCTGGTATGCTTGAAGTTTGTGTCTTTCACAAAGTTTGGCAAACCTACCTCTGCCTTGTGAGATAGGAGCTTGAGCTAGCTGGATGACATCCTCTGACACAAGGTACTTAGGTGCTAACGATTTCTAGTCAGTGACCATTACCAGTAAATTATTGACACACTCACATTTAACTTCTTATTGATGATATTGAATAAAGGTTACATGACCATATTGTAGAATTATAAAGATACAAAAACAAATTCAGTGAATTTCTTGGTTATTTCAAGTTTATTTCTGCACCAGTTTTATGTTTGAAACACGTAAATAACAATGGCTATGTCTGTATTTTATAGAACCATTTGTGGATGTGGAGGGGAGCTGGTCACACCTGTCTTAAATCTGACAAATCCATGCCTGTTGTATCACTTATTACCCTTATCCTAACCAATGCCATCATGCTTATTAATGCCCCAGTAACCCTGTATTTTCGGGGTTTAAATGCATACAATATAGGTCATGAGGACTCAGCTGTGTTGTTAGATTGCAGTCAAGATCAAACGTGTTAACCGCAGTGGCAGGGGAATGCTTCTTGAAATATGTAAATCATATAACGAGTATCAAGGTTGCTTAAGAATCTACAAGGAACCACCTTATAAGCCACTGTGGTGACCCGAAACCCCTAATAATAAGATAAACACATTGTCAAACTCAGGTATTGATTATGTCTCCCTTACGTAAACAATCCTGTGTATGCCCCTGAAAATGTCAATATTGATTCAAAAGTATTAGTATTTTTTTCAGCCATAATTGCTGTTGTACAGAAATTAATGTCAAAACAGTCAATAGGAAGTAATTTTGATTCAAATGAAAATGTAGATTTATCTCTGAACTGCTCTAAAACTTTTCACCTTTTGGTACTTAGACTTCATTGGCTGTTTTAAAAGTCCTGAAAAATTAATGAATATATACATGTACATGTACTTTCTTTTCCTTTTCTTTGATACTGTGATTTCTTTCCACTTTTGTGTGCATGTTGACTGTCTTCATGTTGTCTCAAATGCTGACAAATTTGGACATTATGTTGTTTTAATGTTTTGCACCAACAGCAAAGGTCCTAATGTGATTATCTAGATTTTGACAGTGGAGTATGTTATTAGATCTCAGGATACACCTGTGTAGAACCATTGACTTCCTGAAAGCTTATATGAACAGCTTCATCACATGTGATATTTATCTGGTCCTTGATGAGATTTGAACTCACAATGATGAGAGTCTAGTAAATGTTAGTCTGAGATGGAAACTTGACCCTGAATGTGCCCTAAATTGGAGAATTTGTCATGCCATTACTGAAAAGATTGTTTCCAGACCCCAAATAAATGAGCAATAACCACCATGTGGCGGAACAGGTCAAGTGAACTTAACTTTAGGCAAGTTGCAGTTCTTAAAATTCTTCCATTACAGTTAAAATTTGTTCGGAATGAGAAAATTGTATATTCTGCAAAACCTTGAGAGTGTAAACATTGAGGAATGCAGATAATCTCAAGTTGAGAGTTCAATGTCTTCAATTTAACAAGTGGTTAAGATTAAGTTAGGCTGTTTTTATACACTTGTCAGCTGATTGGCAGTAAATTATTCTGTAAAAGTGCGGTAATTATCTGGAATTGATCCTAGAATAGACTGAACACTGTGATAGATGCTTCTCTTCTTATAACTGTCAGGTGAAAATATTCCACAGCAGTATCAGCGGAAGGTATTTCTCTGTCATATTTGCTTATATCTGATTCGAGATGCAATTTCATTGCCAGTTGGGGGAAGGGGGTCGTTGGCTAATGTTGTATTGTGATTGCTACAGTCAATTGTAGGTCAGAATTACTTCAGTTATGGTGTATTGGATATTTTCATACAGTGTGGACAGCTAAATTGCTTCTGTATAGGATTGAATTCAATGTAGTATCAGATTTTGTTATTTTGTAATTATAGAGATTTTTTGTTGACAGAAAATGAATTCATTTATAGAAAACCAGTATTTCATGGTCTATTTGTTTTCAAAGTTTTAAGTGTCTAAGATTTCGTAGTCTAAGATATAACTCTTATATCAGATGGGTTGTATTAAAGTATTTTAGAAGTTACACTATTTCTTGGTACCTTAATTTCAAACATAAGTTATTCAGAATTTTTACCACTTTTTTGTAATTTTATTATTTTGGCATTATACTTTGAAAACTCTTTTAATTTGTCTCTTGGTACATATGAGTCTATATGTAATTAGAAAGTCATTTCCCATTTTCCGAAACCTACATCACTGATATTGAATTATTGATATACTTGTATGAGTATGTTGCTGGTCTGTTAACTATGCCAAGATATGTTTTATGCATGTTTTTGGCGCTAGTAACTTGTTAAAATTTGCCGTAGTCTGTGTTTATTATTGACCAGAGAATCGTCGGAGGCTGTCCATGTCTTTACATGGCTATAAATATGTAAATGCATTAAATTTATGCTGAAGTGTTTTATCTTAGTTCGGAATTGCCTGAAGAAAATCAACAAATTAAAGACACAAATTTGTTCATCTCTGTGGAATACTGACTACAAATATACAGATTATAAGTTTTAAAAGAATTAAAGAATTCAAGTGGAAGTATTATTTGATTAATTCGCATGCAGGATTAATGATATTAACTAGATGGTTTCCTGCAACAAGGTATAGAAAAGTATGCTCTGTCCTGAATACATTGTTGAAAGGATTTATTTTATGGTACCCGGCTGTGTGTAGTGAGATGGCTGAAAGTGGGGAGGGTAATGCTGATGAAGGAACGGGCTCGGTCTCAGGGATGGGACAAACTTATATTGTCCCTTATGGATTGTATTTATGGGTAAGTCTGATAATCTTAATTACAGTAAAACCTCTACATAAGACCACCTCTGGGATGAAACTCTTAATAATTAGATAGCCTTTGTATCAAGTTGAAATATTGAGATAGTGTGGAAAACCTCTCTAGAACATACTGGTCCATATAATGAGGTGGTCTTAACTTTGAGGTTGTTGCATGTTTCACTGTATATACATTTGGATTAATTTCATATAATTATCATTTAATATGATACTATTACCATTAATTGATTTAGTTATAATTAATGTGATGATATTACCATTAATTAGTGTAATGATATAATAATAAATTCGATATTTGTCATAATATCATCAGGCTTAAACAAGCTATGCTCTTCCAAAGAAGTTTGATTGTAAAACATAGATATTAATGTTACATTCCGTGAAATTTTTAGATGATAACAAGACAGTTCTGTGGTAACAACTTGCCTAGAATTGTTTACAATTTATGTAGTACTCCAAACTAGATGATTAAAGTTCTGATCATTCTGAGAGTCTGGTGAGCAATAAATCTATTGCAAATATTTGAAAAATGCTACCTAGATGGTCTTATCTGTTTTATTGCTTGAATGTTTGTAGCCACTGTATGTCTTATGTGATCACTCAACATAATTTGTGCTAAGAATGTACTCTTGTCTTCTGCATTTAGTACTCTCACTCACTCACTCAGTCAGTCAGTCACTCACTTAGTCACTCAGTCGCTCACTTAGTCACTCACTTCAATAAGTCGCTCACTTAGTGTCACTCACTCACTTAATCACTCACTTAGTCACTCAATCACTTAGTCACTCACTCACTTAGTCACTCATTCACTTACTCAAGCCACTACAAACTTTATATACCAAATGCAGAGCTAATGATCCAATTATATCATCACTTGCATATAGTATGTGACCTTTTCATTACCACCCATTAGAGTCCATGGTTGTGACAGGACATACCCTTCTATGAAAATTTAACAAAAATGTTGAATTTCCTCCATATGTGGAGATGTTGCAGATTCCCTGTGGAGGGGTAAGTTAGTACTGGTTAGAATACAGTCCAGGAAAACTGGTTAAATGAACTTGCCATTGTGAAAAACTAAATTGGTGTTAAATCCACTGATATGGAAACCATTAGAGTCACTTATGGCAGTCCATATTGCCTAGTCAACTTGCTAGAGAAACCTGGTACATTCGGAGACCATTTGCAATAGGAGGGCAACCACTTCATCTGTTTTGTTTGTGATGCATAAGAACATTGAACCCTTAGTTTCCTCTTAGTAGAAGATGCACTTTGTACATTTTTGTAGTCAAACTTGTTACAGCGTTTCTATTAAAATTATCAGTGGAGTAAACTGTTTTTCTGTGTATGAATTTTTAATCAATTCATGCACATTATTCCACTCCATAAAACTTTATTCTATTAATCAACTTTGAAGACATTCTTCGCAAACTGCCTCAGTTTTCACCAGTGTAGTGTAGAGTTATGCACACTTTGACATAGACCAGACATTGATAGTGTTATTATTAGTTCTTGGGTGTTTCTGGAACATACTAATTTCACAGTAACTGTTGCAGACATGAAAACTAAAGCCAATGTGAAATTTTGATTTGAGCCACAATTGCTTCCAACTTGTTGATCCTAACTTTGCAGTGGTATTTCAGCGTTGCTTTATTTCTATAATGTACCTATTTCTGGGGGAAGTATTACCTAAGAAAGAATATGATCCTTTTAAGGACGTATCCTATATTTATAGCTTAAAATGTTTCTATTATCATATGCTATGATCATGCAAAGTTTAACAAAATATTGTTCATCAGTTTTCGCCTATATGTCTATGTGAAAAATGTAGGATATGTCCTTAAAGACAAGCTACAATTTTTTGCAAAGGTGTCTAGCCTCACTTTTGACCTATATTAAAAATTTTCTTGGCATGACATATAAATTATTCAGAAGAAATCCTTTATTCTATTGGATGATTCAGAGGAAATCCTTACATCCATTGGGATAAATCTACAAGCGAAGAAAACTTAAGGCCACGCCAACTTATAGTGAGTCTGCCATTGTTTAATGGGTACTTCTTGTGTTGTAAAATTTGTAAAGTAAAAATGTACGAAAATGTATTCTTACGCAGTCGAAAGTTATTACTCTTCTAGACAAACATTTTACATTAGTTGAATTAATATACAGTAAATATGACTAAATTCGTAATAGATTTAACTGACCTAACATAAACATTTTAATGCGTGACCTAATTAGACTGCTAGCGATAAGTGATGCCGCTAATCAACCTCGTTCCTTTCCAATCCACACACAGTTAAATAGCAGGAACTCTGGGTAGTAGAGATTGCTAATCAAAGTTGATGGAAACAAAAAGGCGGCCTCCGTGCACCGTGTTGGGTATTTTCGACAATACAAACATGTTTCCTACTGTCGCGCTAAAACAAATTGATGCATCAACAATTTGCATTCATGAATTAAATAAAAAATTCATTTAACATTTATCCTGCATGCAAAGTTATGTTTTCCTGGTGGTAGCGATAGTAAATATTTGCAAACATCACGTCAATGTGAATGTCTGGCAGTTAAGGAATTTCATAAAATCATGCGTTTGGTTGCAACAGTGTAAAAAACTTTAAAGAAACTTCTCGACTGTCTTTTTTAAAGACATTTCTTGTTCAAGTTGAACTTGTCATGGGAATGCTCATGGCGGGAACAGGAAAGTTGTTGTCTAGGCATTCAATTTGGCCTGTCATAGTTCATTCTTAGCTTCAATGTGGAGAGAATTACTATAAGCTCTAGTAACTTCCAATTCGATCCACTTGTCCGTATGCTTACATTACCGTATATGGTGGTATATACATGTATGAATGAATTTCTCATGTACAGCCTCGACAGATAAAAAATATGTTTAAACCAAGCTCAACAGTCTGTCGTACTTTGCTGATTATATGACTGTCTCACTGCTACTTTATCATATCTTCAACATTAGCCTAAAGAGCCTTCTGCATTTGAAAGTCATACAGGATTCTTAGGTTTTTAGAATTGTTCATTTTAATATACCACATTTCTGTAAATGTAAAAGGTAAATAATATGAAAAAAAACTTGATATAGACTGATATTGGAATTATATTATTGAACATCTGGAATATTTGAGTGAAATTGTTCACTAAACTTTATGTTGGTGTAATGTCTGGAAATATATGATATCAGGATGGTTGAGTCTTTATATCTGCCTAATTCAGGTTAACACTTCTGTGTTGTAGATTCCTTGGTTTGACCTTATTTTATCTGTTCAATGTTTGGTGTAATGTAAACAATTATCAGGTTTGTTTAAAACATTCAACTGTTTGCCAGAAATACAAAATGATGCTGTAATTCTATGTAGGGTTGTTTATGATATACTTCTTGTTCATCAGTTATTTGTGGCTTGTATTAAAGTCGGATAGTTCTTTCTTGATCAGGTTTTATGTGGCTTGTCTTAAATTCAGATAGTTCTCTTGGCACTTTATCCATTTTCTTCATGTTAACAGTGTTGGGCTTTAGGTAATCCCAAGGTGCTCGTGGTGAGCCTTTCAGACCATTGGCTTTCATCTGTTTGTTATTCATTGTTGTTTATGTGTTATGTTCTCTCTTGCATCCACATTTCTTATAACTTAACTCCAGACTGACATTGAAAAATTATTAAATGAAAATAAGTGTTGCTATGGACATGTATAATCATATCTGAATATCTAATCATATTTTTTGGTAAATAAACAGTCCTTAAATCTCATTTTTAATAAGGCCAAAATAAAAAAACTGGTTACTGCTATTATCCTCCTGACCTATTCTGGGAATGTCAGTTTGTTTATTCCAGATTGCTTACAAAAATTCATTGTTTTAGCAATATTTTATTGTTTTATCAGAAGACTGCCTTGCATATTAATTACTGTGAATAAAGGTCATTTGAGGTTATTACCAAATCTCTTACTACCAAGGTTATAGGGCGGAAGTACTTCCCCAATCAAGACCGAAAAATAGTTCTATCATTTTATGAACATATACAGCACTAATCTCCGGCTTTCATAAATTAAAACCTGTTGTGATATGTGATGTAATGTTTTGTTTGTGTTATAGGGAAGAAATATGGTTAATCATGCTTTTTTTGTTAAAAAGAAACAAAAAATCAGAATAACTATGCATTGACCAACGCGAACAGCAGATGACCTGACATAAATGACGAATTTCCAAAATTCAACGCAATGTTATCATCAAATCGCTGCAACGGTTGTTTTATGAACAAAACAAATTAGTCAGTTACGATAATTCAATCAAGACACCAAAGTAACACTGATTAATTAATGCAAAATATTTTTTATGTGACACATATGTATAGGTATCGCTCTACCAACTCTAAAATTATCAACTCCGCCCACGGCTAGTCAGGAGTCACTTCCCTTATCACTAACTTTGCTTTGAAATTAGCGAAATCGGTAACCAGGCAATGCCCCACAGCTTATATCGACACTGTTGCATTGCCTAGATTTCACTTTTATTATTTTTTCGGAGAACATCGTATTTTAAATGGGCCCTACTTCAATCTGTTGTTTATTCAACTAACCACTAAAAAATTCTCAACAATTCTGTGCAAAGCCTTCCCTTCAGTGCCTTCAGTGCTTTCATTTATTTTGTATTTGACCTGTCATGTCAGAAATTGTATCTTTTCAGATCTTATTTCATGTCAATTGTAGAGCATTAGATCTACCAGCATCATGTTTGTGAGTTTAAGCCCTAGTTGGATATCTATTATATATCTTCTCCCTAAAGTATGAACTTTGTTGTTCAATAATCAAATCACATTGATTTATCAATAGTTCATTATCATAGTATTGTAATGAGTGTTAGATAGTCACAGGAGAAAACTGCTGATTCTACTATACAATCCACTGTTGTATTATGTGCACCACAACTACCAGTATATATGGCATCTGTAACAGTTTAAACACATGTAAACAATGAATCATAATGTTCTCAGTATCTCAAAGAAGAAGCATTCAAAGTTAATGGTTTTTCTATTTTGTTAATGATGTTTCTATTTTATCTTAGCATGAAACTATTATTAGGTTTTAATGTCTCTTTGAGTTTGTTTAATTGATTCCTTAATTGAGCTGTGCCCTGTATCTGTTCTGTGTTGAAGCTGACTCACAATGCTATGTTTATATCAATCTATACTGATTCATTTCTGTTACTTCTGGGATGTCAACCAGTACAGGCCCATTCCTTCATATCAATCATTACTGATCCATCTAGGATATCAGTCAATATGGGTCCATTAATTCTGTGCTATCATCCAGTATGGTCAAATTCTTTTTGGGATATCGACGAGTAGGGGTCCAATCTTTTGGGGATATCGACCAGTAGTGGTCCAACCTTTTTGGGATGTCCAATCTTTATGAGAAATTGACCAGTAGAGGTCCAATCTTTTTGGGATATCGACCAATAGGGTCCATTCTTTCTGGGATATCGACCAGAAGGGGTACAATCTTTTTGAGATACAGACCAGTAGGGGTCCATTCCTTCTGGAATATCAACCAGTATGGGTCCATCACTTCTATGATATTAACAAGACTTAGTAGGGGTCCATTGAACCTTTCTTGGATATCAACCAGTACAGGTCTGTTTCTTATATGATTTTAATCAATACAGTGTCTATTTCCATTTCAACTATTTTAATCTTCAAATGAGTGATGTTTAGTAAAACTGAGAATGAAATCGAGGGTTTAACGCAGCAGTGTCGTAACTCATATTGAAATAAGAACAAGTTACGACAGTTTTGCGCTGAGCCCTCGAAATGTACCTGGGTATACAGATTCTAACTAAGTCAGATAGTACTGTTACTGTGAACTGTAAAAAAAGAGAAACATAATTATGATATATCATATATCAAGAAATAAGTGTCATCTCAGTGTTTGATTATAGACTCTGCTATATCAGAAGGGCTGGTGAGTGATTTGATATCTTTCACATCTATTGTCTGTTATGATTAGATTTCAACAATGAAAACATGAATTATTCAGTTATTTAATGGAGTCAGTGAAGCGTAAAGTTGTATTAAATAAGTCAGTGAAATTGCTGAAATATTTTTAATTTTTGTTGACATTTTGTATTTATTTCTCAAATTCTGTATGAAAAATTTGAAAGTTCTGTTGTGTTGCCTTCGAAAATATGATCATAGTTACACAAGGTGGATAAAAATCTCTCACTTGTACATGTATGCAACACTTAATATAATTGACTTGCACCAGGTTTTTGGAATTGAACGGTAGTCATCACTCGCTCAGCACGCATGAATTTTTATGCTGACCAAATTACTACTAATCTATATCCGCCATGCAATTGTTAAATTAGTTCCCATTCCATGTTGCAGTGCAAGTCTATAAAGTTCAGTTTCCATGAGTACTTTTAGTACTTTGATTTTTTCTTGTTCACATTAATTTTCTAGTTAGCATAACTGTGACATGTATGATGCACAAACACATGTGTTGATTAGAACGCTTTTTATGATGTTACATTTCTGTTTACAAGGGATGTTCAGATGGTTTGTGGACTTGCCGTATTATATCATGTTTTCTTAGATTTAGTTTTAATGTAATGCAATACATTAAATTTTGTATTTGGTATATTCTGCTACAGAGGAAAAATGTCTCTCACATGTTTGTAATGTAATATCTCACCGTTCAGTACACTCTGATTTATTTCATATTCTCACTTTATATCATGAGACAAAAAGCCGGTCAGGTTATTTATTCTGTCAGAAATAATTCACTATTTTTTCGTCCTAGTACAATAGACCTATATACTGATGGCGTGAGACATTAGCTGGTGTCCAATTCCACACATTACTGATCTCTCCTAGTTTGAAGGATAATCAATATGCTGACCAATTTAATGACAGGGTCTAAGTATGCTGAATGGACAGTATATTGTAGGAGCTTTATCAATATCAGTGATGACCTGGCAATAATATGGAAAATATAACTGAGGGAAAGCATGCGATCTGTCATTGACTGCTGCTAAGTATATCTGAAAGTCCTTAATGATACTGTGACAAATATGGAACATTGATTGAATGGAGATAGTGAATCAATACACAACAATGGTCTTTGAACTTGCCCATGCATCTCTGACTACTTTCATACATGTCCTCTGCCATGGTTCTTTGACAACAATAAAATGTGAGCTTGCTCATGTGTTTCAAACACAATGATCAATCATCTTCACTCATGGTTCAAGGACAGCAATAATCTTTCACCTTTACTCATGGTTCAAGTAAAGCAATGATCTGTCACCTTCACTCATGGTTCATGGACAACAATGATCTGTCACCTTCACTCATGGTTCAAGGACAGCAATAATCTGTCACCTTCACTCATGGTTCAAGTAAATCAATGATAATAATAATAATAATGACTTTATTTCAAGAGGCTGCACATTTGGATAAAACCAATCTTCCATGTGGGCCTCAAAGTATACATTTACATAATATGGTGAATTATACAATATTTACAAAACAGTACATTGACTAATGCAGAAATAATCATTATAACTGTATAACAAACAAGTAAGTATAAAACAAGAGTAGGAGAACAAATTAGATGTTAGAAAAAGTTAGTTACTTGAATGTACACTGAGAGTGGTACTTAGTTAGGAAACTTCCATTTAAGATATTTTTTCCTAAAAGATGATAGATTTTCAATAGTTCTGATTTCTAATGGTATTTCATTCCAAATTTTTGGACCAGAATATGATAGGGAATTACGAAGGAATTCAAAATTTGGTTTAGGGACAACAAGTTTTTTATTTGAAGAGGATCGAAGAGAATTGTTACTTGTGTAATGAAAGTGGTTATATAAATTATCAGGACACATATTATTGAGGCATTTATAAACAAGTATGGCCTTCTTATATTCAACACGATCATCAAATTTTATCCAGTTTAATTTCCTGAATAATTCCTGGGATGGAGCATCAAATGGTTGATCTAGAATTACATGTGCAGCTCTCTTTTGAAATTTTAACATATTATTTGATAATTCTGTATTACATGATCCCCATATTGTACAACAATAATCTATGTATGGAAGAATATAAGCATTATAAAATAATTTTCTTGAATTCAAGTTCAGACAGAATTTTATGCGTAGTAAAAGATAAAGGAGAGAATTGCATTTTTTTAATGTTTGGGTAATTTGTTGTTTCCAATTTAAGTTTTGATCAATGTATATTCCTAACAATTTTTCCACAGTAACTTGTTCAAGTGTTTGGTTATTTAATGCAACATTAGAATTATTATCATTAATTACTTGATTCCTTCTTGAAGCAGATAATACATCAGTTTTGTTTTATTTGCATTTGGTACCATACAATTGTTAATGATCTGTCACCTTCACTCATGGTTCATGGACAACAATGATCTGTCACCTTCACTCGTGGTTCAAGGTCAGCAATAATCTGTCACCTTCACTCATGGTTCAAGGACAGCAATAATCTGTCACCTTCACTCATGGTTCATGGACAACAATAATCTGTCACCTTCACTCACTCATGGTTCAAAGACAGCAATAATATGTCACCTTTACTCATGGTTCAAGGACAGCAATAATCTGTCACCTTTACTCATGGTTCAAGGACAGCAATAATCTCCCACCTTCACTCATGGTTCAAGTAAAGCAATAATCTTTCTCCTTCACACATGGCTCAAGGACAGCAATAATCTGTCACCTTCACTAATGGTTCAAGGACAACAATAATCTGTCACCTTCACTCATGGTTCAACTCATGGTTCATGGACAACAATGATCTGTCACCTTCACTCGTGGTTCAAGGACAGCAATAATCTGTCACCTTCACTCATGGTTCATGGACAACAATAATATGTCACCTTCACTCATGGTTCATGGACAACAATAATCTGTCACCTTCACTCACTCATGGTTCAAGGACAGCAATAATATGTCACCTTTACTCATGGTTCAAGGACAGCAATAATCTCCCACCTTCACTCATGGTTCAAGTAAAGCAATAATCTTTCTCCTTCACACATGGCTCAAGGACAGCAATAATCTGTCACCTTCACTAATGGTTCAAGGACAACAATAATCTGTCACCTTCACTCATGGTTCAACTCATGGTTCATGGACAACAACGATCTGTCACCTTCACTCATGGTTCAAGGACAGCAATAATCTTTCACCTTCACACATGGCTCAGGGACAGCAATGATCTGTCACCTTCACTCATGGTTCAAGGACAGCAATAATCTGTCACCTTCACTCATGGTTCAAGGACAACAATAATATGTCACCTTCACTCATGGTTCAATGATAACAATAATATGTCACCTTCACTCATGGTTCATGGACAACAATGATCTTCCACCTTTACTCATGGTTCATGGACAACAATGATCTGTCAACTTTACTCATGGTTCAAGGACAACATTGATCTGTCAACTCTACTCGTGGTTCAAGGACAACAATAACATGACACATTAATTCAGCAATAATCAGTCAACTAACTCCTTGTTCAACTACAGCAGTAATTTGCTGTTACTTTCCCTCATGGTTCAAGTACTACAATAATCTGCCACCCTACTCCAGGGTCAATTTCATCATTAATTTGTCATTTTATTTATGGTTAAAGTGCAATAATGATCTGTCACCTTATTCATGGTTCATGGACAACGGTGATCTGTCACCTTATTCGTGGTTCATGGAAAACAATGATCTATCACCTTATTCATGGTTTAAGTACAACAATGACCTGTCAACTCTACTTCATGTTCAATGACAACTATGATGTCACCTTTACTTATGGTAAATTGTGCTGGACAATGCCATTGCATTACCTTTTAATCAGTAAAAAAAAAAGATCAAACATGCTGGAAGCAGACCCAGTCTGTGATTCTTAACATACATGTAATTTCAATACAAAACGATTTTTTGATGGAAAGAACAAATCAGTTGATTTGAAATAAGATAGTCGGCTTTAAGCATGGTTAAGTATAGTCTGGTTTTTGATTTATTGAATGCACTTAAGAACAGATAGTTGATATTTGTTCCAGTCTATTACTAAAAATCTCCTTGGAATTATGTAGATTATGATAACTGTGAGAATATGGTGTCAAGTTTCTACTTTACTGGTTTTAAGGATTATATGAGTAGTACAGTATTGTATTCAATTGTAAATCATTATAATGAGGATGTAAGTCTGCTTTTCTGTTGCAAATTTAATTTATCTTCATTACCAGGTCAATTATTGCACTATTATTCTGCATTTATACTGTATATTTACTGCACTGACAGTCCAACAGACTTTCTACATTTACTGCTGGAAGTTCAACAGACATAGTATTACATCATTTACTGCTGACAGTCCAAAAGTGTTACTGCTGACAGTTCGACACTTACTGCTGACAGTCCAGTAGAGTTACTGATAGCAGTCCAACAGACTTACTGCTGACAGTTCAGAAGAGTTACTGCTGACAGTGCAATAGACTTACTGCATTTAATGCTGACAGTCCAACAGACATTATTCATGCTCACAGTCCAACAGACTTACTGCTGACAGTCTATCAGACTCACTGCAGACAGTCCAATAGACTTACTGTTGACAGTCAAAAGGAGATACTGCCTGTCCTACAGACTTACTTCATTTACTGCTGACAGTCCAACATGCTTACTTGGGACAGTCCAACAGACTTAGTTCATTTACTGCTGATAGTCCAACAGACTTACTTCATTTACTGCTGATAGTCCTACAGACTTACTGCTGACAGTCCAACAGACTTACTGCATTTACTGCTGACATTGATGGTTTAGGAATGTAATAAATGATACTATGTATTACTCTAATAAATGCTATCTTGGCAAAAATTGGGAGTGACGTTCAATATAAAACAAATTTAATTATAGCGAGTGTTAATTTTTTCTTACTTCTTTCATTATAATTTGGACAATTCTTGCCAAATTGTCAGACATATTCTCTGTAAATGTTACTCTATCTGGCATATGTAATAGCAGTTGCTTGTATTGAATTTTGTGAGTTGGCAAACATGTCATGATGTATACTAGAGTTGAAAAATATTTGTAATGAAAGCATTGGGATATGTTGTATTTACTGTAAAACTCACACAAAGATAATGATGATTTCTCGGCACAAGTGATTTACTTTTCAAAAACAAAAAATAACTTTAATCACCCCTCATATATCCATAAATGAGCTATGTCGGATCAACCCTCACATATCCATAAATGAGCTATGTCGGATCAACCCTCATATATCCATAAGTAGCTATGTCGGATCAATCCTCATATATCCATAAATGAGCTATGTCGGATCAACCCTCATATATCCATAAATGAGCTATGTCGGATCAACCCTCATATATCCATAAGTAAGCTATGTCAGATCAACCCTCATATATCCATAAGTAGCTATGTCGGATCAACCGTCATATATCCATAAATGAGCTATGACAAAACAACCTCTTGTATCAATAAGTGAGCTATTTCAAATCTAGCCTCATGATTCTATAAGTGGACTATGTCAAACACTTATTATATCTATAAGTATTAAGCTATGTCAAGTATCATTCATTCATGAGTGAGCTATGTTAATTACCCTCAAATCCCTTAATTAGTAACATCAAAGATAACAAGGACTGACCTGGTAATATATATGGATAGATAATAATTTAATTACCTTTCCCTCAGCAGTTCATTCATTATCACTAATACTGCGGTGAGACTGCCAGTAGTCACTGTTCATGTTATTACCTCTGCTAATCCATTTATCAGTAACAGTAATGGCTGAGTTGTCTCCCTTTAAATATTCTTCATTTTGGTAAACATTAAATCTCAGTCATGATTGCAATATTTAAACCCTATGGACAGACACAAATGAACCAATATGGTCTCCTCCTTATAAAATTGTGCTCATTATTCAAAATTTTATTTCATAATTATGATTGTATCAGATTAATGATGTAGACTGGTATTAGAGATGATAAAACAGGTGCCAGTGTACAGTGTACACTTTGAAAATGTGTGGCTAACATGTTAAGTCTACTAGCCTTTTCCATTATAAGCAGGAAACCAACTTGGTCTTTAATCTAATCCACACTGTGTACTTCATCAATGAATTAACACTTTTTGCTTAATTCTGATATTGAAAACTACCATTCTGCATGCAATCAAGATTATTTGTACTGGTGTTTATTGTGTTTCAGATGTTTGAATTGTTGCAAAATTATGGCTTTGTTGTCACATGTCAGGACATGAAACAGAGTTTGTTATAGCACAGTGACATTGATCTGTGTTTGATTATCACTGTTGCATTAAGTTTGTAGAGGTTTTTATGTGTCACAAATCCACTGTGTGCTATTATCATTGTTATATTCATTATTAATGGACAAGTTCTGTAAAACCTGCTGACTCGGGACTTTTTACACTATTTGATTCTGTTTATTAAATTTCTACAGTATTTGCATGTTTAGCAGTACTAAATATACTCCCATAAAAGATGTTTGAGAGGGTGTATATTTCAGTCACTCCATCAGTCAGTAACTGTTGTAAATTGGGTGATCGGTAACGATCCGTCCGCATACTGTTTCACAAGTTTATGGAACAAACTATTTCCACATTCCTTAAGCGATTGCAATGAAATTTGAAATATGTCATCACCATGAAGTGTAGATGTGCAAAACACAATTTCCATGCACAATGTTCCATACTATCTAGAGTTATGTGCCCTTGAACGTAGCCATATATAGTGTACTTGGCATTCTAAGTGTCAAAGCAGCGGCGGGGGTATTAGTCACTTCTGTGACAAAGCTCTAGTAATATGTTCCAGTTGGCAGATTTCATAAATGAATACAGAAGTACCATTCTCTCAGAAAGCGGGACGGACCTAGTAAAAAATATCTGTCTGTCCCTCCCCCTTTTATGCTCACAAGCATAGTTTATATACATTTCATGTCTTTATATTGAGATACATGAAGTATGCAAGAATAGTTGATGAAAAAACCCGAATTCATGAATTCCATTTGAAAAACTTGAATTTGCGGGTATATTTCTTAAATTTTATTGTTTCAGTCTAATGAATATAATTTTGTAAAAAAAAGATGCCTTTTCCACAACCCTATTTGCTTTGTCTTATCTGTTGACGCAGGAAGAATTGTATGGGTTTTAGCCTGTATTTGATGAAATTACATATATACCATCACATTGTTTCCAGTTCTGTTTTGTAAATGTCACAATGTCAAACAAATTTTGCGTCTTCAACAAACGATGGATTATTGTCTATCTGCTGATAGGAGTACTTGAAAATTGGATCCTTTGAAAACGCCTTGAAAATTCCTTGAAATTTTCGCCAGTCTGACTGTACCAACCCTGCAACTTGAAAATGTTCTACAAATTGTGTCTAATTTTTAAGGTTCAATGAATTTGTCAATTTTTTGCATTGATGTAATCAGTTGATATTATTTTTATTACCCGGTACCAAAGTTTACTGTCCAAAACCCAATAACTTTTTTCTTTCTAAATTTCTGCAGTGCCTCAATGGTGCCAGAAGTATAGCATGAAATACATTTATTACAAGTCCAATATTAAAGGATGCAAGATTTCTGACTACTACAATATTTTACTCTCTCCCTTGGGATCAGTATCAACTTCTTCTGATTAAATCCAAGACCTGTCAAGGTATTAACAATTGGTTTTTATCGACATAATAATTATGATTGATCTAATGAGATTTTTAGGTTTCAAAATTGATTCTTAACATTCCATAGTAATTACTAAGGTAATTGTACCAAAATAAAGCAATGCTGTGAGTTACTATTTTGGTTCAGTTTCTACAGTGTCATCAACATAATGAGTACCGGTACACTAAAATTTGCAAATATTGGTTTCTAGAAGTAAAGCTTTCCTTTCCATTGAAACTTAAGGAAATTTAGAAATTCTGGATAAATGGTCAAAGTGAAATAAATATGTAAAAGATCCACAAAAGGGTCAAATAATCATATTGTGATATTATTTCTTAAATGCTTTTAATAGTCTCCTGTATTAAATATGATTTGATCATTTTTTTGGCAGAGTTATGGCCCTTTTTGATTTTGTGCACATTCAATACATAAAATTAGGGCTGTCCCGATACAGATCTCAGCCGATACGATACGTATTGCGATACGGTACTAGCGATATGCGATATCAACGATACGATATAAAACTATTTCAAAGTAATGAAAAAACGTTGTAATATTAGTGCTTTGGGGAACTCTGCATACTTTTTTGGTGGTAGAAAGTCATACTTAACTGTTAAAAAGATGTAAAACTAAAATTGTCTTATACGTAAAGTCATTAATTTGATTCACATATATGTTAGTTGACTTTGTGGAAATTAAATAATTATGAGAAATATTATAACAAAAGCAAGTTTTAATCTCTGTCCGATAAATGACCTTATATCAAAAATAGAACCTAGCCACATAAAATTGTTTAAATAATAAGGGTTATGATTGTCAAATTGATTAACAGTACTAAATTAATAATGAATAATTAATCATATGATGGTGAGACATAATTGTTCTAAGCTTGCTAGTCCCACCACTATACTTGACATGGCATTGACACTTCTTACAGACAACTACGTGCTTCTTTGTTTCATTAATCGGCTAACCAAAATACTGCCATATTTTTATGTTAAATTACATGATGGCGTAATACAAATGACAAGTCAATTTCTACTTGACAAAATCTGAATACTAGTACTAGTATTCGAATCAAATTCGTTGTCAGGCTAATGTCTATAAATAGAGTATGGAATCCCAGATATTAGTTAAGTATACAAGCATTGTCGACGATGATACGAGAGTAAATTCGCAAATTTAGTTCAGTTGTTCAACATTCTAAGAGTTTTTAAGTATAAAATAAAAAACCGCGATACAGCCGATACGGGACCTTCCGATACAATACGCATATCGTTCAGCAGTGTACCAGTATGTACCGGTACGCAGCCATATCGGGACAGCCCTACATAAAATCATATATTATACTGTAAATAATAATAAATTATTTATTCTAGTTATGCCAATAAACTAGTTCTTGTTGATGGCATACTCAATACACCATAATTTGCCCATTCTAGACATTTATGTCTGTAGTTGGTGAACTTTTGGTGTCCTTAATGTAGTATTCTGATGTAACAGCACAGAATTGAAAAAAAAAAAATTTTGTTTGCCAGCAGATCACTGACAAAGATCTTAGATTAAACCTGATCAGAATTGTAAGCCATGCTGGAATTTTATCACTGATTTTTATATTGGAAACTTGTGAATTCAGACTTGACAAATATGGATGGGAGTCCAGGATATCTTACTAGGCAACAGTTTAATTTTGCTAATTTGGAAGGCAATACAGATAATGTACAATGACTGTATCAGAATTTGTATAGTAAATATACTTTTTCTCAACTGAATCAATTAAATTAGTTAGGCCTAAAAAAGTTCACCTGGTTTCCACTAGCATCACCAAAAACTATAGAGTCAGTATACAGTACAACCTCTCCAGAGTGGCCCTCTCTTGAGCAACAACCTCCCTGAAACAACCACATAATTCTTTCCCACTGCACAATTTAACTACTAATTTAACCTCTCTAGAGCTACAACATCTCAACAACAACATAATTTTGCTATTCCCAAAGGGTGTTGCTTTGGAGAGGTTGCACTGTATATATTTATTAGTTCTAAGATATCACTATTTATAAATGACAACAGCAGGAAGGAAAAATCGGGTGGTTGAAAACCAGAACATATACTTTAGAGTATTTTCTTTAACAAATAACTAGACATTTTCTAAATATTTTGAAATTTCTTTGAATTGTTATGTGCTGTAGTATTAGAGATGTGGTCTTTTAGCTCATTCAAATTATTGGGTTCAGTTGATATATTGTTACAGTCTCAATTAAATTTCTCAAGTGCTTAATGCCAACTTAAGGCATTGGAAACTTACAAATTGCTTGATGAAGCTGTAACCCTTGCAGGCTAATTAAGAAAGCTGTATGAACCAGTTGGTGCATTAAGTTGATCAAGGAATTAATTTGTTGTAGTGGAATGTTTGTATTGATTTCTGAATGTCATTTCATGTTCTTAGTGTGCACTAAAATGAACACTGAGTGACATTATAAGATTCAATGCTGTTGAGTGCTTTCATCCGTGCTTTGCTCTTCTCTGCTCTTCTTAGCTGTGCTCTTCTTTGCTCGTCTGTGCTCTGCGCTTCTTAGCTCTGCTCTTCTTTGTTTTCTCTTTGCTCTGCTCTGCTCATTTGTGCTCTGCTCTGCTCATGGTAACAGGTTCTATTAATAGCATTAAAGATATATAATTATGGAACCTTTTAATATTGTTGTTATGACATGTTTCATTACTCACAAGGGATCAGTTGATATTTTCAACAATGAGGGAGGATATGATATGCCATATGATTGTGCCCTATAGTTGGTTTAATATCTGTTTTCAGATGAAGGACCTTGAGAGACGGAAAATAGAAGCAGAATTACGTACAGACGCTGCTGAAGAAAAGGTAAGTCTTATGCTTCTATCTCTGTATGAAATTTTCATACTGCCTTCAGTCTTCCTGATCAAAATAGTTATTTGAATTTCTTATCTATTTTAGACCAGAATTTTTTATCATTTAGTTATCATAACAACAAAGCAGCATGTTGTTCATCGGTATGTAATTTTGTCAGCAATTTTATCATCTATGATATGGGCATATTTTGGAAATACCAGGCAGAAACGTTCACCAACATATGACGGTGTGTCATGCATAAGACCCAGCGTAAAACTACCTCTCAAAAGAAATCAAGTTTGCATCTTTAAGAATTAGCCAATAACATTTTTGAAAAACCTTTTTCTCAGATTTAAAATATTCTTTGTCAGAGCGGCATATTCTTTTCACTCTGTCAAAGCAGGTATTTGTCACTCCTGTGACAAAGCTTATGATAAAGAACATTGAGATCCCTCTACATTGGTCAAATTTTATATCAAGTCTTTATGACACCACTTTGTCTTATTATAATGCCCCTGATGTATCATGAAAATCAGATTTTCCATAAGTTAATTCTTACCACCCGTTGATATGGTATATGAAATATGAAGTCAGAAGTTTACAGCCAAACTTGGCTATTGATTGATGACAGGTTTTTTGTATGGAAATAGATGCCTCAGACAATTTTGGCATCTTTTAATTTGAAAATCATTAAATTCTGGCATGAAGGTCGTGGAATAAACAAAATGTTTTATGATTATTGTTTGTTGGAGGTCAGGAAGATCAATACATTTAGATCCTGTGGAGCAAGGTCATATCACAGACAATAAGATCTTGTTCTTGTCAAAGTTCTATGTAATTCTGTTTGATTTTCATTGAATATTGTATACAGATTTTTATTGGAAACTGAATGATAGCTCAGCATTTCCATAGCCGTCACTCGCTCAGTGCGTATGAATTTTTATGCAAACCTACTAAGTACTATATTATGTTTTTCTACATCTGTCATGCAATTATGAAACTACAGTAAAACCTCTCTAGAGCAGCCCTCTGTAGAGCAACAACCTCTATAACAACACCTTCAAAATTTTCCCTAAGTTGATATTTACTGTAATTTCAACTTCTGTAGAGCAACAACCTCTAAACAACAGTCAATACTTACAGCTCCCACAGGGTGTTGCTCTACAGAGGTTGAACTGTAGTTCCCATTCCATTTTGCAGTAGTTCAGTTTCCATGAGTACTTTCAGTACTTTGATATATTTGTTCAAGATAACTGGGCTAGTTTCAACTCTTGCTTTCTTGGGTATGTGGAAGCTCACTTAAGTTTGTCTAAAATCTGAACGTTTTAAAATATTCCTCTTAATGAGTAATGATAAATTTCTGACTTTATCGAAGTTCTCTGAAAACGGGAATTCTCAGAAAACAAAATTCTCAGTCCGGAAAGGATCTGGTTTTCAGGGGTTATACTGTACATAGATAATTTACGTACCAGACCCTTATATTTAGAGATTATCCATCTAATATGTAGTCATTTGGTATCATGAAAGTAAGTATTTTAATTGTTTGTTTAATTTTGTAACGTAATTCAGCTCTGTATTAGCATAGAGATTCCAAGTCCTGGCATTTACTGACAAATTTCCTCTCACTTTTCAGGTAAAAATAGTTCAAAGAAAGAATTATATAGATTGTGTTATTGTGTTTATTTTTATGCTGAGAAGATAACTCTATGATGTAACTAGAAGTATGTTTTTATAATGTTTTGTGATGTGCAAAGTAAAAGCTTTCCCTGCGTAAAGGATAGTAAAGTTTCTGTATATTGTAAGATCATGGTAGATCAGCTGTAGTTTTACATGTACAACATGTATATACCTATATTGTTGTGTCTATAAAACAAGCATATTGATCACTGTTAACTTCTGTGGTACAAGGCTGTATACAATTAACCGACTGGTGTGCACATATTATCTGAATTGTTCATTAATTAGCATGCACTGCTGTGATAAAAGTGTGTATGTGCAACAGGTATGGTCAGAGTGACACTACACTGTTGTTGAAACCTGCACTACAAGTTGATGCAGCGAGAATGTGAATAATGTTAGTGGCTTTAAATCCAGTTTTCACTGATAGAAGGGGAAAACTTCTTGAATAATTCAGAGGTTAATTAAAAGCTTGGAGTAGGATTATATATCATTTGAGAGGTTCTGTAAAATATTGATGGATGTAGTGATATAAATGTTGAGTATTCTGGATCAGTGTGAAATTAGAGATGTTTTATGTTCATTCTGTGTGGATAAATCGTGCTGGAAATTAGATGTAGTTTTACTAATTTGATACTTATTTCAAAAGTTTGAGAAGAAGTGATGAGTATATGCCATAATTTAGATTATTGATTTCTATTCAATTGAATTGACTTAACTATGATTTATGGGCTGTAATTTGCTTAGGTATATTTCTCTTGTCTTGTATTAGACACTACATTACCTATTCCTAACACTAGGTTTGGTGGTTCTCAGCTCATAAAACTGTGTCTACATTCAAAGTCATAAACCTGCTATATAAAATAAGCATAAGCAAAGCTCTGCATTGATCTTGCCTCAAAAATTGTTCTGAGAAATCATGCAGTACTCAGCATTCTAAGAATCTCTTTGTATAACATACATGTACTTATCCTAGTCAAATAGTTACTCATACTTGAAGGGGTTTAAGGACTAATACGGTAATTTTCTGCTGAAAAAGGTTGATTTCAACTCTTCCCGAACATCTCACATAATGAATTAAGCATTCAGTTTAAATGGATATTGGTGTGTGATTAGAACCAGTATAATTTTTTTATGTAATCTGCTTCCTGTGTCAGGTAATACAATGTAGCATTTACAACATACAGTGAAACCTTCATACTTTTACTTGTTTTCAACAAATCTTCAGGTTAGAGGATTTTCCAATTAGAGAGGTGTTGGGTTAGAGAGGTATTAAGGATCAGAGCATTTTTTATGGTTAGAGAGGTATTGCAGTTAGAGAGGTATTTTGGGTTGGAGAGGTATTTGCAGTTAGAGAGGTATCTGTGGTTAGAGAGGTATTTGAATTGGAGACACTTTTGTAGTTAGAGAGGTATTTTGGTTAGAGAGGTATTCGAGATGAGAGAGGCATTAATGATTAGATAGTAATTTGAAATAGAGAGGTTTTCTGTCTTGTGACTATCAAACTGCCCATTATTTCAGCAATAATGATTTATAATTATGTTATACTTTAATAATATATAGGGACTTACTGCTGTGTATGTTACAGATGTGTTGGAATCAGAATGGTTTATATTAGACATGTGGTGTGCCAGTCTTGAACACAAAGTTTACAATTTCTAGAGTATAAACATTTATCTTAAAAAGGATGTTGAAATGAGATCTACATTATTTTAGAATAGCAGTTGACAAAATTAAAATCAACACTGATAATAAAGGCTTAAATAATCCTTCAGGAATAAAAAACTGTTTAAATCATAGGGGCCTTGCACATTGAAGAGATGGTGTATAATGGTGTAATAAGGCCTGATTGATGCTTACACATATTTATCTTACACATGTTTATACAAATACAAGGGTTTTGACTTCCGAAAACATGTAAATAATATGTTTTCATGAAAGTGAACCACTCCTGACTTAATGAATGTTGGGCTTATCAGTATTTTGCATTGGTTTGGTTGATACACTTAATGTATTGTCTGTCATGTTTTACCAGAAGTTAGCTCAAATATCAATAATTATATAAGTAAAATCAGGATTCCAATGTTCGTATTCGCGTAACTTGATCATATTTCTGTGCTTCTTGGAACAAGTGATACTAATCAACCGTAAACTTACTCTGGTGATTTTTTTACTGAAAACGAGTACGGAAACTGAATTAATTGTTCGGCATTGTTGGTTTTATTGATTTGTTAATTGAAACTGTACTCTAAAGCAATTACGTTCCTCATTTACATAATATGGTTCATAGAATTTGCTTTGACAATTGTCTCAGATTGGCTCAAGTTGTTGTTTGTGTGTTGTGTGTCATGGCCTCTATTTTATACACTGAGCAGGAAAAGTAACGCACTTATTGATTTAAATACAAATTAAGTAAACCATATGTTTGTATTTCAGTTATGGTTTTAGGTTATTAAAATATTCATAAATTTGCGATCAAGATAATATGTTATTTATACTTGCCATTAATACAGTCAAACCTGTGTTAACTGCCACCTCGCAATAAAGGCCACCCTGTGAATAAAGCCCATCCTTTAAAAAAATATATTAATAAAAAAATATTTAGAACAAAATGACATCTGAATAAAGGTCACCTAAATGAAGGCCACATTTTATCTTTCCCATGGGTGGCCTTTGTACACAGGTATGGGTGGCCTTTGTACACAGGTATGGGTGGCCTTTGTACACAGGTATGACTGTACATGAAGGATGAAGATTTTGAAGAAAGTAAGAAATAAGAGGGTTTCTTTGGCAGTTCAGTGTAGTCATGTACTTGTATGGATTTCTAATTACTTTCGTCAGGATAGATATAATGATTTTCTAGCCTGGGAAAATGTTATTTGTGCATTTTCTGTCCATTTGTTTCCATTTAAATATGAAAATCTGTTGAGGGGATTGAGGTCAAAGTCAGTATAATATTTGGTTGTTGATAAAATATATTGGTTGAAGAAAAACATTACAACTTTGTCAAATAGTTTTTTCATACTTCCTGAACTATTCATGAAGTATGCAGGAATAGTTTATGAAAAATTCATGATTTCATCAATTCCATTCAAAGGGGTGGATATCATTTTAAAAAGTTTTATATAAGTAGGGTTTTCATTAATTTTTCCTGTGAAAGGCCAAACTTTGATTGAAGGAGGCTTTCCATGCTTATTTCCAATGTCGTAATAGATATTATTTGGGATTTCTAGACAGGCCAATTTTCGTTTCTAAGCAGTCAATTTGGCCTCTGGCCGCTTCTTATTGAAAACACTGTATAAGTAGATGGTTTCAATTATCATTTAGATGATGAAATATGACACATATGACCACATAATTATGACAATATGATATTTGTGACACATTTGTTGAATGTGTGAATGTAGGATTTTATTTTGTGACTATAAATGGATGCTAAAAAGGAGGAATATAAAATGTTGCCATTCCAAGGAAAGGATGCAGTGTGGTATAGAATTCAGAAGGTGAGCTTAATCTAAACATAAATGGTTTACTTAATTTAATCCTTTACCTGCTAACTGGGCTGTAGGAACTGGGGAGGGATTTAGCACCCTCCCCCATTTGAATAATTTTAGTTGTAATGAATTTTATAATGGGTTATAACTGATAAAATTGGTCCACACCCCATAATTTTGGCCCTAAAATTCCCCACCCCAGTCTGAAATTGAGTAGCTTCCTACAGATACCTGGATAGTGCTTCCAAGTTCCACATCTACTGTATTCTGATAAAGCAACAGTAAACATCAGTTACTTAGAATGCAATGCAGTAAATCAGTAAAGACTTTGCTATCATTCTAGACCAGCTTTTGCAATGAATACATCCCATAGTCTTAATGATGAGCCTGTATCATAATTAAGTTGAATTCTATGTTAAGGCATAAAATTATCAAAATTTTAGTATTGACAGTGATCTTCACTTTCACTGGCTTGCTCCAATTTTGTATAAATTTGGATGGTATTATCAATTTGATGTGGCCTATCTAAGCCTCTGGATTGCCCCATGTTCATGACATGCATGTTCAATCTGGAGAGAGTTCCTTTCATAACATAGATGAGATGTTTGTATTTAATGATTATTAGACTGAATCATTGATTTGCATCTCTGAGTGATGTGAGAATGTTTTCTGTTACAAGTACAGCTGGGAAACTGCTGAATGTTGGATAGGTCAAGTTAACTCACAGACTTATCTCATTATTTGAGATTGAAGGATATAAAGATGCAAGCCCCAAATGTTACCATGAATTGCTAATAGAAGCAAACTCTGTGGGAAATTAAATGTTGGTTACTTAGGCTGGAAGCCAGATGCTTATAATATGATGCTTTCAATAAAACTTGTTCAATAGATCCAGTAATTTAGTACATGTATCTTGATTTGTTACAAGACCCAAATTACTGTATGAAGTATTTGTGGTCAGTTTTGTGTCTGATTTGATACCCATTATAAATTATTTTGCATTGTACAGTCAAATGTTAAAAGATAGTATGTGGAAATCAAAGTGTCCTTCATAGACAGGTATCCTTTGTTTGCACTTGTGATGAAGTAGATTCTACATTAATGATAGTGGCAGGCAGTTATCTATAAAGAGCACCATATTTTGACACATTTGTATGAGTCATTATGGAACGTTTAGTTGTAAATGGTTCATATTTTGATTAAAACCTGATCTTTGTTAGATATTGTCTATAATTTGCCTGATTATCAGAGATTCTATTGGTTAGATTTATGTTACACAGATGTCCATAGTTTATATAATCTTCAATTAAAATCATCTACTTCAAATTATGTTGAAACATTTAAGGCTCTAAACAGTTTAATGTAAACTCAGAAGAACATCTGGGCTTACCATAGACTTTTCTGTTGTTCAATTTTACATAATTCAAAAACTCCTTTGGTTGGTCTTGAACTATAGAAAAAGTATGATCCTGTTTTTATCAGTTGGTGGGACATAATAATGATCGTTGTATAGAGATAGAGGTTTGAAACCCAGGCTGATAATGTGTTTCTCTGAATCTTTTGTCTGAGGGTCTTTCACCTCTTTCCTGTTAGCTGCATATCATATGAGAGGGAAGGCATTTACTTCTGAAAATTGCTTAAGTTAGTAGCAATGACTATGGTAACCTAGGACCATTGACTATTGTAATATAGGAGCACTGACCACCACTGACTATAGTAACCTAGGAGCATTGACTATAGTAATATAGGAACACTGACCACCACTGACTATAGTAACCTAGGACCATTGACTATAGTAATATAGGAACACTGACCACCACTGACTATAGTAACCTAGGACCATTGACTATAGTAATATAGGAACACTGACCACCACTGACTATAGTAACCTAGGACCATTGACTATAGTAATATAGGAACACTGACCACCACTGACTATAGTAACCTAGGACCATTGACTATTGTAATATAGGAGCACTGACCACCACTGACTATAGTAACCTAGGACCATTGACTATAGTAATATAGGAACACTGACCACCATTGACTATAGTAACCTAGGAGCATTGACTATAGTAACCTAGGAGCATTGACTATAGTAATATAGGAGCACTGACCACCACTGACTATAGTAACCTAGGAGCATTGACTATAGTAACCTAGGAGCATTGACTATAGTAATATAGGAACACTGACCACCATTGACTATAGTAACCTAGGAGCATTGACTATAGTAACCTAGGAGCATTGACTATAGTAATATAGGAACACTGACCACCATTGACTATTGTAATATAGGAACACTGACCACCACTGACTATAGTAACCTAGGAGCATTGACTATAGTAATATAGGAACACTGACCACCACTGACTATAGTAACCTAGGACCATTGACTAAAGTAATATAGGAACACTGACCACCATTGACTATAGTAACCTAGGACCATTGACTATAGTAATATAGGAACACTGACCACCATTGACTATTGTAATATAGGAACACTGACCACCACTGACTATAGTAACCTAGGAGCATTGACTATAGTAATATAGGAACACTGACCACCACTGACTATAGTAACCTAGGACCATTGACTATAGTAATATAGGAACACTGACCACCATTGACTATAGTAACCTAGGACCATTGACTATAGTAATATAGGAACACTGACCACCATTGACTATAGTAATATAGGAACACTGACCACCATTGACTATAGTAACCTAGGAGCATTGACTATAGTAATATAGGAACACTGACCACCACTGACTATAGTAACCTAGGACCATTGACTAAAGTAATATAGGAACACTGACCACCACTGACTATAGTAACCTAGGACCATTGACTATAGTAATATAGGAACACTGACCACCATTGACTATAGTAATATAGGAACACTGACCACCACTGACTATAGTAACCTAGGACCATTGACTATAGTAATATAGGAACACTGACCACCATTGACTATAGTAATATAGGAACACTGACCACCATTGACTATAGTAATATAGGAACACTGACCACCATTGACTATAGTAACCTAGGACCATTGACTATAGTAATATAGGAACACTGACCACCATTGACTATAGTAACCTAGGAGCATTGACTATAGTAACCTAGGACCATTGACTATAGTAATATAGGAACACTGACCACCACTGACTATAGTAACCTAGGACCATTGACTATTGTAATATAGGAACACTGACCACCACTGACTATGGTAACCTAGGACCATTGACTATAGTAATATAGGAACACTGACCACCATTGACTATAGTAACCTAGGACCATTGACTATAGTAATATAGGAACACTGACCACCATTGACTATAGTAATATAGGAACACTGACCACCATTGACTATAGTAACCTAGGAGCATTGACTATAGTAATATAGGAACACTGACCACCACTGACTATAGTAACCTAGGACCATTGACTATAGTAATATAGGAACACTGACCACCATTGACTATAGTAACCTAGGACCATTGACTATAGTAATATAGGAACACTGACCACCACTGACTATAGTAACCTAGGACCATTGACTATAGTAATATAGGAACACTGACCACCATTGACTTTAGTAACCTAGGACCATTGACTATAGTAATATAGGAACACTGACCACCATTGACTATGGTAATATAGGAACACTGACCACCATTGACTAAAGTAACCTAGGAGCATTGACTATAGTAATATAGGAACACTGACCACCATTGACTATAGTAACCTAGGACCATTGACTATAGTAATATAGGAACACTGACCACCACTGACTATAGTAACCTAGGAGCATTGACTATAGTAATATAGGAACACTGACCACCACTGACTATAGTAACCTAGGACCATTGACTATAGTAATATAGGAACACTGACCACCACTGACTATAGTAACCTAGGAGCATTGACTATAGTAATATAGGAACACTGACCACCATTGACTATAATAACCTAGGAGCATTGACTATAGTAACCTAGGAGCATTGACTATAGTAATATAGGAGCACTGACCACCATTGACTATAGTAATATAGGAACACTGACCACCATTGACTATAGTAATATAGGAACACTGATCACCATTGACTATAGTAACCTAGGAGCATTGACTATAGTAACCTAGGAGCATTGACTATAGTAACATAGGAGCACTGACTATGGTAACCTAGGACCATTGACTATAGTAATATAGGAACACTGACCACCATTGACTATGGTATCCTAGGAGCATTGACCATGGTAACCTAGGACCATTTACTATGGTATCTTAGGAGCACTGACTGGTAACCTAGGAGCACTGACTATGGTATCTTAAGAGCATTGACCCTGGTAACCTATGACCATTGACTATGGTATCTTAGGAGCACTGACTGGTAACCTAGGAGCACTGACTATGGTATCTTAAGAGCATTGACCCTGGTAACCTAGGAGCACTGACTATGGTATCTTAAGAGCATTGACCCTGGTAACCTATGACCATTGACTATGGTATCTTAGGAGCATTGACCCTGGTAACCTATGACCATTGACTATGGTATCTTAGGAGCATTGACCATGGTAACCTATGACCATTGACTATGGTATCTTAAGAGCATTGACCATGGTAACCTATGACCATTGACTATGGTATCTTAGGAGCATTGACCCTGGTAACCTATGACCATTGACTATGGTATCTTAGGAGCATTGACCCTGGTAACCTATGACCATTGACTATGGTATCTTAGGAGCATTGACCCTGGTAACCTATGACCATTGACTATGGTATCTTAAGAGCATTGACCATGGTAACCTATGACCATTGACTATGGTATCTTAGGAGCATTGACCATGGTAACCTATGACCATTGACTATGGTATCTTAAGAGCATTGACCATGGTAACCTATGACCATTGACTATGGTATCTTAAGAGCATTGACCATGGTAACCTATGACCATTGACTATGGTATCTTAGGAGCATTGACCATGGTAACCTATGACCATTGACTATGGTATCTTAGGAGCATTGACCCTGGTAACCTATGACCATTGACTATGGTATCTTAGGAGCATTGACCATGGTAACCTATGACCATTGACTATGGTATCTTAGGAGCATTGACCCTGGTAACCTATGACCATTGACTATGGTATCTTAGGAGCATTGACCATGGTAACCTATGACCATTGACTATGGTATCTTAAGAGCATTGACCATGGTAACCTATGACCATTGACTATGGTATCTTAGGAGCATTGACCCTGGTAACCTATGACCATTGACTATGGTATCTTAGGAGCATTGACCCTGGTAACCTATGACCATTGACTATGGTATCTTAAGAGCATTGACCATGGTAACCTATGACCATTGACTATGGTATCTTAGGAGCATTGACCATGGTAACCTATGACCATTGACTATGGTATCTTAGGAGCATTGACCATGGTAACCTATGACCATTGACTATGGTATCTTAGGAGCATTGACCATGGTAACCTATGACCATTGACTATGGTATCTTAAGAGCATTGACCATGATAACCTAGGACCATTGACTATGGTATCTTAGGAGCACTGACTGGTAACCTAGGAGCACTGACTATGGTATCTTAGGAGCACTGACTGGTAACCTAGGAGCACTGACTATGGTATCTTAGGAGCACTGACTGGTAACCTAGGAGCACTGACTATGGTATCTTAGGAGCACTGACTGGTAACCTAGGAGCACTGACTATGGTATCTTAAGAGCCTTGACCCTGGTAACCTAGGAGCACTCAATATGATTACCCCTAGGACCAATCACTATGGTTTTGTATTATGAAAAAGATTCCATGCCAATCCAATATATGAAGGCTTTGTTTAGAAAAGGCTTTTAGAGCATTTTCCCTCTATCTAGTCTGGTTTAAGTTTGATAATTGGTCCTATGATGATAAAATAACACACAGGTCTATGGGGAAATGTTTTGACTACAAAATCCTTGCTTTTGTTGTTATTATTCAGGAACTGATAGTAAAAACAGAATAGGAACAGTTATCAGTACTTACATGTTGTGTTAATATATCATTAATTATGAATGTCTGATATTTTAAGCCATTTTCTCACCATGTTTGATATGTTTATCTTTATGGAGAATTTTCTATTCCAAATTACCTGTTGATTCACTACCTATTTAATCATATTTTATTTTATGACACAATATTTATACAAATAATGTGTTTTACCTAGCATCATTTTGTAATGAAAAAATTAATAATCTAAATAAGCCAATTTGAACTGTGTCTAATTAATTTCATCATAATTATTAATTAAGTAGTTACATAAATATTTGATTGTAATGAAATGCATTATCTCATTTAGTCTTGGCTTATAAGCAGATCTGTGCCTAAATATAATGGTTTCATATTTACTGCTAATTCTACACGATCTGAACAGTGATGATAGTTGAATAGAAGTAACATTTAGCTATTCAAATATTTCTACTTTGCCGTCTGTGAAAGCTTTCCTTATGTTGGAAAATGAATTTATCTATTTATCTGTTGTTGAACAGCCTATTTGACAGTTTAAGAGCCGCCCCAGATAGAGGGGAGAAAAGATACAGGAGAACGGACATTTATATCCTGACTCTTTTCAAATATTATTTCTGGTTCTTTACCATGCCCCAGAGTAAAGCACCAATACAAGTCTTGCCCCTTTTCCTGTGAGTTTCTAGAAATAATACTTGGCTCGATGGGACACTGAATAAGGATCCTTGAGAAATTCGAAAAGCAGAGCTGAGAATCGAACCCACGATCTTTCGTTTAGTAGTTCAGCGTGTTATCACTCGACCATCACTCGACCACCAATCACCTCTGGAAATCTTAGTTTATTAACCTATCATTCTTTATGTTAGCAGATATTGACAACTGACAAGCTGCATTCTATGAATATATTGTGTATATTAAAGTACCATATGTTACATGTAGTTGTAAGCATATAGCTGTATACATAATTATACAGTAACACCTTAATATAAGGTCCACTATTTGGACATGTTAAAGTGGTTTTATAATTCACGTAGTCTCATTAATAAGTTTAACTATAGACATTCCATATAAAACAGACCTTGTTCATTTAATTTTTTTCTTGTTTTGGTTGGGTTTAGCATCGTGCCAATAGCCCCAGGGTCAATTGGCAACTTTTCAAGTTTTTTGGTGAAGGAAGACAATAGGCATACACCTAGGTAGATCCATCAGCCTTCTGTAAGCCATCTGTACCACAGGTGCCAGAACAGTGTTTGGATATTATATTGGGCTGTTTTTGACCATAAGATACATTATATACTGATTTTGGTTTTAGGTTAATTTTTTGTATAAAAACAGCCCAATATACTATCCAAACACCGTTCTGGCCCTCTATGATCTGTACAGCCACTTCTTTTCTGGACCCTGATGGGATTTTGTAGTCCCAGCAGTGAGAGGCCATTGATTACTAACTTACTAAACTCGTTAAAGATCATTATTATCTATATAAAGGGCCTGGCATACATCAATACTTTATAGAGTTTGTATTCTTTTTCAGTTGAGAGTTATGGAGCAGCAGTTAGCAGCTGTGAACTGGAAACCTGACGACTTTGATCAACATATACGTGTACTTGAAGAACAATGTCGAGACAAAGACAGTCTAATACAAGAACTACAAGGTCATGTTGAGGAGCAGGTATGATTATATTCATCAGTGTATTGCACACTTCTGTTAAATCTCACTTTGCAACAATTTCAATATTAATTCCCTTTGTTATAATAACCACTTATTTTCAGACTGGATAAGTCTTTTATATTTTGACTTGCTAATTGCTGACAGTAGATCCCCTAAACAATCAATTGGATCATACACTTACGGTACAACCTCTCCAGAGCGGCCCTCTTGAGCAACAACCCCCCTTCAACAACAGCACGATTTTTCCCACTGCATAACTTTACTATCAATTGAACTTCTCTACAGCAGCAACCTCTCAAAAACAACATAAATTTGCTACTCCCATAGGGTGTTGCTTTGAAGAGGTTGCATTGTACAGGGTATTTCAATGAAACATAGCTGGATTGTTCCATAGTGAATTAAGATTAGTAGTGGTTTGAATTATGTTGGGAAGAAGTTGTATCGAAAACTATTTTTTCCTGAATTTCTATATTAAAATGAGAAAATTGAAAGAATATAGCCTTTGTATATTATAAACACTGTGATCAACAGTGATACTGGCGCTAATAGGGTGAAGTATTATGTCATACTATCTTTGAAACTGGTTGCTAGGTGTTGTAAAATTCTGTTATTTTACCACACTCATGCAATAAACACTGGTTTTAGTGAATTCTTGATAACCTAAATAATTACCTTTATTGCATTATTTCCTGAACAATCAAATGATGAGGGTCGTTTTCAGTATGTTTTACTTTACTTCATGTGAAAAGTGAACATTTCTTGTATGTATGAGGCAAGTTTTACTTACAAGTACTGTACTGTGCTGAATAAAGGGCTTAATGTCCCAGACTGGTAAAGCTGATGTATAAACCCAAGTTGGATCAACAGATCAGTTTGTTTGAGAACAATATGTAAATAGACCTAAACTGATTTATTGTTTCATACACTTCCATTTGCTGTAATTGTTTTGTTTTCTGTAGATGGCATTCAGTGATATAAACACAGGCAGCTTACTGACCACTAATTAATATACAGCTTATACGCTAAAGTTCTTCTGGCAACATCTGTATTTCTCATCAGGGCTCATTAGAAGCCAGCTATACTTTGCAATTAGCCCGACTGGATAATTGTAATTCACAATTACTGCTATCTTACTTCTGCCAAAATCATCATCTAAAACATGTACTAGACTTTGTATAACTTCCCAGATGGACTTTAATCATAAAGCAGGTGTTTATGTTGTTTCTATGTCCGTCTGTTCTCTTTCAAGTTCATTTTGGTTTCAGTGAGTTTAACGCCTCTGTTTTCAAAAAATGTTTCCATTATATACTGCAACTGGTTCACTTAACCATTTTTCCTGGACTGTTTCTAACCGATTCTAACTTACCCTTCCACAAGGAACTGACAACTTCTCCACATCTGTAGGAAAATGGACCTTTTTGTTTGATTTTATAGAAGGGTATGACCTGTTGTGACCAGGATTTGGGCCCAGATTGCCTGGATACAAGTCCAGGGTGCTAACCACTGGACCATGGCCATGGAATCTGGTACTTCTTATCCGCTGTATATACATGTAACTGAAATATCATTGCAAAACGGCATTAAGACCTTTAAAAATGTCTGTTTCTGGTTACATGCTCATTCAAAATAGTGTAGGAGAGTCAGTGCTAATTTGGCTCTTGAAACCCCTTGGAATGCAGTGAAAAAGTGGACACACCGTTCCTTGGGCCCGATTAAAAGTCTAGGGTCACAGGGAAAAAAGGGAACCGGGTAGGTCGGGTATCCAGAAAACTTGTTTACACCTTTACCCCCAGAAACAAACATTACATTGAAGTATGTACTTCCCTACAGTACTGTGATTCTTCTAGCATTGTATTGACCATATCTTTGTATGTTGTGCCTACTTTTTGACCTTATTTGAGCTTTCCTATCCAGCTAATTAGACTATCTAGCATTTAAAAGCAGTGCTCTGGTTAGCAAATTATTTATATAGTTTTATCTCCCTGAATTATCTGGGATTATTTGGCCATCAAAGCATATTGTGAACATGATGAGTAAGTTGCTGAGCTATGAAGAGTTATCAAACCATTGATAAACTTGTAGGAGGATAGCACACTGAAGGGATGGTGTTATAATGGTATATCAGGGCCAAAAATAGCTGCACGAACCAAAAATATGTTTATCTTACTCTTGCAAATCTTTTTTTCCCTGTTGGTCCATGTTAGGCTTTAATACACCATTTTACATAATCATTTCTGTGTGTTAGATGAACTTTGATTATAAATATAGCCCAGTTGTTGCACCAATAGCCTACGTCTCTGGCCAATTCCAATACTTGTTTCATCATATGATAGAAGTATTCTTCTATTTTTGCTGGGTTTTTACATCACACTAAAAGCCAGGGTCATTGGATGACTTACCAGCTTCAATGATCAATGAAGAGCCCTGGCATACACCTGGGTGAAGAGCCCTGGCATACACCTGGGTAGTACCACTGATTTTCTATAAACTAACTTGACAGCTTCCCCACTTTTGAAATTTGGTACAATAGATGTAACTAATTTAGCCTTGATTTATGTAAAACAGCACCATTCCATTATGTCTTCCAATCAAACATAATACTAGTAGACATTCATTGTGTCATTTGTTCTAAGTCAATGCAATACTTATGTTTGACTGCATATCCATTGACTGGACTGAGTGATACAGGGTTTTCAATGTTTATATTAGGGATGTCAAAATTGACCGAATCAAGTATCCGGATATCCGGATCAGACATCCGGATACATCCGGATGTTCGGATCGATCTTTACACTGTTATTTAGCATTTACTGTTATATCGTAACCAGTTTTCGCGATCATCTGCTCATCGCTTGTTTCAGTTGAATTAATATTATATTCAATATTGACTAAAAAACGAATAATAATGAAAAACAAATACGCACAATACAATCAAACTCCGAACGCATTTTACTCAAACCGGTGTGAACCATTTCAAAGATTCACTGCCTGTTTCTATTTTAGTCCAGATGGAACATTCCTGAGTAAAGCGTACGTACGTCATCATGTCTCTATACATGCAAGTTTGATGATGACGCGTATCTTAAGTTACACGGGTTATTTACTAAATCGTAATGGCGAATTGTCTCTAAAACTGGACCAAAGAATGTCGGCGTCCTTTTGCTGTAACTAATTTTTCTTTGATACCAACTTCTAAAACAATTCACCGCCTTTGATTAAACCGAAATGCTACTTAAATGGGGGGAACTGGCTGTACGGAATCTGCGTACTCAAACTTAACGCATAATTATATGCAACATAATTTACTCTTGTCTACCACGTGTTGGGACTAATTACTATCAAGGGATTAACAAATGATCGCTCCGCTCGATTGCATGATTACCTCGACGTGTTTTAATAATTGGGGTATTGAGAATGGCGCGAACAACATACACCAAGGTTTGTGACATTATGCACGTACAGGCTTAGCGACGGACCGAACTTTATGAAACTTTTATGGACCGACTTTTTAAAGTCGTTTTATGCTACTCAAATCAGTCTGGGACGTTGACGTTGATTAAGCGGTATCACTAAATAAACTTTGAAACTTGATATAATAAGTCTTTAGTTAGAACTGCACGTGCACCAATTATCAACATTCGATCATCAAATGACAAACTTTCATTATATAATAAGACGCGTGAAAAATAAATCGCCATTACTATTATTCAGTTTTGACATTTAAATAAAATCGTAATATATTGTACTTTAAGTAAAATGTTGATATGCGATGTCAATAGTGTCACCGGTGTATATTGTGGGCCTAGCATACACTATGTTGAAGTGTCATCACCATGACGACGTCGACTTAATTGCACCCCGTGTGTATGACACTTTGATTATATTTTATGACAGTCGATTTCAGCAACATTTATACGCATTTTAGACGACGGTAGTATTTTGATACGAACATCCGGATCCAAAAATCGGATCCGAACTTCGGAACGGGATCCGAACGTTCGGATATCCGGACTCCGGTTGACATCTCTAGTTTATATGCCCCCGCCATTCTAAGAATGATGGAAGTACATAAAGTGTTAGCTCCGTCCGTCTGTTCAAATTCTGGTTCAATAACTCAACAAATATTTATATAATCATAATTATACAAATATTACAATTTCGGTTAAAATTCAATCATTTTCAGAGGAGTTATGGCCCCTTCTTAACTTAGGTCTTGGTCTTAGTGGTGATTTCTGATCAATAACTCAAGAAGAATTTCATAGATTGATTTTATACCTCAAATGAAGGTGGATCACAATAAAATACAGGTCAAGTTTGAATGCATGAAGTTTATTTAGATTTCACTTGCACATGTATGTATTTAAGTTTTATATGGCATGTCAAGATTGTGCATTGTTTGTTGTATTGCTTGAAGCTCTTAGTGGGGGCATTCAAGTCCTCTGAACACATTTCTAGTATTGTTAAACTGTGCTGGATTCTTTATATATATGTTGTTGTCTATATTGTTCACTTTTGTATGTGCCAGTGGCCATGTACATCACAATAAATAATTGAACATTTGTATTCAGGATTGAGTTCCTTTTTTCATTATAAAGCATCTATCAATGTTGAGTTAAATAATGATCTGTTTGGGTTTATACAGTAAAACCTGGGTATTAAGACCACCTTTTTGACCCGGCCATTAACTAAATTTGGTATTTAGCATCCTTGAATCAAAATCTAGCCTGGGATTGTATTTGGGGTCAAGGTCACTGTTTCCAAAAATAGAAAATCAGTGTCCGGTCAATAACTTAAGTTTGAAATGACCAATGTTGACTAAATTTGGTATTTAGCATCCTTGAATCAAAATCTAGCCTGATATTGTATTTGGTGTCCATGGGGTCAAGGTCACTGTTACTAAAAATAGAAAATCAGTGTCCGGTCAATAACTTAAGTTTGGAATGACCAATGTTGACAAAACTTGGTATTTAGCATCCTTGAATCAAAACATAGCTTGGGATTGTATTTGGGGTCTGTGGGGTCAAGGTCACTGTACTAAAATAGAAAATCAGTTTTCAGTGAATAACTTAATCAAGGATTAAGATATTGCGATGGAATTTAGTGTGTATGTAGCTTACATGCAGTCCATGCTTTTGAATTGCATCTAGGTCTAGTAAGGTCAAGGCCACTGTTACTAAAATAGAAAATCAGTTTCTGGTCAATAACTTAAGTAAGGATTGAGATATTGCGATGAAATTTTGTGTGTTGGTGGCTTACATCCAGTCCATGCTTTTGTATTGAATCAAGGGCCATTAGGGTCAAGGTCACTGTTACTAAATATAGAAATCAGTTTCCGGTCAATTATTTAAGTTTGGAATGACTTATCTTGACTCAACTGATATTTAACAACCTTGCATGAAAGCTTAGCTTGGAATTGTATTTGGGGTCAGTTTGGTCATGATCACTGTTACTAAAAATAGAAAATCAGTTTCCGGTGGATAACTTAATTAAGGATTTAGACATTGCGATGAAATTTTGTGTGGAGGTAGCTTACGTAGAAACCAAGCTTGGGATTGCATTCTATGCCAGTAGATTGAAGGTCTATGTTAACTTATTAGTAGCACTGGAAACTGAACCACTGATGAAGCTTTAGCGAAGAATTCTAGAGTACTGTGGTATTAAAGCCTTGGAAAACCTGGTTTCGTGGCACTACCAGTTTCTTGTGTAGTTATATATTACAGTACAACCTCTCCAGAGTGGCCCTCTCTTGAGCAACAAATGCCCTTTAACTACAGCAAGGTATTTTCCCACTGCAAGATTCAATTATCAATTTAATATCTGTAGAGCAACAACCTCTCAACAACAATATAATTCTGCGACTCCCAAAGGGTGATGCTTTGTAGAGGTTGCATTGTATTTGTAACATTGTCTAGATCTAACTGTTTAAAGTAAGAAGATTTGATGAGGATGATTATTTTAATGTTTGATTTTCTTTTCTCAGAGACAGCTGCGCCATCTTGATGCCAAATGTGTGGAGGAAAAGTCTGCGAGGATAAAAGACTGGGTTTCAAACAAGTTATCTCAGGTTAGGATTTTTTCTCTTTTTTTTTCTGAACAGTACAATTTATAAGACTTGTGTAAAATAACTTAGTGATCATAAATATGTTGTTGTTGTTTATGATGGTGTTCTGATGATAAATGAATGAATACAGAGAAAAAAAGATTTAAACAATGAACAAATGAATGAATGAATTGAAGATGTGATGATGTAAGTAAAGATCTGGCGAATAAATTATTCTATATACAATATAACCTCCTGAAACGGCACCTCTGAGGAGCGGCAACCTCTGAGAAGCGGCAATTTTATTTCCCCCCGTTCGTATTCTCTCTTTATTTAACCTCCGTAGAACGACACCTCCGTGGAGTGGTAAGCGGCCGTCCAAATTGTTTCCCTTTTGTATGATTTTACCTCTGAGAAGCGACAGGTGTGTTTTTACAACGACAAATTCACACAAGTTTACATAATTTCATACAATGTTGTTTTCTATTGTTCACACCTTTAGGGGATTATAATAATTATCGGTTCATCGGAGTTACTATAGCCGATAGCCGGAGGGTGCAAGTTAATTAGCGACTGTCAATGGGATCAGTTTAACAATTTGAGACAATAACACCGTACATACATGCACTTGATGAGATGTTTAAAACATATCGAAGTGGTTATTAATAATTGCAAATGAAGTATCAAAACATGCTTATCAAACAAATCTACATACACACATGTAAAAGCATCGTCAAAACTCCAAATTGATCGGACGTCAGCATATGCACTGACCCAGCAATATGACATAATTTAGAGATTTTCACATTTGGAAGCGATTTAATTTGTTATTAACGGCATGTACGTAAAAATATTGTGGACTCGATTTATAAGGTTGAGAGTTGAGCTGATAGACTCGTAAATTGTACGTATTTTTGTATATAATCAACAGTCTTATTAATTAATCGCCAAGTTTATATAGCAAAACGGTTACGAGTAGACTTAATCACAAAACGGCAAAAATTTAAGAAAACCGTGATAATGTACAGTCAACAGTCTATGAACAACAGTGTAAAACTACCGAACCTCCGCAGAGCAACACCTCTGCAGAGCGGCAGTTATTTCTGTCTCCTCCGGATGTCGCTCTACGGAGGTTATACTGTACAAACAAAATTTAATGAACTTACTAACAAACACTTGATGATGATGTGAGGTAATGATGATGAAGATGATGACGATGATGAAGATGATGCTGATGGCAACGATGAGAATGAGGATTGAGGATGTCCATGATGATGTAATGAATGAATATACAAACAAGCAAACAATTAACAAACATATTGATATTATAGCAATCTTGTTATACCATGAATTGTGAGATTATTTGAGTGACAATGACTAGCTTGTTTGATAATGTTAACATTTAGACACACCATTTACAATTTATATGTATATAGTTATTTTTGCTACACTGATATTGAATAATTCTCATTAATTGATTTGATGTTTTCTGAAAATTATAGTTGGAGTCACAAAATCAGGAGTTGTCTTTGAAGAATGAAATGTTATCAGAACAAGTGGAGACGCTACGGCAACGGTTACTGTCTCTTCCTGTGCATGATGCTAAACATATACACAGAGTTAGTCAACAGGTAAGTCTCTTTTCTGCATACTTACAGTAATTAAATGAAGTCTTAAATTTTCAACAGAAATTGTTTTTTTAAAGCTACAAGGTATCTAAATATCGCCAATGTATGTATGCGAAAAACAATAAGGCAACTTCTTGATATTAGGTATCTAAATGATACAGAAAGTCTCACATTATTTGACATTTTTCGTCAATGAGAAAAAGTAGTCATAAAACTTGACTGGAAGTTAAAAAGTCTCATTGTTTACAATTGTAAAACAGCAAACCATTCCGAAAAGCTTTTTTGTAAATAATCAGAACTACACACATATCAGTGACGTCACAAGTCATGTACACATGTGCTATCCATCCATTGCCTTAAGATTTATGGCAATCTCTGTATCACTGACAAAGTGTTATTCGGGAATTTAGTAAATAATTTAGCTTAAAATGTGAAAGTTTCATTCAAGATTATTGGGTATTGGTAGAATTTAACTTGTACTTTGATATGCCATTCTGTTTTACATGGACCATTTTACAATTCTGTACCACATACTTGCGATTATCATAGGATGACAATACTCCGTTCCCGAAGCTTATTGTGGCTTTAAAGTTTATTGTGAAAAAAATTGTACTTGGTTAAGAATTTCTAATTGTCTTGTTTATAATTTGATATATTACAGACTGACTCTCATATGTCACCTGCCAACACCATGACAACCAAGTCAGCACCTTTTTCTCAATCCATCCATTTTGAATCGCATAAAACTTCTCAGGGACAAACGAAACAAATAAGAAATGATGATGAAGAAGACCAATGCACCAATAATAATTTACTGAGACCAATGTCTGATACATCGAGCTGTCAATCACAATCAGGGTTAAAAAATTACGGGTCAAGGCCAGTTTCGAACCTAATGGGCTCAAGGCCCGAATCTGAGCAATTAAGCTCGCGACCAGAATCTCAATCCAAGCCTCATAGACGACCCTCTTCCTCTATAATTGAAGCTTTGGAAATTGAGAGTGAACTTTTTAATTATGGCCTTGACCCTGACCAAAGAGATTCGCTAGATGATAGAGAAAGTCCGGATTTGGATTATCCGGTTTCGGAAAGTACTTGTGACGACAGTATGAACGATATTGCCTTAGATCCTCTGTACCAGGAAGTGGATCAAAATCATGAAAGTACTTACGAACCCAAGAAACAATGCCCACCTCAGATACGTATTGAAAGGAAAATATTTCATGAAAGAATGGACTCATTTGTAAGTTCTAGTAATGATAGTGAAGATATGTTGGAGAGGATTCAAAGACCTCCAATTTACGCAACAATTGAGAAACCGACAATGCCTGTGGAACCAATGAGTCGAAGTGCTGAGTTTGGACCTAGAGCTCGTAGCTCAGGTTTCACACCACATGAAGACTTAACATCACCTAATCTTTCCTCACCAGTCACTCTAACGCCACATTCATCTATCTCACCAACAAGTCCCCAACTTCCCAATCTTTTGTCACCTTCAATACCATCTCATTTGTCAGCTACATCAAGTTCAAACACCGTGTCTGCTATAGCAACATTACCACGTCGACCACCTTTGGAACGCAGTAAGCTGCCACCAGTACATTTCAACTTTGAGGATTCAGTGGTATCAACATTAGATGAACCTAGACTCAGTGATAACCGTGTTGTATCAGCTGAAGTCCACAGTGCACCTGCTACTGTCAGTAGAAAACAAACTAAAGCTCAACAATCACCTAAACCACCCAGGGCAAGATTCAATACTTGGGTATGTCTTCTTATATTTATGTACGGTCCAACACTTATTAAAGCCCCATTACCTTTTGGATGTTTAAATTAAAATTGTTCTTATTTTACCTAGAAAGATTTCTGATCAGTTACACTAACTTGTTTTGCTAATAAAAACATTCCGAAATTTTCTTTTTAAATCTAGAAGTACAGTGTAACCTCCCGAAACGGCACCTCTGAGAAGCGGCAACCTCCGAGAAGCGGCAATTTTATTTCCCCCCGTTCGTTTTCACTCTTATCTTAACCTCTGTACAACTACACCTCTGTGGAGTGGTAAGCGGCCGTCCAAATTGTTGCCCTTTTATATGATTTTATCTCTGAGAAGCGACAGGTGTGTTTTTACAACGACAAATTCACACAAGTTTACATAATTTCATACAATGTTGTTTTCTATTGTTCACACCTTTAGGGGATTATAGTAATTATCAGTTCATCGGAGTTACTATAGCCGATAGCCGGGGGGTGCAAGTAAATTAGCAACTGTCTATGGGATCAGTTTGACAATTTGAGACAATTACGCCATACATACATGCACTTGATGAGATGTTTAAACATTATTAAAAGCGTTATTTATAATTGTTAATGAAATAGCAAAACACGCTTATCAATCAGTAGAAGAAAACAAATCTACATACACGTGTGTAAAAGCATCGTCAAAACTCCCAATTGATCGGACGTCAGCATAATTATGCACTGACCCAGTTACACGTGAGAGTTAAACCAATTACCGATTACCCAAATATCGCGCGTGTACACACGGTGCAGTGAGCAATATGACATATTTTAGAGATTTTCACATTTGGAAGCGATTTAATTTGTTACTAACGGCATGTGCGTAAAAATATTGTGGACTCGTTGATAGACTCATGAATTCTACGTATTTTTGTATCTAATCAACAGTCTTATTTAATTAATCGCTACGTTTATGTAGAAAAACGGTTACGAGTAGACTTAATCACAAAACGGCAGAAATTTAAGGAAACTGTGATAATGTACAGTCAACAGTCTATGAACGACAGTCTAAAATTACCAAACCTCCGCAGAGTGACACCTCTGCAGAGCGGCAGTTATTTCTGTCTCCACCGGATGTCGCTCTACGGAGGTTATACTGTACATGTAGAAATGTAGCACAGTATTTTTTCAATGTCATTCAGTATGTTGTTGGTCCATGAAACCCTAAAGATCAATACTCATTTAGGGGTCATTTGTAAGGGTCTAGTGTATGTCTAACAATATAATTGAATATTGGTGGTTGCTTAATGATAAATTTTGCCCAAAATACATCGTCACTGGTTTCGTTGAACTATGTCCACTTTATAGAAACAATTCATAGAGCATATTTATGAATTTATATACCATATACAAAATTTCCAATATTGTTACCGGTAATTTCAAAATGATAATAAATCTTTATATTTTTATACACATAAAATTAATGATACACAATTCTGTATTTAGTTGTTTATATTTCAGAGTTCTAAAGCATACACAACTATACATAGAGACAGGCGTAAAACAGGTATAAAGCAATTGGCTCTAAAGCTTGGCTTGAATTCTTCTTAGGAAGTACATGTATTCATAACTTAATTAAACTTTTGTTAAACTTGAGATTCGTCATCAGTCTCAATACTGAAAAAACTTAAGCTTGATTCATAGGTTACACAACATATATACAGATTTGTATAACATAAGAATTAATTAAGTTAAGGACATATCTTACAGTTTCCACAATTTTACTATTAAACATATAGGCAAAATAAAAACGTATAGAGAGAATCTTTTTAAACTGCATGATCATAGCATATGACAATAGAAACATTTTAAGCGAAAAAAAAATGGGGGTCGCTGTATTCATTTTTGTGTTATCTGCCTTTGAAAGTGACTTTCTTGCTTATGTTATTGTAAATTTGACCCTTTTGTACATACATGTATTCTTAAGAGTCAGAAGTTTTATTTCACTAATTTTAAAGTCAAAATGCCATTGTAAGAGTTAATTGTTAATTGTAAAATTATTGCCCTGCTGTATATTTATGTAAATTCTAGATTCTAGACAACATACAGCACTACAAATTAACTGGCACTCAGTTTTACTATTTTGTCGATATTTCATGCTAGTTTTGTACCTGTTGTAGTGTACCTGTGATATTAGTATTGATTGCATTTTGACTGAACATCCTAATCCGTCTTGCTTTGAAATTTTGTGGTTTCATTTAAATATCGTGGATGTCATTGGTTGGCTTACTTATAATCATTGAAGTTTTAGTTCATTAAAGGTACCATTTTAAACTCTTTCATTCAGTTTAAAAGGTTAGATTAAGAGACGACCGTGATTTATTGTTATATAAAACAAACTTTTATTGTTTTTCATTTGTTCTGATTATAAACCATATTTTAGATAATTCATCGATAGATCCATGGTCAGCGAGAGATTTATACAGAGATGTTAATGTGCCAGTATTTGCCACACTCAAAGGGGTAAGACTAAATCATGATCTACTACCATAATACCATAAAAAATCATACAATGTATTAATAATATACAGTGAAACCATATAACATTAAACACACTTATATCAAAATCCTACACAGTGGACTCTCACCAAGATAAAATTTGTAGGCCTTGAGAAAATAGTTTTGAACATCTTGATGAATATTCAACATTAATGTCAGAAGGACAGAGTTTTGTTTCCAGTTGCTAGTTGGCCAAATTTCATATGACTTTGTACAAAGAGGAAAAATCTGAAATTAAAATTTTGTTCCCAATAACAAAGAAATTATTACCGGAGTTGTCATTACATGAGTTATCTGTACATACAACTGAAGTATAAATCGCATGTATCTTTTTATGCCCCCGTATCTATAGATCGGGGCATACATGTATTATTTTTGGTTTCTGTCTGTTTGTACCAAACTTTAACCTTGCCTATAAAATCAAAACGCTTGCACCTACATTCATCAAACTTCATATGTAGGTTCCTTATGACAACCTCTACAGGACCTGGGCATTTCCAGGTCATTAGGTCAAAGGTCACAGGGTCATGGTGTTTAAACAAATTTGTACATTTCTTTTAGGATACTACTCCTACATTTTTCATGGGATTTTGACGAAACTTTCACAGACGTGTTGTTACCAAGAACCCCCCGCACATATATTCCGGGTTTTTGACAGAATTATAGCCCTTTGTTTATTTTGTGCATTTTCAAGTTAAAGAGCACCCAGAGGGGGCATTGTGTTTTTGAAACTCATCTTGTTTATCTTCATTTTTATCATCAACAGAAAGCTATGCAAATTCGAAGTACACCATTCACAGAAGAAAGTGGAGAGTCCTCCGAGGATGATGGTACAAGTGATGCAGAAGGTACTCCCAGAATTCCAAGGTTACCAACACCAACTACAGCACGGAGACAGCAGCAGTTGAATCAGAGTTGTTCAGGAGCTATGAAAAGGGGTATGGATTTGTTTTATAATTTGTTTTATATACTACGATAACCAAGATTTCCGTACTTACGTCAGTAAGTCAAAGGTCAAGGTCAGAATGAGGCGGCATTGTGTTTTAAGAACACATTTTGTTATGCCCCTTTTCAAAGAAAAAGGGTTATATCGCTTTGTACGTGTCTGTCAGTTGGCATGTCGATCTGTCTGTTGATTGGTCTGTCCATAACCAAACCTTGTCTGACCAATAATTAGAGAAAGATTTGGTCTAAGCTCCTCAGATTTGGTTGGGAGGTTGGTCATTACATATAGATGACTCCTATTGATTTTGATGTCAGTACATCAAAGGTCAAGGTCAAATTGCCCTTCAGCACAAAAAATCTCTGACTAGAGAACGATTTGGCCTAAGGTCAGACTTGGTTTGGAGGTTGGTCATCGCGTGTTTCACAATAAAATATTTCTTGTTTTTTTTAATTTCCACTTGATATTTGTTCTGTTTCAATTTATCAGTTCAATGATACAATGACAAGAATATTATAAAATGTTCATTTTTTTCTCCATATGTGGAGCAGTTGCCACCTCATTGATGAAGGGTAAGTTAGTACTGGCTAGTTGCCACCTCGTTTATGAAGGGTAAGTTAGTACTGGCTAGTTGCCACCTCGTTGATGAAGGGAAGTTAGTACTGGCTAGTTGCCACCTCGTTGATGAAGGGTAAGTTAGTACTGGCTAGTTGCCACCTCGTTTATGAAGGGTAAGTTAGTACTGGCTAGTTGCCACCTCGTTAATGAAGGGTAAGTTAGTACTGGCTAGTTGCCACCTCGTTGATGAAGGGAAGTTAGTACTGGCTAGTTGCCACCTCGTTGATGAAGGGAAGTTAGTACTGGCTAGTTGCCACCTCGTTTATGAAGGGAAGTTAGTACTGGCTAGTTGCCACCTCATTGATGAAGGGTAAGTTAGTACTGGCTAGTTGCCACCTCGTTGATGAAGGGTAAGTTAGTACTGGCTAGTTGCCACCTCGTTTATGAAGGGTAAGTTAGTACTGGCTAGAACACAATCCAGGAAAACTGATTAGGTGAACCGGCCACCGTATAAAAAACTGAAAACTTGTTGAAAAATGGTGTTAAACCCACAGGCGATATTTAACACGGGTTTGACTGTTTGACTGTAATTTTGTTGGAAGGATATAATCTAGATGGACTCAACATTATGTGGTGAACAAATCACTATTAGTTAATTGCTTTTTTCTTATATACAGGTGTGAGCTCATCAGAGATCTCATGTGACCATGATAACCCACCGGACCATTTATCTGTCAGTAGTGACTCTGATACGTCAGAACCAGAACACAAAGTACTTAAATATGAAGATAATAAGCATGTAAGTAATTGTGTAATAATTTTAAGGGCTGGGTTTAGTTTTATATAAAGTTATCTTACAATTTAGAGGCGGTCCGATTTCATATAATTCTGTAGAACGCTTTAATTTCGTGAGGTCAAAATTTCACGTTTTTTTGTTAAAAATCGGCAGTTTTCTTTACTTACATATTTATGAATTCGCGACATCGTCAGGCAGGATTAAAATGCGATCAAAGACATGCTGTCGTTGCTTTGATATTTGTGTGTCACACCAGATCTGTTAGACTTTTGAGTTTTGATTCAGAGTGTTATATCTAATAAAGTATAATAACAATAGATTGATAATAGTTTGGGATTGTTGTGGAAGTTATGTTTTACAAACAGTAGGTAATTAAGTGTGAAAAACTGTTACTAGTATGTTTAAACGATGTCAAAAATTGTTCAACAAACGAAAGCAATATTATAAAAAAATTAGATTGCAAACATTAAAAGTACATGTTTATTGTTAATATATTGCTTTCAACAGATTAACTAAACTGATTATTCTACGATAAAATACTATTACTGACTTAAGTTGCGTATTTTCGGACATATTCATTTTGGAATATATAAAACTCAGCATTTATTCGCGACATTTATGAATTCGCAAGGTATTCGATTTGCGAATATTAGCGAAATAAATCTAACGCGAATAAAACCAGTTCTACAGTAGGCAGATTTTAATATATGTAATATTGTATGTTTTATTGTAGTATACCTTAGACAAATCTGGTTATTTGTCCAAACTTGGTGGAAAAGTTAAAACATGGAAGAAAAGATGGTTTGTGCTCCGAGGTCCTGAATTGTTTTATTATAAGTCACAAGTAAGTACCTTCTACATAGTAGATTTGATATAATGACATTAATATTGGTATTAGGTTCAAACGAGTATCCCACGTTTTTAGGTGGCCTCTATGTACATCACGTATCACCGGGTTGAGCGATCGTCGCCGCAATCCACCGCGAATTATTGCCTTTCAGTGGTGACGGTCACCGTCGATCATCAAAATTCAAATCACTGCGTTGAAGCAATCTACCTGTGGCTTAGCGTGATTTTAATTCCGCGGCGATTCGCGAAAATCGGACAAATCACCTGAACCGTACTGTACAGGGCACTGTTTGACCCAGTTGAAGTGTTCTTCGTAGCAATAGGACTATTGATTTATATATGAGCTGTGAAAGTCATTTATTATCAACAAATTCTTTGGGTAACTGACTTTTTTAACAGATGAAATCTGAATATTAGTCTAATTTTTTTTCTACACATTAGTATCTTGCATACAGTCAAACCTGTGTTAGCAGCCATCTCCAAATAAAGGCCACCCTGTGATTGAAGGCCTTTCTTTTAAAAATCAACATTAATTATTTAGAACAAAATTTAAGGCCATTGCACCTGTCAATAAAGGCCACATATTGTCTCCCATTGAAGGGTGACATTTGTTCACAGGTTTGACGGTATATACAATACAATTTGTTGTTCTCGTAATGTTACTCTATATTACTGTATGCTTGTTTTTTTCTATGTTCAGCATGATATGTTACATAAACCTCAGGGATGTATAAAGTTTGATGATCACACAAAGATATCTAGAACACATGGTGAACTTACTTTTGAGGTAAACACATTTATTTATCTCATTTATATATATGCTGTAAAACCTAAATATTAAAACCGGTTCTAATCCGAGTCAGGTCTAGACAAACTTTATCAACTGAGGATGTTTTACTGCTACATGTAACTTACAGAAGGTCAGTGGTTCTACACGGGTGTGACCCGCCTCTGTGGTCGAGTGGTTAAGATCGCTGACTTAAAATACTGTAACCTCTCACTGATAGAGGGTCGTGGGTTCGAGCCCCGCTACAGACCATGTCTCTTTATGTGAGAAAGTAGACAGTTGCTTACGGAGGTTGGTAGTCTAGTACTGGTTCTTCCCAGGAGTGATGGTTAGGTGAACTGTCCGCCTCATATGACTCTGACTGCTGAAATGGGTTGTAAAACCCAATGAAACAAACAAATCTACCTGGGTGTACTCCTTGGAGGTCTTCCTCCACTGTTCAAGCTGAAAAGGTCGTCAAATAACCCTGTCTGTTGGTGCGACATTAAACATCAGTAAAAAAAGATGTACATGAAGACTGTTCTTAGTATATTGTTAATAGGTTGTATAACTTAATAATTTCCACAGAGTCATGTGTGTAGGACAATATCCTTACTTTCAACTAAGATTATATTTTGGTATTCTACTTAAGCCAAACTGAAGCAAATCTTCAGCCAACCAGTTATTTTTCTTGTTTGTTACATTCTGTCATTTCTAGATTGTGATTATTTCCAATAAAAATCCTCAGTTTTCCTGTATTGATAACGCATTTATACAGATGAGGCCCCCAAAAAATCCTATTTTCAGCTAACATCCCTGAAAATTTAGGGTCATTTAGTTGGTGGAACCTTTTTCAAGTACAATGTTTTAGCTTGGGTGTATAATTCATATTGAAATTAAAATTTTGGCAACAAAAGATGACCAAGAAAAGAAAATTTGAACGGTTGGCTGAAAATATAAGGTCAGTCAGGTGCGGTTAGTGGAAACCAGACACCGAGGTTTTAGAACTTGAGTACAATCTCAGAGCTCAAATCTCCATTCCTTTCTCAAAGTGTTATGGTTAAAAAGATATAGCTGATAAATGTTTAAATACATGTTCAGATAATGTTTGCTGACAGACTAATTTATCAATATCTTTATTGTCTGATTATAACTAACAGATTTTAAAAGACAAGATTTAAGCTTGAAGACTGATCTGAAGTTTATATCCTAGAACCCAGAAACTTCTGACCACCTGATCAGAATGTGTTTCAAATGTGTATAATGAAAGATCTGATTTAGTTGTATGACATTTATTTCTCCCTACTGTAGATCATACACAACAAGAGGACCTATTATCTATCAGCTGACACATTCACAGAGACAGAAAGATGGGTTAGAGGTAGGTTGTTTAAATAATGTTACTTTAACTCAAGGAGGAGTGTTACGATAATACAGTAGAACTTCGTTATAAAAGCCACAACAAGACCAAACAAGAAACCAGCAACCTCCCCCCCCATGTGGAGGAAAATTAACATTGTTGTCAAATTTTCATGGAAGGGTATAACTGGGAATCAAAGTGTCAGCATTCATTTTAATTCAATGGATTATGTGCCCAATTATTAAAGAAAATATCGCGGTACATGTATATCATACCACAGTATGTATCAGCCTGACGCTGTATAGCAATATACCAGTATATCGTTGCACTACTAAGCTTCATCGATGAGTAGAACATGGAAGAAATATGAAAAAACTTCTCTGGAGATTTTTATCATTGTAATGGGATGGTCTTTATCCAGGTTGTCACTTGGTGAGGTTTAATGTGAATGAATTGTTTTGTGCTTTTTTTTATTCAAGGACTGATAAGAAATAACATTTAATTCTATGAACATTTCTCATCTTTGTAGAGGGTGGATGGGGCTTTGAAATTATCTAAGCAGATATTTTTATACCCTCCAAACGAAGTTTGAGAGGGGGTATATTGGAGTCACTCTTTTTGTCGGTCGGTCGTTGTTGGGGGGGGGGGGGCGTTTTCGTTCCGTCTACATATAATATCACAATTTTGTGGAGCAAACTACTTCCACATTCCTTAAGCGATTGCAATGTAACTTGAAATATGTCATCACCATGAAATGAAAATGTGCAAGACACAATTTCCATGCCCAGTGATCCGCGCATTCTAGAGTTATATGCCCTTGAACTTAGCCATATACAGTAAAACTTCGTTGTTACGAGTATCTATATTTTTATGAGCACTAGACTTATCTCAAGGAGATCTTGAAGTCCCGGTACTTTTTGTTCTTTCTTGTATATAAATGTCCATGTTTATTACGAGCATTGTTATCTCGATATCTCTTGACTTATTTTTAAGTGTTAATTACCATGATTATCTTGAGGAGTGTCATATTGGATATCGTTCACACCTGCATGTCAACCAGTGAATGCCGTTTTTTCTACATGCCGTATGAATTGGGCAATAAAAGAACAAATCTTAATTGAGTACTTTGTTTTTCACACCTTGTTAAAATTGGACAATGCACTCATGACTTAAATGACAATGAAACTTGATTTGTTTGTTGCAAGTTTGCAGACATTTTTTTAATAACAAATACTTCATGATCATGATTTATTGTCATAATTTAATTACGAGATCTTAACTATAAGAACTGGAAAGCAGATACTAATACATATACTCAGATAAATATATGATTCACTTACTGCTATAAATGAACAGAAAAAATGTCACAAAAAACAATATGAGTCATCCAGTGAAGGATTCATTTTCTATTAGCTTGATTAAGACATTACTGTACGTAAGTAATTTTCACGTTGCGTCACTATTATGTTTCACCGTATGTCAATAACACGATTTTCGGACATTGAAAACACACGAACATATTTATGGATAAAGAACTTTATTTAAATGATCATTGCATATTTTATACATTCAACGAACATATAATATTATTTTCATCTTATACATCATGACATACATTTGACGTAAGCATTTCGTAGTATTACTGTAAATACGCCCGTCAACGCGCATGATAGTATTGATACTCAGTTTAGTTGACATTCAATGAACAAAACTCGTTTATTACGAGCACCAGGTTTATCTCAAGCAATAAGTCTGGTCCAATGACTCCTCGAGATAACGAGTTTTTACTGTAGTATACTATCGCATTTTTGTGTCAAAGCAGTGGTGAGGATATTTCATTTCTTAGACAAAGCTCTAGTTAATGACTATAAGTGCACTTGTCACTATTTCACTTTAGGGAAACAGTTTTAACTGTTTTATTTTGTTGATTTTTATCCAATCTTCAATAAACCATGTATTGCATGCTCACTCAGTCAAGTTTCACAATTCTGACTCACTGGAGTTATGGAACATGAATTTCTAAATTTGACATAGCAAACTGTAGTGTATTGCTAATCGCTATAAATATGTATTACTTGATGATCTATAACATTACTAACTTAACAGATATTAATCATGTTTATATTGTATATTACAGTTTTACAGAAAGTGTTAAAGAGACAAGCTACAAGTTACTTATTAGATCAAGTGGAAACTAAAGCTGTTATACAAGGATATCTTACCAAGGTAATACATAAAACTCAAACTGTTACACCTGTTAAGGTGACGTCCACCCTGAGAGTCTGTGTTTTGTGTTATTTTATGGTCTTATCTGTTGGTTGGGTTTTGGTTGTGATTTGGTGACAGGGCCTTTTCTCCTTCTATAACAGAGGCCGAAATTCAGTGACTTCCCAATTGTAAAAAGGCTCTTCCCAATTTGGGGAATGAAATTCCCAAAATTATAAAGCTTCTTTAATTCGGTTGTCTAACCTTCTTCAAATTTGGCCCAAAATTGCACTTGAATCTCCCAAATATGAAAGGCTTAGGCTCCTCAATTTTTGGAAAAAAGGCCCTGGGTAATATACCTCTCTGTAATACCTTTCTATGTATAAAATAATTGACAAGAAATTTGCTTTAATGATATTTTTCTATATGTTTTTGTTTCCAATGTTTCAGGTTAAGAATGGGGTGACAAGGAAATGTTGGTGTGTACTATTAAGTGGATATTTCTTATACTACAGATCACCATCTAACAGGGTTAGTCATATGAATATTTCATTCTGTTATCAGTATCCCATATTTAAACAGATACAGTAAAACCCTGATTATCCAAAGTCGCTGGGACCGAAAAATTACTTCGGATAATCCGGGGTTTCGGATAATTCGGGGTAAGGGAAATCTAGACAATAGTATGAAAATAAAGGGAGATCACTCCCATATATATGGCGTACACATATAGAAATAATAACAACAAAATTAATGTGTTATAATTTGCATTTTATTTACGAAAAAATACATTTTAAGAAAAACATGTCTATGTTTAACGTAAAAACAAATGTATGAGTTGTTTGTAACGTTATTGATTTGTCAAAGTCATGAGGATCCCAGAGTGAAACTACGAATACAAATGACCAAGCGGTAGCACATGTCATGTTACAAAGCACATTAATCCATCGATAAAATAAAGTATACACGGGATATAGAATACGCAGACTGTTTAGATAAATTACAAACAGAAATTTTAAAAAATCCAATGCAAAGTTTCATTTTATTGCTACATGTATGCAGTCACTCAAATCGTTGTCCTCAAGATATCGATCTTAGCTTATCGTGTTTGTATTCATTTTCCGAAAATGGAATGATTTTGGAATCAAGTGTCGGTGATTAATATTGGTTATGTGTATTTTTTTATCAGTTCAACAAACTTCGAAAAGTAAAATTAACATTTTAAATGTTAATTGCTTATTGTAGTGAAATTATGATGCAATTTATAAATGAAGCGAAAAATAAAAGGTGAATGATCTAACCGAGTCCGTATCGTAATATTTAGGCTAATTTTGTTCCCATTACTGCAAACAATGATCCAAACCAACAATCCTTTGTTCACAGTGGTTTGATAATTTGTTGTTCACACCTTTTGACATGAACTTGTCTGATCGATGAGAGTTAATTGTCGACTTCGGATAATAGGTGTGAAAATACACGTTCGGATGATTGTAGGGACCTGTTTATCACTTTGGATAAGCCATGGTATTCAGATTAGACGATTCGGATAATCGAGGTTTATTTACATTGAATTATATAGAGGGAAATTCGGGACTGAAATTTCATTTCGGATGAGACCAGGTTTTCGGATAATCCGAGTTCGGATAATCGAGGTTTTACTGTATTTAAGCACATTGTAGTACCTTCACTGTAGTGAAATTGCAAGTATTTCTTTGTAGTTTAGAATTCTATAACATAAGCATAATTCATTAATAATTAGAGGACCCGCCTACGTGGTCAAGTGGTTAAGGTCGCTGACTTCAAATCACTGTAACCTCTCACTGATAGAGGGTCGTGAGCCAAGCTACGGACCATGTCTCTTTATGTGAGAAAGTAGGCAGTTGCTTACAGAGAATGGGAGTGTAGTACTGGTTCTTCACAGGAATGCTGATTAGGTGAAATGTCTGCCTCATATACCGGATGTATTTTCCTCCAATGCATACTTAATAGCAAGAAAATTTGTTTCCGAAACCTTCATCATATTTTTTCAATGTCATTGAAAAATATACTATTTATAGAACAGCTGTGTTTTCCCGCAGTCTATAATTATATTTAAGCGCATGTGCATGTCACTTCAATTCTCCTTTGACGAAAGATATGTGCTGCTTGAAGTTAATTAATTTTGCATTTATTTGTTAATTGTCATGATGAATATTACGATAATGAATGCGTAAGGTAGACTATATAGTCACAGAAGACATACCACTTCCCAAGTCAACCGTGTTGTTTACAGTGAATCGGAATGTGTCGGAGATTAGTTATACACACGTCATAAAGTGACATCACATGCTAGATATATTTTTCTAGTTTTCAAAAGCAAAAACCAAAGTGAAATGAGTGTTTTTAGAAGAAAAAGGGCTTGTTTCATCGGTAGTTATTATCTTGGAATTATATTAGCAATCGCTTGTTTTTTGCATATTTTACAGCAAAAAGCTAATGGGACTTTAATATACATTTTTAATTTTGTATGTATATTGTAATCCTATGTGTATAATTTTTTACACAGACACCATTCGGTCAGATTGATCTACAAGGTGCAAGACTGGAAGAAATAGACACACCTACAGAATCTGATGAAGAAACACATGTTGCTGCACCAATCAAACATGTTATAGCAATATGGCCGCCATACCAGGGCCCAACCTACCTCATTATACCTACAAAACCGGAAAAGGTAACTATGATTTCTGAATGTGATTATTTAGTACACAGTGATATGGTTGATACGCATTTCAAAAGTGATTTTCTGGTCCAGGGATACGTTGATTCTGAGCTTATTAAACCCAGTTAATTTCTAGGATCCCTAGCTGTCTCATCTAACTGTGACTGATGGTGATGTTATTATGATATGTAAATATATTGTTGTATTTAATATATAATCTCTATATTCTAGGATTCTTGGTTGTATCATCTCACTGTAGCTGCTGGTGGTGGGACAGGAAATGTTGGCACACAGTATGAACAACTGATAGCAAAACTCATGCAAGTTGAAGGAGAACCTAGTATGTTTACTCTCTGCTTCAATACCATAGACTTCCTCAGAAGTCCGTATTCTGCTTCTACTTTCTCTTCTTCCTCATTTTCTTCTTGTAATGGTTTCTCTTCTTTGTTCAAATATTGTCTGAGGAATAATTTTTAATGAACTTTCATAATTATTGTGGCTATCAAATTTTAATTGTGGAATCCACCTGTATGACATTGACCTTTGTCCAGGAATTTCAAGGTCATAATCCCAATGTTTTGCACATTTGCAGTTAAGAATGATGATTTTTTTAAATCTCAAGCCTACTTCAAAATTATTTGTGAAATCTATTATTAGTGTAATTCAAATCAGTTCATTCTATCAATTGAGATGATATCTTAAGTAAAAGACAATGATTATGCACAACAAATGGCTTAAAAATGTGCACTGCAACCCAGAAAGCAACACCCTTTGGAAGTAGCAAAATTGTGTTGTTGTTGAGAGGTTGTTGCTCTAGAGAGGTTAAATTAATAGTCAAATCATGCTGTGTGAAATGTCATACTGTTGATGCAGAGAGGTTGCTCAAGTGAGGGCCACTCTGGAGAGGTTGTTGCTCAAGTGAGGGCCCCGCCGGAGAGGTTGTTGCTCAAGTGAGGGCCCCTCTGGAGAGGTTGTTCTTTGTACATGTATTCATATATTTCAGACAGTGTTATATGGAAGTATCCAATATTGTTACATTCCAAAGAACCAGTGACATCACCACTCACAACTCTACCTTCTAAACTACTACAGAAACAGGCTGTACATATGTTCCAGGTATAGATAAAATTCATCTGTAGATATTCTACCATGCTCTGATACAGTTAAACACCCCTACAAGGGACAGTTCTGGTTCTGGTGAAAAGTGTCCTTAATTTCAGGGTGTCCTCAATAGCGAAACTCAGTTGCCAGTCGAAGAATGAATGCTATGTTTTCCTTCTATCAAAAACTGTTCCTGTAAACGTGATGTCCATAATTGTGGGGTGTGCTTATAGTGGAGTTATACTGTATATGAACATTGATAAGACATATCGAGGGCTCAACGCAACAGTGTTGTAACTCATATTGAAATAAGAACAAGTTACGACAGTGTTGCGCTGAGCCCTCGATATGTATGCCTCGCCATTCAGAATGGCGGATGGGCATAAAGTGTTATCTCTGTCCGTCAAACATTAGAGCATGTTTATAGTGATCCATAAGACCTGATTGCCAGGAAATTTACCAGTTCTTGGAGGAAAACACTGGTAGTTTTGAGGGGAGACTCATGCTTTTTCAATTATGATAAAAATGCTTGTCTGATGAATGATAATGAAAATCTAAGTGGGTGGGGTATTACATATACTAGTGACTTGTCTTTTGTGTATATTTTCAGAATGTTCATCAGTTTATGTTTACAATGATAGAATCACAATCACTGGAGGTGCACGTGACATTAGCACAGTCTATCTTCCATCAATGTTTACAACAACCTCCGTTACAGAATGAACTTTATTGTCAACTTATCAAACAAACATCTCGCCATCCAGTACAGAACAGATCTACTGTACAGGTACAGTCAAACTTCAGTTACAGTGCTCACCTCCAAATAAAGACCGTCTTGTGAATAAAGACCATTCATGAAAACCATAATTAATTATTTAGAACAATATGACCTCTGAATAAAAGCCACCTGCCAATTAAGGCCACATTTAGTCTTTTCTGTGTATGGTCTTTGTTCACAGGTTTGACTGTTTGTTGTGTCACAAATCCTTGTAATGGTTCCAGAAGCTAATTTTAATGTCATATAGCTTAAATGGTACATAAAATTTAAAAAACATATCTTTGTAAAATATTTATTATCTACAGTGCACTATGTCTGAGAGGTTGAATTAATTGTTTAATCATATAGTTTGGAATAATCATGCCTTTGTTGAAGGGAGGTTGTTGCTCAAGCAAGGGCTGCTCTGGAGAGGTTGTACTGTAATTCATTGTTTTAGGGTTCTATTGTCCGTGGTTATAGGTGTTTGTTTACCATTAGCAAGATTCAAATAGCTAATTGATTTATAGTCAATTTAATCTGTATTATAAAGTGTATGCAAAGTGCTTTCAACTTGCTGTGTCCTTTCCATATGCATTTGGTCAATGTTGAGTGAATTAAATTTGAGTAACATAATATATCACCATTGATTTACAAATTATGTCATGTAACTTACAAAAAAAAACAGAGAAAATTAGTTTCACTGATATTGTCTTATATTACAGAACTTGTTATTATGTGGTAAACATTCATGGTATTTATGTCATACCTCTCCAACATCTCCTACTAACTCTGTGCTTGATTTGACGTCAGAATCCAAGATGAATCCATCTTTGTACGTCGTTGTCCAGGGCTGGCAACTTCTCGCTATGTGTATATCGTTGTTTATTCCAAAACAAAGCATTATGTGGTTACTGAAGATGCATTTACAAAGGAATGCTGATCCAAGGTTGGTATTTGTAGATTCCTGGAATCTTAATTCATAGACATAAGAAATGAGGGGGCTTTCATGGTTGAGAGGTTATCAAGAGTGAATAAAGACAACCTTGTGACACTTCTCTCTGAGGTTTGTTCTGTACACACAGCCAGGGTCATTGGCAACTTTCCAGCTTTAAAGATGGAGGAAAACCTCAGATAGCCCCATATTGATAGAATCACAATCTTGCATGAGCTAGCTGGACACCTAGTGAATGTTGTCTGAACATTATGAGATTCAAACTCTGACAGCAGTGGGTGGTTGCTAGTGATTACTAGTCAGATACCATTACCACTGTAACACACAGGTCCCTTCAGATCAGGAACATTGGTCTCTCATTTAGACACTTCGGTTAATAAAATGGACTTGATTAACCTCTGATAAGGGCAAACAGTGTGGAATCTCCTATTTTTTCTGCCTTAAATAGTTTACAGGTTTGACAGTAATTGCCTAAATATTTGGAAATATTTTATTGTATGTTTTATTATTACAGACAGGTATGAATATATGATTATTTCAGGTCTGATGTGGGAAAGTATGCAATATTCTGTCAACGTGCGTTAGAGAGAAGTCAGGCCCAAGGTTTACGAGAAGTTCAACCATCCAGGATGGAAGTGATGTCAATCTTACTTCGACACCCCTTCCATCATTCTCATCCAATCAGTATACCTGTACATTTCCTGAATAATAGTTACCAGGTCAGTGTACATCTAGTAGTAACGGACCTGTGATAGTAAAATTATAATAAATTTATATAAATCACCTAAACTGTACTTACTTATTTATATCAGTTGATCTGGGTTAAATTCTGTGATTTTTTTTCATCTAAGGTAATGTTTGGTTAAATTATAATGTTTTATATATTCATATATCATTTATTACGCCCCCTTTTGAAGAAAAGAGGGTATATTGCTTTGCATATGTTGTACGGTTGGTCCATCCGTCCATCCATAACAACACCTTGTCCGACAAATAACCAGAGTACTATTTGCAATATGTAGATGACCCCTATTGATTTTTAGGTCAGTATATCATAGGTCAAGATCACAGTGACTTTTGACTCGCTTCCATGGTCGAGTGGTTAAGGTCACAGACTTCAAATCACTGTAACCTCTCACTGATTTAAGGGTCGTGCGTTAGAGCCCAGATACCGACCATTTCTCTTTTTGTGAGAAAGTAGGAAGTTGCTTACAGAGGGTGGGAGTCTAGTGCTGGTTCTTCTCGGGAGTGATATTATGGTGAACTGTCCGCCACATATGACTCTGACTGTTGAAAAGGGGCATAAAACCCGATGAAACAATGAAACAAACACAGTGAATGAGCTCCAGCACAAAGCCTTGTCTGACCAATAACTAGAGAGTGATTTGGTCTAAGCTCTTCAGGTTTGGTTGGGAGGTTGATCAACACAATCATGTAGATGACGCTTTTTGATTTTGAGGTCAGTTTGTCAAAGGTCAAGGTCACAATGACCTTCAGTACAAAAACCTTGACCGACAAATAACTAAAGAACGATTTGGCCTTGGGTCCTCAGATTTGGTTGGAAGGTTGGTCATCGCTTGTAGATTATTGGTGTAACTATCCATTTGGCTGTTAGGGGGCATCCAAGTTTCACAAACAATTCTGGTTGTTGTTTGATGTTGTATATTGTTGTTTATTAATATATTTGTTGTGATTTCAGGTGATAAGTTTTGATGGTTCTACAACGATACAAGAGTTCTTAAAAACAATCAACAAATGTTTGGGTGTTCAGGATTGCTCACATTCAGGATTTGCCTTGTACTCTGATGATCCGTTACATGCTGACCTTGAAACATGTCTACAGAACCAAATTAAGGTTAACAAAAGATAAATATTTATTTGACAGTATAATTGATTTTAAGACCAATTTTGGTAACAAATGATTATAAAGGTTTTTATATTAATGTAGTCTTAATCGCAAGTGTACGGTGTGGCAGGGTTCTCAATAAGTTTGTGGCCAACAGGCCCAAAAGCTAGACTAACAGGCCTGATAGAGGGGTCCAAGCATTTTTCTAGCACTATTTTTAAACTTTTGAGATTTCTAACCGGCTCTCAGTCAATTCTAAGCAGCTAAATTGGGCTGCAGCCGGTTGTTATTGAGAACCCTGGTTTGGGACTTCTCTACTACCAACCCCCCTGGACCCCTCTATACCCCCTCCCCCAATAAAACACTCATAAAATCAAGAAAACCCAAACATGATTCAAGTATAACTTAGAATCATAGAAACCATTTATTTGATTTCTATGAAATAATTATCAATTTCTATCATAAAAACCTATAAAAAACTATAAAGTTCCCTTAAATCTTTCCACTGCATTTAGAGGTAATGCTTTTGAGGCCTTATGGGTATAAAAGTGGAATAATGCCTCAGAGTGGGCCTTGCACTTTACCGGGAAGGAGAAAAATAAACTTTAATATTCTCTGTTCATAGTCCACTTGTTTTTTCTATTTATAGATTTGTGATGTCATATCTAAGTGGGAAGAAACATTTCGTGAACATCATGATGGACAATTGGATTCAAGTAGAACAATAAAACTTCTATATAAAAACAGGTTAGTATTGTTTTTACTGCATTTTCTATTATTTAATGCATAATTATGAGAGTTGTCCCAGAATTATGTAGACTTATGTTATAAGCCATCAGAGGCAGAATTATGTAGACTTATGTTATAAGCCATCAGAGGCAGAATTATGTAGACTTATGTTATAAGCCATCAGAGGCAGTTGCAAACAAGACTATTGATCCATGAATTAAACAACCTCATGAAATGTTTAATTTTTATGTTCATTAATATCACAACACAATGTCAATTTCAACTTCACATAAATAAGGATAGTTTTCTTGGGAGGCAGTCTGAATGTGATTAATATCAGAAGGTAGATAACCTACTCTCCAAAAAGGCTTGTTGTAAAAAGGGCTTATAGTATTGAAAGGGTCACTCATTGAAGTTTTAAGGTGTATACATCATACAGTGTAAATAGTACATGTATAAGGTCCTCCATAAAATAATTCTTAAAATGAGGTGGTTTTCATGTTGAAATATGAAGGAAATAACCAGTCTCAAAATAAATGGTTGTTATGGTAACGTGGCCTTAATATTGAAGTGGTTGTTAAGTGAAGTTTTACTATATTTTCAGGTTATACTATAAAAGTATGAGTAATTTTGAGACAGAGAGAGAGAAACTACTTCTTACATATCAGATCAATGAAGAAATAGTCAATGGTAGATTTCCACTCAACAAAGATCTAGCCTTAGAACTGTCATCTTTAATGGCTCAGGTAAGATAATGATACCTTCAGGGCCTCCAGGATTGAATGGTATTAATCCTTGACTAGTGATAAATTACCTCACTGCTGTGAATTTAAATCCAACCTGGGTTTAAAGAACTGTGAGGAAGTTGTCCAGATAGCTTGCATAAGATCATTGGTTCTATCCAGGTACATTGTATATATATATATATATATATCCTCTCTTAAAAGCTAGAAAGAGTTCTGTTATAACACTGAATGTTGGTGCAATATTTATATAAATCCAACAATCACATATGATCACAAACTTTCTATTTATCTGCATGTCTTTATTGCAAACATTAGAATCATAGACAGACTTTAATTATCACTTTATATATATATTCTCATATTGATTATACTTACAATTGACTTTCTATTAGAATTTGATTCAAATGAAAACCGAAACCATGGTTACCATGGTAACATTTTATTTATTTACAGATTGAGTACGGAGACATGAAAACAAATGATAGTGGATTAAATCAACAATTATTACAAGTGCTCGACAGATTCTATCCTAAAAAATATCGAGAAGTATCGGTAGGGGAAAACCGGTGAGGATATTTTACAAGTAGATATCTTATATCTCAATGTTTCAATCACTTGGGATGAGTCTGTTTTACCTTGTAACTGCCAATGACGCATGAAATTAGCATATTTTTCTCATTTCAATGTCTAGGACTTATACAGTTCTTAATTCAAATAAACGAAACAGAGCGGCCACCTTCCATAGGATGGCCTTTGTTCACAGGTTTGACCGTATTTCTATTTTGTCATTTCCCAGAAATCTTCAGGATAAAATAATGGAACGTTGGACAGCACTACGTGGTCGAACGCATCAAGATTGTGTCAGGGTGTTTTTAGCTGTGGCTCATAAGTGGCAATTCTGTGGTGCTAAACTCTTCCTAACCAAAGTAAGCATTTTTCATACACATTTAAATTGTTTTAAGCATTGATACAGAGGCTGCTACATTGACTAACAGTCTTGTGAAATGTAGATTTGACCATCAGGATTATTTCATTAAAAATAGGATTTGTACACATTACAAATTATACAAGGGAAACAAATCTATTTTCAAAGACTTAAATGTTTTGAACTACTCTGGATGTAGTCAGTACCCCCGTTTACCGGTGTTATCCAAATAACGGTGCATCTTATAATATCCGTAATTTACACTCATCATGCATAACTTACCATTGTCAACAAGCTAAAACGTCATTTTGAGGATAAGTATGCATTAAAATTTGTTTTGTATTAAAAAATACATGAAATATGAATGATTCAATAAAAAATGAAGCTTTTCTTTGAAAAACGAGATTTCTTTCACTGCCGTCTGCATTTTTGAATGCAGGTGCTCGTTTTTATGTCACTTCCGCTATTAATATAGTTCTGTGATGAAATTATTGTTTGGAGTTTAACCCAGCATAATAATATCACTCCTACATTATGACGCCATGTGACCTTCAGAGGTTTCTACTTGTGCATTGTTATTTAGTTCATTCGAGGAAAGAAACATGGCGGCCAACTGCATTGTATTTATTGATTGTGGGCACTAAATTAGTACAGATTTTGAACATTTGACTGTTGGCATTTGTAAAAGAGATGTGTACTAATAAAAGAAAATATTTGGTTCACGTCAGTGATTTTTTTTCTTTGTTCTATTTCCGTTCTAAATTTAGCAACACCATTATTTGGTACCACCTGTATATATATTACTGATTGTGTTTAGAATTGAGTTAAAAGCTACATTGCTATAGTACCTATTTAATAACATTTAGTTGCCGCAACCAAAGTTTTTGTCTCTCTTAACGCTTAATATATGTTAAAGATCTCACTTTCAGCATTCAGACCTTAGGTCTCATATCATTTTTGTTGTTGTTGTTTTTTAAGGAGAGAGAAACAACCAATTCTGATGATGTATGGCTGGCAATACAAGAAGATGGTGTGGCTATTTTGGATTATTCAACAATGGTAAGTATGGTGTCCGTAAGATAACAAGATTAATTCTTCAGACATTGCATCAATCGGGGGGGGGGGGGGGACTCCACAGTCAAGTAGTAGTGATCTCTGACTAGTCAGCACTAGTTCCTGACTGCTGTGTGTTGGAGTCCCACTCAGAACCAAATTTCACAAGTCAAAAAGAAAAATCAGTGTCATTCAAGTCAGATCCAAATGCTTGTTCTGTCCGTGTTGTCCTTGATATAGATCCATCATTGAAGTCATTCAATATATACCAGTATAGAATTCTTGCTTTGAAAGCTATTGATATAAAATGTATTGTTATTTTTTATATTTTTTCACATTGAAAATCAGACTTTATTATTCTGAATAAATAGTATTATTACCCCCTCAATATCCCAACTTTTTTTTCCTTGCCCCAAAGTAGTCTAATATTGAGTTTTTACTGTAAATGTACCAACAATAGAAAGGTCAATGTATTACTGATTTTTATTTTTGAATAAAATTGTATTATCATTTATTTTCTCAATCCAATCAAATTTCTTGTCCTGATGTAGCAACCAATCAGCATGTACGATTATAGATCAGTTGTAACATTTGGTGGATGGAATGAAGATCTTATGATTGTTGTGAACAAATTAATCGAGTCGGCCCCTCATCATTATGAACACAGGACACAAAAACTACTCTTTGTTCTACCACAGTACAAGGTATGTTAAAAGGGGGAAAGTTTTCTGGAACAAGCTGCTTATTTTACATTCTTAGCTCAACAGAGCACAAAGTGCATATGGTGAGCTATTGTGATCGCATGATGTCCGTCGTCCGTGCGTGTGTCAGTGTGTCAACAATTGCTTTAAACAACATCTCCTTCTTAACCAGTTGGCCAATTTCCACGAAACTTTACATGGATGTTCCTTGGATGTAGCTCTATCAAAGTTGTTAAAACAATTTAATTTCATTAAAAACTCTGGTTGTCATGACAACCGATTGGAAAAACTTTAAAAATCTTCTTGTCCGAAATCACAGGGCCTAGAGCTTAGATATTTGGTGTGTAGCAGTGTCTAGTGGACCTCTACCAAGTTTGTTTAAATTATTGCCCTAGGGTCAAAATTGGCCCGTCCAAGGGGTCACTTGATTTTACATAGACTTAAATAGGGAAATTTTAAAAATCTTGTCAGAAACTACAATGCCTAGAGCTTAGATATTTGGTGTGTAGCATTTTCTAGTGGACCTCTACCAAGTTTGTTCAAATTATTGTCCTAGGGTCAAAATTGGCCTGCCCAAGGGGTCACTTAATTTTACATAGACTTATATAGGGAAATTTTTAAAATCTTATTGTCAGAAACTACAATGCCTAGAGTTTAGATATTTGGTGTGTAGCATTGTCTAGTGGACCTCTACCAAGTTTGTTCAAATTATTGCCTTAGGGTCAAAATTGGGCCGCCCAAGGGGTTCAGGTAGGCTTATATAGGAAAATTTAAAAAATCTTCTTGGCCGAAACCACAATGCATAGAGCCTAGATATTTTGTATGTAGCATTGTCTAGTGGACCTCTAACAAGTTCGTTCAAATTATTGCCCTGGGGTCAAAATTGGCCCTGCCCTGGGGTTTACTCTAATCTTTTTAGGAAAATTGAAAAAAATCTTCTTGTCCAAAACCTCAAGGCCTAGAGTTTACATATTTTGTATGTAGCATTGTCTGGTGGACATCTGCCAAGTTTGTTTAAACCATTGCCCTAGTGTCAAAATTGGCCCTGCCCCCCCCCCCCCCCCCCCAGTCAGTTAATTTTACAAAGGCTCATGATAATTTTCTCTAAGAGTCTTTTTACCTGGTGAGCGATATAGGGCCATCATGGCCCTCTTATTTTGCATGTCCATGCTTGCTGTGCTGGTTTTTGTGCCCCCACTCTGAAAGTAGGTGGGAGGCATATAGATTTACCCTTATCTGTCCGAAAATCTTGTGTCACACATTTCTCCAAAGTAATTAGGACCAGAGTTATTAAATCATTCAGACATGTATATCAGCATAATTATGGAGTTGTGCATAAAGGGTTTTTTACTCTGTTTAAGGCTGAAGACCCTGGAGTTATCTGCCCTTGAATTTGTAATTTGGTATACAGATGTTAAGAATTCCTTTTTTTTTTAAGTATTCAACTTTAACCCTAACCCATGTGTTACGTACTGTATACAGTCCTCACCTTTATTTGATTATATATTACATTATCATAGATTTGTATTGAAGTGGGAGTAGTAAAAAAAAAGAAAAGAAAAAGGTCTTTCTAAAAAAAATCAAATCAACTCTATGAAAAAAATCAACCATCTTGCAACCTCATTTTCAACATGATCATGGCAAAATTTGGTCCTGACATTTGTCTGTATAATGAACCTAATATTATATGAGGAACTTAATTAAAAGTTATTTCTCTTTAAGGTGCTGGAAGCAACACATTTAATTGCTAGTTACATTAACACAAGATCTCAAAGACAATCACAAGAACTAAATGGTGGACTTACCATGTAAGACAAGCATGCGCCAAGAAATAGTTGCATTGTACCAGGAACCATTCAATGTAAATAGTGGAATATGCTAGGAACCAGCCTTGTGCATATTTATAAGTTATCTGGTTAGCATCAGAACCCAGTGATTTTGTGTTGAACAGGAACCAGTATAACATCTTGTCTGGGTTTAAATTGGTTTGTGATGAGAAGAAAATGGATATATGATTGATTGCTTACATCAACTGACTGTATACTCATACTTCCATTGAAAATATGTATTTAATAAAAGACTGTGTATAATTACATTATATATACAATGTACACCTTGTCTCATTTTTAGTTGAAAATTTGACTTTGTTTTTAATTTTTGGTTATATTTATTTAAACAAGAGGCAATATATTTATTATGAGAATATCAATAGTTTATATCTTGACAGGATAAATTGTCAAATGTTAAAATGGTAGAATTCATGCAGTAATGTGAAATAATTACTATCAGTTCAAACTCATCTGTATTAATCATAATGGTGTGTAGATTTTGCAATACCGCTAATTATTTGCGTTGCTGTATTATTGAAAGATAAAGGGATGATTGGGCGGCCCTGAATTGATCATAGCTGTTGAATTAGCCATTAAACAACAGATAAAAAATCTGAAATGTAAACCTGTTAGTTAAATAAATGAAATACTCACTAATTTATTGTTGTTACTATGTGATGTTGTTTATGTTATAAAATCATGTTTAATGTACAGTCAAACCTGTGTTAGTGACCATCTCTGAATAAAGCCCACCCTGTGTATAAAGGCCATTCTTTAAAGACCAATCATTGATTATCGTAACAAAATGACCCCTTAGTACTTAAAGACCACATTTTATCTTTCCTAAGGGTGGCCTTTATTCTTAGGTTTGACTTAACTTATCTCAGTTATCAATACATGTTGATGATGTTACAAATGTACACTAAATAAGATTTTTGTTGTTAATTATGCATATTAAAGCACATTATTTGAATACCTCATTTTACCATTAACTAGAGTTATTTAATAGACTTTAATATTAAGACTTACAAGTAGATCTGAACAATTTGTTGATTCTTTGTGTGTATGAAACTTCATAGGAAACAATTATGTTCCTATCTTTATAAAACTTGGCTAGATTGGTTGTCACAATGTTATCTAGGGTACTAGGTCAAATTGTATTATAAGAATTAAGATCACATGATTACATCATACTTGAAACCAACTTTGAAATCTATCTTACAAACTATAGAAGCTACTGGTAACTTATATTATTAACATTATATCATTGTTGAAACCTTGTTTGACTTCAAGATGTATAATTTTGTCTGTACATTACATTAAATTCAGTCTGCATGGTTGACTTAATAAAAGTTGAGCTTTTAATATCTTGATTCAAATACAGAGCTTTTGCTGAATGCTAACCTGTCTTGAATCATTATGGTTCTATAAATTCTGTACTTTCAACTCTGAAAGCTATCTTACCATCATTTGAATCAATATTACCGACATTCGTGAAGTACTTAGTATGAAAATCTTACTATATGCAAGTTTCATTATTATTTCAGGCTATTACATTTAACAACTAGTTGCAATTTGATCCTCAGTGATTTTAATAAATGGCATAGTTGTACCACAACTCAGGGTTTTATTATTTGTAATGCTAGATACAATTAACGTACAGTGAATCACGGTTCTAGTGAACTCCGATATAGTGAACTAACTATATGAGCAAATACTTCTTTATTTCAATGCTATAGATATGGTAAACATGGATATATAAACTAAAACTTTGGAATTCACTTCAACCATGTTGAACTTTACTAACATATATTTATGTTTTAGATATCCTATGATCCATGTTTGGAGATGTTGTTTACTATGAGACACTACATGTACTTTTTTTATTTGAGATTTGTTATGTTAGGGTCAGTTTCTGTTATCAATAATTGTGAATTATTAAATAGTTAATGATACATTGTTAGTATTCTGGTATGAAACTGGCTTGTTCTGAGTTTTTTGGATAAAATTTTGTCAGTGAAAAGTACTACAGATATACTTCAGTAACCATTCAGTGTCTGACATTTAAGTACATGTATCTGGTCTGGTCTGGTCTGACTATTTCAATTCAGGTTACAGTGAAATATTAAGTCTAATAAATTATCTGAGTCATTTGAGGTAAATTAGTGAAAAAATAGTTCAATGCTGTTTGTTCATAACTTACCTTGTGTATAATTATTGTAGAAAATGTTGAGTAAATGGGCTCAACTGCAGAATTTCTCAGGTAGCCATCTCAGCCCTATGTTTAAGTGTTTTTTGTTCTGTATGTTTATTATATTAACTTTTGTTATTCATAACTTTTAAATGAAGCTGTAAAACTCTACATCAGTCGCTGGGCGCATGAATTTTTTATGCGGACCTGAGTGCTAGTTCCGTTAAAATGTATCTACATCCGCAATGAAAATGTTTCCATTTTGAAATATTTATTTTGGAGGTCATAAACAGAAACATTCTGCATATCTTGCAGAACTTTGATTAAATAGTGTCGTGGTTCAATTGCCAATACACTAAAAATGAGTGTCTTGGAAAGTTGTTCCATGATATCAAATTCATTTCATTGAAATGTACATGAAACTGAAATTGATTAGTGATACATACACATCTTGAACTTAGTATTCAGTTTTAATATATCTATCAACATATGAGGACTGTCTCAAAAGTTTGTGGATTTTTTATTTCAGTGCTTTTATTTCTTTATAAATTTTCTTAAAATTACAGTGAATTTCAGTTATTTTTTTTCCAGTGATAACACAAATATTGTTTTGTTTTATTAAGAATATAATTCTATTAAGAATATAATTCATCTCTATGACAACAAAATTGAAAGCATTGCACTAGAAAAATACATTTTTGTGAATACTTGGGATTGAAGCAGTAGTATGTTTGTGTCTGTCATGATGAACTGTTTAAAAACATGTAATGATGTATAAGTGTTTTTGCACTAACCCTGATTCACAGTTACAATGTTATTGTCATTTCTTGCTTTAAAACAGATCTTAAAAGGAGGGCCATGTTCATTATGCTTTTACTTGCAATAAGATTTTTATACCCCCGCAAACAAAGTTTGAGAGGGGGTATATTAGAGTCATTCTGTTGGTCAGTTGTTGGTCGATCGGTCCATCCATCCGCATACAATATTTCAAGTTTGTGGAGCAAACTACTTCCGCATTCTTTAAGCGATTGCAATGAAACTTGAGATATGTCATCACCATGAAGTGTAAAGGTGTAAGACACAATTTTCATGTTCTGTAATTCTTTTTCTTATAACCGAAGTTATGAAATCCACTCAGAATTTATATTTTCTTGTTCACAGATGTGTTGAATTGAAACCTATGCAAAACACACTGTCTTATGAGATTTGGAATTTTTTCTTTTGGTAATCATTTTCATTCGGTCTTTGCATTTTAAGAGAATTGTGCAATCTTATGAGCACGCTTGCGAATCTCATGGCTTTTATATGTCAGCTGCAATTTTTGTTTTGATATTTTTTTAGCATATAAAGTTTTCTATTGTTGTGATATAGTTATTGTTATTTATGTTTGTTTGATATACATGTGTATGTAAAAGGAATATGCAATACTCATTAATTGTTGTAAACAAATAAATTAATCTAACTGCATGAAGTTGTATCATTGTTTAATAAGTCCTGTTGTGGATCACTGTTATTTGTCAGTCTTCCAGTCCGTCTTTCTCAAATTGTATGTTGGTCAATTTCATAATTAAGTTTGATTGAATCACGTATGATACATTTTAATGTGCTTATGAATGATTATTTTATGTATGTAGTTGCTGATTGCATGGATGAAAATATGGAAAAAGGTACTTTAACTTCAAAGCAAGGGGCTGCTACGACCAGAAACTGGAAGCCCCCTGAAGTTCCTGTGTTATAACAGTGCTCACAATATAACAAATCTTTTACTGACATTGATGACTCTTTGGCTTTTAAATGATTAAAGCAAGCAATTAAGTCAAATTAACTATAGGTTAAAGGTAGTTGTAATCATGAGGTGGCGATATTTTTATTTATGGTGACCCGCCTCTGTGGTCGAGTGGTTAAGGTCGCTGACTTCAAATCACTGTAACCTCTCACTGACAAAGGGTCGTGTTTTCGAGTTCGCTACCGACCACTTCTCTTTATATGATAAAGTAGGCAGTTGCTTATGGAGGATGGGAGTCTAGTACTGTTTTTTCCCAGGAACAATGGTTAGGTGAACTGTCTGCCTCATATGACTGACTGTTGAAGAGGGGCATAAAACTCAAACAAAAACTAAACATAGTTGTAATCATGAAGTGCTTATATACTCTTATCAAAGGTTATTATAGTGAAATGATCTTCCAGCTATGGTGATCCAATCAATTTATTTATCTGTTGTTTAACGGCCCATTCAACACCTATGGTAGTGGGAGAGAAGATACAAAACCAGGCATTAGAATTGTTACTACTATTTTGAATACAGGTTGTTCTCCCTGGTTCTATATTGTACCCGATGTGAGGCACTGATACATGCTTTGCCCATTTCCTGTGATTTTCAATACACAGTCCGGGCACTGAGAAAGCATCCCTGAGAAATTCGGAAGGCAGAGGTGATCCAATCGAGGCTTGATTCTGAGTACAACAAAATCATTGTACCAGGTATGCATGTATTGTTTTAATGTTAAAATGCCTTAAAAAGCTGATACTAGCTATTTGTCTTTTTAATTTGTGAGAGGATAAACAAGGGGAGGGTAATGTGTAAGGATACTGTATAAGGGAGATAACAATGTATACCTCTGTTGCAGTAAAAGTTTTTTAGGTCCTTGTTAAAATTTGAGATCTTCATTGAAAACCTCCTGCTTTCGCATGGTTTTAATAAGCATGATTTGTTTATTTTAATTGTGCATTGCGACAGCATGGTACCTAAGAAAAACAACAGCTAGTGAAGCACACAGATTATAACTAGAGCTGTCACAAGGTGACAAATACCCCCACATGCTGCATAGACCTTGGATCTACAGCCATGGGAGTTGTTAGCAATACATCATCTAGTAGTGGTAACATTTGTGGTAATTTATTTGAAAATCCCCCAATGAATAATAATGAAGTCACAGAGCAGACACGCCAAAAATACCAAAATTATAACCTTTGAACTCTAAGTATGACCTTGACCTTGAAGCAACAGTCATGGGAGTTGTGCGGGACACATCATCTAGTGGTGGTGAATATTTGTGGTAAGTTATTTGAAAATCCTCCAATGAATGACAAAGTCACAGAGTTGACACGCCAAAAAGACCGAAATTATTACCTTTGAACTCTAAGTGTGTCAATGACCTTGGAGCTACAGTCATGAGAGTTGCACGCGACACATTGTCTAGTGGCGGTGAACATTTGTGGTAAGTTATTTGAAAATCCTCCAATGAATGACAAAGTTACAGAGCGGACACGATTTTCAGGACAGACAGACCAAGTGATTCCAGTATAGCCCCCACTTTCAGAAAATGGGGAATAATAAAATACAAATTTGTTGTTGCCGAATGAACAAAGTCAATAACTTCCTATCATGTTTCAATACTGCCTAATAAAATGATGCATCCAATGTTTGTTACGGCAGAGACTGGCTTTATATAAGTATATTACAATTAGAGTTGCCTCCCTTTCTCCATTGAGTGATAATGTACCACAGAAAAAACGTAATATGAACATTATATAATATTCTGATCGCAGCCATATTTGTATCAAACACAAGTAGAAATTTGTTCAGACCATATCATCATATTACAGGTGATTTGCATATAATTAACTACAGAATCCCCAGTTTGGAACTGTAATCCATTCATTTGCCTCTTTGTTTTTTTCCAGTTTGTTTAACAGTTTTAACAGCATTTTTCAATACCGGTATTAGTTATATAAGGCATCTGATTCACCTGAACTATATTCTAACAAGCAGTATCTGATTCACCTGAACTATATTCTAACAAGCAGTATCTGATTCACCTGAACTATATTCTAACAAGCAGTATCTGATTCACCTGAACTATATTCTAACAAGCAGTACCTGATTCACCTGAACTATATTCTAACAAGCAGTATCTGATTCACCTGAACTATATTCTAACAAGCAGTACCTGATTCACCTGAACTATATTCTAACAAGCAGTTACTGATTCACCTGAACTATATTCTAACAAGCAGTACCTGATTCACCTAAACTATATTCTAATAAGCAGTATCTGATTCACCTGAACTATATTCTAACAAGCAGTACCTGATTCACCTAAACTATATTCTAACAAGCAGTATCTGATTCACCTGAACTATATTCTAACAAGCAGTATCTGATTCACCTGAACTATATTCTAACAAGCAGTATCTGATTCACCTAAACTATATTCTAACAAGCAGTATCTGATTCACCTAAACTATATTCTAACAAGCAGTATCTGATTCACCTGAACTATATTCTAACAAGCAGTATCTGATTCACCTAAACTATATTCTAATAAGCAGTACCTGATTCACCTGAACTATATTCTAACAAGCAGTACCTGATTCACCTAACTATATTCTAATAAGCAGTATCTGATTCACCTGAACTATATTCTAACAAGCAGTACCTGATTCACCTAAACTATATTCTAACAAGCAGTATCTGATTCACCTGAACTATATTCTAACAAGCAGTATCTGATTCACCTGAACTATATTCTAACAAGCAGTATCTGATTCACCTGAACTATATTTTAACAAGCAGTATCTGATTCACCTAAACTATATTCTAACAAGCAGTATCTGATTCACCTGAACTATATTCTAACAAGCAGTATCTGATTCACCTAAACTATATTCTAATAAGCAGTACCTGATTCACCTGAACTATATTCTAACAAGCAGTATCTGATTCACCTAAACTATATTCTAATAAGCAGTACCTGATTCACCTGAACTATATTCTAACAAGCAGTATCTGATTCACCTAAACTATATTCTAACAAGCAGTATCTGATTCACCTAAACTATATTCTAACAAGCAGTATCTGATTCACCTGAATTATATTCTAACAAGCAGTTACTTAACCTTCCATAAGGAGCAGTCAACTTCTTTTCATTTGAAGGAAAATCAACATTTTTGTCAAATTTTCATCTGCAACAACCGGGATTCTAAATGTCAGAAAATTGCAGAAAAGCATTAAACTGCATGATTATGTAAACCCCCAATTGATACAGATGAAGAGATACATAGGCATTTTTGTGAAAACGATATATTTTAATTCACATATTGCTCTGCCTTTCGAAATTCTCAGGTATGCTTTTTCAAAGTCCCAGTCCAAACTACTGAGCCAAGCACTGTGTTAAGAAAATCAGAGGAAAAAGAGGGAAACATGTATCTCGAGGTCTCAGCGCAACACTGTCCTAACTTGTTCTTATTTCAATATGAGTTACGACACTGTTGTGTTCTGTGCTTTAATTACACCAGGCACAATAAAGAACCAGGAAGCCATTTGAAGAGTAGGGATGTAAATTCCTGATTCTGTTGAATTTCTCTTCCCTCTCTCAGGTGCGGCTCTGAAATGACCATGGCTGCCTGATGGGCCTTTAAATAACAGATTTTATAAATAAATAAATTCATTGTTATTTTATGTATCGAGGGCTCAGCGCAACACTGACATAACTTGTTCTTATTTCAATATGAGTTACGACACAGTTGCGTTGACCCCTCGGTATATAGCTAGAAAATAAAACTATGTTACATATTTGGTTATGATTTGATAAAATCAAAACATTGCAGTAAAGTCTTGATAAGTATAGTGATAACTGGACAAAATTTCCAGGGTTCAACGCAACAGTGTCGTAACTCATATTGAAATGAGAACAAGTTACTACAGTGTTGAGCTGAACCCTCGAAATACTAATGTGTACATAACACAGTATTATTGGTTTGTTAGGATGGACGAGTTTGTTCCTTACAATTCCTGTCCCTAAGATTTATTTATAGTAAATGAGCTGTAAACCAGACAGTAGATGTACTGATTTGGTGGAAAATAAAACATCACAGTTGAAGAATGGGTATCAGAAAAAACAAGAATCTGTGAGCAATTTCATAACTTCTTTTATTTGAATTGAATAATTTTAGTATATTAAATAATAAAATACCATTGTTTCTATGCAGGTAAGTTCTAACCATTTATACCGCTCACATTTATTTGTTCCCGTCTCACTATCTCAGGTACAGTGCACTTTTCTCACATTTTCCCAAATATTCATTTATACCATTTTATATATATACTATATAACAGGATACGCATAGCACTTAGAGTACTGTTTTCAGTGTGTATTCTACAAACAAATCATGTCCAGGATACCAACATGTAACATTCGATAAATTTTAAATTTATAAAATTGATCCATCAACAAATTTATTTTACACAAATAACTTTCATTCATCATAAAAACATTTACTGACAATTCAGTTTTTTCTTTGTTATGTCATTAAACAATAGGATGTTTCTTTACAACACTGAGAAAGCCAAATGGACCAATTGACTGTCACATGATCAAACAGACCAATCATATGTCACATGATTCTAATCGTCCAATCACAATTAAGATATACACATTATGAACTCAACATATCATTGCAAGTGTGTACAAAAATTGACACAAACAATATACAATAACAATGATTTACAGTAAATAGTAAAAACAATTATATTGAAAACTACCATAGCAAATGTAGTGAACATGAAGATTCAAATAAAATATTCCAACTTAACATTTCAAACAAAATAGTACCCTAGTTACTATGTAGTTAGGGCTGGCTAAAATGTAGCACAATTAACAAAACTGACATAATTATCTTAACAAACAGGACTGATCAAATAATAATCAGATTCACAATGACCTTTCCATAACAAAGGTCATGCACAAATTCACTTGCAGAAGACAATAGAAAAACGAGTGAAACTATGAATGTATAAAACAATGAGACCTGTAGATAAGTTGGTTCAGGTGATATAGTTTCTTCAGTGTTAGTTTAATTAACTCTACATAAAAAATGAAATATTACAGTATGGTAATCATTTTACCTGAACATGTATTGATAATAAGTCTTTATGGTAGAGAGGTGATGGTCTCTGACTAGTTATCACTAGCTCCTCACCACTGTGAGTTCAAATCCCACCAGTCAATAGAAGAAATGAAAAAGTGAGAAAGTCTAGCCAGCTTACGAGAGGTTGGTGGCTCTACCCAAGCATATGCCTTTGGGTCATCCTCCAGCACGAAACCTGTGTGTGACATTTAACCCCAGAGAAAATAAACTGATCACACTGAATCAATTATATTCTTAAGTTTATTTTATTCAGAACCTAAGTAAAAAAAAAGAATTATTTTTGCATAATCTAAGATCAGACATATTACAACTCTCATAATTAAACAAATGTGTTAGTTTACTGAAAAGGTCACTGCAAATCTGACTATATTCTTGGAATATACCAATTATCATCACAGCATTAAGATAGTGACAATTTATACAACGTCTTGACATTTAATAGATCGTATTGCACACAGTTAGTACTTATGCAACATATACAAGACTTGAAAGTTGCTAGTTATACATATTCAAATATTTTAACAAAAAAAGAAAAACTCAAGCACTCTTCAGATAAAAAAATGAAAATAGAAACATGTTCATGGCATTATTTTCTGAATTATTATCTAAATAAAATCATGATATGATAATTAGTTATTAACTAGTATACACAACCTAGACTGTCACAGACAGGGAGGAAAATACAAGTATAAAAATCATACAAGACTTTGGATATACCGATGTAGAACCTTATAAATGATAACTCAGGATAAAGTTGAAACTTATCGCAAGGAATTTATCCAAGACAAAGAAAATGTACACAGCATCATAACAAATTTTGCATCTTTTCATAAACTCTTTCGAAACTAAGTCAAACTGTAAAATATATCATGGATTTTCAGTTAAGGGTAAAAAGTGCAGAAATTTAATGGCTGTACTTCATCAGTTAATAACAGCTGTCTGGTGTGAAGAGATGTTAAATACCAGCCAGTCTATGTGTCACTTGAGGCCATACTGTGAAGTATAATTTTCCTATTGTAAATACTTAACCTTTAACCCCGAGATAATAGCTGGCCCATCACAGTAAGCTTCCACTAAAAATTTTTGCTGTCAATTATACTAAAGCCGGAGAAAATATGTCAAGTGTACATAATGAGTTTTAAGGGTTTACAATCACAAACAATATTCTTATTCACTTCAATGACTAACCCTACATTAAGTACAGCAGCTGATATTAATTGATACAAAACAATTCAATATTTCCCACAATGCATAGTAGGTACTACTCAATGGGAAGTATGAGTCATTGAAAAAATAAAATTATCTAAAATTTTCCAATTGAGTATTAGAAGGAAATTATAACACCAAATGTGTTCAATATGTATAATTCTTACTGCAACTGACTCAATTTTATTTAGACAAACAAGACTTTATTTACATATAAATTATAATGAAGACTTCATTCCTGACATCAAATTTCTATACAATTATCTGCATAACAGTCAACCATGATCAGCTTACCGAGCTGATACCACATTAGGTTCCTATCAGTAATTTTTTACCAAGTGGATGAACACAAAAGGAAACATATTTGTGACAAACATGATTTATAATCTATGATATTTACCAACTTACTAACAACTCAGCTCCATACTTACACTAGACAAGGCAGTATTAACATATTAAACAATATATGTGATATACACAAGTCAAGTCTATAACAGGTGACATACATATACATATAAAGTTATGAAGGTAAATCAGTACATAAGAAACTTCATGTACATGTACTTTAACATTTCACGTTTACGATACTAATAATGATGATATCAAAACAATAGAGCACTAGGTTAGTCACTTGAATATCTAAATATCGCATACCAGTAATTACCCAGGTCAAAGTACTAAAATGTACAAAAATGAAATCTAACGAAATAAGCATAACTAAAGCTGAAGTTTCTTGTTTTATCACAATTTTTAAACATCTCTTTGTTAGTTCAATTGACTTTTTATTAGTCATTTTTTTCCTTGAATACAATTCTATGATATGAAAAAAAAACATAGTTTCATATAAGATGGTAAGATAGTGTTTTACAAATGACTGTAAAGGTTGATAGAATAATTACAATATGAGATGTGATAAGTTTCTCTATCATTTCATAAATGTATCAAGTTCAATAACCATAAAATCATGAAGAAAGGAATCCACAATTAGATTTTATCCAAGTCTTTATCATCATTTAATTCTGAATTAAAGAACAATCAACACTTTTATGTTATTCAAATCAGATCACTACATACAAGTTAGGTTTTCTTTCGAATAATGTATATGAAATATGTTATAAGCTTATATCAACTATGCACCAAGTTAATTGTTGACCATTGTTCTCCCAGTCCTGCAAGCTGATTGTTTAAGTAAGAGAGAGTGGAACCTCGAATTAAATGAGTGTGTGAGAGCACTTCACTAGTTCTGTTTCTGACAATTCATGGTTATTAAAGTGTCAGTCCATTCCAATAAATGGTCACAAATTATTTATGTTTGTTTGAATTAGCTGTGTTACTTTACATACCACACAATAACATCTAGATCAGCCTGCACAATTCATACTTACATACTTAAATACTGTAACCGGTATCAGAGGTTCATTTTACTAAGAAAGTGACGTCTTCCCCTAAGAAATAAGTTTTTCTCCAAAAAATCTCCCTTTTTAGCATTGCCAATTTTCCCCAAATTTGTCTCTTTTGTGTGATTTTCCCCTTTTACGAGTGCCCAGTATCTTCCCCATTTCTTAAAACCAACCCCAAGAATGTACAAGACTGGTTGTTATTAGGTACTGTGAGTATACACCATTTGTGAGATGAGGAAAGTCCAATGAGTGCATCAGTATCAATTCTCAATTAGCATAATATCCACACAAGAAACCATAGGTGAAACAGTTGCCATGGTGTCCACATAAACTCAAGGATTTTTACGGCATGAGACGAAGCACTTATTTTTCTGAAGTCAATAAAACTGTACTCTAGGAAACTCAGGATAGGTAAATAAAGCGGACAAGTCCAAAAGTTAAAGCAGAGTTGTCTATCTTGAACTTAAGTCCATCCCTGTAACGGCTAAATTTATAGATTCTTCCAAACTTGAAAAACAAACATCAACTTATCACAAAATAACTAGAATAAAACAAAATTAAAATTGTTCATACAAGATTGTTATAAAACTATTTGACTTAGATGACAGACATCCAATAAGCTTTAAAAAACATCAACTACGAGTAATCAGTGCCCAGAAGAGCTGTTAAAACATGTGTTGCCCTTGATAAAATTATGCCAATAAATAAAACATTCCAGAAGTATTTTAAAACTTATATCTAACAACAAATAACTAGGATACATGGAAACAGTATCGTAACTTATAATATAATTTTGGACAGTACATATTACAGCTTGAAGCAAATTAAACAAAGATTTATAACCTTAAAAAGTATACACATGAGATTATGAGAATATAAACATAAAAATGGAGAATATGTCATGTCTATCATAGATCATTTACACAAATTGATTTGAAATCATATATCTACAGATCAAGGCTAATTTGTAGGAACAATTGATATTTATGCATGATCAGTTTTGTTTTCATTCTAGCAGGACGATGGAGGCCAATAAACTAGAAATTTCTGTTACTTAACACCTACTCCAGACAAACAATTGGAAAATCTTGGGAAAAAAACAACCAACAGAACTGAATCACAAATAATGCTCACTAGATGCCCAAGGGCTACATGTCGAGCCCACCGTTTAGACAGTTTGTGACCTTAACCTTTGAACTACAAGTATGGGTGATGTTCATGACAAATCATTTCATTGATGTAAACTTTTATACCAATTTATTTCAAAATCCTTGAATGCAAACAGAAGGCACAGCCCAGACAAGGAAAATATATTTGACCAAATGTGTAATCTTGACCTTTGACCTGGGTGTTGCCAAGGACACATGGTCGCATTGTATTATGCCAAGTCATTTTTAAATAAGTCAATGCATAAGGGAGATACAGCCCAGACAAGGTCTATAACACTTTTGATGTTTGGCATCTAAGTGTGACCTTGAACTTTAGCCTACAAGCCTTGGTCATGCGCATGACATATCGTCTCATGATGGTAAATAATTCTGCTAAGTAATTCCAAAATTCATCAAGAAATGACAAAGTTATAAAGCAGACACAAACAATAGAGTCCCATCTTTGACCTTTAACATCCAAGTGTGACCTTGGCCTTGGAGCTATTGACCCTGGCCTTATGTGTGACACACTGTCCCATGGTGTTTAATATAAAGTTGTTTTCAAATATGTCAATGCATAAGGGAGATACAGCACATACAAGGTCTATAATTGATCATTTTTGATGTTTGACCTCTAAGTGTGACCTTGACCTTTGAGCTAGAGACCTGGATTTTGCACACTGCACGCCGTCACATGATGTTTAATAATTATGCCAAGTTATTTTAAAAAGTGTCAATGCATAAGGGAGATACAGCCCGGACAAGTATCCGGACGGACACACTAACTCACTAACTAACGTACAGACACGCAACCGCCATTGCGGCGACTATGTTGAGCTCACTGCAAGCAGGCTTGAGGAAGAGAAATTAGTTTAAGAACAGAACAAATCCTACAAGGATTTAACAGTCTATTCCTCATATTATTACAGAATAAAATGACAAATAAAAATAAAGTTAAAATTTACCACAGTTGGAATAATTTAATACAGAATTAATTAATTAATTATGTATAGTATATAATTAAAGTATGGATAGTCATTCTCTGACAACTGCTGGTTAAAACATCCCTACACACCCCAGTCAGGCCTCAGTATTCTCTGACAAGTACTGATTTATACATTCCTCACACACCAGTCGGGCCTCCGTATTCTCTGACAAGTACAGATTTATACATTTCCCACACACCAGTCGGGCCTCCGTATTCTCTGACAAGTACAGATTTATACATTTCCCACACCCCAGTCGGGCCTCCGTATTCTCTGACAAGTACAGATTTATACATTTCCCACACACCAGTCGGGCCAACATATTCTCTGACAAGTACAGAGTTATACATTTCCCACACACCAGTAGGGCCTCCGTATTCTCTGACAAGTACAGATTTATACATTTCCCACACCCCAGTCGGGCCTCCGTATTCTCTGACAAGTACTGATTTATACATTCCCCACACACCAGTCGGGCCTCCGTATTCTCTGACAAGTACTGATTTATACATTCCCCACACACCAGTCGGGCCTCTGTATTCTCTGACAAGTACAGATTTATACATTCCCCACACACTAGTCAGGCCTCTGTATTCTCTGACAAGTACTGATTTATACATTCCCCACACACTAGTCAGGCCTCTGTATTCTCTGACAAGTACTGATTTATACATTCCCCACACACCAGTCGGGCCTCCGTATTCTCTGACAAGTACAGATTTATACATTCCCCACACACTAGTCAGGCCTCTGTATTCTCTGACAAGTACTGATTTATACATTCCCCACACACCAGTCGGGCCTCCGTATTCTCTGACAAGTACTGATTTATACATTCCCCACACACCAGTCGGGCCTCCGTATTCTCTGACAAGTACTGATTTATACATCCCTAAACTCATCAGCCAGGCATCATGACTGATACTACAACATCATTATCATAAAATTCTGTTCAAACAAACTTTGTGTAAATAATCTATGATAAACAAGACATGATGTTAAAATGAAACAGAAACATCTTTGGCACCTTGGCTAACATCTTAACAAAAAAGGTATGAAAAATACACAAAGCTAACATATTAATGGTCTCCCAATGAAAATATATCTATCATGACATCATGTGTTACAATTTTATATTGTACATGTCTGAAGTTGAGGGGATCCAATTAAACAATTTCAAATGTTCCAGAGGGACAGTTATATCAAGATTGTATTCTGTCAATGACATATTTTATCATGATACATAGATAACAAGATTCAATACCATAACTTAGAACTGATCACCAAGCAGGATAAAATAAATTCTTAAAAAAATTAATTCTCAAAACAGTTAATTGGTGAGAATCAATCCTCTGAATGACCTATAGCCACCATATCAGGAATCCATCTAGAGTTTACCCCCATTTGAATAGAGAAGGTCTGACCATATATAGCAGACGTTGATTCAGATAGAAGAATAACTCATTAGAATAATTATAAGATTGTTGAATTATAAGAAAATCAACACTGAAAGTGTACGTATGTCATATGGTTTCATTGTGAAAAAGGTACTTTTTAAAAATAATTTAGCTTATCCAAACAAATGGAAGTTAACAGGTACACATAAAATCAGTATCAGATTAGTCTAAACAACCGTGAAAAATGGAAATTGTGGATTGGCAAATATTAATAACTCATTCTTAACAACCCGCCTCCCTCCATGAAAGGGAAAATCATGGGCTGGAATCCTGACTGATATCATTGTTGCTATAATATGTTTCTTGAAGTACAGTGAGGCCAAATTAGGTGAAAACAGGATAAGCCATTAAGCAGAGGAAAGTATATATTTAGTACCGAATACCTTAATCATGGTTATTTATCTAAATATTGATTGGAAATAATCCAATATTATCAATATCATCATGATGGTTGATTTTAAAGGATAACTATCGTTTTTATAACAAATCATATTCATTAAAATAACTCAAATAAAAGACTTGACAATTTGGTGGACTACATAGTACACAAATTGTATAAAATGTGATTTATTGGTCAACATACTGACTTAATTATAATGATCCAGAGCATGAAACACACTTTGTATACAAAAAATGGTTCAAATTTCTCACAAAATGTTGATATGTGAAAAAATGTGACTTCAAATCCTGATTTTTGCTGTTTACAAGTATGTCATATTCACTTATTGGTAATCAAATTTTTAATTGCTTTCCATCTCCATTTTCATTTTGAAAGAGAAGGAACAAACAGAGGGACTGACGTGTATATTTAAATATAACTATTATTTAGGCGAAAAATACTGCAATCAGAATAATCGCAAATTTACTGTAACACAAGAACAATAAGAAATAATCATCTGGTGAGCAAATTTATGTATAGTGCACGTACAGAGTGTTTGCATATCAGAATCAAACTGAGATTCCTTGGATCCTTCTCATACTAAAAAATAATGTCAACATATCATCTACTTATACCAGTGTATAAAATTAACGTCACTAATAAAAACACACAAGATTTCATATAAACATATTGATGATCACATACAGATATAAGTACTATGTAACATATTTATAACAAACTGCATGAAGTATCCTTATCAGGATTGGAGCATAAATAATAACTCCAAAAGTTTATCACACTGAAAATTGAACAGTAATTTGTGCAGTTTGAGCACCTCAACACATGGAAACTTTAATGGTCAATGTACTGACCAAGACACTTTTTATAAAACAAACATAATGTTCCCATGACATTAGCATCTCATTTTTGAGCACAGCTCAAGAAAATATACACAAATATGAGTTCTCTCCCTTGTTCTGAATCTGATGAATGTCTTCATGAAGACAGACAGACTGGAAATCCAGGAAATTTGTTCCAATCAAAACATTTAAGTGTCACTCCACGTAGTCCATTTTTTCATCATTACTTTCATCACACTCTGAGAACTATACACAAGGACTGCACATGAACTAATTGCACTGAATATCTGTCACTAGTCTATGATAGGCAATTTTTATCCCTACTTGGATGTAGTTGTAATTATCTGTGTTTCGGACAACCTAGATTCACTGAAAGCCGCACATCGTGATAAGATTATGAAATCTCCACAAAGCAGAGGTATGTATGATAACCAGTCTTGTATCACTGGCCAGATGAGAGAGGCTACGAGATTATTTCAGTATCTCATACGATTGGTCGGTGAACACTGCACAACATTGGTATCACTAACCTTGCTTTTAATCCAGCATGTAAGGCATACCGGAAGGCTGCAAGCACTTGAAATACTGTGAATACCAGTAAATGATATAAAACCTTACAAGAGAGCTTCACTTGCCCCAAGATGCTTTGTGTCGACCACCACAACAACCACACGACTTACCACACATGTGGCAGGCCTTCAGTGGCCAATAGCACCATAAACATGGAACAAAGAGAGAAAGAACAGACAATACGGTCCACTTTTTGCAGTTTGCCTCATCCGAAGAGTCACAAATACACGGAGGTCCATATTCACCGTCAGCATCTGACATACAGTGATATATCAATCCTTTCGCACACCAAACACAAGTAACGAATTCTATGCACTTTTCAACACTGTCAGGTGCTTCCTCACAACTACCACGGTGGTTATCTTCATGATTGAATGTCTCGTGACAGTGCTTACACTGAGCTTTAGTCAATAACCTTCCAGTTTGAGAATTTTTATGTTTATCTTTCTTTTTACTTTTTACCGGGAGTGGGGGCTTCGGTTGCACTGTTATTTGAGAATGTTTCTTGCTATTTATTATTGCTTCCCGTTTAGACGGGGGTTTGTGCACGGGTTCTAAATTAGGATAGCTGTACTCGTGCGGTTGTTTCCGCGCGAAGATCACATATGAATATTCCTTTAACTCAACATTATCTGATGACATTGAGTCCAAAAGTCCCTGATCAGATTTACCGCTTATAGAAGTTGGCTCATCGGCTTTCACCCACACGTCCTCCTGCGATTCCAAGCTATATTTACTGCTTGAACTTTTGTTACTAGTAGGGGGCGAGTGTTTGTGTCTATTATTAGACGGCAAGTAGTGAACACGATGAAGATGCTGTAAATGAGAGTTGTGTGAGTTATTTAACATCATATCTGGCACTGATGGTACATAGTAAGTAGGTGACTGTGGACTACTAGTGGTCGTTGATGTCGTACTTTGTGATGAACTGCCCGTTCTTGATATTGGTAACTCAAGCTCCTGAAATTAATAATCGATACTTAGTAAACTACTTCAAGAATATTCCCAAGTGTTCTTGTACATTATATCAATACTATGAACCACCATCCCAAACTATAGGAGGACATTCTCATACATTTTAGCACCCATAGCTTAAAAATAATTGATAAATTCAATAATCAAATGATAAGAATATTGTTCAAGATTAATGGCCTGTACATGTGTTCCAAGTTTGATGAAGATTCTATTCCGCATTTAATTAAGTAATTAGAGGTTTAAAATGCACAGTTTTAATAGATAGTTCAAAGATGACATAATTAATGTTACATTCCTACATTTCATCAATAGCAGGCAACTAAAATTCACACAAGATTTTGGTAAGCTGGTGACTTCTCTTAATAAAGTCCAATTTTACTTGAACGAACATAATCAGAAGGTCTTAGGTTGTTTCAGCATGTCTAACTAACCCTGATATAAGGGAGAAAACTAACTTCAATATTCAAAAATATTTCATTCCTATAATATAAGAGTTAAATCAAGAAAACAGTAGGCATACTTACTTCAAATACTTCATCAATTTTCCCATCTTCATAGCCTGAAAGTAGAAAAAAGACCATATAAAATATCATGGAAATTAAGACATAAGTACAGTGCAACTGGAATTAGGGAAAAAATCCACTCGTCTGCTCATAATAGCAACAGAAATCAACTCAGGACAACTAGTTAAAATTCTAAACTGCTTGTTCTGCTGAACCAGTAGCCTGAAAAAAATTGTCAAGCCCTGCTGTATAAAAAACATCAATAAACATTTATACTAAAATACTATCATCAATGAAAACAACTAACATTTCACATGCATGCACTAAATAAAATATTGTCAATAAATGATAAGATGGTACAATTAAACGCATGCAAGGCTAAATAAAGATAGTGCATCACAGCCATGTCTTGATTTAGGGGACAATAAATACAAAACATGGTCTGGGTTTCCATTACAAGGAAAAGTGAAAAACAAACGACTTTTCTCTGCTTAATTGGTGTAATTATTTTTTCATACATTAAATACATACATTATTTATTTATAAATGTAGCCATTAATTGTATTTCCATTGATTGATGTATGAGAAATCATTGTATTCTGTCAACATGTCTAGATAACAAGATTATTTTTTACACCATTTAAAGTTATAAGAAAACCCAAGATTCCCAAAAAAAATCTTGAAAAAAGATTCAACAAATACTGAAGTATCATGCTTTGACTATTATTTAAATCGGGATAAATATCTCATAAAATCATACATAAAAAGTATACTGGTATGTAAATATAATCATCACTTTATCTAAAGTATCTTGGGAGATTTAAATTAGTAGTTTATTAACTTATTTATCTCTCGCTTAATGGCCCATTGGACAGCTATGGTGATTTCAGAGCCGCCCCAGAGAGAGAAGATGAGATACAGGAGAACCGTCCGGGCATTTATATCCCGGGCATTTATATCCCGACTCTTTTTGAAATGTAAAGCACCGATACAGGCCTCACCTTTTTTCCTGCGATTGTCTAGACACAGTACTTGGCTTGGTAGACGGATGGGACACTGATAAGCATCCATGATAAATTCAAAAGGAGGAGCCGAGAATCGAAACCATGACCATTCGTTCTGTAGTCCAGCGCTTTACCACTAGACTGTCGCTCATCCTGTAGATCCAGTAGTAGTATTGATACAGACACAAACCCAAGTTTACAGCCACCAATGTCAGAGCAATGACCAGGCATTGAAACATAATTATTTTCTGATTAAGTACACAAAATAAACTTCTGAGAATAAAGGTCCTGTAATTTCCATACATTGGTGACCATAAAAGGGTTTGACTAATGGCTGCTGATTTTAGAATCATCCTATGTTTGTTTATGCATTACAGGAGGTATAGCGGTTACACAAAGAGAGGTGCTATTAAACTGGCTACATGAAACATTGACACTACCTCTCAGAAAACGGTTTATTGCTCTAAGTAATATCAGAAATAATTAAATTAAACAAGATGATAATAAATTCTACAGAAAAACTTGGAATACTACAATATACACATTGACCATCACTCCAGCATGCTGCCAAAATTGTTAAAACACTCATACAAGAACAGAGAATTTCCTTATCAATTATTTAACTTCAAAGACAAATGGTTAGATCAACCAATTAATCAACCTTCATTCACTCCTGCTAAAATGAAACAGAATGTAGGTACAGTATTCTGGTTAATCCCATGTAACTACATACTGTATATCACCTAATGAATGCCCCTCCCATATTTAACACAAAGCCCTATGTGAGAAAACAAAATGGAAGAATTGTGATTCACAGTAATTTATATAATTCTTTAACTTATATTCAATACCATGCAAAAAAATTACCAAAACTTATAAAAATAACTGGTAAAAACGTATGCCATCCAGGGACATTTATTACAGAATATCTGGTATCTGCGTTGTAGCAGCCAGTCAGAATATACCATCAGTAATAACATGGCACTCCCACACTGCAATACCCAGTATATTGACACAGCAATTGATCCAATAAATGTGTGCCAATGTCTTCCTATATTGATGTGTTTTACTACTCACTAATGGGTTGAACACTTTTTCAGCAGAGAGATTCAGGTTCTCATTCAATAGTGGAATATTTGTAGTAGGGAGAAGGGGGCTTTTCTCACTTAATGTTCAGAACAAAATATTATCCTAATACAGTAGCTGCAACTTATGTATCATTTAGCTACCTCCATCTAACAATTATTCAAGCAAGCATGTAGAAATGTTGAATATATTACTTTATTGAGAGATATATCCTGTTCTAGGTCACCACAATTTGACCTTGGCTTTGACCAATCAAATACAGGCTTAGAATATTGTGATAATAAAGAATGAGTCCAGGAAGAGGAAAAACAGTTGTCAGAGAAAACTATCAAGATGTGATATCTCATGCATGTTGAGTCAGTTGACCAGTGCTAGGTGTGAATTATGATATTATTTATACAGCACCCATCACGGATTGAACCTTACACAGTTACTATGAAGTCAACAGCCAGTGAAACATTACTGTACAAAATGGTCCAAATGTCAGCTCATCTGATAGAAATGTCAGCTCAATTGATGGATGCCTTTTATTGAACTTAAAACTTCAGATTTCTTGATCACATGGTCTGTAATATCTTAATATGTCATAAATTATTCCATGCAGATTTCCAAAAACCAAAAACAAGAAGGATTGGTCAATCAAAGCAAACTAAAATCATTGAAACAGGTGGATGACTCCATGGTGTGTATAACTATAGCCTTCTTTAATTAATCATGAACAACATCTCCTTATAGGATGGTCCTTTTATCAAAACATGGCAAATATCTAACAGACAGGATGATTCAAACCACATAAAGTGTTTGGATGTTGGAGAGGAAAACAAACCAAAGTTTATGTTAAGGACAGGGGTGTCAATAGAACCATATTAAAAATCCTGAAAATCATATATGGCTGACCATTCTTGCCAAACAAGAGCGCTTCAACTACATTGTTTCCTTATTTAACTCAGTTTGCATTAAAGAAAATCCTTCAGAACAGATTGAATTGACCATAACTTTGCCATTTCTAGAGTTATTTTCATCAAATTACTTTTATTTTGCTCAGAAATCATAGCTCTTTCAGTACAGATAAATTCTGAATTCCTGATATATCCGGAATATATATCCTTAAGGAGGACATAGTACAACAGAATTGACAAACATGAACAAAGGACCACAAATCTCACCAAATATAAGCATTCTCTAGAACAATAACATAACAAAACACAACAAAAGTTAATTATTGTAACATCCTTATCAGGCATGATAAAAAAATATTGGTGAACAATAATCATCACTGAACAAAATTACTGGTTTACCATCAGGAGGTTGTGTGTCCTTGGTGTCAAGTACAGTATACCATACTATGATGATCACAGCAAATTCCATGCAGCAGCAAAAAAAAACAAGGCAAAAACAGCAGCATTAGTTAAATATAAGTAACTCTCCATTATAAACAAACAAAATCCTGAAAATTATACAAACAAGACAAACAAAGAGGGCAGGTAACACCAGGCACCTATGACCCAATGAAATTTAGTCGTTACATAATAATTTTTTAGTGAAACTGAAGTCAGCAATAAACCAAACTTCAGTATGACTGTCTTTGACACAACTATGGAGTTCCAGACTCAAGAATTTGTTTTACTTATTAACACTTGCTGTAAATAATGGTTGAAAATAAATTTTAATTTGAGCTTATACCCTATCCCCTTAGGCGTTAAGTTTGCCAACCACTATGAAAAGCTTATCTGTTATAACCATAACTTAAGACTGTACCTCAGCAGGTAAGGTTAAAACAGTAACCTACTTTTTGAAATAATAAATTTTCTTTGAACAACATTAATTTTGTAAAGAAAAATATAAACAAGTCGGCCACATTGGCCCTTTATTGCTCACCTGAGAACAAAGGCCAATAATCAATGACCAGGTAATATAGTTTCCATCTCGTAAAACTCATTTTTACGTAAATTTTGAGATCAAAACAATGAAGGTATAATACTGTTAAACAAGCTAAAACGTAGCAAATGTTCTAATCCAAGGGTCCATAACTCTTGAAGTTGTGGTCAGATTCCACCCATAACTTAACTTGTCCAAAACCATAAGGTCATACACATTCATTGTAAATATGATTAGGATCGGTGAATCAATGAAGGCGCTAGAGTGTAAACAAGCTAAAATATAGCAAATTTGCTAAGTCAAGGGCCCATAACTCTTGAAGTTTGGGTCCGATTCCGTCCATAATCAAACTTGTCCAAGATCTTTTGGTTATACACATTTACCGAAAATATGATTAGGATTGGTGAATAAATGAATGCGCTAGTGTGTAAACAAACTCAAATATAGCAAATTTTCTAAGTCAAGGGCCCATAACTCTTGAAGTTCTGGTCCGCTATTGCCCATAATCGAACTTGTCCAAGATCTTTTGGTTATACACATTTACTGAAAATATGATCAGGATTGGTGAAAAAATGAAGGCGCTAGAGTGTAAACAAGCTAAATATAGCAAATTTTGTAATTCAAGGGCCCATAACTCTAGAAGTAATTATCAGATTTTGCCCATAATCGAACTTAGCCGAGACATTGTGGCCATATACATTGTGAGCAAGTTTAATCAAGATTCGTAAAGAGCTGCGGTTGCTAGAGTGTAAACAAACTAATTGTTGACGGACACCGGACATTCAATGATCCTAAAAGCTCACCTGATGAATCAGGTGAGCTAAAAAGTAATAATTGAGAGGTCCTGAAATAGTAAGATAAAACTTGGCTGATTGATACAGAATGTGAGTACTGGATATGTATTTACTGTCATTGAAACAATAGACTGTGACAAACTAAAAATAGAAAAGCTCAGCATAAGCATTCGTAAGCATTTAGGGATTTTTTAACACATTTTGGTATTTTATAAGTATCGGTACCAACAGAACTGCAGAAAACTTGCAACATTTTGTGTGAAATAAATATTCTTACACAATAGCTGCCAACAAATTTGTATTCCCCTTCATAACATTAAGTCACAAATATGTGATATAAGAATGAAAATCAGTCAATTAACAGTGATTAAAGAACAATGTCTCAATTCTAAAAGGGTAACAGAAATGTATAGCAATTAATATTCAATGCTTCATTTCAAAAGTTAATTTTGGAATTTTTTTTTACTATTCGGAATAATTGTTACTTTTATCTTGGATCACGAATGGGTCCATTTACCAGTACCAATAATATCAGATAAAAAATCCCCGAGATATACATTTCACAATACCATTGTAATATAGCAACCTTATCTATGGCTACTGAAGCTGGTTTTCAGAGTTAAGAAATGTTAATTTGTTAACTCGACAATAAGCTAATTAGCAAGATATGTCAAATGCAAATAACATATACATATATCATGACTGTATACATGTATACTATTTGACACCTATAGAATTCCTTCATAAAAAGAAGTAAGCTGAGTAATATGATTCCTAACAACAGGGGATGATGACATCCCACAGGCTATGAACAGCATATCATTATTAGTGCCTTATTATAAGAAATGTGCTTATAAAAATACAGATTTCTTTAGGTTTCAATGACTGTTAAGGAATATTGGTATAACGTTTTATAAATCCCATTAAGACCAGTCGTAACATCTTGACATCTCTGACACAAATATTAGTCCCTCGATCTCACTGCCATTAATTTACATGTCTAAACTCAAGGACAGTCAACTAGTTGGAATTCTCACATCATATGGAATAAATTTTTTAGTCCACTTCAGTGTTTTCTCACACCTTTATAAATAGCACTAACAGAAATTAACATTGAATTATCTTTTATCACCAGAAGAAATTCTAAATAGATGACAACTATGGGCTTAAAAACAAATGACAGAAAAAAAATTCAATTTCATATTCTTGAAAATGTTCATTCTGTGTAACTTTATAATTCATCAACTTTTTGATTTTAATAGTATTTCATTTCTATGGTAATCTCACACAGTGGCTATTCCTAACGACCCCAGAAGATAACATAGTTTTACTGTACTATACAAGTTTGGAGTAATATTGTTATAAAACGACAAATTGTAATATCAATAAAACACATAAGTGACACTCCCACTGTTGGCAATGCTCTCATTGTCAGCAGATAAAACAATATCTTGGCTGAATGAATTAACTCTGTATGGTAAATCCAACCTCACATTAGATGTCGGATGTACAATTTAGAATAAAATTTCTGCCTTCATTTTTGGAAAATAGAAACAGTGAAGTAATTAACACAATAAATGACCTTTGATTGAACATAGTGGAATTATGAATAAACTTTGACTGAGTTCTTTAAACAAATCATCAATAATAATATATATATATAATGATGTATTATATATCAGATTAACATGAAATTATTAGTCACCCTGACAATGGCATGAGATGTCACTGTATGTGTGACCCTCGGAAGTAGACTTTTTTAAGCGGTAATAGAAAATGGTCTCTAGGAATGCCAACAGTAACGTTGAACAAGATCAAGAAAGTGTCTACAAACACTAGCAATCTAAGAGATTTGAACACACTGACACATGGTATGACACACCGACACATGGTATGATACACTGACTCATGATGTGATACACCGACACATGGTATGATACACTGACTCATGATATGATACACCGACACATGGTATGATACACTGACACTTGGTATGATACACTGACACATGGTATGATACACCGACACATTGTATGATACACCGACACATGGTATGATACACTGACTCATGATATGATACACCGACACATGGTATGATACACTGACTCATGATATGATACACTGACACATGGTATGATACACTGACACTTGGTATGATACACTGACACATGGTATGATACACCGACACATTGTATGATACACTGACACTTGGTATGATACACTGACACTTGGTATGATACACTGACACATTGTATGATACACTGACACATTGTATGATACACTGACACATTGCATGATACACTGACACATTGTACGATACACTGACGCTTGGTATGATACACTGACACATTGTATGATACACTGACTCATGATATGATACACCGACACATTGTATGATACACTGACGCTTGGTATGATACACTGACACATTGTATGATACACTGACTCATGGTATGATACACTGACACATGGTACGATACACTGACACATTGTATGATACACCGACACATGGTATGATACACGGACACTTGGTATGATACACTGACTCATTGTATGATACACTGACACTTGGTATGATACACTGACACATGGTACTACACACCGACACATGACATATAGTATGACACAATGACACACAATATGACACACTGACACATGGTTTAACAAATTCACACATGGTATGTCACACTGACACATGGTATGACACACAGACACATGACACACCGTATTTTAAAATATGGCACACATTGATACAGTGGATCATTCCAACCTACACATGAAACTCAAAGCACCAGGTCAGAAATTATTTATTCAAATAATTCAGCTGGTTTCAGTGGTACCTTCGGGACAAACAGCAGCTTGTTGATATGTCTGGTATTTAATGTGCCTGTTTCTCTTACATAAAGACCCCTCTTCCCAGCAGGAATAATTCAACAGAAAGACGGTAAAATGTCAGTGTATGCAATTGATAGAAAAATTCCCAGTAACACATTAGAGGTTATTACACCCAAATAAATTGTGTTAAAGGAATGAAGACAATTAAAAAGCTTATAATTTCTCAATCCTAACAGTAGATTAGACAAACCTTGTGGGTGAATAATACGAAAAGTTTCCCACAGTCATAGCTAAAAATTTATTAATGACTGTGTCTTATATAAACCTCATCCTTGCTATTTGCAGTGTTACCATCATTTTGAGCCCATCATATTATTACTGATCAACAAATTTTCTTTGAGGCTTACAGGTGAAATATATCAGAAAATGCTGGGATGAGTGCAATAATTCAATTTACTCTTTTAATAGTTGAGCTAAATACCTATCTCAGTTGATAGTAAGAATCTTGCACTTTCCTACATTTTATGAATGAATAAGACTTGTTGTGTTAATGTGCTGTATACAACTTGGCAATGATTCAAATATTGTTTTCTTTAGACACTATACAGCAAAATATGTGACTGAAATCACAACATGAAGGTAAGAATTGTTTATATAACCCTAGTGAAGAAATCAAATATATATGCCTTGCATTTCATTTTTACTATTCTGATTGTAAATAATTATTCAATTATAAAGAATTCAAGCCCCTAAACAATAATAAATTCAGCATCTTGAGCATGGCAAAAGAATCATTCCATCATCATTTATCAAAAGCCAATAATTTCAATTAAGGCTGTTAATATCATAGTCAAGAAGATTGTTTGTTTCAAAAACACAATGCTCCCTCCGACTGCCCTTTAACATGAAAATGCAATGAAAAAGTCTGTGAAAGTTTCGTCAAAGTCCCATGAAAAATGTAGGAGTAATATCCTAAAAGAAATGTAGGAATCTTTTTAAACACAACGACCCCATGACCTTGACCTTTGACCTACTGACCTGAAAATGCCCAGGTCCTGTAGAGGTTGTCATGAGGAACCTACATATGAAGTTTGTTTGATGAATGTAGGTGCACTGCAAGCGTCTTCATACAAACAGACAAATAGACAGATCTATCGCTACGGGGGCATAAAAATATGTCTGAACAATAAAGCATGCCAATTGGCAGTTTCTGGACTCGTGTCATAAAACTGACCAATAGCAAGGCTTAATTCTGAGTCTGGTATCTTGACACAGTAAACAACTGAGCTCATTTTACACTTTACATTATTTTCATAATTATGTTCAAAGAAATTTCTAGTTTCCTCTTACACAACCAATTTTATAGTTCTGCCCACTCAGAATTTTATTTGGTGTTGGTCAAATTTTCTCTTGCTGATATTTCATTATCATATGAACAGCATTTCTGAAGATAAAAAATAAGAAACTACCAATCCTATATTTTTTGGAATGTCAGAGGAAACCAGTTTATTTATACTCACCATCAGTTAAATCTGCAACAGCTTTGCGTATTCCCTTATCAAAGGCTTTGGCATCATTGTAACGCTCAAACGTTAGCCCAAACCGCTTGTCGTCTATATGCCAGTGGTGAAATTTCGGATTTGGTTTGGTGTAGCATATGTCTTTTTTAATATCACATTTCAATACAACCTGAAAAGGGAAAATTTATCACAGGTGAGGGTTGAAATTATTGACTAACTTTAACAGAAAGGTGCCAAGACAAAACATGCTTCAAGTAAGAGGTTCATCTTGACAGTTGATTTCTCTCATTAGCCCAAATATACCACATTACTTTGTTTGTTATTCCAGATCAAACACTTGACATCATTAGTCAGGAAACATTGAACACAAGACAGCATTAATAACCATGTCAGGCACATATAATTTCCATCACAAAAAGTTCTGAAATACAGTGGAAACCTTCCCTTACAGGTTAAAATTTATTTGGGTCAAATGCCATTTTTAAACAACTTTTCAGTTATATAAGGCGACCAATTCAGATTCCCAGTTTTCCTTACCCTCCTACAAAGAACTGGCAACTTGTTTTGTTTGTTTCATCCAGTTTTACGCCATTTTCAACATTATTTCAGTCATATTGTGGCGGGCAGTTAACCTAACCAGCTTTCCTGGACTTCATTAAGGCCTTAACCAGTACTAACCACATTCTATCCATAAGCTTCTGCCAAGCTACCCCACATAATTTAGAGGTGGAGGACAATTTAACATAGGATGTAATATCTTCAGTCAAATTTATCACGGACACAGTGTTCTGCCAAGGACGCGATTCCGCGATATTCTCGCTAAAAAATCGTAAATGTCGCATAAAATATTGCATGGGTGCGATTAATGTCGCGTACGAAATTTCTCGGGTACGAATCCGAAAACAAACGTGCAATCGTCACAGTAGTAAAAATATTACAGGAACCGGTGCAAAGTGCGCGAAAGCCGTTTCTTACAGCACTTCTGATCGGTGCATATTTCTGCACCGACCAATGAAATTGATTGTTTTTTTCGAGACAGTTCATCTTTACAAAATGGCGACGCCGGCAAACAAGTTACAGACAATTCTAAGCTTTTTCCAAAAGAAAAGTCCGCAATCGCAGTAAATCAACAATATAACGGTCAATCCTCCACCCGCCAACCCTCCTTTTACTGCAGTTTCATCCCTATCTGTCTCTTCATGTTAAAAGTCAGACGAAACTACTGTAAACAAGCATGTTACCATGCCATTTTGCAAAGAAATGGATGAATGATCGCTCTTGTTTGAGTTTAGTCTTATTTCTCTATGATACGTAAGGACAATCCGTTCCTGATTTTGTTATTGCATGTATTACTCGGAAGATATATATTGCCACGTCCAAAATTGGCTTGATATTCATCAGTGGAGAATTATTTTTTGGACATGGTCATTTTTGTGTTAATAACTTAATATATACGTACCTGGTTATATTATGTAAGCCAGGTACTTATAAATACATCTGGTTAACCAAGATTAATTGAAAATGTACATCAAAATAAATGGGGTAATTTTCTTCATACATAAAGTAACAGTTTATTTGGAAAATGTTTTGTCTCGGCCATTTTCAAAATGTCCCCAATTTTTTTTATTGAAGGGGACATTTGTCCCACTTTTTTAAAACCTTGGCAGAACACTGCGGACAGTGTGAGCCTCGCTGGGGGTTCGACCTCACAACCTCTCGATCATCAGACAAACGCTCTAACCACTGAGCTAGCCGGGCAGGCTTGCAACTTTCCACTTGCTTAGAAAAATTGACATTTTCTAAATTTTAAGGATATAATCAGGAATTAAACCAGGATCACCTGGTTACAAATCCAGTGTACAATAATCATTTGACCGTGGCTAGAAGTTTTAATGCATTCGAAACAGTACATGTGAGAATAAACTGATTTATTCTATCATAGATATCAAATCATGCATATTTATCAGAAAAATGAATATCAATTAATAATTAATGCTATAGAAATACCATGTAGTTTAATCTTTCTGACACCGAAATAAGCCCAGCTTTGGACAAAAAAAAGGAGGCCATCATTAGATGGTATCAGATGCAGGTCAAACATCTGTGACAGTCCAGGGAAAATATTTTCATGTGTAAGACACATAAACATTTTTAGCAAAGATACATGTATTTGACCAAAGAAATGACGAGAAAATGAACAAGAGGGCCATGATGGCCCTATATCGCTCACATGACAATCACTGTTCACTCATTAAAACTTTGTTTTGAACCTGTGACCTAGTTTTTAATCCCAGATGACCCATGTTAGAACTTGTCCTACATATAAATAAGACAAACATTCTGACAAAATGTGGTGAAGATCCAATCAAAACCATGAAAACCACAGCATAGACAAGCTTTTCCTAAGATTTGACATTGTGACCTAGTTTTTGACCCCAGATGACCTATGTTCGAATTTGTCTTACATATCATTAAGACAAACATTCTGACAAGGTTTGGTGAAGATACAATTTGACATCTACAGTATTAATAAGGTTTTTTGTCTAAGATTTGACCTCGTGACCTAGTTTTTGACCCTAGATGAGCCATATTTGATCTTATCCTTAATATTATTAAGGTGAACAATCAGACAAAGTTTGGTGAAGATCCAATTATAACTGAAATCTACAGTGTTAACATGGTTTACCTAGCGACCTAGTTTTTAACCCAAGATGACCCATGTTCGAACTCATCCAAGATATTATAAAGACAAACATTCTGACAATGTTTCATGATCATCTAATCAAAACAGTGACTTCTAGAGTGTTCACAAGTTTTCCAGCAATTTGCCCTAGTGACCTAGTCGACCGGATATGACCCATTATCAAACTTGACCTACATATTATTGAAATAAACATGCTGACAAAGTTTCATGAAGATCCAATCAAAACAGTGATTTCTAAAGTGTTCACAAGGTTTTCCCTTATTTGGCTCTGGTGACCTAGTTTTTCAGCCAAAATGGCCAAATATCAAACTCGTCCGAGATTTTGTCAATATAAACGTTCTGACCCAGTTTTGCTAAAATTGAGCTAAAAAATGTGGCCCCTAGTGTGTTCACAACAAAAAGTCTGACGACGCAGAACGCACACACGACGCCGGACGGAGACTGATCCTAAAACCTCACCCTGTCACTTTGTGACATGTGAGCTAAAAATATCATCGCTATTTTGTTTGTTTTGTAATCCAGGAAAAGTACGGAACCGTATTGTTTTTTAAATATACTTTACATTAGATTTTTTCCCTTGTCTATTTAGCTATCATTTGCAAAGCTCGTCTCCGATAAACAAATAAATTCAGCTTGTTCCAATTTTGACAGTTTTCAGCTGCAGTAAATTCAGTTTTAACAGAAACATTATGAAAACGTGTAGCTCCAAAGGAATATTCCGACCTTTTTTCTCATAAACAAAAGGTTGCGATAGTTAGAAAAGTGCAATAGTACGAAATTTTCAGACGTTCCCATGGCATTTCGTATATTTTTAATTTCATAATTTTGAGATTGTTATGATAAAAGAGTTTTTTTTTCAAAACCAATTGATATGAACAATACAGGATGATCTGAGACAAACAAGAGGGCCACATTAGCCCTTTATCGCTCACCTGAGAACCAAGGCCAATAATCAATGACCAGGTAATAAAGTTTCCATCTCGTAAACTTATTTTTACGTAGATTTTGAGATCAAAACCAACAATGAAGGTATAATACTGTTAAACAAGCTAAAACGTAGCAAATTTTCTAATCCAAGGGTCCATAACTTTTGAAGTTGTGGTCCGATTCCACCCGTAACTTAAGATGTCCGAAACCATAAGGTCATACACATTCATTGTAAATATGATTAGGATCAGTGAATAAATGAAGGCGCTAGAGTGTAAACAAGCTAAAATATAGCAAATTTGCTAAGTCAAGGGCCCATAACTCTTGAAGATGTGGTCCGATTCCGCCCATAATCGAACTTGTTCGATATCTTTTGGTTATAATCATTTAATGAAAATATTATTAGGATCGGTGTATAAATGAAGGCGCTAGTGTGTAAACAAGCTAAAATATAGCAAATTTGCTAAGTCAAGGGCCCATAACTCTTGAAGATGTGGTCCGATTCCACCCATAATCAAACTTGTTCGATATCTTTTGGTTATACACACTTACTGAAAATATTATTAGGATCGATGAATAAATGTAGGTGCTAGAGTGTAAACAAGCTAAAATATAGCAAATTTTCAAAGTCAAGGGCCCATAACTCTTGAAGTTCTGGTTCGATATTGCCCATAATCGAACTTGTCCAAGATCTTTTGGTTATACACATTTACTGAAAATATTATCAGGATTGGTGAATAAATGAAGGCGCTAGAGTGTAAACAAGCTAAATATAGCAAATTTTGTAATTCAAGGGCCCATAACTCCAGAAGTTATTATCAGATTTTGCCCATAATCAAACTCAGCCGAGACATTGTGGTCAAGATTTGTGAAGAGTTGCGGTTGCTAGAGTGTAAACAAACTAATTGTGGACGGACGATGGACGCCGGACATTCACCGATCCTAAAAGCTCACCTGATGAATCAGGTGAGCTAAAAAAACAATAAAATCAGGCATTCAATGTAAGCAAAGACTTTTGAACACTGTTTTCTATCATGAAATACTCTTCTGAAATGTCTCCATTTTTTCAGTTTTCATTGCAGCAGAGGGTTTTCATAAAATAATTGGTTTATAAATCAAACAAGAGGGCCAAGATGGCCCTATATCGCTCACATGACAATCACTGTTCACTCATTAAAACATTGTTTTGAACCGGTGACCTAGTTTTTGACCCCAGACGACCTATGTTCGAATTTGTCTTACATATCATTAAGACAAACAGTCTGAGTAGGTTTGGTGAAGATACGATCAAAATTTGACATCTACAGTGTTAATAAGGTTTTCCTAAGATTTGACCTTGTGACCTGGTCTTTGACCCTAGGTGACCCATATTTGAACTTGTCCTTAATATCAGTAAGACAAACAATCTGACAAGGTTTGGCCAAGATCCAATAAAAACCATGACATTTAGAGCTTTTACAAGATTTTTACCTAAGATTTGACCTTGAGACCAAGTTTTTGAACCCGGCTGACCCATGTTCATCCTTCACCCACATATCATTGAGGCAAACATTTTGACAAAGTTTGGTGAAGATCCAATTAAAACTGTGACATCTACAGTGTTAACAAAGTTTTCCTAAGATTTGACCTGGTGACCTAGTTATTGACCCCAGATGACCCATATTTATACTTGACTGTTATATCATTAAAACAAACGATTTGACAAAGTTTGGTGAAGATCCAATAATAACTATGAAATCTACAGTGTTTACATGGTTTTTGACCCAAGATGACCCATGTTCGAACTCGTCCAAGATATTATGAAGACAAACATTCTGACAAGGTTTCATGATCATCCGATCAAAACAGTGACTTCTAGAGTGTTCACAAGGTTTTCCAGCAATTTGCCCTAGTGACCTAATTTTACTACAGAAATTACCCATTTTCAAACTTGACCTACATATTATTAAAATAAACATTCTGACAAAGTTTCATGAAGATAAATTCAAAACAGTGATTTCTAAAGTGTTCACAAGGTTTTCCCTTATTTGGCCCTGGTGACCTAGTTTTTGACCCCAAATGGCCCAATATCAAACTCGTCCGAGATTTTGTTGATATTAACGTTCTGACCCAGTTTTGCTAAAATTGAGCCAAAAATGTGGCCCCTAGTGTGGTCACAACAAAAAGTTTGACGACGCACGACGCCGGACGGAGAGTGATCCTAATAGCTCACTTTATCACTTTGTGACATGTGAGCTAAAAACAGACCCGATATCCAATTAATGAATTTGACAAAAAGCAACTGACACAAAAACATTTTTCATTGATTTTCTCAAAATCTGAAAACAGACAACAGGTCAAAATATTCATTTGACTGAAGAATTAGTCACATCAAATCACTATAAAACATTTCATAAATTATTGTGATTTTTAGAAGTTTGCAACTAAATATAAACAGAGTTGACCAAGAATGAAATTAAGCTAACCAAAGAGGGTACACTGCTTAAAGCAGATGGATTTATAAACTCTTCATAGCCAATTGTATAGTATCCACTTGACTACAATACAATCACAATAAAGACAAGCTACATTAAGAATACCAATTAACCAGCGTATGACCTAGATTGCTACAAGATTAAACCATAAAACTCCCCATTCTACACCATTCAAAAATATTTCATTCATAATATACAAGCAATTGTGTGTACATGAATGAATATAGAGGGAAGACAACAATGTGTAATTAGATAAAGGCATGATGTCTACTGGGTACTAAATCATTCATTCTGCCAGTCTTACATACACACAGTACACCATTCAGAATTTGTTCACAGACACTGGATCTGTTTTATGCTGAATGTTAGTAATCAGCTTAATAGACACCAACAATCTTTGTAGTATAACATCAATCCATTATTCAACATAGTTGGTCATCAAATCAGGATTTTGGTTGTACAGAGAGGAATTTATCTACACAAAATAAGCCCATCCTCTTTTTATCAATTTAGTTCAAGATTTCTATTTTCAAATCAACTAGCAGTATGCTAACAAACAATAATAACACCATATAGTTTTAAAGAATAGGCATATCTGGTTATCAACAACATGACCCAGATAAAATCCCTTAAAATGGTTATGATCAAGTTTTGTAAGAATGAATAAAAAAAATTAAAAGAGCAGACGATGACAATTTTGTGCTTTGGCCGATACATATCATTAAATATTTAGGGCCCATCCCAGAGTTGTTTTCAGTCTTATGTAGCATTTCAGAATAGGAATTTACTTTCAAGTACTTTCAAGTACTTTCATGATTGTTTGACAAAATGCAGGTCTACGGCCATTCTTAAAAATATCATGTTTGGGGTTATGCTACATTAACTAACCAATAACTGCCCTACCCAACCCTTTTTTGGTCTCTTAAGTAATTTTTTCAATACATAAGTAGCATTTTGACAGGTATTTTGGGTTTAAAAAATAAATTATTTTTATGGATGGTCTAATGAGGAACTTCAAGACTTCCAATTCCAGGGTTTTCTGCAGTTTTAAGGAAAGGTGACAGAACCTTTCAAGGCGGAAATTTGTAAGGGGTAATTTACTATTAATAAAAATACTAATAAAATACAATACTTGTACAAGTTAGAAACCAGTGGCCACTGTACTATTCAATAAAAGTATCTATGTGACATAGTCCACCATAATACAGCCAATATTTTAAACATTCAGAAACAACAGATTCTAGGCAATTCTTTGAAACATGCTACGCAATTGTTGCTTTTTTTAAACTCCATATTTGACTGGAGAATTTTGGATGAAATTTGGAAAACATACTTTTTCAATGGGAGATTGGGTCAAATTTCAGCCCTTAGAACAGCATAGAAAAATCTTTTATGAAGATCTATCTGATTAAACAATCATGCATATGATTAAAATTCATAAGGCTCTTTGAAAAAAATATGTGTGAATCATGCAATCCGCATCAAAGAATAGACACTGGAGGATGAACAGAAATTATACCAGAATTTTTACTTAAAATATGTACATTTTGTACTTTTCAAAAGGCTTCTTTAGCCTTTTTCTCTGGTGTTTTAGGTCAACATCTAATTCTGCCAGTGTGGAATTCAGTTTTATCAGAACACCATTTAGTTTGCAAAAATAGTCTACCCAGTAGATTTAATAACAAGTATTAAGTTAACAATGCATACTATTACAAAAATCTAGTGCTATATCCGAAAATGCTAGCCACCCAATCAGTGAACAAACCTTGTAGACACATAAAAAATGGCTAACATATATATAAGCATGGTGCTACCAATAAATTAAATGTAGATATGTCTGGCCTATCTTCAGACAAGAACAGTACATGAACAGGTGCTAAACTATTTAAAATTCTAACACCATGTTTGGAAGATTGAATAATACATGCGTAGGTAGTGTAATAAGGTCAAATTTATGAAATTGGTAAAATGAGAACACTATTAGATAAGTTTCTAAATAAAAATGGACTTCATTTTCACTTTATCAAGCTAAATGCTGAAACAAAAACTTTGGTAATAAAAAGGCTTAAAGATTTCAGTGAATTCCTTACAGTTCTTCTTGAGTTGTTGCTTGGAAAACCAAAATTTGAACGGTGGGGTAATACTTTATACTCTTCCACCATTTTGAATGGCATAAAAAAATCTTTCAAACCTAAGCATGGACTGATCCAGAGAGAGCAAACAATGCAAAAACACAATTGTATACCTAAAGAATACATCCCTTCTGATTAACAATAATAGTTGGTGGATAATATGACAAGAACAAAATATGAATAAGGAAGTATGAGGCACATAACAGTATACATGATGTACATAAATGTATATAACCTTAAAAACAAATGTTTTTCAATGTAATTCAAGATTATAAATGAACTTAGGTGTCAGCATGTTTCCACAACAATAGCCCAGCTGGTAACACAGCAATTTATTTGCCTGATTGGAAAAGGTACCGGTACCAGACAAATTGGGAAAATTTTACAGCATTTTGACCCAAACAAATAAATTGGGAATTTTTTAAAAACAAAGACATTAATACTGTCAACTGCTCATTTTTGGTTTTTATTTCAGCACTGAATGTTGCAATCATTTTTTTTTTTGAATAACCATTTTTACCAAAAAAAAAAATTCTTCACCATATCAATTGGGATTTTTTTCCTTGAAATTGGGAAAATGGAAAAAATTTTCAAATTGGGAAGGTACCTTTTACTGGTACCAATGAAAGAAAAAAATCACTTTAACATGGTTCCCTTAAAAGAAAAACTTAGGTCACCAAATAGCCAAGGTGACATTTACGGTTTCTGAAGGACCAGACCATGTTTTATTAAAATTCTTCAAGGTATGTGAATCATAGACAATAATCCACTACTGCCGTACTGGGCAGCAAATAACTTAAGGCAGTCATCAAAATATTAACAACAAACACACATGGGTACATTACAAGGTAAATTTAACAGAGCTAGCCCATGCTTTAAAACCTGGAACGTATGATTTTGAGAAATAAGTGTTTAAAAAAGCAAAATATCAAAGAGACAGCATTTATATTACAACTAAATTTAAAAGAAATATTACTTACAGTGTTGTCAGCTATTCTCTGCCCCAAAATCAGATATTCATTTTTGCTTGTACTGTCTTCAAAGTGTTTGACCCTCCGCATGAGCCCGACATAACTCAACCCTCCTCCACCCATGGGTACCCATCCGCCACTACTGTCGTCCCGGGTCATGACCTGTGCCTGAACACGCACAAGTGTCTCGTCACTGGAACAAACAAACACATAATTGTAAAATTTCATTATGTAACAGAGTTATAGTCAGTGTACAGAATGGCCTTGATTTCATGACCACATTTTGGAAAAGAAAACAATCTATCTGTTGAGGTGGACTCCTATTCAATTGAAAATAAAGGATTTTTTTATAACATTTAGTTCAATATTATATCAAGTATTTCACTTAATATCATTCAGTGAGCAGTTTCTGAAGAATTTTCTGTCATTAAAACATTTTTGTTAAAACTAGAGCTCAGTATGTCACAGGAGTGACGAATACCCCCACATGCTGCTTTGACACAGAATGTGTAAAATCTAAGGTTTAAAGGGTTTGCATATGGCACAACGCCACATAATGTGACATATTGGTGAACAGCGATTGAACATTTCTGACTTGCAAGTATTTCCAAAATCCATCAATAGATGACTAGGTTACTGACCAGACATAAACAATTTTTTTACATGTATTTTTTTTTATAATTATAACCATTACATGTGACCATGGTACAGAACTGGATCTTTCACAGGACACATTGCAAAATTATTTTTGGGCTGGTTATCGAACTTGACCGAGATCACATGGCCATAAACATTTCAATCAAGTTTGGTGAGAATCTGAATATAACTTTGGAATTAGAGAGCGGACGCCAATGTGGACGCCGCAGACAATTCTGCAGACCATAGCCAACCCAATCATTTTTGGGATATTTAAGCAGAAGCTATCGGTATGTATTCACTCTTCGGCCTTACATTTACTTTTTATTAAATATTTTGATTTCATTAATCACTAAATTGTATCCTTCTTTCTGTAAAACAAGAGCACTGTGAGCAGTGCCAATGTCTTCCAGGGCTCGAAATTAGCAAACTAGCAAAATGCTAGTGAAAAATAGATTTTGCTAGTTCACATTACGACCACTAGCATTTTTTGCGAGTGGAACTGAAAGTGTCGTAATAAAATTGTTTATGCAAAACAATTACACATACATAAAATACAACCTATTTTGTTATAACATGACTGTTCATGAAAAACAAATGTGAAAAATTATCATGCTACACTTCGCTTGTGCTTTCTGTTTGTCACACGATTGTTTATCTCCCGGAGACTTAAAATTGTTCAATTAAAAAAATAGGTGTGAACTGAAAGCGTCCATTGTTCGTCGATCAGCTCCAACTTTGAGATAAATAACTCAAACTACATGCTAATTAGAGTCATGGGGACAAACATTTAGTTTGACATAAACGAAATTTGGAGATAAGTGAATTTGAGGCAAGCAGATAATTTCATATAGAGAAAGAATAAAAATATCGGGACCCAAAGAAACAGTTTGACATAACCGAAATTTTGATAAGCGAGTTTGACATAACGAGATTCAACTGTATTTAAATGTACACACACAATCACTATCCATAATGGGAACTTTCAATTATTCATTTTATTGTACGACTATCATATTGAAAGTTTGCTTGTTTTCAGAAATTTTACTTTTTTTCAGTGGGGTTTTTATTTTTGGAAGTTTCAATTAAACTTTTGTCTCTGAATTGGGAAACAAGATACTTTTTTCAATTGGGAATATAATCGAATATTGGCTGTAAAATTAGCCACCCAAAAAACCCTGGACACATATAATGAAATACAAAAATAGTCATGAAATACAATGTAGTAAGAAAAAATTGGCATATTCAAATCAATGTTTCCATTTGAAGAAAAAGTTTGATGTATTTTGAGTTCAACATGAAAAATAAAATGCATTTACAAACATTCTTTTAAGCATGGCCCAATGTAAGTCATAAAATGCCTTCACAATTTAACAATTCAAACAAATTCAAGTATACCAAAGTAAAAACTAATGACAGTAAGTCAGATCTCAATGATCATAATTCATATTCAAAGTGTAATGTCTACAATAGGAAGAAGTACAGTCAACGGTCATAGTAAATTCATTGAAAATTAGAGCATTGATTTATATGTATTTTATTATCACAGATAAATAATGTTAAGCCTATAGTATACATGTCATGATGAGGAACTGACCAATAATATCATAGGATGTGGCATTCAATGAAAACCAAACAGTTAATTAAGTCAGTTGTGCATGAGTTTCTGTTGAAATTGACAAATATATATTGATACATATTGACCATTTTGAAATTTCATTGAAAGTGGCAACATGGCCATCCACAAAAAAACATTTTATTTGGAGTTACCCTACCTATACTCATCAAAAACCAGGCACATATTTTTTTCTTATAAAAAAATTATAATTAATTAATAAAAAGAGTTTTCTTAACCTAACACTGACTGTAGAACATATTCTAACTCGATTTTATAACCTTCTCCAAATTTGGCTGAAAATCGCGATTTAATTTCCAAAATGAAATGCTTAGGCCCATTCCGATTTTTTGGAAAAAAGGCCCTACATGAAAATGTCTATTTTCCTCTGAATGCAGAGAAGTTGCTGATACATAGTGGAATCATGGGTAAGATAGTAGTGGTTAGAAATATAGTCCAGGAAAGCTTAAGAATTTATGTCCCTTTGCAGAAGCTGCTGTTTGTCTAGAGAACCTGAGTCTAGAGAACCTGTTAATCTGCCGAAACTTTTATATTTCTTGGTTTACAAAAACGGCAGACATGCTTTTTTCCGAAAGTGAAAAATAAATAAAACTGCAACTTGGCTGTTTTATTTTTGCCAATTGAACGAAAACTATTGAGTATATGAATCTGACCACGTATTTGAAGTGATGTAGCAGGTGATTTACCTATCAGACAGGCCGATGGACATCCATGGTGAATGAGGTAAGAGAGAAAGTGAATTGCATCAATTCAAGGGAAAATTTGGTGATTTGCAAAAATTTACACTCTTAAATATGCATAGTCATGTATTTTTGCGATATCAACATGATGAAGGCACTGGTTGGTCGAGTCCAAATTCTTTTTGATGCACTTAATAAAGACATTTAAGAAAGTTTTACCATGATTGGTTGGATTTATATAATTTATAAAACAATTTGAATCATTTCAACTTAATTGTCACATTGTTGAAAAATTAACATGGTGCCTGGGCTTGGTCTTATGAGCAAAGTTTATGATACAACCAGCAGGCTTCAAGCAGCAGGAGTGCCAAGGATGAACGTCCAATGCAAGGCCCGATATAACTTACATACTCATGATACTGCTTAAAAAAAAAAATTATAAGTAATCATTATACCTTGGTCCTTTTATATTGAACTATAGTAGAGGGAACCATAGTGGAACAGATTTATAATAGCATTAAAACAACATATTTATAAGTTAGCCTTGATTGTTTCAAGCAGGCAGTTTCAAAACTGAATAAATAGATCAGCAACGGATGTTTTAACACTTTTAAACCTCTTCTCTTCAGAGATAACACATTTTATGTACATTTTGCTTTTACTACTCACATTCTCACTAATTACTTGGAACTTTCCTAGTAGTTATTTTATTTTCTCTCCTCACTAATCGTGGAACGCACCCCTGTCCATAACACTCGAAAGAGGAGTGTGACAGTATTGATAGATAGATTGTATTCGATTCTTTCATAATCATACTGTTATATAGCTAGGTCACATATGCTTTTGTGACTAATTCTTACTGTATTTTATTGTTTTACTAGTATTCTTAATTTTTATCAAAGTATGGCTACACAAGTTGACGTGACCAAACAAGTTCTTGTAAACCAAGAAATAAAATAGTGGCCCAATACACAATTTAGAGAAAGTTCATTAGCCCAAAAAGAAATTTACCAGCCTCGGGCTGTGGGCTAGCGTTCCAGTCAATTATTTTCGTCATAATAGCTTTGCAGAAGTTTATCTTGTTTTTTAAAATCAAAATTAGATTTGGACTTTTGGATGAAATGAGAGGGAATATTAACTTTTCATAAGGAATCGGGATCTAATTACAGCATATCAATAACACTTACTTAACAGCATAACATTAACGAAGACTGGTATACTTAAATTATAAGCAATAAATAGTGTTTCAAAATGCCAAAATTTACTGAAACATGTGATTCAACTGACATCCCTAGTGACATTGCATAACCCAATTTAGAGTAAATGATACAGAGTACAATTATTTATGCCACACCATTTTTTTACTTACTACAATTCAAGGACAGAAATATATCAATAATTAAGCTCTGAAGAAATTATGGAAAGCTAGAAATCATCCATGGATTTTAGTGACATTTATCTGTAGGATATACAAGTCAGCTCACTTTCAGAACCTGTGAAAAATATACCAGGAATAGATAACTATACTAATTAAGCCCAAATCTATAGCACCAACTTTTTAAAAAGACATTTACTTGATTTAGTCCATTTCATAGTTAGCTATAAGTAAGACCTCTAGTACACGGATGATATCATGAATTGAAAGATAATCACAAAATATAGATTGAATTTTATTTCCCTATCTAATTTTATTATTGATGAATATCTATATAGATCACAGAAATATTATGAATGGATGCAATACTCTTGCAAGCATCCTTGTTGATTAGACAAGATTTCCTTTAGTCACTTGAATTCTATAATTCAAACAAACATACTAAGTCATGGGTTGCAGCATTGTAACACTTTTCAACAAAAATAGCATTCATTCTTCTACAATGAAAATGTAAGAAAACATCATCATCTAATTTCTAAAGGCAATTGACAAGCCATTCAGCATTGCTACAACTTACTAATAATTTACATTTGTTAGTCATTACAACACCATCACATAGACTACATCCTGCTTGCCAATAATCAATACACTAAATTTTCAACTCTAAAATGTTGAACAAAATAAGGAGTGTGTTAGGTTACACACCTTTTTCTACATGAATGGTTCATGCGTTGCTGACCGTTATGACGTGTGAACCATTCATTCAGATTTATGAATGAAAAAGAAAGACCAATGTCAGACGAAATACACCAAGTTTATACCGAAACAAGTTAGCCTACGTTAACATTGAAAAACGAAGAGTTCAATTAATGCAGTGTTTGATAGATTATCTGAACGAACGAGGAAAAACCAGTTGTTTTGAAACTGTTGTGTAGAAGCCATTACCACCCCGGATCAGCGTCAAAGATCGTCTGATTATATCGTAACCAAGACATTTCACGCACAAATATTAAGTTAAACATATTGCTTACTCTTTGTTTAAACTCTCTGTCATCTTTCAAAATCCATTTTTGAATGTAAATTGTTGTTTTTCGAACAAATTTATAATATGAGTCGAACTTCTAATTCCATACAGGAAATGGTAACACTTATCTTAAATTCGTGCGCAGTGGGAAATAGTTCCAAAAACAATACCGATTCGGTGCTGCTGGAAATATACATTATCAAATTACTATCATTAGTGAAGTCAAATATACTTTATTATCACAAGCAAAGCTAACGTCATACATAATCCTTGAAAATTAGCAAACAATATTTTGCGCAATGATCGCTTTGTGAAAGATGGCGACAGTGGATGGAAATATAGTGCAGATCCAATTATGCAAAGTTATGCGAACGAGCAATCATTTTCTTCACTCGCATATTAAGTGATATGCATGTCATGTTTAAATACTGAGTTTATTTTCTGAAGGTAGTTAACGAAACTTTGATTTACATGCATTAAAACGGCTCTTATCGTGAAAATATAAAGTTACATTGATAAAATTAGCACGTGAACTTTCGCGTATGAATTTTGACCAATGGAGTGAGAGGTCATACCAACAGCTGTCAATCAACTTCTTATGAATTAAAGTGTCTCCTAGCCTGTTGTGAAGGTCAAACGCATTAGGCGTGACGTCACATAAATTATGAATAAGAAAATAAGTAGCTCCTCCCACACATTGTGTCTGCATTATTTGTTTATAGCTAATACCAATTTATGTCTCTATAGTACATACATGTACACGAATATGCATTAACAGCGGATAGAACTGCAGTGTTTGATCACACGATTAAATGCGATTCTATTCTGGATCGTGTAAACAATTCTCAAATACGTTAGTTTATTTCACTTATATTTCAGTATTTGTGATTCGTTTGGAACTTGATATTGCATCATTTTAATGACAAACTAATTCGATAAGGTTTATTTATGAAAGAAATCCAAATCTAGACACAAATGCAGCATATGATTTTTACAATCAAACCTCGAACAAGACTTTTTGAGACTTACAACACTCGATCTTTTCTGGACTACTTCAATACGCCGAGGGCCAGGTCATATCAATTATAAATGATACATGGGTATACTCGATCTCGGTCATATCCAGGGGAATGAACTCACATACGTTTGTTAGGCTAACTGATCCTGTTGTATCGATCGTTTTGCTCATGCAGGGTATAGATATACAGTGAAACTATTTATGTATATATATGTACACATCCCTTTGCATAAATATATTTATATATAAGACAGCGTCTATAAAAAAAACCAGCTCCATTATACACTTGGGGTCGAGTGAAGGCACTCTTGAGCATAGAACTCAAGATTTGACGGAAGTCACCACCATTGAAGAAAGTCGAAGCTTGATATCTGACAACCCATTGAGTCAAGGGAAATTACTATTGTAAATCTGGAATTTGGTGTTGTCGAGTATTCGCCCTTGGGTGATTTTCCAGACGGTAAATTGATCTTGTTTTCAAACATGAAAATGATTCTAATCAACATAAATGCTAAATTTGTTTGTGAATAAAACATGTTTTTATGAGTTCCGACCATATTATTTAACTTAAAAACGTTTTCTTAAAGTTCTAAGACATGTCCAGTACTAGGTATAGCTGCCAGCCTTATGCAGTAACATTCTTACAAATATATTAATTATACATATCATTACTTGTAATGACTTCTATTGTTCCATGTACATTTTTTCTGCAGCGGTATAAAAACAACTGCTGAGTTATCTAGCTCATGTCCATGTAATAGAGGGATGGACATGTACGTACCAATGAGATCCAAGTGATTGTCTTTAGATGTTAAAGTGTATATAGCTTTATCTGACAAGAAATGAGCAGGCACTGCATTAAGTTTAAAAAAGTGTAAATTCACATTATTCTCATAATTTTATAGTGTTTTCGAAAAAAAAACTGCCTCTGTAATTTAACAAACATGGTTGCAATTGTCACAAGTTATCAAAATACAGTATTAGAGAACATGCTATTCCACTGTTTAATGATTCAAGCAGCGTTTGCTGAATTCAAACATACTCTGATCGCTTTCACAAAAATATGAACTACAACGTATTTTAACATGGAAAAGACAAAATATATGACTTATTATAAACATTGAAAATATCTGATTTTTTAAATTTCAGAGTTTTCTCCTTTTTATTTCTATTTATAGTTGCTTATCAAAATGTACAGGTCGCTTCCAATATTTTTTTTTTTTAAATTAGGTACTTGGGTATGATTTTTATTACAAATAATATGACTATCAGACACTTATAAATGCACATGCTGTAGTAGTTCTCTCCCTTCGTACACGAAGAATGAATTGCTCTAAAAGTGATTTCAGATGATAGATATTCAATGAATCCAGGTTTTATTTAATTGAAATTTAATACCACGTACATTTATAATGAATCTCAACTTGAAATTCCGTGAAAAAGTTATACCTGAGGCATGTATATTTCTGCCACCACCGTTACTCTTCTAAAATTCGCGAAAAAAAATCGTGTTGATGATGGCGGACAAGTTACATAATTTCATTGTATTCTAGATACTAGAACAAGATAAATAACATGCAAACGTGTCTGTATTTTGTTTGTACTGCCCTTAATAGTGTCATGTCTTTAAATTATTTACATGCATTTTATGTTAATTGTTTAAATGTTCTTATACAAACAAAATGTATAAATATGTTTTGTAATATTCTGGCAAATATTTGAATATTTTGCAAACTTATTTTTGTTGTTGATTACATGTACGAGGGATGTTCAATAAATACGCGGAAAAGTGCTGTAACTCAAACAACTATTATCTACGCTCAACCAAATTGTCATATTTTTTAGATAAAACAATTATGAATTACCGGGGAAATTAATATTTTCCAAATATAATCTAAACTACCACAGCGGTCACTATGACAACGTCATGTTTGAAAACCCGGCCCAAAATGTAATAAAAAGAACGCATTTGTCGTTCAGGAAACAGCGTCTCTCTCTTGCGTCTGATCAGATTTCGTCACCAAAATTTGTCATAATATGGCACCAACTCTTGGCACGACGTCCAAGACCTCATATTAACGTCTGACGTCATTTATTTGAGCATTAACGGACATATTGTTTATGCAAGGTGCGTAAAAATGAGTGCCGAACAGAGAACGGCGGTGAAATTTTGTGTTGTAAATGGACAATCGAGAAAAGAAACATTGGAAATATTGATTAAGGCATACGGCAATTCTGCAATGAAAAAACGGCTTTGTACAAATGGTATGCCCGTTACGAAGACGGTAAAGAAAGTGTGTAAGACAACCAGAGAAGTGGGTGGCCGACGTCGATAACGTCACGTAAGAATCAGGATGTCAAGGAACTTCTGGATAAAGACAGACGCATTACCGTAAGAGAAGTAAGTGACAACCATGCAGCAAACGATCATCAGACGATCCATTGAACTCTTGGAGCACCCACCATATAGCCCCGACCTGCATGGTCCCTTGTGATTTCTTTTTTATTCCCCACACTGAAGCGGTATTTACGAGGAAGACAGTTCGATGGGATAGAAGACCAACATATTGCAGTACAGTCCTCGATCGCTTCCCTTGAGTCTGATACGTACAAGAAAAGCTTCTACTCTACTCATGGGTAAAACACTGTAAAAAGTGCATAACATTTCAAGCAGAATATTTTTTGAAAAAGACGAGAGTCTTGAGGCGGTTATCTCACCAAGGTATGTGAAAAAAATCGATACGCATCGTAAATAGCGCGATGACGTTACCATAACTATTGTATTTTCTTAACGTGTGGAGATATTAACATGAAATGAACACAATAAATACAGAATTGTTTAGTCTACAATATGTGCAAATTTCGTATGTATTATTTACTATCATTATAATTATGCAAGTATATACATACGTATATGCTTTTCAGTACATACCTATATAAAATTATAGAACTGATAAATTCTGAAAATAAAACTATACTTAGAAATCTTGCCATGTATACTTATAAAGCTTTTAAATTGAGAAACGAAACATTTTATGCAAATTAATACACTCTTATGCAACTTCTTCTCAACGTTTTACGTGAAATTATAATATTACCAGTAGTCTATACCCACTGATCTACTATACATTTATATTTGATAACTAAATGCAAAGACACAGGTATTTTAATTTTGGTTATTTATTCAGTATTGTTGTTGTCATTGAACGTATGTTTATCATCATTATATTAGCAAAAACTTTTGATGTATATAAATATTACCATTGTCATTGATTTATATGTTTAAATTTGTTTAAATGTTATTTTAGCAGATAACCATTGCCATTGACTTATATGTTTAAATTTGTGTAAATGTTATTTTGTGTACTATGTACTCATGGACTATAAAGTCCTATGTATTGAAATAAACCATATCATATAATATTATATTTATTACTTGCTGGTGACACGGCCTATAATCACGTGATGTATTTTTTTAATCATAATATATACTAAGTTAAAAGGTCTACAAAAAAGGGCAGCGCCAAACGAGTTCGAAGGTAAGTCGTATTTTTCGTCGAAACTTTGAATATTATTTAATTTACTCAATGTTCAATATTCCGGCCGGAGCCTTTATAAGAATAAGCTTGTAATACTTGTACACATGCTGAAGTAGTTCTCTCCCTTCGTACATGAAGAATGAATTGCTCTAAAGATAGATATTCCATGAAATAATGTAAACTCCTTCAGAAACTTTAAATATTTCGAGTTTTTCGTGTTGTCCATGTTCCAGCCAACAATTTTCTGAATACGCAGGTACCAAAATTAGCAGGGTCTATGGTCAAACTGCGACAGTAACAATGCTAGTTTTGGTACCGTTATCTATTCGGAAAATTGTTGGCTGGAACATGGACTTTATGAAAAAAACTCGAAACATTTAAACTTTAGACGATAAATACGAATTACGAGGGATTTTCGATAAGTAATGTGTATTGTGTAATATTATAAAAAGAACCGACTCAAATGGTCAAAATAACTTTCCATCCTCTCAAAGTATTTCCCGTGGTTAGAAATACAAAATTTCAGTCTGTGAATAAATTTCTGAAATGCGTCACGGGTGGTTGATTTGGATATACCTCAAAGACACTGACAAACAAATGAGCTTGTCTGGAGTGATATCGACGACCAGTTTTTGAAACTGAAACGGTAAAAGTCGCAGGAAGTAAGACCTGGTGAGTACGATGTGGGCGACAAGACAGTTTCCTTCTCCGACTTAAGGAACTGGTTTACAATGCCAGATGAGGGTGCTGGAGCGTTATCATGGAGTAGGCAAGCATGTTGAAAGCCATCAAATGCACGTCGGTTTTTTTGGATAATATATCTTGAGCTTTCTAAGTACAACATCACGGTAATACCGACCTGTAATAAGGTTGCCATTAGGCATAGACATTTATTTGGATATTCAGTCACAGGAGAATAATATGGCATAGATGGCCTTTTTTTGCTCATTGCCCTTTTTACAACTACAGACTGTTTACTGCGTTTGATAAGCCACATCTTTTTCCCAATTTCATAACTGTCTTGATATAATGGACCCATGTCTCATCACCAGTATTAATGTTTGCAAACTGTCTGTAGTTGAAATTTGGAAGCTTTTTGAGCAATTGTTCTGCCGTTTGTACATCTGTTATCATCTGTCAATAGAGGGGGCATCCATTTGGTATTAATATTTCGTACTTCAAAAATACTCTTCAGAATGAAATTTACTCTCGACAGTGAAATGCCAACAGCTTTGGCAACATCGCGAATCGTGTATCTGCCATCCCCTTCAATCATTCCCTGACTTTGGAGACTGTAGCAACGTTAAATGTCGCATCGACGCTAAATGTCGCATTTGACGTTATATGTCGCAAGACTGACGCTAAATGTCGCAACCAACGCTAAATGTCGTAAAACCTCCTGACGCTATATGTCGCATCTGTAACGCCAAAAGTCGCAACAAATAGTACTGACGCTATTTGTCGCAACATCAACGCTAAATGTCGCACTCCTTTATCAATCTCTATAATGTTGAGTTATCGTTCCCGCTACGTTCCCAAATGACTGTTCATTCGTTCATGTTAATGTATAGTATATCCCCCCAAGTTAATCACATTTGCTCGTCTTGATTGGGGAACTTATTTCTTATATTGGCATTTATTATATGTCGCCGTTGCCGGTGTGTGCATGTGTGTGTGTGTGTTGACAGAACGGGATGTAATGGCCAAGAGGTAGAGTAACGAGGAGTGATTGCCGGTGGTTATTCACCTTTAGAAAGGAAGGTGTATGGTTCGAATCCTACCAGTTTATTGACGGACATCTTTGTTCAAAGTTTAAAGGAACGCCGATATATCTATTATATACAAAATGTCAAACCTACTGCAGGATCTCGTAAAACAATCTGGCTTAGTTATTATGTATACTCGTATTCTTATTCCAAGCTTAAAGGACTTACGTCCAACACATACATCGACTTACGTGTCACTCAGTTTAAAGAATTGCCACATTAAGGGACTGTTTTCACTTGTCTTAAAGGCACTTTTATGAAACGGTAAAGAGTTAAGACAGAGAAAGTCAGCAATAAACAACAAGTGAAAAGCGAATCATTTTATTTCCACTAAACCTCAGAAATTATAGTTACATGTACGTAACGATATGTTTCTACATACATATAAGGTAAAAATAGTCAAGATAAGTTCAATGCCGTATACTTTGTCACACACAAAAAGAGAACAAATCACTAAAACCCTTTTTATTGGCAAATAATGCTAGAAATGTGAACATTTTCTGACCATAGGGTTACTGTTAGCTGCATTGTGCAACAACAGTAAGACTGGAAAGGTATATGTTTCTTGCTTTTTTGTGTTTTTACGGAAGCATAAATGCACCACCGCATAACGATTTTACGGAAGCATAAATGCACCACCGCATAACGATTTTACGGAAGCCTCAAAAGGACACCGATTGGAGAAAATATGTATACATGCGACAAATTTAAAGCGATAAACCTTAATCTTTTTGGTGATCTTGCCTTAATTTCTTCGAATTAATGTAAAAATATGTAGCATTTCACCTTTTTTATGTGAAGACAGAAGTTTATAGGCGCATTTCGCATTTTATTAACTTTTTCTTGAAAAAAACTTTAAGTGCAATGCTTAAAAGATATTGCAAAAAAGGGAGTATTCTTATAGTGATCTTTCTTAAATTAAGATTCTACTTACAAATGTATATTGTTTTTGTTCATTTTTCATGTGTTATACTGTGTGCGTTAAAATGTGGTTAATTACTCGTGTAAGCATCTTATAATTACATAGTAAGGTGAATGAACGTAGGACAAAAAAACCTTCACTTTTTTATTGTATGGTCAAACGGTCTCAAACCCCATATTTAGAATGGAGAAAACCCACTAAATCATTTGTTTTAGTAGATAAAACATCAAAAATACTTGATTGCTATTATGGTCAGGTATGAACACAGAACAGAATACAATTCCATAATTCCTGTCTTATTGTTTTAGCTTTTATTGTTCCATTGGGCGGTCCATTGTTTGCATTAACCATCAGCTGTGTGCAGGATATTAGCACAAATGAATTTTTATACAGAAAAGTATAAAAAAGTAGACTCGCGATAGGACAAGCCGTTCCAAAATAGTCTGTTTTAAAGATACGAGATTTTTTCTTCGTTAATGTACAATTAATTGTAAATTAAAAAGACAAGGAATAATGTTAAATAAAGTGTAAAGGTCATTATTTACACAATGCCTCATTTAATTTATCATGCACGTATTGTTTTGTCCTCGTAACTGTATAAAACTCTATACATATACTCTATATAAATCTCTTATTATTTTGTTTCTCTTTGATGTTCCTATACCAGCTGATTCAACCCGGTATGTATCACGTGCCATTTATTATCCATTCACTTTTTAATTTTCTAACATTTACAACTACAGTGTAACCTTTCTAAAGCAACACCTATTGGTAGTAGCAAAATTATGTTGTTGTTCTGAGGTTGTTGCTCAAGAGAGGTTAAAATAATTGCTAAATCGTGCAGTGGAAAAAATCACGCTGTTTTTGAAGGGAGGTTGTTGCTTATATGAGGGCCGCTCTGGAGAGGTTGTACTGTATTAATAAATTACAATTTTTTACTTTTAAATCCGACTGCCAGGCCGAAGTATTTTCAAAATTCTCGCATACAACATTGCGTGCATACAATGGTCAATAAACCTTTTCGGTTTATGATATACGTTATTCTCTTATTATTTATTTGTTGTCTGGGTGTTTGGTAATGCCTTTGCGGGCTTAAAACACCATCAACAAAGGAGAGATTATCACGCAGCATTTTGTATCTTAAAGGAGATGAGTACAATAACTCTGTGTAATCAATTTAAATAAATGTATTTCATGAAAACCATTTAAAACCAGCGTTCTACGTTCTATGATGTCTGTCGCGGTGTAAAACTGGGCCCATATTCATAAAGCTCCTTTAATTTAACTTATAAAGGAATTTCCTTAAGTTGTATACATTTTCTGAGGTAAGGAAATTGCTATTTGTAAAACTCCTGAGGAATATCCTTAACTTTTCGTCAAATGTGAATTGTTATATTTACTCTACCGGGTATTCATAAAATTTGCAAATAAGGAAGATGACACAATGACAAACAGATAGATAGATAGATAGATAGATAGATAGATATTTTTATTCAATTCCAAAAGGCTTTAAATCCCACAAGGACATACATAGCACAATGCAAACAGTGTGACACAATACAATGATATACATAATATAAGTAATGTATGATATTATATCAAATAAATGATTACCTTTGACAATATTATGGAGAAGATCAGAATATAACGTAGACTGATCATAATTATTCCTTTTTTTAAGTATAGAACATTATATTGTAATTCCATTCAACTCAATTATTGAACTTACAGTTTTGACTATACACTCATTAATTAAATCATACATGTGTTTAGAGTACAATATTTCTTAAAAAGTGAAACATACAAATATCTATGATGAGATAGCAATTTAAACAGTAATACATAATACATATATATATATTCGCATAAATATAGACAATGCAAACATTTTATACGATATCAATTATTGGACATGATATTATTTCAAACGCATTATAAATGTAAGAGGCTAGATTTTTAATTACTTTTAGTACAAAGTAAAGTACAAAAAACAGCAATGACTATTTATTTGGCGTTCTTTCAATTCTTGTTATTATTATTATACCATATTTATATAGCCCTTTTTTCATGTAATTACACGTTCAAAAGTGCTGTACAATCACGATTACGACATGGTTAAAACAATATGTAATGAATACAAACATGTTAGTCAAAAATGATATGGGTAAAATATATTGGAATTATGCAATACATGTATTGCTATTATTTTGGTTAAGCTCTTTACATTAGACATTTAAGGTGGTGGGATCCTAACTCCCATTTATTTCTCAAAATCGGGCGAACAGATTTTGGATTATGTTAATATAATTTTCATAGATTAAAAAATAAACAACGACATTCCTTTGGGTTATTTTCGCTTTAAATTTGCATTGAATTCTGTGAGAGTTACCCATTTTTAAAAGATATAAGAAAAAATTCAATGAAAACTCATGGTAAAAAGATGCAGTAACACAGCATCAATATAATTTGATAAAGTAAAATATAGATGACCATGCAATATCAAAAGAAATTAATGTTTTTCAAGAAGTGCAACAACTCTTACAAAAAATTAAAAATGTGTCGTAAAATGGATTGAAGTATCCGAGATAACTACCAAAGAAATAATGATAATTGGGAAATTCAGTTTTTGTAATATTAACATTGTGTGCAGCATTGGGCAGATACATCAGAAAGGTACAGTGTTGGGATCCTAATACCTTAAATATTGTTATTAGTCAAGCCTAGAAGTAATGATATCCATGAAATATGCAAGGTACATCCAATTTATATCTGTTGAACATATGAACATTTTTACTATAAAACTATTCAAACCTTGTAATAATAAACTCTGAATTTTAAGGAAATGTTTAAATAAGTTTTTCTTTGCTATTACATGAACGCGGTCGTACAGATAAAGAAAAACGTCTTTCTCATCCAGGACTGAATATCTATATTTTCCTTATAGTGACAATTTAGATACAATTTGATAAACAGCTTATTCATTTTGTGAAATCTCTAATTACACGTAAACAACTGACAGTAAACCAAAACATTGCTTTATCACGCGATTTCTAGGGATACATGACGTGTGTCTGTAATTTGAACTTGCGTTTCGACATTTCAATAATAGCTTTTAGCAAGTGTATTAGTTTCCACCTTGCAGTATTTTTATGTATTTGTCAATAGTTTAGGTTTGCATGTTTATTACAATTAACTTGCAAAAGCGTTCAAGTAGCTGAAAATCGCCCATTTTAGAAATGATTTAACATATACTCTTATCAAAATATAGCGATCCTCTTATGGTTAAAATTGGCTTGCACGAATGCTATTTGTTTATGACAACGTTGTCATTTATTTTCACTATTATTATTTGACACCTTCGACATGTGAAAAGTGTGTGTCAGTGAAAGGCGACAATTACATTGACTAAATTCAAACCCATTTACTCCACGACAGAATATACCGAGTTCATTAAAGGTTAATCGACCGTGAAATGACGTAATCCACGACGGCTTATACTTTAATGTAATAATGTTCGTATATATTTCGTATATACAGAAGAACTATGATGTTAAGACCACCATAGGGACAAAAACTACGGTCTTGATTCTGAATATAGACAAGAAGAGGATTAATAGAACGAAATTTGATGACACTTTTACTCATGATACCATCATACTATTCGACAATTACGAACAGACATAACTAACTTTATCAACAAATGTGTAAAAATTCCGTACCCGAACTGAAAATATATGTGCAAATGGATATAATCAATATAATATTATTTACAATATCAAAATACATTCATACTAACAAAGCTTGAGAGAATTCTTCTTTGTCTTAAAAACTTGTAAGATACGTCATTTTTTAAGGAGATAATCGACCTACATAAGGGAAAATTTAAGTTGAGGAGATTCAACTATAGCACTTAAGCCTCATATCAAAGGGAAAATCATAACCTTAAATAGGGTAGAAGAAGTGTATGCTATGAGAACAGACGGTAGAACTGCGAAATGGCATTCCGAGGATCAAGGGTTTGAGATGTCCGTGAAATTGGCAGCCCTGCAGCCTAGCAGCGTGAAGTTGGCAGCTCAGCAGCCCAGCAGCGTGAATTTGGCAGCCCAGCAGCGTAACAGCGTAATATAAATTTTTACAGATAAACTTCACAACAAATCAAGATAAATACTCCAGAATGCATAAAATAACGTCAGTCTGTTGTTTAAACATTAATTAACTGAAAATATACGATTTTCATATTTTTTTTCGATGTGAAATTAGCCGCTGCTAGTAGCGTGAAGTTGGCAGCGTGAAGTTAGCAGCCCAGCAGCGTAACAGCGTAATATATATTTCTACAGATAAACATCACAACAAACCAAGATAAATACTTAAAGAATGCATAAAATAATGTGAGTCTGTTGTTTGAACGTTAATTAAATGAAAATATATGATTAGTTTTCTACGAAGTTTAATGTAACGGCTCAAATTTCTTAAAAATTCTGAACACGCATTTCAACCATTTTGTTCAACAGTGGTCAACGAGTGTCTATCTTGAAATAAAGATTTTTGACAATTGTATGTTGAACTTTTTATTCATTTATATACCACTGTAACAATACAATTGTACAATACACATTACATATCGAACATCCCTCGTACCTTCGAACACGTGGGCGCCGTCATTGCACTAGACCCTGTGGTATCAATCATTGTCAAAACAATGTACCACGTGATTATAGACCGTACAAATGTTTGTTAATCACCGGGACCAAGCTATTCCAACACATGTGGTAAATTTCCTATCTGTTAAGCCATTTATTCATTAATTGGTACAAATCGATAATGCTGAACTCCGCGCCGACGAGTTTGCTATGTGCACACTAACTTCAAAGTGTACCTTTCTTTTATATTTATAACGCCACTTTCGAAGAAAAGGGGATACAGTATATTGCTTTGCACATGTCCGTTGATCGGTCTGTCCGTCGATCGGTCGGTCCGTAACCAAACCTTTCACAACCAATCACTAGAGAACGATTTGACCTAAGCTCTTCAGTTGGTCATCACATGTAGATGACCCCTATTACTTTTGAGGTCAGTACGTCAAAGGTCATTGCCACAGTGACTTTGATCATAAAAACCTTGTCCGACCTATAACTAGAGAACAATTTGGCCAAAACTCTTCAGGTAGTAGATAAGTTACAAAAGAACTGGGCATTTACATGTATATCCCTACTCTTTTCGAATAGTTTTCCTGGTTCTTTATCGTGTTTGGTGTAAAGCACCGATACACACCACGCACCTTTTCCAGTAATTTTCTGGACACTGTACTTGCTTCGGCAGTTCGGACACTGATAAAACATCCCTGAGAAACTCGAAAGGCGGGGCCGAGATTCGAACTCACGACATTTCGTTAAGTAGTTCAACGCACTACAACTCGACCACCAATCGCACCAACGCCCCCTTTATAGTTGGACATGTTGTAAAACAGATGACAAGTCTTTGTTAAAATGCACTTCTTTAATCTGGTTAATATCAGAATATGAATGATATATCAATTTAACAGAAATAATTTTCTAGTGATATGCTAAATTTGGGAATGTGAATACAATCCAAATCTTCATTGATAATGTTGGAGAATTTCGCTTGATTAGTGAAAGTACCATAATGATTTGAAAGCTATCACAATAACCTCAAATAAAGCATAATCTTACAAATGTTTCTAATGTTAATTATTAAACATGTACAAAAATACATCAATTCAAATGTCAACCATACTGGAGGAATAGATACAATAGAAAGTTCATGCCTAAATAAGAATAGAATATCATGTCAAACTTTCAAAAGATTTTCAATTAGGAATTACTCAAAGTTCGTTAAATGTATAAATCAAGAAAAATAGGGAAAGAATGACATTCCTGAAAAACAGATGACAACTGTTTGTTACTATACATTGCTTTATTTTGGATATGCCCAGTATGTTAATTAATAATACATGGGTGTAGCTATCCCGTCGAAAGAAATTACATTGTAATAAAATCATGATTTTTTCATGAACTAATCTTAGATACCTTATGAATAGTTCATGAAGTATGACTAACTACTTGATATGGGTAACGTTGATATACTAGTACTAGTACGAGTGTAAGAACGGAACTGAACAGACTTTTTATGTGTCGTATACATATAGTACATAGTCATAAAAATGACGTAATATACAGATATATGAATCAGGCTTCTCATTGGTGGTTTTGCTGACAAAAATAGTTTTACTCAATGTTAAGATTACATGTTATTTTGATGTTACTAAAATAAACAAATAATAATTCTAACGAAGTCTGCAGTTGATAATTAGTGACAAAAAATGTATTAAGACATACCTATCTTTTCATAAAATTCATACAATAATTATCAATTTATAGAAGCTTTCAAATTTTAACATCATAATTATGTTAGTTATACAATGTACAACTACATTTCAAGAACAGAACTGAATTTCATTTACAACTTGTACATCATGTACATCCTTACGATACAACACACATAACAACTTGAAAATATTTAAAATGTATATATACATATTACATTAAACACTCCAAATACAACTGGTTACATTAAACACTCCACATACAACTTGTTACATTAAACACTCCACATACAACTTGTTACATTAAACACTTCACATACAACTTGTTACATTAAACACTCCATATACAACTTGTTACATTAAACACTCCAAATACAATTTGTTACATTAAACACTCCAAATGCAACTTGTTACATTAAACACTCCATATACGACTTGTTACATTAAACACTCCAAATACAACTTGTTACATTAAACACTCCACATACAACTTGTTACATTAAACACTCCAAATACAACTTGTTACATTAAACACTCCACATACAACTTGTTACATTAAACACTCCAAATGCAACTTGTTACATTAAACACTCCAAATACAACTTGTTACATTAAACACTCCATGTACAACTTGTTACATTAAACACTCCACATACAACTTGTTACATTAAACACTCCAAATGCAACTTGTTACATTAAACACTCCATATACAACTTGTTACATTAAACACTCCACATACAACTTGTTACATTAAACACTCCAAATACAACTTGTTACATTAAACACTCCAAATACAACTTGTTACATTAAACACTCCATATACAACTTGTTACATTAAACACTCCACATACAACTTGTTACATTAAACACTCCACATACAACTTGTTACATTAAACACTCCACATACAACTTGTTACATTAAACACTCCAAATGCAACTTGTTACATTAAACACTCCATATACAACTTGTTACATTAAACACTCCAAATGCAACTTGTTACATTAAACACTCCATATACAACTTGTTACATTAAACACTCCACATACAACTTGTTACATTAAACACTCCAAATACAACTTGTTACATTAAACACTCCATATACAACTTGTTACATTAAACACTCCAAATGCAACTTGTTACATTAAACACTCCATATACAACTTGTTACATTAAACACTCCACATACAACTTGTTACATTAAACACTCCATATACAACTTGTTACATTAAACACTCCACATACAACTTGTTACATTAAACACTCCATATACAACTTGTTACATTAAACACTCCAAAATACAACTTGTTACATTAAATACTCCATATACGACTTGTTACATTAAACACTCCAAATGCAACTTGTTACATTAAACACTCCAAATACAACTTGTTACATTAAACACTCCATATACGACTTGTTACATTAAACACTCCAAATGCAACTTGTTACATTAAACACTCCAAATACAACTTGTTACATTAAACACTATACATACAACATAGTACATGTACATTAAACACCTTACACATAATAATATGTACTATGTATATTTCAGGAGCCAGTGCAAAGAAATACCGTTTTGTAATGTTGATTTCGATTCTATGAAATATATTTTGATTTTATGGAATAATGCTTTTCTGGCATAATTGCGATACTTTATTGATTTTTAATCAATTGTAATAAACAGCAGTACATATGTATATCGCAAGTGATCCGTATCAAATTTTGAACAGTAAAATATGCAGTCAATTCTGTGTTTGCGGCCATCTCAGAATAAAAGCCACCCTGCGAAGAAAGACCATTTTAAAAACTGCCATCGACCATTTAGAGCAAAATTATCGTAAAAGGGTCACCTGTCAATAAAGGCCACATTTTGTTTGTCACAAGGATGGCATTTGTTCACATGTTTGACTGTCCATGTGATTAACGTGACATTACTACAAGTTTCATTGTATTATTTACAACATACCGAATAATATTGGACTCATAAATGATAACGCTTACTGTCAAGTGCTTTCTTTTCCATTATAATGATTGAAGTTCCTTGCAGAAATTAAGTATATGCTACACTGGATTTTCTGTTGAGAAATATACACGCCACTTACAAACCTTTTGTATGCTTACATACATAGAGATCTACATAAATGTGTGTGGAAATGAATGTCTATAGATCTATGTATGTAAGTATGCCATTTACTTCTTTTATATAACCAATTTAAAACTGAGCTGTATACTTAGGATTTTTCTATTGCAACGGCTCAGCCACAAACACGACACGATCATATGTCAACAGACTCATTGCATGACTCCCATTCGGTTTTAATTTGTCCAAAGTATCTAGACAGGTTACAGAATTGGCCCCTATTTCCCCTTTTATTAAAGGCCCGTAGGAAAACAATCAGATGGGAGTGTTAATCATAGATTCTGTCTGACAGCGGGGAGCGGAATCAGGTAAAATCCTTTCTAATTACGACTACATCCGTAATTATTGGAGGCTAAGCCCTCCGGTTCCCTACGGCCCATGGTTATTCGAAACAGCAACGCTATATATACTAACTAACTCCCTCACCCTGGTCTTTGTTTTCATACAGTGCATGGCAATAGCTTAATTTGACGGAATAAAAGATGTGAACTTCTCGCTTCAGGACCTTAATCAGATCGTGCCTTTCACAATGCTGGAACTTTTCCATGGATATCCAGGTCTTCCGGGACTTTTCATAGCTGCACTGGCTGTGGCATCTTTAAGAACAATATCGTCCGGACTGAGCAGTTTATCAGCTGTTACATTTGAAGACTTTATATGACAAAACTGGTACTAAAATATCCAAAACGTGTGTAGACAGTGTAGTTATATATCACTGTGTGGCAACACTGTACCCAAAAAATCAACGATGTTTACAAGATGGCGGACGGATACATGTTGTGAGCTAGGTAGGTGTCGTTTGTTTTTGGTTTAAATTTTTTAAATAGGACGTCCTCTACACAATAGTATACATCAAATGAAAGAACTTTAAAACGGCAATCGGCAGCTAATAATCGTTTTTCATCAAACCGAGCCGTTTTCACGAAATCAGTGTCTGAACATAACGTGTTGAGTTTTTTTGAAAAACGAAGCGAGGAAACTGAACAAAAACCGACGATTATTCCGTTAAAATGAATGAATCGACACAAATACTTGTCCACGTGTATGGAGAATGTAAAGCTCCTCACGTATATCAATTTTTTGCTCATCAAAATCCCTTGTATAGTAGATGTTTTAAAGCTTTTAAATTTTACATACTGTACGCAACGGTGCTAAGTGTAAACATTGTACTGTACGCAACGGAGAAAACAATTTCTGTACGCAACGAAGCAACAATTTTAGTCAAAAATCTGTACGCAACGGAGCAGTCAATGAATAGCTTGTTTCTGTGTGTTTTAAAACATGTCTTCTATACATTGTTATAGAAGAATGCACGCACAAACATCAATAACGATACCAGTTTTGGCTCAGTATTAAATATTGACATTTTTTCATGATTTTACTAAGTGAATGGCTTTTTGTCGATTACGATTTCATAATTAGTTGTCCATATCAATTCGGCTAAATTTGTATTTGTCAATTCAACATTGCCATTGTAAATAAGGTTAAATAAGCCTCCTTCGCAGATCGAGCAGTCTACTAGCAATGACTTTAAACGGATGTCGGATGGTGACAGGTAGGTTCGAATCTCAGGTGCTGCGTGTATTTTTCTAAATTAAAATGATATTTTTAAGATATGGAGCAAAGACAAGATATTAGCATAGGTTTTCCGCTGAATACTGTTTATATTTTTCATTAGTTACACATAGATTCTGAAATTTGATAAAATCTAACATAAGAAAAAAAACTAACTCATGAAGATATTGTTTCAATTTTTTTATGGAAAGTGAAACATATAATGCGAGTTTATACTGAAACATCAAACGCTATATACTCACTGACGACCTAACGAGGTCTACGATATTCACTGTAAAAAAGGGAATGTATATTTGCCCCTTGACGTCAGAAACGTCAATTGACCAAATGACATCAAAATCATGAAAATTACTTATCCTCTCATTGTAATTATCATAGTTTAATCAATTCACCTTTTTTAGTATGTTAGAATGGAAAAATATCTCATTTTGTCCAGCATTGTAGTAACATAATGCACGTTTTATCGTTCGAAAGTTTGTAATTATTCACTCAGGCTTGTCTGCGTTAGTAATCATATTTGCGCTTTTGAACCCGAACCGTGCAATCTTTTTAACAATGAACTTAAAATTGAAATCAAAGTATAGAAGACACGTTTTTAAACACACAGAAACAAGCTATTCATTGACTGCTCCGTTGCGTACAGATTTCTGACTAAAATTGTTGCTCCGCTACGTACAGAAATTGTTTTCTCCGTTGCGAACAGTACACTGTTTACACTAAGCACCGTTGCGTACAGTATGTAAAATTTAAAAGCTTTAAAACATCTACTACAAGGGATTTAGATGAGGAAATAATTAATATACATGAGGAGCTTTACATTCTCCATACACGTCGGTTTTGTTCAGTTTCCTCGCTTCGTTTTTCAAAAAACTCCTCACATGATGTTCAGACACTGATTTCGTGAAAACGGCGCGGTTTGATAAAAAGCGATTATTAGCCGCCGATTGCCGTTTTAAAGTTCTTTCATTTGATGTATACTATTGTGTAGAGGACGTCCTTTTTAAAAAGTTTGAACTAAAAACAAACGACACCAACCTCACAACATTTATCCGTCCGCCATCTTGTAAACACCGTTGATTTTTTGCGTACAGTGCTACCACACAGTGTATAATTATGGTCTAATTGCTATTGACTTAGAGTTTCTGCTCTCAGATGTCGGTGGCAAGTTTCAAGAGTGCAATTTCCGGTCCTGAAACTGTTTTTTTTATTACAATCTGTTTCTATATAAAGCATATTATCCAATAAAAGACCATTGGACAATTAATTTATATTGCATACAAACTATTTTTTCAGATCACACAGATTCATGGTTTCTTGACTATTAAGCTGTGTATTTATTATTCCAGTGTGTGTATTAGTATCAATTGAGACTTGTTTCATCCATACAAGAACTTTAGGGCGCTTCCCCTTTACGTTCTTCATGAATTTTTCGATTTCATCAACGTTTTCTTGAACTTTGTAAATTCTGAATAGTGATTTAACGCGGCACAAAACTTCCTCTTGGTTTGGGAAATCGCTATACTTTTTAATGGCATACCCATGAAGCACTTCAACTATAATGAGTATATTTCCGTTAGCAAAATTATTAGCTGTTTGAAGTCTGGTTGTTGTGCTGAAAAAGCCTGCTTCATAGTAAAAACCTACTTTTTGATGAAGTTTGTAATTGAATGTTTTCACACCTCTATAATAACGTGCTGGTTTGTTAGGCAAATATGTCAGAGCTGAGTCAATATTATTTGCGGCCTTGATAAACAGGTCTTGTATAAGTTTATTACGATTTTTGTGGGCACAACGCAACTCCCAGTTTAGCCGCATTGGGAAGTTATTAAATTCAGGCGAGTAATTCTGTAAGCCGTTCTCAATTGAACATTTCTTTGTATACATATTAATCCACATGCCAGCGTAAAATTCCTCATTACTGCTTGCCCTTTTTTTTCGCATAAACTGATCTGCTTGATCGAAACATTTTGACACGCCAAATCCATTTTTTACCAATGTCATAACCTCTATTGAATCCGTTGTATCGAATGATTTACCTGTGAACGAGAAAACACCGATAATAATTGGTAGCAAAAAAAAGGATACAAATATTTATTTATTTGGATTTAACGCTATTTTCGACTAATTTCATTTACATACGACAACCGACAAATTAGTGTATCAGTAATTAATATCACTATTGTCTGGTAATTATTTAAATATGTGATTTGAGATCGGAGACGGATCTCTGGTTTTATATCACCGGAGCCTGCACTGTATTATAACCTGTACTGTATCATAACCTGCACTGTATCATAGCCTGTACTGTATCATAACCTGCACTGTATCATAACCTGCACTGTATCATAGCCTGCACTGTATCATAGCCTGTACTGTATCATAGCCTGCACTGTATCATAACCTGCACTGTATCATAGCCTGTACTGTATCGTAGCCTGTACTGTATCGTAGCCTGTACTGTATCATAGCCTGCACTGTATCATAGCCTGTACTGTATCATAACCTGCACTGTATCATAACCTGTACTGTATCATAGCCTGTACTGTATCATAACCTGCACTGTATCATAACATGTACTGTATCATAGCCTGTACTGTATCATAACCTGCACTGTATCATAACCTGCACTGTATCATAACCTGTACTGTATCATAACCTGTACTGTATCATAACCTGTACTGTATCATAACCTGTACTGTACCTGTACTGTATCATAACCTGTACTGTATCATAGCCTGTACTGTATCATAACCTGTACTGTATCATAGCCTGTACTGTATCATAGCCTGTACTGTATCATAACCTGTACTGTATCATAACCTGTACTGTATCATAGCCTGTACTGTAGCATAGCCTGTATTGTATCATAACATGTACTGTATCATAGCCTGTACTGTATCATAGCCTGTACTGTATCATAGCCTGTACTGTATCATAACCTGTACTGTATCATAGCCTGTACTGTATCATAGCCTGTACTGTATCATAACCTGTACTGTATCATAGCCTGTACTGTATCATAGCCTGTACTGTATCATAGCCTGTACTGTATCATAGCCTGTACTGTATCATAGCCTGTACTGTATCATAGCCTGCACTGTATCATAACCTGTACTGTATCATAGCCTGTACTGTATCATAACATGTACTGTATCATAGCCTGTACTGTATCATAACATGTACTGTATCATAGCCTGTACTGTATCATAGCCTGCACTGTATCATAGCCTGTACTGTATCATAGCCTGTACTGTATCATAGCCTGTACTGTATCATAGCCTGTACTGTATCATAGCCTGTACTGTATCATAGCCTGTACTGTATCATAACATGTACTGTATCATAGCCTGTACTGTATCATAACATGTACTGTATCATAGCCTGTACTGTATCATAGCCTGCACTGTATCATAGCCTGTACTGTATCATAGCCTGCACTGTATCATAGCCTGTACTGTATCATAGCCTGTACTGTATCATAGCCTGCACTGTATCATAGCCTGCACTGTATCATAGCCTGCACTGTATCATAGCCTGCACTGTATCATAGCCTGCACTGTATCATAGCCTGTACTGTATCATAGCCTGTACTAAATTACCATTCCACCAGGAACATGTATCTTTTCCACATGCGGAAGAAAAATTGACAGTGTTGTTAAATTTTCATAAAAAAATGATATGACCTGTCGAGAGTGGGAGTCGAACCCGGATCACCGGATCACGAATCCAGCGGCGCACTAACCACGGACCCTAGGTGGCAGCACCACAAATAATGCATTGTACATAGTACTGTTTACATTCAAAAACAACAGTTCATGTTAACAAGCATGCAACGAGATAGTAATATTACAATTGCAAATGTCTATCGCTGTTTTTTTATGCATGACTTATTAATATTATAATATTGGGTCCATTTGTTATGATAAGTTTACCGTATGACATAAACACAGTTTGTTTCTGGTTATATGCTTATTAACAATAGGGCAGGTGTAGCTCATAGTTTCTTTATTATTTATTTATTTTGACTCTTGAAATGCGTCACGGTGGAAAAGTAAAAAGGCAAGGAAGGAAGTGGATTAACCTTTCCTTGATCTGGCCTAATAAAAAGATGAGGGTCGCCACTAAAGGTGAGGGTCGCCAGTAAAAAGATGAGGGTCGCCAGTAAAAATAAGGATATGTCTGGTAACCAGAAACTATTGAAAGGCAATTAAATGTACATGTATACATATCACCAATTGAAGACTTGGTGTAATACTAGTAGTTAAAGTGAGCATACTATGAGAAGCACTGGTCATTTCACCGCAACACATGTTAACTGTGGCTCAATATGGTTACGTCTGATCATGGCCTTTACAGTTCTCTTACACGCGAGTACTAAGAGTAAACTAGTGTGTAACGGGATCGTAATGAAACATTTTTAACCAAACAAATAAAGTTAGTAATTTGTGACTAGGACAAGAATGCACATTGGTCCCAGATTGTGAGAACTGTACTGGGGGTACAACACTCGACACCCTGGTGTATACTTGATCAAATACATACTTCAGGCTCCATAGGTTACTACGGTGTCCAGCGATATTTACATGTAATTGTTTTCAATGTATATCATAATAGGCCTATGTGCAACGAAGCTGCTCGTCGACATGCAGAAAATATTGAAGTTAGCACTGTTTGCGTTCAGATAAATTGGAAGATCAACCAGATGCTGTTCAATAGTGTATATCTAGCATGGCCCTCTCGTTGACTTCCTAAGTCGTAAATTACATAATGTGAATATTTGTGTTGATGTTGTGATGGTGGTGGAACTTTGGACCGTGCTTAATTCGTGCCGTTTGTGGATTTTTGTCAAATAAAAGGTTAGATAAAACCTTCCTGCTTTCAACCACAAGAAGAAAATATATATCTGGATGTTTTCATTGCAGTTCAGCATGATCAAGTGTTTCGCATGCCTGTTGGGATCGATAAATGTATATGCTTATTGGACTTTAACGTTGGGTGACTTCCCTGATCATTGAAGAATAATTATGAAGCCTATGGAGTTAAATTTGTTTTTGGGTCAATTACTCAAGTATCTGTGACACTAAACGAAGACAATTTTCTTCCTGATAAAAAAATAGAAGATAATTTCAAACGGATATAATTCTCACATTGTCAACGTGTGTAAAAACTTAATGCTTTATCATAATGTTCTCTACATGTACAAGTCGATATTATGTAAACAAACCGATATGATATGTTCGGTATAGCTGTGTAAACATTTTATATGATGTTTAAGATGAATTTATATGAGCACAAGCTCTGATGGCCACTCTGGCACTTATATGCTATGTATCCCAAATATGGCATTGTTTAATAATTACTGGAAGTACATACATTTCTGTATCAGTTAAATAATAGTTGATGAATATCAATTATCAGTCTATATTTCTCACCAGAAATAATGTTAATTTATTTTGTCCTAATAATGTATCATACTATCAGAATGAACTTAACAGTTTGAATGTTAGAATTAAGCAGGCAGATCTTATTTTACCTAGACAGATCATGATCTTTTCAGTGAAACCGACCTTCACTTGCAATAAAAACATTCTGAAATATTCTTTATTTAATCACGATCTAAGTACATAGAGAAAAAATAGCAACGTATATTTTTTCAATGATATTACAAAAAGAAATAAGAAAAAGCATCTGATAACATTTTTACGAGATAAGGTCAAAGAAAGGCATCATATGTAAATATTGTTTTAGAGCAAATAAAATATATTTCTTATATTTACTATCATTTTATCTATTGTTATGATTACTATATCTAAATAAAAAAGCTAATGAACGGGCCTTTAAATTACCATGTCCAACAAATACTTCAATATGTCATTGAAGGTATCCATACATTAAAACTTCTGTGTAAACTTATGCTTCTAGTACATTCTATGTGTTCAATCTAAACACACATGTTGGGAACTTTTACAATTTTTTTCTTTATTCTTTATTCTTGTCTCATTTATGTACATACATAAAATATATTTATCATACACAAACATTTAAAATGTACATGGCCATTTAATATTGAATTATAAGAGACTTATTAATATTTACATAAATAAGACTAAGAGACTATTGTTAATGCGTTGTTTTAAAAGTCTGATAAAAACTAATTACAATGTCAAACGGTTGAGGACTATAATTATAATTATATACATGTTCAAAACTGAAAACAAATATGGAAGAACGTTTACCTAGAAACTTTCAATGACACATTGAATTGTTGGACCAAGTAGTTTAGATTAATCTTTACATAATAATACGCCATTCAGACGGAATATATTACTTTTTTCTGGTAAAGAAATACAAATAATTTTTAATCATCTAATATCATTGATACCATTTTATTTATAGCTACAGGAATGTAGATTAAATTATAAGCTATTGATAAAAACTCATATCAGTTATGACATTCAGTAATTATTGAACAATGTTATTTTAGATAACATAGCAGTGTTAGGGCGGCCAATTTTGTGCCTTTAAGATTCACCTTAAACTTAGCTCTTTGCACGTTAAAATATACGAACAGGAAATAGAAATATTAAGAAAAAAATAACTTAAAAGTATACTTACTATTCGTTGATCCATCAATCTTAAAGATTGCTATTGATATGAAAATAAGACAGAATAAATGCTGGTTTAAATCCATTTTCAAAGTTTCATGAAGTAAATCAAACAAGAACAGAAACCGAAACTTCCTACTCCGCCATTACAGTCGTGGCTCTAAAAATAGACATCGGTTTTAATAGGTACATAAAGTAACGTGACTGGTCATATCAAGTTTCACCAATTTTTAAACCGTATCATTAACAACCCCACTGTAAAAGTAAATTTATCTCTTTTACTAACACGTACCACGCACACAGGTAACTATATCATGAATAGATTATAAAAATGTGAAGAAAAAATATTTATTAATAGATTATAAAAATATGAAGAAAAAATATTTATTAATATGTTAACAAGGTATATTTCAACAAAAATCCCAACATTTTTAAAGCATCAAAAAAATCTTTGGCAAAAGATATTTCCAGTGATCGATTATATTCATAAAACGTATTGTTAAAACAACATACATGCAAAATCCAAGAGAAATCCGTCGCCTAGTTCACGAGTTATGCCACAAAATGTAAATCAATGCTTCGGGACGATCACTGAGGTCATTTTGACATTCACTAAATTTACATAAAATAGACGATATTTAGTCTCAACCGTTGTGTACAAACATAATGAACAGCTACACTTAGAAAACACTGTTGGAACACATTTACTCCCATGACAATTGGTAAATTCGCTACATGTGAATGTTTAAGCAATAATTTTTTAAACACATTTTACCTGTGATCATAGAAGAAGAATTGGTCTTCTTTAAAGTATGATTTACGTATTTTTACCGTCTGTATTTTTCCACCTTGTCCGTTTAAACTGTAGTTGTATATATGTGGTAACCAATCTTAATGTAAATTTATACCATCTCTTTTGTCAACTTGCTACGTCTATGTATTTGTATATACTTATGTATGTAAATATGTTGTTCACATGGGCCTGAGAGCCTTATGAATCTGAAGTAAATAAACTCTATATACAGGAATATGTATAGTATCTGCACTCTGTGATATTTAGAGGCTAGCTCAGCGAGCCGTAAAATTGATCTGTTCGATTAGTCGTCTTCTTATTTTAAAGCGGAGACTGAATTAAGTTCTGGTAACTTACGGAAATAAGAAATGAACGAAAACTATTACATACATATGTAGAGTATCGTTCCATTTTACATTAATTACTATGATAAAAAAGAACCATTTGTTGTATCAAAATTAGTTTTGCACAAAATAGAAGAAAATAATTAGTGCATGGTCCGACCGAAATGGTTTATACAACTTTGACGCGACAAAACATTCAACACTAGAAACCATAATGTGAGTATTTATAAGTAAAATTGCCAACATTGTAATTTTCATGCAACCTGCCCTTAGCAATACGCAAAGAGTTAGATTTACATAAATTAAGTAGTTTAACACCAAAAACTGTTATGTTCAGAGTCCAAAGAAATACGATGCAGGGGTGTATCAGGATTATATAATTCATCATCTAAACAACCAACTACATCAACACCAACATTACCAGCACATGCGTTCCAGTCACCGAACAGCATTACTTTTCCTCTCGCCTCATAAGTACAGTTATCATTATCAAATAGAGAGTACAAGTCAGTGTCAATAAAATCATAACACGGTGAATTTTCCATCCATATATATGAACTCCACCTAGATATAAATCTTCTGTTATATTAAAGAAAGTCGTATATAATTGTAACCGTATTTATAAGTGTATCATGAGGATTTTGTACCACTTTCACACAATTACTGGTCGAACTCTTCATGTATACAACAGTTACGCTGTTTGTACGGGTGTTGTACTGTGCACCCGACCGACGATGACTGTCTTCCAAGATCTAAAACAATCAAGAAGTGTGTCCTTTCCTCAAATTTATTTAAAACAGGTGTTAATTAAAACATAGAAGTCTGAATCAAGAGTGACTTCTTGGAGGAAGGACACAACCTTCATCGAAAGACCGAAATAGTAGGTACCCAATGAAAAACACCGTTACAAAATACTTATGATAGACTGACCAATAAAAATTGTAGGGGTCAGTCTGATCTCAAAGACCTCTGGGAGCTGAGACCCTAACAGGTGTTAAAAATGTCCATTGTTCAACTTTGTCAATTTTATCGTAATACCCTGCCACTTGCTTTCATAGCAATTTGCAGTTTAGCAACTATCTTTTAAAATTATGCGACAAGCTATCAGAAAAGTAATTATAGTTAAGACATAGCTTATGTTTATAACAGAACAGAACAGAACATATCTTTATTTAGACAAGTACAAATAGTACATAGTCACAATGTATGCATAAATACAAATATAATAATATTCACGTGAAACAAAAGGGAAAAAGAAAATGTCAATATGACATACAATATTGCTTATAATAATACAACATAATTACATATTTCTAAAGGTGTAACATACTTTAGACAAATATTATAATGTATAACGGAGGATGAATGAATGCTAATAGCTATAATAAATGATGCAGGTTCTAAACTAACATGTTTGGTTGAACAATTTCACGACGTTTAAATGCTTGAAAAATAAAATTTCCTAAATTTAATAATGTTGATCTATTTGTTGAGCTTAGTAAGTCAATAAACTTATACATGCTTGTTTTTTTATAAAAAGATTTCGGAATATATTTAATTCTAAGGTCAGTATAGTTTTTACATGTGATTAAATGATATTCGTCTTCTACGTCTGATCCACAAAAATAACAAATTCTTTCATGTCTGGGTCTTCTATTTCGTCCGTGTCGAAAAGTTTCAATAAACAAATTATGTGAAGATACACGTAATCTAGTAATTTGGTTGCGTATTTTATAAGAATAGATATTCATTAAGTATTCTGATATACCAAATTGTGGTTTTAAACAGATGTATAGGGATTTAAGAATTTCATTTCTTTCAATATTACCGAAAAATGTTTGTATAGCACAATCTATAACAGTTCTCTTAAATAAATTGATAAATTGTTTACCATCTATGGTTTCTTGATTATTAAATATATAACTAAATCCAAACTCATATAGTATTTTTTTAACATTATAGACCCAATTTTTTCTTCCATCATGGTATTGAGATAAGGAAGGTAAATATACAGTTTTCAACAGAATATTATCAGTTCTAATGATTTTAACCCAGTATTTCATAACTTGAACAAAACGATTTACATACAGATGGTACCGTCCCAATTCCCTGTTGATTGTTTTACTCCTAAAATTGACTTGCAAAATTGAAGATGAATGCGTTCTAGTTCAGTAGATTTTGTTATTCCCCATATAGGACTGCCGTAATTTAATATTGAGTCAACAAATGCGTCAAAAAGTTGTAATGAAATATCGGGACGTATGTTATATTGTTTAATATTGTTTAATAAAACTTACATTACCTTTAGGGCTTTGCCTGTTAGACTTTTGATATTTAATACGAAGGTGCCCGTATAATTCAAACTTACACCAAGGTAATTAAAATTATCAACAGTTTCTAACAATTCGTTGTTATAATAAAAAAACTTCATTATTTCATATAACAACACAGTCGGATTGATTAGACTAACGCCGCTTTTAATTCGATTAACTCAAAAATTTACTGAAATATATAAAATATCACCCCGAACTTAAAAACAACTCATGAATTGCAAAATATTAAATTAAAATCCAGTACAAGAAAAATTCACAATTTTTAGGGCATAACACTACCACAACACCACTACATCTCCTAGCTCGTTTATTTTGGAATTTTCTATACAAATTGTAACACTTGTAACCGTTGATATCGAGTTTAGATTTACTATGGGTCCATGAATAAAAGAGGAAAACAATATCATTTTCATATAATTAGCTATTTTGTTTATGAATTCAGCGTCTTCTAACAAAACACCATTAATAATAATGTTAACATTAAATTGATTGAAAAAACATAATTATGTAAGGTGAAAATTACACTAAAGTTTGAATACTTTTGTGTAGAATCAGTTAACATGGACATAACGTAAATGAACATTACGCGTCACTTTCGCGTATGTTAGCGTAATGAATTAATAATAATTAATCATAGATGTTGAAAGGTACAATAAAAGACAATTCTGCTACAGGTATATGCAAGCTTCTGAGACAGCTCAACCCTAGGAAGGCACCAGGACAAGACAGTATCCCGGCACGTCTACTAAAGGAACTGGCAGACCAATGCGCTCCATAATTACCTCCGCATAATTTTACAAAAAAAAGCATTACCCATGGCACTATCCTGGATATCTGGAGAACAGCAACAGTGTCTGCAATCTTCAAGAAATGAGAGATTGAAGACAAGCAACTACCGGACTGTATCCTTGTATCGCCACATGCTTATTTCTTGAACATGTAACAGTGAGCAAAATGATGAGCCATGGTTGCTGCGATTTTACGACTGTTTGTCTTTTTGTAAAATTTGACCAATTTTCGAGTTAAAAATCTTCAAATATCTTTAAAGGTAGTAAAAGTATACATTTTCTGTTAGAGTTTCCCACACGCTGCACTCATGATATATGAGTTAAAATATTTGTACTGCATTGCAATAACAAGGAAGTTTATAACACGCTTTGGAAAATTCGAATTGTCGAAGTTCTTTCCCTTCTATATTATATTATACGAGTTACACGGAAAAAATCTTTTTTTTCGTGACAAATCCCTTTGGTCGAAAATGGTCAACTGTCTAAAGTCCCGTGTATGCCTCCCCGAGCGGGCAAAATATTGACAGGTGCATAATATGACGATGAAATACCAGACTCGGATATCAGTTACTTACCATTTAGTTTAAGCATGCGATTCTTTGAGATGAACTAACAAACATTCTAATTTAGTATCTTTTCTAGGTATTGTCGCCATTTTGAAATCTCGCGTCTGTCACTGTGACTACAGCCGGACTACTTTTTAGACGTTGACAGAGGATAGTGAGAGCGCAAAAGGACGACAACTCTTGGTAGAGATTGGATTTCCAGAGTCAAAAAGTCCCGACCTACCTACCCTCTCTTTGATCAGCGTGACTCCAGAAACAGTCTACTTAAACATCCTAAGCTGTGGGAAATACTCGTAAATAAAATTGCAATATACACACAGAGTTGTCATTCCTTTCCAATACGCACATACGAGGTGTGTCCAAAAAGTTCACGGCGTGGACAAGTCTATTTTAGAAAATATAAACGTCATTATATGTTCCCTTGACTAACAACGGATTAAAGAGAAATTGACCATGAAAGCCGTAAACACTTCATCCAACATGCACAAATAATTATTCAATCATATGATACGGGCTGGTATGACAATAATGTTCAAACATGGGTAAAACTCATCGAAAAGTCATTGAAAAATGTAAATAACGACGGATTTTATTTCGAAAAACTATAACGTAATTGACATCGGCAACGTAACTACATCCTGACCTGCACATAAGATGCTTACATGGCTATGTTTTATAATAATTGTAAAATTGTTATTAGTCACAAGGTCATAATCATTTTATGAGAGAGAAACATTTTATTCCAAAAGGCTAAAAAGCCCACAAGGATACAAATATGCATAATTTTATGTGCAATAATGTAAATAATAAATTGAAAATATAAGTAGCGCAAGAATGAAGATTTTATCTTGTTTAATTATTTAATAAGAGCACGTGTCTACGAACTTTTTGGACACACCTCGTACATTAGTGAGCGTAGTGGGAACGACAACTCTTGGTAAATATTGCAATTTTTGAACAGAAACGGAAGGTGAAGCACGCGTGTATGATATGAAAATTTGCATGGCAGGGTCTGAAACAAAACTCATACTCGGTAATAAAACGTACATATATATGATTATTAAATGAATGTAATCTAAAAGAAAGAATATAAGTAGATCGAAATCTACAGGTTTTACGTACAGTGTATTGTTTCATTAAACACATATAGTACTTAAACATGAGGAATAAAACACATTATTTACAGTGAACTAGACAGTATGTGTTGATTTAAAAACAAACAATGTGATGGTAATACATGAAAGAACAAATGATGAAATATAAATTCCTATTCATGTATATATATACGTACATGCATATGAAAGGGTAGCTAATAGTATACGTATGTAAATGAGGATTTTTTGTTCGTGCGTTCGTTCGTTCGTTTGTATCTAGTGTTACGCCCCTTTTCAACAATCAGAGTCATATGAGGCAGACAGTTCACCTAACCATCGTTCCTGGGAATAACTAGTACTAGACTCCTATCCTCCATAAGCAGCTGCCTACTTTCTCACATAAAGAGACATGATCAGTAGCGGGGCTCGAATCCACGACCCTCTATCAGTGAGAGGTTGCAGTGATTTGTAAACGAGGAAGATAGAAACAATAGAACTGCTTAGTTAATATTGCCCGGTGAGTTCTTTATAGTTCTAAGGAATTAAATATATAAATTTACATATTTCAATTGATCTATACATTTTCTTAATTCGTTGGAACATAAAATATTGGTTTGTCTGCATGGTATTAGCAAAGGATAATAGTCGGCTACGGTTGTCGGGGATACTCTTGAAAGTAAATAGTGGAGTTCATCTCCAACTACATTATTAGTACATAAAATACGTGTACATTCTTCTACCATTACTTCATCCACCCTTTTCTACTGGGAGATATGATCATTTTATAACCTAAAATTAATCAATGATTGTATTTACTGGGTAAATTGATATCTAAAATCATCTTATTTATGGTCAGTTTTTAAGTTCTATAATTTGTACGCAAAAAAAATATATCACTTGACCAGAGTTTTATGTATTGATTTATAAGGATGTCTCTACAAAGTATAATAAATAGTCTTTAGCTAGTATCTGGAAAAATATTGACTTTGCCGGACATATCTCAGTCCACACTCATAGAATATTTTTATATTATCTAAGAAAGGATAGTAACAATGGTTGATTGTTTAATCTTTATGGAAAACTCTATAGATATAAAATAGACTAAGAGAAGTGTAGTGAATTAGCTTGTACCAAAATCCTATACATGTTATTCTTTTTAATTAAAGTAATAATAATCATTTGATAGTAACAGTGGAAAGGGATCATGATCACTATAGTTTTGTCTTAGTAAATACTTCATACCATACATACATATAACTGAAATTTCCTATTAAGATAAACTAACAGGGAGAAAGAATAGCTCTTATAGTTTCAAACCTACCAGTTTTACTATAGAAGACTATTCAACCGAGGTATATAATATTTTGAATCATTAAAACAGTTAAAACTTCAGTAATAGAAAAAAATATTTCATTGTAACAATGTCGATTTGATGTTATTTCTAATTGACCACGTTAGGCACGTACTAGTATCATATCAAGGCGTGAAATTATTGTTTGTTACTGGTTGTAAACCCGACCTACCATTATTTTCCAGCGATCCTAAAAAAATTATTTGCCTCGAGGAACAATACAAGGGCTTTTTTTAACTTTTTAACTTTCCGAAAGCTTTCAAGAGCAAATTTATAACAGCAGGTAACCAGAAGCAAATGCGTAAATTTGTATTTTATAAACCAGTCTAAAATAACATTATTTTTAATTTAATTAAAAGCCCTTTGTCCGATGGAAATGGAAAATAACGCAAAGATCGTATTAAATGGAAGGCATGTCTGAGTTAGCCAGCTCGTAAGACCGCTCTCGGCGAATAATTCTGTCTTTCAAACACGTGGGAAGAAATACAGAGATGGGAAGTGTGACGTTATCCGCCAAAGCTTCTTCGTCTTCAGGTTGGGTAAAAATACTGATGACACTGCCAACAATTATTACAACAATACAGCCGATCAGGTTAAAGTACATGTAAGATACAGAGTAGAAAGTTTGAAACCCCGTCTGTCCGTCATGAGGTTGACTCGGTGTAGAATAAGACACCGGCGTGGTCATATTACAGCAAATTTCAGAGGATGCATTCGATTTGATAACAAGAGCAGAAACATTATAAACATTATCCATAGCTGGACATTGGTCTGTAGGTCCTAACTGCAAGTAGGGAGTTTTCGGTATAGAAGCTAAAAAGTTTTGGCCAATACTTATCCATAGAACAAAGCACATACCCGAAAGCGTGGCAATAGTCACAGCTTTAGGGCGTGCCCGCGGGTAGAACACAGACAGCAGAAATAAACCGGTTTCTGGACCGGAAATTGCGCCCATGAAACTTGCCATGATTTGACCCAACGGACCTTCTACATTAGAGAGCAGAAATGCAAAACCTATAGCAATTAGACCAAATATAACTACACATGCTTTGGATATGTTAGTACCAGTTTTGTCGTCAATGTTCTTAAAGAAAACTTTAATAAAATCTTCATATGTAACAGCTGATAAACTGCTTAGTCCTGACGATATTGTACTTAAAGATGCCGCAGCCAGTGCAGCAATGAAAAGTCCCGGAAGGCCTGGATATTCATGGAAAAGTTCCAGCATTGTGAAAGGCACGATCTGATTAAGGTTGGAAACTTGTCCTGAAGCGAGTGGATCACATCTTTTATTCGTATAGTAAGCAAATATTGTCATTCCTTGAATCAGAACTAGGACCCAGGTGAAACAGTAGATCGGAGCTGCCACATAAAACATTCTCCGTGCTGCAGTCTGTGTCGGTGTTGAATTTATACGCTGGATACCGGCTTGAGTGATAGAAAGGTATAAGAATTGTGTAGGCGCGCCGAAAACCAGGGTCCAGAACGTGTGACGTAGAGTAGGATCCGGGTTAAAGTTGAAAATATTGATACGACTTCTACTTAGGTAAAAAGCATTCTGAAGTCCTCCCGCGTGTATAGTGGTTTTAATCAACACTGAAAATAAAGTATATATTTATTATTTTCCGTGTTTTATTGTCAAGAAAGGCAAGAAATAAAAAAACACAATTCAGGTATTGAAATGATTCTTTTAGTCTTTTTCTGTCCAACTGATTTTTAAATCATTTCCACAAACATTTTAGTATGTTTTTACAGCGAAATTATATCTTATAAATAGTGTGTAAGTTTGCATTTACAAGTTAATCGCTGTGGTTTTCAAATCTGGGCTATAACTATTGCAATAGTAAAGCAATAATGTCCAGCAATAGTATCACAATAGTACTTTCAGCAATAGCAACAACAAAGACAACAAAAGTAAATTTCCGAGAAATACGTAAAGAAATTATTTTGGGAAATAAAAATATCAAACTTAAGAGGCAAAAGCCTCGTACTTAACCACTGGATTGACTCAGATATTCTGTACATCAACGATATTATAGATAAAAATGGTATTTTAAGCACTGAAATATTTCGTCAAAAACTAAGTTAATCCATACTCAAAGCTGGATTGCAGAACGCGCCAAATTGTTCAAAGCGATACCAAAATCTTGGAAAATTTCATTGCAAAAGAAAGAGTAAAAACACACAGAAGTTCACACATCACAAATGCTTCAAATAAACAACTTACTGTTGGAAAAAGTAACTAGTAATTTTATCTACAAGCACTTAGTTTCAAAACAGTTCATAAAATCATACACTCACCGTTATTAGGAAAGAACATTTAATATGAATAATGACTGGACATCATTTAATTTAATGCTACATGCAATACCAGATAATCGAGTGAAACAATTTAAATATAGACTGATACAAAATATGTTCACATCAAATGAAATACGATTCAAATGGAACATAAGCAATACAAAAAAATGCCATGTTTGTAATGTAACGGAAACCTATAGTCATATATTTACTGAATGCCCTGTAACTAACAAATTATGGACAGAAACTCAAAACATTTTTAAAAAGCGCGGTATTTATTAATTTAAACACACTTCATATAAAGTTAATGCAATATGATATAAAATCAATTACGACAGATACTTGCATATGAATCAAATACTCGCATTAATAGGATTCAGCATTAGTCAGGCCTTTTTCCTAAGTGAAAACTGGAGAAAAAAATATTGACATTTTAAGTATCTTTGCTGCTGAATATAAAACTCTTGCATACTTCTATATAAAATGGGCGTCAAGGATCGTTTCTTTCCTCGTAAGTTACACTTACTCTCTTGCTATTAATTAGAAAATGTCATCTAACAAAATGTCACTCTTTTTATGTGATTTTTTAAATTGTCTTCTTAACTTTCGATTGAAAACCCGTACTATTTTTATTATTTTTTTGCTTTAGAGCAAAAAAGATACCTCGAAAACAGTTATATATATAATAGATTTTTAACTGTGTTATTTATATGTATTTATGTTTGGAACAAAATTAAATAAATGGATTACTATTTTGGTAATTGAAAAAAACTTTCAGCAATAGCAGTAGTTTTGCTATTTTCAAAACTGGACCCAATCGCCATCCTTACTGTTAAAGGTAAATCGGAAGTGTCTGAAATCTATACACAAGACTGCCGTTTTAGTTTTGATATGTTTTCGAAACAGGCACCTGTAATGTGAACATCATTTAAATACTAAAATCCCATCAAATGAACAAACTAAATAACTGACGGTGACAAAATAGAATTATATATGTGATATATTGATTAAAGTGTCTTCTGGCATCTTGGAAAATCCAAAATCAAAATACATCAACTGCGAGTCATGAACTAGTAAGTAGTTATCATGCATAGACAGACGGTTTGTCCTTCGTGAAGAAATTTGCTTAATCTGTCGTGTGTTTGGTTGTCAATCACTGCTAGAATACATGTACATGAACAATGTTTATGCGTATAGTAGTTGAATTAGTACACAAAAATATACCTGCGATTATTCCTGCCAGCATAACGATGGATTGAAACACATCCGTCCATATGACTGCCTTAAATCCTCCGATTGATGTGTATACCATAGCCACTGAAGAAAATATGAGGATAGATGACCATAATGGAAGTCCAGCAACGGATTCCAAGGCTAATGCCGTTCCATACATAACGATTCCCATGTAGAATGTGTAGTGTATGACACCTAATGTAACGGCGACATAACGTACAGCATTGCTTTGGTAACGTAATTTATAATATTCATAGACACTTGTTATTTTCAGAGGGTGAAATATTGGTACTGCGATCACTGCAGCCATTAGGTACCCAACCATAACACCAATACATTGCATAGCATATTGTAATCCGTACGCGTAGGCCTCTGTGGGGAAACCTAGAATCAGAATGGAAGATTGAAATGTTACTACGAAGGAAAGTCCGACAGGAATTGCTTTTAATTTCCGATCTCCAAGAAAATAATTAGACGTGGTGTTACGCCCTTTGTCTTTAAAAGCAAAGAACACTCCAATAAGCAACGACACCAAAATCATAAGTCCAAATACGACATAATCAGCCACGGAAAATTGTTTGTCAACGTCGGTTCCGTTCATCTTGACGGTAGAGATGCTGGCGCACAACTAAATGTGTTTTATGTGAATGAATATTTTATCACGGACACATTGGATGTAGTATCAATAAAGTTTTGTCTCGAGAAAAGTTTATCTTGACTTAAGGTTGCCTCGAAAATTTGACAAAGGAACACTAGGTTCGCTGCAGGAAGCGCTTTAATTGAACATTAAATATCGTAGTTTGTATGTGTAGTTTGCACATGGGATTACAGAAAGGCTGTAGTTGCGAGTGGACTTTATAACTATGGAGGAAAATAATAAAGGATTGCATAATAATGATTGAAATGATATCCCATTGATCTGAAGTTCTAATTGTTTGGACAGTTACATCATCGTAGTTGTGTCCATTCATCGCTGAATTCGTTTTCTCTCAAGTAGGAAAATATGGTTAATCGCACACAATACCTTTTACATGTATTAATGTTCTGAATTCATGAATAAGTACTTGTAAGGCGTAAAAATGGTTTGTTTCTGGTTACATGCTCAATAAAAATATGGCAGGTAGGTCGTGGCTTTTTTGGATGAACCGTTCCTCGGTAAAAATAAATAAAAACTGGTTAACCAGAAACAAACATTTGTTCACGCTTAGCATCTGTACATGTTTAAGAACTTGTCCTAAATTCATAGTCATATAACGGAATGAATTTCTGTATGCAATACGACATGTATCTTTTAATTAATGGCCGAATTAAATTATCCCGTGGAAAGAAAGAATGTCCCATACATGTTTATACATATTTATGAGTTGAAACTAGGTCTTTGTAGGAATTAATATGATGATTGTGTTTTGCATGGTTGACAAACCAGCGTGAAGTTACTTTAGAAAACCGCTAGATAGTAATGATTATTTACATGAGTATAGTTTTTTTATAAACTTTACAAGGATTAATCCTACTTACATTATACGCTTCAGTCAGATGGTAAAGCGAAATCATATTAAAAAGGAATTAAAAGGCTATTTTCTTACAACAGATAGGCATTTTCGCCTTGAAGTGGAAATGCATTTTATATCACGAAGTCGCTTTAATAAAACTTTTGTTGATGTTACGACGTACATCGAATCGAGCTAGCATAGTCATAATAATTATGTGACTATTACACAGCGCGGGAAAAATTTTCTTGTCAGAAATCACAAGTGTTAGGGCTAAGTGCAAATTATTGCCATAGAGTCAAAATTTACCCCACTCCAGGGGTAACTTAATTTTACACAGGAGGAAAATATTTAAAAATCTTCTCGTCCAAAGTTGCATGTCCCAGATCTTTTATAATTAGTATGAAGCATTGTGTAGTGAACCTCTACCAAGTTTGTTAAAATCTTGGCCGTAGGGTAAAACTGGCCTCGTCCGAGGGGTCACTCGATTTTACATAGGTTTAAAAATCTTCTTATTCAAAACTTCAAAGCTTAGGGCTTTTGTACTTAGAATACATCTAGCATTGAGTGAACCTCTATATATATACCAAGTTTGATCAAGTCATGTTCCCGGGGTCAAAATTAGCTCTGCCCTAGGGGTCATTTGATTTTACACCGTTAGGCTTACCAGGTACGTATAGTAACTTTCTTATATACGTACCTGGGCATATGTGGTGAAAAAAAATTGAATTTTTTCCCAGAAAAACAATGTGTTGGTGATTCTTATTCTAAAATGGATATATATGGTATGTCAGTGCTATATACTCTCCAAATCAAAGATTAAGACATAATTAGGTATCCAGTATTTTTCTGGTGAGTGGGTCCTCTTGTTTAAATTAAGTTCAACAGTACTTGTCAAAGTACATGTACAACGTCACATTTGTACACTGATCTTTTCATAATAATTTGTCATTTGTTTACTTTAGTATTCAGCAGGACATTATACAAATGTACTACATATACCATGTTAAAATTCCCCAGTCTTACATTGATCTGTATACACAGAATTTATAATATGTTTCAGGAGAAATTCCCGAACTTTTTATCTATGAAATATAAACATCAGATGGTATGCACATTCCTTAAAAGGTTTATTATTTTAAGTTACAACTCTTTTTACACCTTTAACTGACTGTAATAGTTGTATTAAGTTTGTCTCATTCTCTCCACAAATGTTATGCTACTTTTTAGAATTCTAGAGATGACGACGATTTAAACGTACGCATTTACTAATTAATACATGCATTGCGGTTGATGATTAGCTATGCATTGTGTCTGAGAAAACACGTATATACACCCGGTGGCTTTTATTTAGAGCTGGCGAAGATGGTCGACAGACACGGTCATTCTATAAGTGCAACGTTTGAGTGATAAGCAGTAATGTAGGTAAATGAAATGCACCCTAATTTCGCTTCGAAACGCACTCCTTCAGACGGAGAGTTTATTATCTGGCGTTAATTATGGCAAAAATTAACTTGATGCCGGTGATTTCTCTCTTTTAATGTTGGTCAAATAAAATGGTTCTCCGACAACCCTTCTTCTAAAAAAAATGTGGAAGAATTTTCAATGAGCGTTCATCGACTACTAGAAAGGAAGAAATAGATAGGCCTAAGATTTGTTAACTTAATTGCATGTAAAATCAAATATAGTATAATATATACATGTACACTGGGGGCCAACGACGTATCACGAGAGGCGGTTCGCATCGAAAACATGTGTATGTTATGCAACGACAAACGACACATGTTATGTACACATAACGTGGTTGAAAAGCTAAGGACGACATTTCTCGTAGTTAGTGACATTGTATTTTGCTGGAATATCATATTCCAAACACGAAACATGGTGAGTAGAAACGTTTAATACTATGAAACAGTTGTATGCAGTTAATTGAGTACCAATTACGCATGAATTAAGCTCAAAAGTTAGGGATGTTCGTAGACAGTCTTGTTTTGGTAGATTTTTCATTAAAATATTTTTCGTGAGTATCATTTCTTATGCTTATACTGGGTAAGGTTTACTTATTCAATCTTTTTGTCTTCATTAGAAATGTTCTGTAGGTGTAATAAGCACATATGAACGGGGTTTTTGCATACTACGACTGTGTTTGTTTCTCACAGAGTGTGTGTATGGTGCTAAACGAAGGTCACTTTGCTCACTGAAGTCAAAATCTATTTCAGGATACAGACCACGCGGTGTGTATGTACTGCCGGTCACCATTTTCCAGCATTTTAGAAGCGCAATGACACTGTGCAAACTCCAATCTGACTAAAGTATTCGATCTTCCTTACGACAAGATCTGATGACGGCCTATACCAGTTTCTATTTTCAAAAGTCGGAATTTCCATTATCACTATTTATATCTATTTATAATTCAGCCAATCGTATACCTCGTTTCATCGGTACTTTGGCCGAATGAACTTTCTACCTGACGATGTTATTTAAACGTTAGTAAACATTAAATTACGTATAACATATTTGTCTGCAACAACCTATTGATTTTTTTAGTAATCCTGATCGATTCGGCCATAGTAGTACAGAAATTTTAATAAACACGCATGTCACATGGGCGCCATCATTACATTTAGTTGCGTAAGAATAGGTGTTCGTGATAACTACAAGTCAAATATTGTTTTTACTGCGGTTAAAAATAGAATCAGATCACTTTCAGAATTATGAAAGTAAGGCGCGGATTGGCTAGTGGAAAAGGTCACCTGAGGTGACCTTCTATAGGTCGTCTTCAGATCCTCATAGCGTAGCGGGTTTGAGGATATGATTTTAATCAGATTGTGCAAACTCCAGCAAATAGAGCGTTACGTTCATGAGGGAAGCAGATGATAGAGGTACAACTAAATATCACAATGCAACTTAAAATGAAGGACCATTACGTTATCTACAACATCGACGACATGACAACGATCACGGAAACTGGAAAAATTAATACCTACAAATAATGTAACAAGTGACAGACCAATATGGAAATTTCTTAAAGTGAACACACCGACTAAGTCTGTCCATTGCCAATTGTTCCTGAAACAAGCGGAATCCGGGATGTACAGAAGTTTCTCAACCAGATGGTGCTGAACTGACGGAACAATTGGACACAACTACATTGTATATTATGCTCAGACGCAGAGGACTTTGAAAAAGTAGATGTAACGTTACCGATGAAACAACTTGTGACTAAGTGACTTAAACATCCTAAGCTGTGGGAAATACTCGTAAATAAAATTGCAATATATATACAGAGTTGTCGTTCCTTTCCAATACGCACATACGAGGTGTGTCCAAAAAGTTCACGGCGTGGACAAGTCTATTTTAGAAAATATTAACGTCATTATATGTTCCCTCGACCAACAACGGATTAAAGAGAAATTGACCATGAAAGCCGTAAACACTTCATCCAACATGCACAAATAATTATTCAATCATATGATACGGGCTGGTATGACAATAATGTTCAAACATGGGTAAAACTCATCGAAAAGTCATTGAAAAATGTAAATAACGACGGATTTTATTTCGAAAAACTATAACGTAACTGACATCGGCAGCGTAACTACATCCTGACCTGCGCCTAAGATGCTTACATGGCTATGTTTTATAATAATTGTAATAATGATAGATAATAAATCGAGAAAAATGTAAGTAGCGCTAAAATGAAGATTGTATCTTGTTTAATTATTTAATAAGAGCATGTGTCTACGAACTTTTTGGACACACCTCGTACATTAGTGAGCGTAGTGGGAACGACAACTCTTGGTAAATATTGCAATTTTTTAACAGAACTATGAACAAAAGGTGAAGCACGCGTGTATGATATGAAAATTAGTATGGCAGGGTCGGAAACAAAACTCATACTCGGAAATAAAACGTACATATATATAATTATTAACTGAATGTAATCTAAAAGAAAGAATATATGTAGATCGAGATCTACAGGTTTTATACGTACAGTGTATTGTTTCATTAAACACATATAGTACTGTAACATGAGGAATAAAACACATTATTTACAGTGAACTAGACAGTATGTGTTAAAAACAAACAATGTGATGGTAATACATGAAAGAACAAATTATGAAATATAAATCCACATTCATGTATATACATGTATAAACGTACATGCATATGAAAGGGCAGCTAATAGTATACGTATGTAAATGAGGATTTTTTGTTCGTGCGTTCGTTCGTTCGTTCGTTTGTATCTAGTGTTACGTCCCCTTTCAACAATCAGAGTCATATGAGGCGGACAGTTCACCTAACCATCGTTCCTGGGAATAACTAGTACTAGACTCCCATCCTCCGTAAGCAGCTGCCTACTTTCTCACATAAAGTGACATGGTCAGTAGCGGGGCTCGAATCCACGACCCTCTATCAGTGAGAGGTTGCAGTGATTTGTAAATGAGGAAGATAGAAACAACAGAACTGCTTAGTTAATATTGCCTGGTGGCTTCTTTATAGTTCTAAGGAATTAAATATATAAATTTACATATTTCAATTGATCTATACATTTTCTTAATTCGTTGGAACATAAAATATTGGTTTGTCTGCATGGTATTAGCAAAGGATAATAGTCGGCTACGGTTGTCGGGGATACTCTTGAAAGTAAATAGTCATTGCCAGCTTTCAGAGCTTATCAGTTGGCTTATCGGGAAAGTTGTCCCCCTTGAAAATCGACTTTTTTGCGATATCGATGACATGGCGGTGACAGGTGCTCTATATAGAGTTATAGAGGAAGTATTTATTTAACTTGTAATAACTTTATTAATAATAAAGGCACAATATTTTCCCTGTTATGTGCACAATTTTGCATCTTTCTTCTTTATAATGATATAAATTTTAATTATGTTATATCTTATCTTCTTGCTTCCCTGATCGTTACAAAATTGTCCCTGTCGGTCTAGATTTTTTATATGAACAAAGAGGGAAATTTCTAAAATTAAGCAAAAGTGGGAATTTCAAACACCTAGAAAGACATTTTGTAGTATGAGCACAACATTTTCCCTGTTATGTGCACAATTTTACATCTTTTTTCTTTATAATGATATAAATTTCAATTATGTTTTATTTTATCTTCTTGCTTCCCTGATCGTTACAAAATTATCCCTGTCGGTCAAAATTTATAAAAACATTGTGTATTAACATACAAGAAAATTCCTAAAACTATGCAAGATGGCGGAATTCAAGCACCGAGAAAGTCATTTTGCAATATAAGTACAATATTTTCCCAGCTATGTGCACAATTTTGCATCTTTCTTCTTTATAATGATATAAATTTCAATTATGTTGTATTTTATCTTCTTGATTCCCTGATCGTTACAAAATTATCCTTGTCGGTCTAGATTTTTAAAAACATACAAGGAAATTCCTAAAACTGGGCAAGATGGCGGAATTCAAGCACCTAGAAAGTCATTTTCAATACATTTAAGTACAATATTTTCCCAGTTATGTGCACAATTTTGCATCTTTCTTCTTTATAATGATATAAATTTCAATTATGTTGTATTCTATCTTATTGCTTCCTTGATCGTTACAAATTTAAGTTATCCTTGCCGGTCCAGATTATAGATACATTGTGAATTAACATACAAAGAAATTTCTATAACTAGACATAATAGCGAATATTCAAACACCACGAAAGCCATGTTGTAATTTTAGCATCACATTTTCCCAGTTACGTGCACAAGCTAGATTCTTTGCTGATTCATATTGAATATTAATGTATTAATATTTCTAACATTTCCTTGCTTCCATGTGCGATCTGAATTGACCAGTTTTGGAAAAGTGTTATTTCTCATAATAAGGTACATACATGATAATTATAGTTATTTGTATATACCCGTAACCAGGTAGCATGGCTTTAGAGATAAAATCAGTATGCGGCTATATACAGTATAAGTATAGCTTAGATGTTAGTGTCAGATTGTGAATCAACATTTTTACTGTTTAATATAATGAAACTACTAATTCAAGCATAATTTATCATTTTTTCAATTTATAACTAAAGATCATTAATCTTGATTAAGATGTATTTTGTTCATTTTGTGATCTTTAAAAACATAATTCCTGGGACCAATATACACATATAGATAATTTTAACCAAGGACTTATATACAAGTCCTTGTTTTAACAAAACAAAGTGCGAAAAGATAAGCATCAGAATTAAAGTATAGTAACATAATGAATGTCTTTAAATTAGCTGTTGAGCACAACCCTGCCATAAAAATATAAATTAATTAAAATTGTTTCCATATAGTAAGACGGATCAACATTTATAGATGAATGCAGATTACATCGCCAATTAACGTGATTATCAATAAACATGTGTATAATGGTCCCAGTTAATACTGACCGTAAGTGCAATATATATAATTAGCTCACTGAACCATGACCTGTATTGGATTTTATTACTACATGCTATTTAAATTGGTAAAAAATGATGCGAATTATGCCAGGCACATGTATTATATGTAGACATGTCATATTTTACTATGATAATTAACATAGAACTTATTTTAAGCCAAAAAATGATTGTTAGACTTAGTGGTTTGATCAGAGACTTTTTTTACAGTTTATTTATCTAAAAGGGATGTTATATATATCCAAGGACTTATATACATACATGTATGTATATAAGTCCTTGATATATCTGAATTTATACTCGATAAAATATAAACTAGTTATTTAACACAAGCGAATTCAGCCCCCCCCCCCCACCTCCTAAAGAAATGAAAAATCATTCAATGAAATAGCATACTTTCCAAAATATTGTGCCCCTGAAATCCTGGATCTGCCGCTGTTTAAATTAATATTTGTCGATAAAAATCAGAATAAATGAAACAGAATGGATTTTACAATCTATTTATCTACATATTAACAAAATTAGAATTAACTAAATTTTCACCTTGTCAAAGAAAACTTGTTATTAGCAGAATAAATATAATAAAGCGTACATGCATCAATGGTTATTTTATTATAAAACATGTTAAGCTTGGCTGTAGTTACCCAACAACTAACAAATAACGTTAAATAATACAAGTATAAGTCAAGTTCTTCATGATATCACTTTCTGTCATTGTTTTACTGTATTTGATGAACCACTGATAAGATCATGCCTGCGGGCGCAATGCGCGTCTTGCTTAATGAACCGTGATTCTACTGATTTCAGTGCTATCTAGGGTCGTAAATGGTTTATCTAGGGTCCTTATCTAAGGGACATAATCGAAATTTGGTCACAAGCTTCCCTTCGACCGAATATCAAGGGAGGCTACTTTGTAAATTAGGCCTTGAAAGCTGGCAATGGGAGTTCATCTCCAACTACATTATTACTACATAAAATACGTGTGCATTCTTCTACCATTACGACATCTACCTTTTTCTACTGGGAGATTATGATCATTTCATAACCTAAAATTAATCAATGATTGTAAGTATTTACTGGGTAAATTGATATCTAAAATCTTCTAATTTATGGTCAGTTTTTAAGTTCTATAATTTGTACGCAATAAAAAATATATCACTTGACCAGAGTTGTATGTATTGATTTATAAGGATGACTCCACAAAGTATAATACATAGTCTTTAGTACATGTATCTGGAAAAATATTGACTTTGCCCGACATATCTCAGTCCACACACATAGAATATCTTTATATTATCTAAGAAAGGATAGTAACAATGGTTGATTGTTTAATCTTTATGGAAAACTCTATAGATATAAAATAGACTAAGAGATAGGGCTGTCCCGATACAGATCTCAGCCGATACGATACGTATTGCGATACGGTACTAGCGATATGCGATATCTACGATACGATATAGAAGTATTTCGAAGTAATGAACTACGTTATAATAGTAGTGGGTTTTTTTACTCTGCACACTTGTTTGGTGATAGAAAGTCCTAATTAACTGTTTAAAAGGTATAAAACTAAAATTGTCTTGCACTTAAAGTCATCAATTTGATTCACAAATGTTTAATTGATTTTGGTTAAATTATATTTCTTTTTTTTAAATTTCTGCTGTTACCCGCAATGCGTTGTATCCCCTGACGTAAAAACACGGTCAATACCGGAAAATTGGAATTCATACCGAATTCCGACTATTAGCCAGATAAAATTGATTAAAGACTCAGGTTTTATGATTATTGAAAAACAATACTAAATTAATAATACATTTTAGAAACCTTCAACTTTGATGTAATGATTACGAGACATATGTGTTCTTAGTTTGCTGGTCCAACCACTATATAGGTCGCAGTGACATTTCTTACAGACTGCTACGTGAATCTTTGTTCCATCCATCGGCAAACCATAATTAATGCTGCCATATTTTTACGTAAATTACTTGGTGGCGTTTTAAAGTTACTTGGTGCCTAAGCCATTTTTTCAGTAATTATAGATTATTAGTGCAGACGCGGACAATGTTTACACACTTTATAGGTAAAGCTGGCTGGCACTCAAACTTGAATATTCGTACATGTTTTTGAAAATTTAAATGCCGGATCTATGTTTCGGAAAATTAGAAAATCTTTCCTCATTTGTCAAAAGAAAAGTTCTAAAATATCCTTTACTAATAAAATTAATATAATTTATAGGTCAATATCTACTTGGCAAAATCTGAATATTCGAATCGAATCCATTGTCTAGCTTTACCTCACGCAGCTAATGTCTTTAAAGGGACATGCCCTGGAACTGAAGTGACTCGAATAGCAATCAAATTGTTATTGTTTCAATGCCTAAATCAATTAATGAAAGCTATGTAAAATATCTATGAAATATCCAGCTAGTTTACTAAATATACATATTTCAAGATTTACCAAACCTGTCGATTTCGACCTCAGAAAAGATTCGTCCCTTTCGGGATCTGTCAAAACCGAAAACATCGTGAAAAAAACGTCAGCAAGCTGTGAAATGGTAAGTATTGCATATGTTACGTCATTTATGTGACATAGAGTTTATCTATCGATCAATTATAGGTAAATATCCTTGTTTTACAGCTTCGAAAGACAGCGCGCACGCTCAGTAATTCTCAGACGAATCGGAAATATCGTTGTCGTCAATAAAAGGCTTACAGCCTTTTTATATATATCGACATACAAATACAGACGCGCGCGTTATATAAAGTCATTATGGAACGCACATTCCTCTTTGACTTTTCGGTAATAATAGGTTTTACACGTAATACACGCATTTTTGGTGTATGAAACCCAAGACACGGCAGTTCCTGGGCATGCCCCTTTAAATATAGAATATGGAGTTGAGGAAGCATTGTCGACGATTAAATGAGAGAAAATTCGTAAATCTAGTTCAGTTGCTAAACATTCTAGGAGTTTTTAATGTAAAAGTAAAGAAACCGCGATACGGCCGATACGAGACCTTCCGATACGATACGCGTATCGTTCAGCACTGTACCGGTACGTACCGGTACACGGCCATATCGGGACAGCCCTACTAAGAGAAGTGTTGTGAATTAGCTTGTACCAAAATCCTATAATTCTTTTTAATTAAAGTAATAATAATCATTTGATAGTAACAGTGGAAAGGGGTCATGATCACCATAGTTTTGTCTTAGCAAATACTTCATACCATACATACATATAACTGAAATTTCCTATAAAGATAAACTGACAGGGAGAAAGGATAGCTCTTATAGTTTCAAACCTAGGTATATAATATTTTGAATCATTAAAACAGTTAAAACTTCAGTAATCGAAAAAAACTATTTCATTGTAACAATGTCTGTTTGATGTTATTTCTAATTGACCACGTTAGGCACGTACTAGAATCATATCAAGGCGTGAAATTATTGTTTGTTCCTGGTTGTAAACACAACCTACCATTATTTTCCAGCGATCTTAAACAAATTATTTGCCTCGAGGAACGATGGGCTTTTTGGCTTGGAGCTACGGCTCCAAGCCTATGTATTGTTTTCGGTTACGTTTGTCATGCGGAACATTTCTGTAACTTGACCGGTCTTATCGGCGAAATTGTCTCCCTTGAAAAATTCTTATCGGTCACTCCGATAACGTTTATCGATAAACTGATTTACTATAGATTTATATAGGAGCTGTATGGTTTAACACTAATAACTTGTTTATAACATTAAATGAGAAAATTTTATAACCTCGTGAAGTAATCTTCATTCTCTGCACTTTATTTCAATATAATTTTTATGAATGTGGTATGTGAACTTATTGCTTCCATTTTCGTTTGAAGTTGGTGACTATCGTTCGTTCATAATTCTATATGAAAACTGTCAAAATACTCTTAAACCTCGTTTTTGACAGGCCATAAAGTTGTTTTTTACTAAAATGACATTTTTTTATAACCTCGTGAAGTATTCTGTGGTGTCCAAGCTTTATTACAATATATTTTTTAAGAAATTTGAAAATGTGGAAATTGCTTCCAATTTAGTTTGAAAATGGAGATATTCGCGTTCAGGCGCGCGTGTTCGTATCAATATTGTAATAAGTACAATGTACATTGTACATGTACAGTAGTCGATGTAGCAACTACCGAATTAGTTGTTGTTATTATGACCTTTCATACATTTACCACGTGACTAATTGTTAAATTGCTTTATCAGGTGTATAATTTAAGTCGGTATATTTTTACCATGTTACAAAAAACTGCTAATTTTTAGCAAACTGTTCGATAATTCAATAACTCGATACATATTTATTTTCTTAATCAGGTTTATATAAGCGGGTCTAAAAACTCAAAATATAACCATGGCTAGTTTTCGGTCACCCTGTGAATATAAATATATCGATTACAAATTAATAAATGAAGGCAGACAGTTTTATTGAGAAAACACCTGATGAAGGTGAAATTAAATGATTTTCTCGTGCATGTTTTACCGGAAACATATTCTGTAGAAAGAATTATCTTCAGAAAATATGCATGTATATAAGTCCTTTTTATTTATCACGCTTTATAAAACTACGATTTGTTTAAACTTTTCCAGTCGTGAGCTTGCTGGGTCAGAAACATAGGTTAATTGATTTTATAAACTCAGAAGTATATTCCAATTATTCTTTAAAGCCCAATTGATTTTGAATGTAGTAAATCAAAACAATAGATAAATTGATAATTAAATATAAGAAATGTGTTTTATTCGAACCAATTTCGATGTACAATATTTTACACAATGCCTTTTTAGTATCATCTAGTAAAAATGTTGTCAAATGCTTTTTCTTATTTCTTTGCAATTTCATTGAAAAAATACCGTGCTATATTTCTATAATTATGTACTTTTTGATTGAAAAGAATATTAAGAAAATGCATTCGTGTGGATACGTTTTATTATCTGATACAGCTATGGCTAAAGCCTCTGACCACTTTTATGACAGATGATATGCAATTAACAGGATGTTACGTAATATTTATTGATTTTATCGCCCTGTTAAAGGGATATTGCTCATTCATGCAGTATCGGCCGGGTGTTAAAATTGACATGCAATGTTTGATATACGCCATTTCAAATTAAATGCCAATTTATTATTATCAATATTATTATTGAACGTGCCGTTTTAACTTTTAAATGTCCCAAAAGTTTTACTAATACTGTTCTACTAGGACAGTAACCAATAAATATCTAAATTTAAAAACATTGAACAGCTCCTATTTAAAGACATTGAACAGCTACTATATAAGTGACCCCCCCCCCCCAAAATCCACATGAGGTCTAATCTCTTAATTGTTTTATTGCCCCGAATGGGATTAATCCTGTCTTTTCACGGTCAGCTAAGTGTCTGTAGACTTGACACCTAGTCATGCATATTAGAGGGTCATAAATTTTATTGATTTTAGTGATAATTAGTTTATTGATAACGTCCCGTTGTTTTTATAAGCATTTTATGCAATTAATGGATGTTGTCCTTTAATTACCAGATTATGTAAGAATAGTTAATGCATGAAAAATGCAACTGAATGCTTCTTCTATTTCTAAATCAAGTAATGAAATTATTTTTTACAAGATAACTATTATAATCTTTAAACTGACTATATTTATACAGGTACTGCTTGAGAAAATATATTGGTTAGAAATATTTAACAGGTATAAAAGGTGTAAGGATACGTTGGTATTAATTTTACAAAATGGACGTTTAATCATCCAGACCTAACTAATTGGTGTGAGATGCATACATTTGCTAATGTGTTTGAGCATTTATTTGAGTAAATAATTTCTTTACTCATATTAAATGATCTGTCTTATTCTTAATATTTTTCATTTAATATAAACATACTTTTTTAAAAAAAGAGGAATAATTTGTTTTTAATTAAACATTGAATCAATTTTAAGTATCTATACAGTAGCTATATATTAGCCATAAATTTAAGTGACTGATTATGTAATTAGAAGCTAGTCTATCAATGACCCTGTCAGTTTTATTGGACTCCCTACTGTGGAATATACAGGACTGCTGGGTCTTAGTCACATGCCTAGCATTCCTGGTTCAATGTCTTTAAGTGACCCCAAAAGCAACAGGAGGTATATTCTCTTAATTGTTTAATTGCCCCTTATCTGTCTAATCATGTCTGGTCACGGTCAGCTTAGTGTCTGGTTAAAAGATTTATAGTGATAATTAGTTTATGAAAAACGGTTTGTTGTTTTCATAGCACATACAACAAATTATATTGAATACTGATATAATTTAAAAAAAAATATTTTCAGGGTTTCCAATATCTTGTTTGCCTTACTTAGCACAGTCACTAGAGATCGTGTCCCAACATCGAGTTGGATCTGGTCGGGCAATAAGAATCTCAATGTCAGTTTGACTTGTCCCGAGCTGTGTTAAAACATGCATTTTTTAGAAATGTGAAAGTTGAAAAATTACACGTGTCCGTGGAAAAACTCAACATATTTTTTTGCCGAATTGAATTTTTAATTATACGTTCATATAATTATTTCCTTTAGTAGTGTGAAACAGGGATGCTATAATATTATATCCCTGTGTGAAATGAATATATATACACGTATAGAACTGTGTTCTGTAAGGTGTTTGATTCCGAAAAATCAAAATATATTACTTCTGTAATATTTCATCTAATATGTACTTTCCTTGATCTTATATAAAGTCATTAAATTGGAATCAAACAACATCAGTTTACTGCTGGTTTGTCAATGTTATTCACATCAATATTCATTTAAAGATCAACATTAAAATATGGAATTATGTATTTCAAAAAACAAAAATATGACATTTTTCTTTTAATTATTGTGTTGAAGACCATGATCCTTCCCCCACGTGAGAAAAATAATACTCTCAAATTCCCTGAACTTGGATCGCACAAAAACGACCAGGAGATATAGATCTCGGTTTAACGCTAAATAATCCATATTCGATAAGAATCAATAATTGGCGTAAAGGGAAACAACTAGTTTATCACACAGGTAAAAAATCAATAACGACAGGAGTTGTCTTTTCATAGGAAAATAGCGTCAATGTTCCGCATGTTCCCTAGATGCTGGTAGATGCAATGCGAAAGCTGGGTACAAGTGCACAAAAATGTTAAGAGTCCGGCGATTGGTTGAGAGCTATATGTTAACAGTACGGTGATTGGTTTATGCTTACTGTGTGAATCGGTATCACATGACTTGAGTGTACCAACTTCACTGTGCCAGTCTATTATGAAATCAGGGTGTTTCACTAAAGATCGGTTTGTTCTATTAACATTAATTACACGTTAAGGTACACATTTTAAAACTGTCTATTTTTTCTGTTACTATGTACAATATATTTAAATCAATTATTTTAATCATTACTGAAAGACATATTAGCGGAGGATTGTTCAAGAGAATTTAAGGAAGCCCCTTCTATAATGAAACCTGCGAAACGCTATTGCCGCCAATAATTTTGTCACGTGATCTTGATGTACACATTTGCGATTTCATTGTAAAATCGGGGTGTTTCACTATAAATCGGCATGTTCCATCAACCGTTAAGGCACGAAAAGATAAGATATATTAACGCAGTCTCAATTATTTTTACTTTACTAGCTCTTTGTTTAATTATCAACATAATTGCTGAAGGTAACAAGCGGAGGATTAATTAATTAATGAAATACACCCCTACTATAATTTAACTAACGAAACGCTTTCTCTGATGCAATTTAAAACTTGTGTACAGTACGATGAATTATAGGAAAATCCATAAATAGAAAAATATACCGATGTTTCAGACTACCTGTTGACTTTGAAAGAGGACAATTCCATAACTAAAATGGTCAACAAGACGAAATAAAATGAACCAATTTAGTTATGGTGTCAGAACTAACTTTAATCAGCAACAACCAGCCAAGCCTTTCCTTTTTAAAAGGAAACTTTATTTAACTTTCCGACAACTTTCAAGAGCAAAAACAGCAGATAACCAGAAACAAACATTTTTTATACGTAAATGTAAATTTTATAAACCAGTCTAAAATAACATTATTTTTAATGTAATTAAAAGCCCCTTGTCCGATAGACATGGAAAATAACGCAAAGATCGTATTTATCTGTATTAACATTAAGTGGAAGGCATGTCTGAGTTAGCCAGCTCGTAAGACCGCTCTCGGTGATTAATTCTATCTTTCAAACACGTGGGAAGAAATACAGAGATGGGAAGTGTGACGTTATCCGCCAAAGCTTCTTCGTCTTCAGGTTGGGTAAAAATACTGATGACACTGCCAACAATTATAACAACAATACAGCCGATCAGATTGAAGTACATGTAAGATACAGAGTAGAAAGTTTGAAACCCCGTCTGTCCGTCATGAGGTTGACTCGGTGTAGAATAAGACACCGGCGTGGTCATATTACAGCAAATTTCAGAGGATGCATTCGATTTGAGAACAAGAGCAGATACATTATAAACATTATCCATAGCTGGACATTGGTCTGTAGGTCCTAACTGCAAGTAGGGAGTTTTCGGTATAGAAGCTAAAAAGTTTTGGCCAATACTTATCCATAGAACAAAGCACATACCCGAAAGCGTGGCAATAGTCACAGCTTTAGGGCGTGCCCGCGGGTAGAACACAGACAGCAGAAATAAACCGGTTTCTGGACCGGAAATTGCGCCCATGAAACTTGCCATGATTTGACCCAACGGACCTTCTACATTAGAGAGCAGAAATGCAAAACCTATAGCAATTAGACCAAATATAACTACACATGCTTTGGATATGTTAGTACCAGTTTTGTCGTCAATGTTCTTAAAGAAAACTTTAATAAAATCTTCATATGTAACAGCTGATAAACTGCTTAGTCCTGACGATATTGTACTTAAAGATGCCGCAGCCAGTGCAGCAATGAAAAGTCCCGGAAGGCCTGGATATTCATGGAAAAGTTCCAGTATTGTGAAAGGCACGATCTGATTAAGGTTGGAAACTTGTCCTGAAGCGAGTGGATCACATCTTTTATTCGTATAGTAAGCAAATATTGTCATTCCTTGAATCAGAACTAGGACCCAGGTGAAACAGTAGATCGGAGCTGCCACATAAAACATTCTCCGTGCTGCAGTCTGTGTCGGTGTTGAATTTATACGCTGGATACCGGCTTGAGTGATAGAAAGGTATAAGAATTGTGTAGGCGCGCCGAAAACCAGGGTCCAGAACGTGTGACGTAGAGTGGGATCCGGGTTAAAGTTGAAAATATTGATACGACTTCTACTAAGGTAAAAAGCATTCTGAAGTCCTCCCGCGTGTATAGTGGTTTTAATCAACACTGAAAATAAAATATATATTTATTATTTTCCGTTTTTATTGTCAAGAAAGGCAAGAAATAAATAAACACAATTCATGTATTGAAATGATTCTTTTAGTCTATTTCTGTCCAACTGATTTTTAAATCATTTCCACAAACATTTTAGTATGTTTTTACAGCGAAATTATATCTTATAAATAATGTGTAAGTTTGCATTTACTAGTTAATCGCTGTGGTTTTCAAATCTGGGCTATAACTATTGCAATAGTAAAGCAATAATGTCCAGCAATAGTATCACAATAGTACTTTCAGCAATAGCAACAACAAAGACAACAAAAGTAAATTTCCGAGAAATACGTAAAGAAATTATTTGGGGAAATAAAAATATCAAACTTAAGAGGCAAAAGCCTCGTACTTAACCACTGGATTGACTCAGATATTCTGTACATCAACGATATTATAGATAAAAATGGTATTTTAAGCACTGAAATATTTCGTCAAAAACTAAGTTAATTCATACTCAAAGCTGGATTGCAGAATGCGCCAAATTGTTCAAAGCGATACCAAAATCTTGGAAAATTTTATTGCAAAAGAAAGAGTCAAAACACACAGAAGTTCACACACCACAAATGCTTCAAATAAACAACTTACTGTTGGAAAAAGTAACTAGTAATTTTATCTACAAGCACTTAGTTTCAAAACAGTTCATAAAATCATGCACTCACCGTTATTGGGAAAGAACATTTAATATGAATAATGACTGGACATCATTTAATTTAATGCTACATGCAATACCAGATAATCGAGTGAAACAATTTAAATATAGACTGATACAAAATATGATCACATCAAATGAAATACGATTCAAATGGAACATGAGCAATACAAAAAAATGCCATGTTTGTAATGTAACGGAAACCTATAGTCATATATTTACTGAATGCCCTGTAACTAACAAATTATGGACAGAAACTCAAAACATTTTTAAAAAGCGCGGTATTTATTAATTTAAACACACTTCATATAAAGTTAATGCAATATGATATAAAATCAATTACGACAGATACTTGCATATGAATCAAATACTCGCATTAATAGGATTCAGCATTAGTCAGGCCTTTTTCCTAAGTGAAAACTGGAGAAAAAAATATTGACATTTTAAGTATCTTTGCTGCTGAATATAAAACTCTTGCATACTTCTATATAAAATGGGCATCAAGGATCGTTTCTTTCCTCGTAAGTTACACTTACTCTCTTGCTATTAATTAGAAAATGTCATCTAACAAAATGTCACTCTTTTTATGTGATTTTTTAAATTGTCTTCTTAACTTTCGATTGAAAACCCGTACTATTTTTATTATTTTTTTGCTTTAGAGTAAAAAAGATACCTCGACAACAGTTATATATATAATAGATTTTTAACTGTGTTATTTATATGTATTTATGTTTGGAAAATTAAATAAATGGATTACTATTTTGGTAATTGAAAAAAACTTTCAGCAAGTGTCTGAAATCTATACACAAGACTGCCGTTTTAGTTTTGATATGTTTTCGAAACAGGCACCTGTAATGTGAACATCATTTAAATACTAAAATCCCATCAAATGAACAAACTAAATAACTGACGGTGACAAAATAGAATTATATATGTGATATATTGATTAAAGTGTCTTCTGGCATCTAGGAAAATCCAAAATCAAAATACATCAACTGCGAGTCATGAACTAGTAAGTAGTTATCATGCTTAGACAGACGGTTTGTCCTTCGTGAAGAAATTTGCTTAATCTGTCGTGTGTTTGGTTGTCAATCACTGCTAGAATACATGTATATGAACAATGTTTATGCGTATAGTAGTTGAATTAGTACACAAAAATATACCTGCGATTATTCCTGCCAGCATAACGATGGATTGAAACACATCCGTCCATATGACTGCCTTAAATCCTCCGATTGATGTGTATACCATAGCCACTGAAGAAAATATGAGGATAGATGACCATAATGGAAGTCCAGCAACGGATTCCAAGGCTAATGCCGTTCCATACATGACGATTCCCATGTAGAATGTGTAGTGTATGACACCTAGGGTAACGGCGACGTAACGTACAGCATTACTTTGGTAACGTAATTTATAATATTCATAAACACTTGTTATTTTCAGAGGGTGAAATATTGGTACCGCGATCACTGCAGCCATTAGGTACCCAACCATAACACCAATACATTGCATAGCATATTGTAATCCGTACGCGTAGGCCTCTGCGGGGAAGCCTAGAATCAGAATGGAAGATTGAAATGTTACTACGAAGGAAAGTCCGACAGGAATTGCTTTTAATTTCCGATCTCCAAGAAAATAATTAGACGTGGTGTTACGCCCTTTGTCTTTAAAAGCAAAGAACACTCCAATAAGCAACGACACCAAAATCATAAGTCCAAATACGACATAATCAGCCACGGAAAATTGTTTGTCAACGTCGGCTCCGTTCATCTTGACTGTAGTGATACTGACACACAACTGAATGTGTTTTATCAAGGACACATTGGATGTAGTGTAAATAAAGTGGTCGTCTCGCTTATAGTGGAAGAAAAGGTTATCTTAAGTTGACCTCGATAATTTGACAAAAGAATAGGTTCGCTGCAGGAAACGGTTTAATTGAACATCAAATATCGTAGTTTGTATGCGTAGTTTGCACATGGGATTACAGAAAGGCGGTATAGATGGACACATTGTCAATTGGTAATGCTAGGGAAGTTTTTAATTGTTGAGAAAATGATAAAGGAGAGTGGTTGAAATGTGACTTCCCATTGAAGTTCAGATTGTTTGGACAGTTCAAGGCTGCCCACAATTGGAGTGTTGGCTCTTGTGATGAATCTTTACATTGTTGTAGTAGTGTTCTTTTCATTACTGGATTCGTTTTCTCTCAAGAAGGAAAATACGACTGATTGAACACAATACTCAGGTTAAATTATATATGTTTTAGTGTTCTGAATTCATGAACAAGTACTTTTAAAGGGGCATGCCCTGGAACTGAAGCGTCTCGAATATAAATCAAATTGGTATCATTTGAATGCCAAAATCAATTAATGAAAGTCCTGTAAAATATTTACGAAATGTCCCGCTATTTGACTCAAAATACATATTTCAAGATTTACCAAACCTGCCGATTACGCCTTAGAAAATATTCGTCATTTTCATAACTCAACCCTTTCGGGATCTGTCAAAAGCGGAAAAAATGTCAACAAACTGTGAAATGGTAAGTATTGCTCATGTCATGTTCATTGTTTGCGACATAAAGCTTATCTATCGATCAATTATAGGTAAATATCATTGTTTTGCTGCTTGAAAGGCAGCGCGCACGCTAAGTTAAATTCTCAGACGAATTGGAAATATCGTTGTCGTCAATAAAAGGCTTGTAAGCCTTTTATTTAAACCGGCATATAAATACCCACGCGTGCGTTATAGGGCCATTTTTGAAGGCACATTCTTCTTTGACTTTTCGGTAATAATTGTTTTACAAGTGATAAACGCATATTTGGTGTATAAAACCCAAGACACAGCAGTTCCTGGGCATGCCCCTTTAAGGCGTAAACATTGTTTGTATCTGGTTACTTGTATATGCCCAATTAAAGTAGGGTATAGGTAGGCCGGGGCATTTTTTACGTTCCTCTGCCTTGAAAATATAAAAAGGTTAGCGTTGCAGGAAAATAATAGTTTAGGTCGGTTATCCAGAAACTACCATTACGCCTTATACATGCTATCACATGTTGTCCCGAATTCTTAGACATACCAAGGAATGAATTTCTAGATACAATACGACATGTATTTTTTTTTTAAATAGTCGAATTATTATCAAAGAATGTCCCATACTTGTTCGCACATATCTATGAGTTGAAACTGTAGGATTACGGTAACTGTGATTTTTGGTTTTCATGGTCATTTTTGGCTTAGGAAGTCCACAACACACCATTTCCGTAACGTATACTAACCCCCATACGTTCGCATATAACACGCGCACACTATACTTCGTCATATTGAATTGTAAATATAGTGAAATAGAAAAATACTTCAATAATTATCAAGAAGAAAATTTTACGTGTTTTATAACATGGTACATGTACTATTTCCAGCTCGTCTGTTATTGTTATGTTACTCTAGCAACCAATTATTTACTATAAGGTTTTAACTGATGTTATATATTCACCAACATGATGCACAGCACGAGAAGTTTAAAATTACATAAACTTTAAAGGATTAACACTACTTATAAAAGGGCTATTTTCTTACAACAAATAGGCATTTTCGACTTAAGTAGAAATGCGTATATATAACACGAAGTCGCTTTAAAGCTGTTTTAGTTGGTGTTACGAAGTACTTTGAATAGAGCAAACATATAGTCATAATATGTGACTATTATTAGCGCGGATAAACTCTTCTTGGTAGAAAGTATTCACAAATCTTAGAGCTAAGACAGTTTATGTAAAGCATTGCCGTTGTTTGACTACTAGCAAGTTTGTGCAAATTACTGTCATAGTGTCAAAATTGACCCTACTCCAGGGGTAACTTAATTATACGCATGATCATGAAGGAAAATATTGAATAATATTTTCGTGGAAAGCGGCATTACCTAGAGCTTTTATAATTAGTATGAATTAAGCATTGTGTAGTGTACCACTACCAAGTTTGTTAAAATCTTGGCCCTAGCTAGGATAAAAAGGCTTAGTCTGGAGTTCCTATGTTATCGGTAGATAATTGTAATTGTAGAGCACGTCCGGGAACCAGGCTAAAAAAGGCTGGCCTAGTCCGAGGGTCACTCGATTTAACATAGGTTTATAAAAGAAAAGATTGAACATATTTAGTCCTAAACTCCAAAGCTTAGAGTCTTTGTACTTAGAATACATCTAGCATTGAGTGAACCTCTACCAAGTTTGTTCAAGTCATGATCCCGGGGTAAAAATAAGCTAGCTTTGTCCTAGGGGTCATTTGATTTTACAATTAGGCTGATCAGGTACGTATATAGACTTTCTTATATACGCACCTGGGCTTATGCGGTGAAAAATAGGATTTTTTTCCCCAAAAAGCAATGTGTTGATGATTCTAAAATGATTCTATGGGTTGTCAGTGCTATACTCTCCAAATCAAAGATTAAGACGAAAGTAGCCACAGTAATTTTTTTGGTGAGTAGGTCCTTTTGTTTAAATTAAGTTCAGCAGTACTTGTCTAAGTACGCATAACGTCACATTTTGTACATTGATATTTTCATAACAATTTGTCATTTGTTTATTCAGCAGAACATTATACAAATGTACAACATATACCAAGTTAAAATTCCCACAGTCTTATATAGAACGTACGGTATACACAGAATTTATCATATGGTTTAGGAGAAATTTAAATTCCCGTATTTTTTATCTATGAAATATAAACATCAGATGATAAAGGTGCATGCATGCACATTCCTTAAAAGGTTTATTATTTTAAGGAACAACCATTTTTACACGTCAAAATAACAGTAAAATTTATGATAATAAAACAGTAATGTAAGGTAAATGAAGTGCACCCTATATAGTTTCGCTTTGAAACGCGCTCCTTCAAACGGAGAGTTTATCATTTGAGGTTCAGTATGGCAAAACTTGATGACGGTTATTTCTCTCTTTTAATGTTGGTCAAATAAAATCGTTCTCCTAAAACCCTTCTTCTAGAGATAAAAATGTGGATGAACTTTCAATGAGCGTTCACCGATTTACAAGAAATGATAAATTAAATAAGATTTCGGTAAACCTGCATGTAAAATCAAATATAGTATTATGGTCTTTGTTGAAATTAAATTGCGTTTACGAAACATAATTCGAGATAGATATGTATGTTTATAAATACCTAAATACAGATAAGTTATAAAAAAAACCTGTCTTGTTGGAAAGATCGCTGTGTATTAAATCAAGGACTTATATACATACATGGATTCGCAACTGCTAAAAATAGATCAAACGATATCGTTCGGCGATCCCACAATGCATTGCTATATACTCGGCAATGTCCGACAGCTGTGTATGTAAAAATTTTGGGTGTTTACGAATTTGATTATACTGATAAAACTCTGGCAATTGGGCACGGGAAATTGGTAAAGGAAGCAACAAAATCCTTAAAGATATTGAGATACATTTATAATCCACAAAGTCTAAGTATAAGCATTGAAAAAGGCATCAGTTGAACATTTTAAATTCCAAGATGGCGGACATCTATTATAATCCTTTCGTCTCCGAGATTAAACATTCGGAATACCACGGATATTTTCGCTGTTATTATCATTCGGATATCACGGATTTTTTCGTATTTTCGCTTTTGTAAATAATAGCTTGTATTCCCGTTGATTCACGTCTTATTATCGCGGGATTTGATTACTTTAAACTGTTAATACGGAAGTTGCGAATCCATGTATGTATATAAGTCCTTGATTAAATCAACGATTATTGAAAGGTGTAACATTCTTAGTACCGCATATTGGATTGTCGATCACCGGTCGTTAAACGATCTTACCCGGAAACGAAACATTTGTCTGAAGTTCACCGATAAAGTCTACTTTCGGTTCACTTGTTTTCGAACTTTGAAATTCTTGCGTTGGTGCTTATTAATTATCTTTATATTTGATTATATTAATTAAGATAAAATGTCTGACGATTTTGAAGTACTTTGACAAACTCCTGACTAGTTTTACTGTATGGTAATTAAATGTAAGTTAACAAATTAATAATTCGTTCTTCGTCATGTTCGTCACTCAAGCAAATCATCCTTTCAAATTCATGCCTGAGAGCGCTGGTTACTTGTATGTACATATTTATGCAAACATTGCTGAATCTATATAACTTAGATTTGTTCAAATAGGATTTTATTTGAATAGTTGTTGATGATATCATTATATCAGGTACATTTGCTTAACGTATAAAACTAGAATGATATTGATATTTTAGTTTGTAAACATTTAGTATCTATATACTGTACATAATAAGAAGCTCAAACTCTCAGTTGATATATGAGACATGAAGATTGTTTACACCAAATACCTCAAGCCTAGTCAAATATTTCTTAAATGTCGGTTTAAATAGGTTAAAAAGATGTGAAAACATAAGCTATGTAGTATGTATATAGATTTTGTCCGTCCTATATACTATCAGGTATATATATACATACCTAATACTATACGTGTGTTAGATTAAACCAGAGACATAAAATATCGAAGACCTATACTGTCTTTTATCTATCTTTGTATACTGCCTCTGTAGTTCTTTTTGATTATACTACGAGGGAGGATCCAAAAGTTTTGTCACTGCCTCTGTTACTCAGTCTGTATTTAAGATATAACAACCAAAGTCGGTGTACATGTAAATTAATGTATTACAAAATACCATACAAGATTTGGTGTACAACTAACAAATACTTTATAAAATACAAAGTATTGTTTGAAACACATGAGCGACCATCGATGCACACCGATGACTGACGTTATGTTACAATTATAACAACACCGTAGCATCACTCCGTCTCAAAGTATCGACCAGTACACTCAGTAAACTGCCTGTGTAGTGCAACCCATTCCTGAAACACATTCTCAAACCATTTGGATCATTCCATGGGAGTCCAGAGAGAATGAGGTTACTCTCTTCTGTAGTTCTTGTTGATTAGCGTAACGCTGCCCCTTTGCTCTCCCTTCAGATACGGAAACAGAGCAAAGTCACACGGAGCCTAGTCAGGGCTGTACGACGGTTGAGAAAGTATCTGTATCCTGAGGACATCCATGTTCAAACATGGAGGGGAGCTGTCCCGTTTCCATTGGCTACAATGCATTTTCCTCTCCGGGTCGTAGTAGAAAAAGCAAGGTTTCATCTACTGTAATAATCTTTCGGAGCTGACCACCAAATCTACCGTATATCGCCTTAAGAACTTCTCATATTCTTGCATGCGCCGTAAAATCTATTCATCAGTGAGCAAAAGAGGCACCCGCCTAGTCCTTACATGTCTCATCTTCAAGTCGTCTGTGGTTATATGCTGCGCAGTGCCGTAACTGAAACCCGTGAGTTCAGTGTGCCCGTACAGTAATACACCGATCCTCCTCAATTGCGTCGGGAAAAAAATGCTCACATTCGCATCCGTTCATATTGCTAGCCTTGTGGTCCTTGTGTGATCCTCCACTGACTCATTTTCCTCTCGAAAATCATTCATACCGTCAATAAACAAGACTTCTGTTTACATTTTTTCACCATATGTTTTTTGGAGTTTGTAGCAAAAATGCAATATAGTGCATAGCAGCATTTTTTCAAGTTTCTACATTTTTTTCTTCCAATGGCTTACAATAAACTGCCCTCTTAAAGCGTAAACATGCAATGACATCCTTCGAAATTTTTACTGCTGCATACTATATGACATGACATCACGTCGGGAAAACTACATCTGATTTTGCACGTTATTTTTGTATTTTAATTTAGAAAAGTGAAATGGTGAATTTTGGGTCTGAGCACTTCAGAATTAAATAACTGAATGCTATTTCTTTGAGTGATATTTCATTACTATCTATGACTGGGGACTTTAAGGGGAAGGGCGCCAAGGGGCACCCCCTGAATCCCCAGTAATCTTGGACTCCAGCAGAAAGTCTCATGGATTATTTCCTTCCTAATTACAAATTGCATGTGACCGTATGTTTCACTTTGTCATTGTAGAATTAATCATCTAAAAAATGAGGTTGGTGCAGGTATGTGTTCAGAAGTCGAGATTCCTATTTTACAGCTCACACCATTTTCGATTTGGACCAAGAACTGTTAGTAATGTCCTGAGGGAAACATGTCAAAGATACATTTCTCTGGATTGTTCATCAAACTGTATCAGGACTGCTTCAAACAAGTCCCATACTCTCATGGGAACAGATTGTTTGGAATTGAAACATCCTTCTAGATTTCTGAGTTCATGTTTTTATGAAAGGGCATCATTAATGTATGAGGAACCGAATGAAAAAAACTTGACTTTACCTATACTTAGAAATCATTCTTCTTTGAGGAAAAGAACAGATCAAGGTGACAGAGAAAAACGTAAGACGCCCGAAGTTGATGATGCTGTAAAGGATAGATACACTGTAAGAATTATACTTTGTCTACTGTACAAACTCAATGTAACATAGAAAGCCTTTAATTAATGACTCTCCTACACTATTGGGCTTAAATTAAAATTAAGTTTGTTTGCCCTTTACCGACCAACCCAAAGAAATCATGCCGACTCAAAAGATTTTATTGCAAAATCTGGGAGAACTATTTTTATACTTGGGAAAATATGCATGTACTCCGTGCTTTCCATGAACATTTAAAGTAGGTATCATTTCAAGTAATGAAGGAAAACAATAATGTGTGTTAAGGCACTGAGCATGATTACAGTTGATTAAAGCACACGATAAATGGTTGCATGGTAGCAGAGTACATACAATGAACATAGAATGCTTCTAGATAGAAGTGTAATTTCATGTAGGTAAAGGTCAAATTCAGAAATAAAATAAAATATTTTCCCTACCTACCGACCCTTTCCTAAAATTCACGGTCGGTAAAGGGCAAACAAACATATTTTTAATTTAGGCCTTGAATACATTCCACAGTTTGAGAGTAATGCAATTATTTATATCTGAAATTGATGAGGCATATTATTGATTGGTTAGTTCTCTAAAAAAATCCAGCCATTGATTGAAAATTAATGTACAAAGTTGTTCATTATATATATGTAGTGCTTTCTGCTAGTAAATCCTGAAGAAAGAGATCAGTTATTATGCATGCAATAACCTACATATATATATATATATATATATATATATATATATATACATGTGACAATTTCAATTGTTGATTTTAATATGTTTTTAAGAATGTCTAAATTTGTAATGACACTTTTTCGATACACTACTAAAATCTGTATCGATAGATAATCAATAAAGCCATTGAGTGCATTAGTACTAAATGTGTAAGCAAAGGAATTCTTTGATGTTAACTAATCATGAAACTGTGATGCTTATTAACATTAATTTAGGAAATAGATGCTGGTACTATAATTATAGCTCTCAATAGTCAGATCTTTAATCACAAAAAATACAGAAATTGAAGGAAAATTTAATGAGTGCCTTTCTTTTTTCAGATGCTGAAATTAACATCAGAGAATGGTGAGTTTCTTAGGTCACTTTTTCTTTTTTTATTTCATAGGGTTCAGTGCTGTTTCTCAAAGATATTTCAGTCAGTTATGGCCGTTAGATTACCTAACCAGTTTTTCTGGACTGTATTCTGACCGGTACTGACTTACCCCTTTGCTCATGGAACTGACAATTTCTCCATATATGGTGGAAGACAAACATTTTTTTCAAATTTTCATAGAAGGGAAATATCTGCTGCAACTGGGATTTCAACCCTGGAATATGCTGGGTTACCAGTTCAGCAACTGAACCATTATCATGTCTACTTCATTTGCTTTACCTTCTGGTATGTGGCATATTATATATTTAGGCCATATCAGTGTATCTCTTATACCGGTACCTGTGTTGAATTTAAATTATTTCGATCTTAGTGCTGTTAGGGGATGTATCGGTGGTCTAGTGTTAATGCGTTTGACTACCAAACAAAAGGTTGTGGGTTCAATTATCAGCTCGATCTTTCAATATTTCTGGGACACCATTTCAGTGCCTCCATCCCAGCTACCAAGCCAAGTACTGTGTTTAGAAAATCACAGGAAACGGGTGAGATGTGTATCTGAGCTTTACACCCGCTACAATAAAGGACCAGAAAAAATGTTCAAAATAAGAGTAGAGATATAAACACCTGGTTTCCTGTATCTTTAGCGAGGCAGCCCTAAATTGACCACAGCTGTCTAATAGGCAGCTAAACAACAGATAAATAAGTGCCGGTAAGTTTTCAAAAGTTACTTACTTACCAGTATTGTTGAACCAAAACATAGAATGCTTTGGAATACCTTGTCGTAATTCTTGTGTCTTATGATGACTAGTGAACTTATTTGATGTGAAATTTTATTGAATAATGTAATGATATACAGTCAAACCTGTGACCAACCGCCACCCTTTGGAAAGACAAAATGTGGTCTTTATTGACAGGTGGCCTATATTCGAAGGTCATCTTGTTCTAAACAATTGCAGTTTTTTTAAAAATGGCCTTGAAATTATTTACAGGATGGTCTCTATTCAGAGGTGTTCACTAACTCAGGTTTGACTGTATATTAATGATAGAATAATTTTCCTTCAGATATACTTTCTAGATGTCGAAACAGCTACATAATGACATTAGTTGCTTTGTCAGCCTTACAAGCAGAGTTTCTCCCTCTTTCTGTCACTATCTCTGGAGGTATGGTTTTATTGTCCTGGCATCAAATGTTGCCTGGCCATATAGTGATTGCCTTGTCTGTCTGTTTGTGCATACGAGATTAAGTCAAGCTGCCCTCTTGGGCATATGCATTTATTGAAAGCACTGTCTGAAAAAAAAGCATAATTTCGTGTATCTAATTATAAGAGATGCTTTACTAAAGCTTGTATACTGTGGAATCATCAATTTTCATTGGGGATTTAATTTCGTGGATTTCGTGGGTTGGCTCATCCACGAAATCAAATCCCCACGAATCTAAATGCAGAGATAAGGCATTTCTTTTCAAAAATCAACTTCCACAAATTTATGTCCCCACGAAATAGCAATTTTAGTAAAAAACACGAAAATTTAGCCCAACAAAAATAAATGAAAATACAGTAATAATGGATTCATAGCAATAACTAGATGTTTGTTTTCGAAACGATACTGTATGTCTCCCCCACTATGAGTAAGCCATTGGTGACATGACCTTGACTTTAAACCTGGGAATGTTGCACACAAATATTGCCTGATGGCAGTGAGTAATTTTGCTGTGCAAAGTTATTTTACAATTGTCCAAGAGTGGTCCAAGTTATCGCCCGGACTCAAAATATGGACAGATAAGCAAACTATTTGTCCATGAAGTATGGCTTTGACCCTAGGGAATCCGCTGTTGTGCTCGACAAACCGTCTGATGCTGGTGAGTAATTGTGCCAAGTTATTGTACAAGTGGCAAAGAGAGTTCCATTAGTTAAGGCCCGTACACGAAATTTGGACTGACAAGCTATTAACCTCCAAGTGTGACCTTGACCTTAGGAAGCAGGTGGTTGCCCCCGACACACAATCTGACGGTGGTGAGTGATTGTGCAAAGTTATTTTACAATTGTCCAAGAGATGTCCAAGTTATGGCCCAGACACAAAATTGGACAGACTATCTGATGTTTGCAAGTGTGCCAAGTTATTTTACAATTGTCCAAGAGATGTCCAAGTTATGACACGGTCACTATATAATTTTATGGACAGACGCTATTTGACCTCCAAGTGTGAGCTTGACCCTAATGAGCTGGTTGTTGCAAGTGACACACTGCTGATGTTGGTGAGTAATTGTGCCAAATTATTTTATAATTGCCTAAGTTAGGGCCTGGACACGAAATATGGACAGACCAACCAACAACCCATTAAACAACCAACCAATCAACTGACAGGAGAATAATCAATATGCCTCCCACTATATGGGGGAGACATAAAACTTTTTAACAGCATTTCAGTTATATTCTGGCATCTGCCTTTAAAAGGTCGCTAAAATCCTCACCTGCAAATTTTACATGTATGAAAAACTCCCTTCTATATTACATTTTAAAGGTGGGTGAAATCTGTTTGCTAAATAACTACCCAAATGACTGATTCTACTTGAATTTGCTGTTGAGGACGCATAGCCCTGAACCTTTAATCATCACAAAGAATGTGTGATGTGCCCTTAATTTGAACTCATGAACCTTTGATACTTTAATGATAGGCTTTGTCATAGTTCAAAGCCACCAAAAGAATCATTTCAACGTTTTAATTTTCTGAGGAATTTTAAACAGAAAATAGTTTATTTAATTTTGGACATAAAGTAGAATCAAAGAATTGTCTATAACTTGCAAAAAATGAATGGTTTTGTCAGAACGTTTTTTTTGGCAGAATTAATTAAAACTTATACTTTTCATCATTATGTAAGATTTAAAATTTACTACTGTGCAGGCAGAATTTTAACATTACATGTATTTTTATTTTCTAGTTGCCATAGTGACAGCAGGACTGAACCTCGTGTTTGGAACATGTTCCTACTTATTAAATATACTCAAACTCTGGAAAGGAGAAAAGATATCTTCAATAGCGTTTGCTTCGCATTTTGTTTGGGCCGTCTTGCATTTTATACTATGGTCACTTGTCTTTGTTATGCTGTTGCCTTGTGGGAAAAAACTTGATGATGAACTCAAGAAATATATTAATGATAATGAATGAATAAGCAATACAGTGTTTTTAGCAAGGAAGCATTTGCTCAAAATAAGCAATACATCTTTTCTTCCTGTTTTCCCCCGCCTCATTTTTACTGCCTTACAATACAAGAAATGTCTCCCTTGAGGTCAAGGTTATTGTTGAAATCTGTTCCTAAAAACCATAGACTTGTAAAAGGTTTGGAGCCTGGTCAGTGACTTTGTATATACTTATAGATATACTTCTATGTGTAGGAATTTTTCACAGACCTTTAAGGGGTGGGGGCATATGACACTTGCGAAATTTCACATTAAAGGAGTTACTAATTGCACAGCATATTTATATGTAGTATAGTTAATTTGTTATTATATAATGTATTGGTAATTCAGCATAATTCACAGAGTTGATAAATTGGGACAAAGAAATTGTTTATAAATCTGCAGAAGAATCATATTTTTTGTTTTAGTGCACAACGTTACTCATTTTTATAATCAAATGTGTTCAAATTATTTTATAATATTACATTTACAAGTTTCTATTTTAGTGGTTCAAATGCCATATGGTGAGATGACACCATGATTGGTTCTTATGTATTTGACCATATCAATTTTTTGCAATTACATAATTTTCACTTATTGGAACTACAATGTATTTATATTATATTTTTACAATATTGTATTTTATGTCATTGTTAAAGTTGAATGTTTGAAATGTATACCATTAGAATAGTGTTTGAGTTTAAAAACTGCACTTTTAGCTATGATACGTCTGCGAGAAGGCACAAGGATTGTAAAAAACAGGTCTCACTGAAAAGCACCAATAACAATTCTAGCAACAAGGGACTAAGAATGATTTTAAATTAATATTAACAATATTAAAGAATTACTTTTTTCTTATTGCTTTTTAGTGGGACCGTCAAAAATTCCTTGGACTTTTGTTAAATCAGACTATTAGGATGAATGTGATTATATCTTAAAGCACTTCTTTAGGAAGATTCTGGTTTGTTTTATTTTACTTGTGAATTTTCGAATTTATTACAAGATAAATAAACAGCTAGCTGTCGTTGTCATTATTAATTGTTTTTTTAATAATTTTTTGTTCAAAGGACATGTAATTTATATGCCTTTTATATTATGTTTTGTCTATACAAGTTACCTTTGTTAAATAAAGAATTATTGATATCATCATTGTTATTATAAGATACACATAAGGTACCTATATGTATATCAAGTATAAATATATTTGCACACCACAGAATTCCGGTGCAACTGAATTTTGCACCTTTCTTTGCAGAAAATATTAAATCAGTTGAAACCGTTCATGTCTCTTTTAGACTCCATCTCCACAACCTGACTTCTGTGTACTTAAATGGTGTACATATAGCAATTACCTTTTACTAGCTCTGGCCACAAATATTCTCAGAAACCAAATGACGCTATCATTTTATGCATCCTCAAATGTTCATACTGACAGCGAAATTGATAAACTTTTCATTTAATTTAACAGTTATTCAATATCAGCTATTTTGTGTATCTTTCATATTTTATAGTGTTTAAAAACGTGTTGAATTCTGGTCAAATTGTGCGATCATGTTGTTCAGTTTGGCACAATTTTGTCCATATGTTCTTAGGCCACCAAGAATGGATTTCATCATCAATATACTTTGTTTCAAATCACGCACACTGATCATGATGTTCAAAAAAGTTTTTTTTAGTGCTGATCTTTACTTTAAACCGTCAACATACGTATGTTCATAGCTAGTACTACAATATTTAGTGATGACTTTACATAGAGGATAGCAAAACCTTGAGGCAGTGGCATATGCGCAATAGTGACCTAGCAAGAATGGGTGTGTGTGGACCTGGGTCAGTGACTTGGCCCTAATATGGTACCACCGTCGCTACACTTATTTCGCAAAGTTCTACTCTGTTCTGGGTCCCATAACTAAATAGGTCTTTTTTATTTCGTCTTGTTGACCATTTTATGAACTGCAATGTAATGCAAGCATCATCGTCAAAGACCCTTCGACTTAGTTCTATCAGAGACGTATAATATATTATACGTCTCTGGTTCTATACTCATAAGTTAAAATAAGATTTGTATCATTAATCAAGTTTAACCTAAAGCTGACTGTTGTAAGATACTTATACATTTAATATTAACTATTGCAGGACCAATATATTAGCTGGGATGCTATATTACAAAATTAGGTATTAATTTTATAAACACCTTGCACGTGCGCTGGATATGTAAGTGATCGACCAGCGCACGTGCAAGGTGTTTACATTTTTTATATAAAAAAGTGACTTTTTTGAATTCTGAATTAACGATTAGGTTATCAATACTGTACTGTAGGACAATATTTTTCATGCATATCTTTTTTACCAAGTTTTGTTTTCGCAACAGATCTCCATTTTTTTGCGTTTCAAAGGGAGACAACTCATCGAAAGGTCAAAATTTAGGTTATTACAATTTGCACATCCTGAGACGCCCACAAAAAATTGGTAAATAAGTTTATTCATTGTTTGGTAGTTGATTTAATCTGTCATTTGTATTCTAGGTTTTGAATTAATGACAATATAAATTTGCGTTTATGCTTCGTGATTTCTTCTGATCACAGTGTAAGTTAATCTTAAAAAATACCTATATAAGTGTATTATTATCCGGATATGACACTCTAATAGGATAAAACAAAATTTTACGTATTTGTTCGTAAAATTTACTCAATGACATTCCTTTTTTTCTACAGTAACGTATAAATTGTCCAACCGTTGCCCAACTGAATAGTCCAACTAATTTAGTAATTAGACTATTTGTGATGGCATGACACTTTTATTTGGCCAGAATTCATTTATTAGATCACAGGAGATTGAAATTGTGACACATAATTAAGTTAAGATATAGCCTAGGACTATTAAGCTATATAAAAACTGTACAAATCACTCATATATGTAAATATTACATACGTATATGATCGAGTGATTTGTAGTAGCAAGCAACATATGGATACAATTTCAATCTCCTGCGACATATAATGAAAGCTGAATGTTAAAGTATAGGCTTGTTACCTGACCGACCCATGCTCAAATGTTAGCTATTAGGATCAGTCAGTCAATGTCCATTGTCAAGGCTTGGGGTTGTTAACACTTGAGATCTAGAGGTTGCATTTTTGATTGGATATTTGTCAAATTTTGTAAGTTCATACATTGGTCATCTTGGGTAAAAAATAGGTTACTTGGTCAGATGAGAGAAAAACCTTGTTAACACTCCAGAGGTCAGTTTTATTGGATCTTCACCACACCTTTTCAGAATGTATCTTGGTCAAAGTTGTTTGGTTTGTACGTCATAGTAACATGTTGTGTGTATTCACTAAATTCTACTATTAGTAATGATAAAGAGCTCAATTAATATTTACAATTCAATTCAGTTGATCTGTTTTTCATGGGACAATTAAAAAGATCATGTACCTCTGCCACTATTTGTTTGAAGATATTAACAGTGGAAGGTTTTAACCGTTTAGTATTACATTTTTGTATCTCACAGGGATTTTTTTGGGACAATTTTATAGCCGAAATTCGGTCATATTCCCAATGGAAAATAGTATCTTTTTTCCCAATTCACAGACAAAAATTCCCAATCAAAAAAAAAAGAATAAGTAGAATAAGTTGAACATTGCAAAAATTGTAGTTATACATTTTTCCCAATTTCGATTAAAACACCGCGAAAATTCCCAAGCGTATGGGTCATATTCCCAAAATACCGAGAAAAAACCCTGTCTCAGTTTGTCCTTAAATGCAGGTTAGACAAACTAAGCGCACCCGGAAAACTAATACAACATATCAATTTGAAAACAGTTGTGTTATTGATTCTAGATCTGCCTAAGTTTTAAGTATGAAGATGGTCAGGCTACCTTCTTGATGTAATATTGCCTGAAAGCGTGATTTATATTACACAATATAGGAGCAAGTGCATTCTCAATTTGTATAACTCTAGCACAGAATGTCTTAAGATGTTTTTTTGTACTATGATGTATATAGGTTTTGAGGTAGCAAAAATTGTCGTGTGTCAGTATAATTTTATGAAAATTCTTTAAGCTGGGTCAGTATGGACAAAGATGTAAACATTGAAGAGGTTAAAGGAGCTGTAAGTCAGCTTGTGGAAGTGTTAGAAGATTTGCTGAAGTATGGACGACATACAGTTCAAGGTAGCATATGTAATTATTTGTGTAAATGTTTAGAACCCTTAACTCTCTGACATGATGTCTTCTTTAAGATATCATTAATACAGGAGTATCATTTAATTTTGATGTTTAAGGTACCTTGTCGTTGAATTTTTTTAAATCTGTGATTCTGTTTGATTTCATTCAGTTGGATTGGTAATTTGAGTCATTTGAAAATGCAGTAATTTCCCAATTCATATGCATTATTCTATTGACATTCTATAAGTGAATTGAACACTAAATAAATGAAGGAAATTACAAAAAATGTACTTCATATTCCTGCATTTGGTACATATATTGATCTCTGATGAGTGAATTCTAATGGTTAGCTTTACACTGTACATGTGTTCTGTTTTAAAACATGAGTTAGAAGACATTTGTTCAAACTGTGTTGAAACCTTGTAAAGTGCACTCAGTGTGTGATGTTTTATATGCTGGAATGCAAACTATAAAGGATTAAATGGCCAGTTCCTGAGCTTTTTAAGGTAAAAGGAAACTTGCTAGGTGCTGGTAAAAAGGGAAAATTACACAACAGTGACAAAGGGGAATATTTACAATGTAACTGGAGAAATGCTGATGCTGACTATTAGTGTCACTTTCATAGTAAAAAATCCAGAGTTCTGTATTCCAATATGGAAAAACCAGTTGTCATATTATGCAATTACTTATTCATTAATTTTCCTACTTCCCTATATAATTTCTTTCTACTTATAGAGATTGCACTTATATTTTTTTCTTCCTCAGAATCTGTGAATGACTTTGTGAATGGTAAAATAGGAAAGATGTTTGGTATGTCTGTTGCATACGAGAAATGCTTTAAAAGGTTTGTATGTCTTTGTTCAGTGCAGGTAGTTGTATCTAAATACAACTACCTGTTCAGTGTGAGCATTTGATTGAATATTATCACTTTTTCTATGAATTCTTTGTCATACTGTTAGCATCCTTTTGTCAACTAACACTACTCATGGAGATGTTTAGATATGTTTGGTGTGGAATAGAAAATAGAGTAATGACCAAAGATGTTACTGTGTATGGATTCTTAAATTGTGCCATACATTCACATAAGATGTATGTCTACAATATCCTGAATATGTATGCTCTTCAAAATTCTTTATATTATTACTTTCATCTTGGTTTTCAAATTTTCTTGGACATTCAGGGAATTTTCATACTGTATTTATAATATTATGGTGATCTAATCTTCTAATAAACAAATACAAAAAATCTGGCCTGTAGACTGAAACAAAATGGCATGCATGTTTAAATTACCATGCCCGTAAATGTCAAGTGTTTGTTAGTTATTTATACATGTAACTATGTTTGACTTTGACATATGATAGGATCGGAGTTGAAACAAAGGAAGATATGGAGAAATTGTTTCATCAACATTCCAGAAATGCACAAGTGCGAGAAGTCAGCTTGGAACTTTTGGATGTTGAAGTATGTTTTAGTACTCTTATATACAAATACAAACTGTACATATTTAGCTCACCAGAGCAAAAAGTGCTCAATGTGAGCTAGAGATCGCATGTTGTCCATCGTCCATGCGTGAGTGTGTGCATCCGTCAGTCAGTGCATCAACAATTTCTTTACACAACATCTCCTCCTTAAGCAGTTTGCCAATTTCAACGAAACTTTACATGGATGTCCCTTGCCTTAAGCTCTACCAAAGTTGTTCAAAAAATTAAATTTCATTAAAAACATTGGTTGCCATGGCAACCAATGAAAAACTTTAAAAATCTTCTTGTCAGAAACCATGGGGCCAAGAGCTTAGATATTTGGTGTGTAGCATTTTCTAGTGAATCTCTACCAAGTTTGTTAGAATTTACTCTCTTTTATATAGGCTCATATAGGAAAATTTTAAAAAATCTTCTTGTCCGAAACCGCTAGGCCTAGAGTATGTAGCATCGTCTAATGTACCTCTACAAAGTTTGTTCAAATTATTGCCCTGAGGTCAAAATTGGCCACGCCCCTGGGTTTACTCTCTTTTAGATAGGTTCATATAGGAAAATGAAAAAAAATCTTCTTGTCCAAAACCGCTAGGCCTAGAGTATGTAGCATTGTCTAGTGGACCTCTACCAAGTTTGAACAAATTATGGCCCTGGATAAAAAAATTAGCCCCGCCCCGGGGGTCACTTGATATATAGGCTTATATAGGAAAATTTTTAAAATCTTCTTGTCCAAAACCACGAGGCTCAAGGCTTAGATATTTAGTGTGTAGCATTGTCTAGTGGACCTCTTCCAAGTTTGTTCACATAATTGTCCTGTGGTAAAGATTGGCTCTGCCCCAGGGTCATAGGGAAAAAATAAAAACTTTTTCTGGTGAGCGATATAGGGCCATCTTGGCCCTCTTGATAAATTTTGAAGTCACATGCTATGATCTTCACTCTCTATTCCTGTTCAGTTATATCAGTTTTCTAAATTGGTATGACAGAGTTATATGATCAGTCTCAGAGAGTTGGCTCACGAATGGTAAATTCTATTTGTCTGGTCTTCTATCGATTATTTATTATCAAAGGGCACTTCGTTTTAAACATGTTTAAAAGATCGTCAAGTGAAAATGATAACTTTATTTGTAGTACATGTGTATGATCACAAGTAAACTATACTGATCATTGTTTACAAACAATTACTGTATGTCATTTAATTTGATTATCATACAAGTAACAATGTAAAAGAATGTTTTTTTCTGATGTAATAGAATACAGTTTATGTCAGTTAAAATAATAGCAACATCTGTCTAAATTTGAAATTTATTAAAAACATTTCAACATTACAACTTCTTCAGGATACTACATAATGAATAATTACAAACAACGGACATGATGTCATGTAACATTTGACATTATGTTAAATGGCGGAAATATTTATAAAACATGTAATACTATGAATGTACAAATAAATGTATTATTACAAAATTCTATAATATGTGCACTGTATATGTTCAATTATCAAATAACTGACACATAGTGGTTAGATGCTGATTTTAGGTCAAAATAAGAACCATAGTTTACATGCATTTTTTTCCTTGAATGATAATTCTGTTTGACATTATTATACAGCAAGAATGGGACTCATTTATGACGGACATAGATAAGAATTTGGACAGTGATTGTGGTGACACAGTCAGACTTGGTGAGAAAGGTCCTGTGAATATACCACTCATAGATGCAAGAACTGGTGAGGGAACCAGTCTAATGTCTTCAGCTCCAGATAACCAAAGTTTGGTTCTCGTCATGTTGAGACATTTTGCCTGACTTCCATGACGAAACCATATTGCTGATGTCATTCAAAATCAGGTACATTTAGTGTTTGATTTGATGCCTATACCAAAGAAGCATCAATTTTTGTTTAGGACTTCCAGTTCTTACATGGATTTGTTTATATAACTTGAGATTGGTCTCAAAGTGCAAATCTCATATATTGTCTTTTAATTTGTCTTGGTTAATTGTGACCAGACAATAATTATATAATTGATATATTAATCAGCATATTAGTATAATTGATCTGAATAAGTTTGAACATTAATTAGTTGTATCTTTTCAACCATATTACTGTGAAAATGGAATTTGAGCCCAGAGACTGTTTTCAAGTTTTATTACTTTGATCAATGTTTCAAATCATTTCACTGAATACACATTTGAATGCAAAATTTACTTGTAAAGCTTTATGATCAATTCATAGTTAAACCTGTTTAGAATGGAAAAAAGTCTATGAATTTATGTCCAAAGAAATACCAGTAGTAATTATAGTAAAACACCAAAAACTTGGTGAAATCACAGTACATGTATTAGTAATGAGACGAATAATTCTGCTTCATATTATTTTAGGATGAAATAAAGTCAGCAGATGGTTATGTTGTTGTTGTATCATTTGGTTTAAAGGATGGTGCTCAGCGATGGTTGGAGGACACAAAATGTCCATTTCCAATGTTTCTTGATACAGAGAGACAGGTAATATGCATAATAAGTGCTTGTGTCTAACTATTTTAGCCCTATTTTAAAGCCTGTCACTGCTTTGTTTATTCATATCCTCTTTATTAAAAAAATGATCACTTAATGTGAAATGATTAGATTATTTTGAAGTGACCCCATCATTTACTGGGTATGCAGCTTAGAAATTAAAAGGTAATTAAACAATTTGGTAAGGCGAGGAAATAGTGTTTCTAGTTAATTCATCCCACGAGAATGCAAATTATATTTCATACTTAGGAAGCAAAACTTGTTCACGAAAATATTTGAGATTTTTATTGTTAGAAACATTCTGGTCTGCACCAAAATATGGGACTGATCAGATAACCAGATACACTACCACTTGTTTTATTACTATTTGTAGATCTACCATACTTTTGGACTTAAGAGATCCGTATTGAAGGTAAGTTATTCTGAAGAGATGTATTAATTTACCTTATGATCAAGTCTTGTAATGTTTCACGGTGCCTGGAGACCCATTCTGGTATTTTAATGTATTCTATAATATTTTTGAGAAATCACATAGATAGTTGATAGAGCATGCTACATGTTGTGTTTAACTGAATAAATGGTTCTCAGTGAGTTTATTATGCTTACAATTGTTGGGCTGCCAACTAAATATCTCAAAAAATATTTTAGATGATGGAGCAATACATTTATTATGTACCAGTAAACTTGTCCTATTTATGCCCCTGTCCGACTTACAAATTTAGTTACTATAAATGGACTGTCTAATTTTAAATATCTTACTTCAAGTATGATGAAATATCCTCATATGTCAAGTTCCATAACTCAAGAATGTCAAAATTATGCGTTTTGGTCTTTTCTTCTTGATAGCAGTAAATGGTCAAGTGTACTGTTCAATACAGTTTTGTTTGTGATTGTTCATAATTGGCCATTCATAAAACCTTCATAGAACTCCATCCCACAAAATATGACAATTATATTTTACATGATTGGATCCATTTAAAATGCTATGTTAGGTACTAGCTCCATGTTGTTTGTGATTCTTATATCAGTTTTAATTGCTGTTGTTTGTTTTAATATTTACTGTTTTTGTTATGACTTAAATCAGGTGTGGGGAGTGGAATCATTAGTGTATTATGCTGAGGCCATGTGTGCTGGAAAGCCACTTCCTAAACCATATGAGAATGTCCATGATGATACACAACAGGTAAGGAACAGGTGAATTGTCATGATTACTGGATGATGAGCCCATTTATTAGCTCAGCTGTTTTCAAAGGAAAAGTTGAGCTATTGTGATCACAACATCATCTGCAAAAACTTTACTCAGAAAGTACATGAGTTAGCAACATGAAACTTCATTGGTGGATAGATCTCACTGAGTAGATGAACAGACAAGTATTTGCACCGCTTTCAACATTCTTGTAAGACATGATATGACTGGTTCAGACTCAGATTTTTTACTCTCACATGACCAGTAAATTAGATTTTTTTTTGTATGGACTGTCATACATACTGTAGTGTCCATCTTTGAATTTCTATGTTAGCGTTGTAACATAACTTCAAACATGTGTTTCTGACATTTCAATATATCTCAGGAGTAATACAGTCATTTATAATGAATTTCTATTTGTATATGCTGTAGTGGATCCTGGAAGTCTAATGAAAGAATTTCAAACCATTTTTTTACCTACACTCCTTACAAAAATTATTACCGGTATCCATTTATGAACTTTGTGGCTTTGTATGAATTTCCCTTGTTTTATAGATTTGGACAAAAACCTTATCAGAGTATTTTACAGCTTGATGGGTGAACAAAATACAACACATTCATAGGCTATGTATACCATAGTATACCATAGATTAATAGTACACATTTCCTCTACAAGATTACAAGAGAAAATGATAAATCATGATTTAATGATTTACCCAGATGTTTGTTTGTCACACCCTGTTTCAACAGTTAGAGTCGTATGGAGTGGTCAGTTCACCTAATCATAGTTCCTGGGAAGAACCAGTACTAGACTCCCATCCTCCGTAAGCAACTGCCTACTTCCTCACATAAAGAGACATGGTCGGTAGCTGGACTCGGATCCACAACTCTTTATCAGTGAGAGGCTACAGTGATTTGACATTAACCACTCGACCATAGAGGCGGGTCTGATTAGCCCTGAAATTGTTAAATGTCAATGTATGTATTTTAGATGGGTGGTGACTTTATACTTGACAAACATGGCAATGTTAGGTTTCTGTATCCAAGTAAAACTAACAAAGACCGACCAAGTGTTGATTTGCTGCTCTCTGAATTGAAGGTAATTATATTTCGTCACATGGTACATTAAGTGTCATATGTTTGGATGTGATAGGTAATAAACATGAACTATTCATGGAAAGTAAACTTTTTTTATCAATATACATTACATTTAAAAAATAAACAAATAATATGTATGTAATCATTTACCTGAAAATATAGTGGACCCTAACCTTTGTCCAATGTCCACCATAGTCTTGAACAAATTGTCTTAGAAATCATTTTGATGGAAAACTAATATTTTATCATACTGAGAGAAGAAAATGGGAAACACGAAAAAAATGTGTTAACAGTAAAATTTGTGTTAAATTTGTATATCCAAAGGATGGCCTTTGTTGTCAAGTTTGACTGCATACAGTAAAACCTCAGTCAACGACTACTTAAATAGTAAGATCACATTTTATAAAGACCACTGACTATTGGCCCTGTGTGCAACCATGCTCTATATTTAAACTTTATAATCCAACCATTCCAATATAAAGACCCTCTTTTCTGGTCCCACAGGTGCTCTTATTATTGAGATTTTACTGCATTATGTGGTCAATATATATTCGCTGAATGTTATGTAAAAGTTTTATGTACATGTTAATTATGAGTGTTATATATGTCGGAGTTGGAATGTTGTTTATTCTTATCTGTATATTTTCAGAAAATTAAGTCATCTGAGAATTAAGATCAGAACAGACACCTGGATGAAGACTGCCGTTTAAACTTTGAGTGACAGTGGTCGGATATATTGGTGGATGTTTTATCTGAATGAACTCATGACTTTTTATTCCTTTTAGAATACTGAATTCCATATAATTATGACCTGACTGTGATATTATTTTCTTTTGGGAACTTACTTCACATACATGCACATTTTGAGGGCTCAGCGCAACACTATCGTAACTTGTTCTTATTTCAATATGAGTTACAACACTCGAGTTGAACCCTCGAATTCATTAATTTAGATTTAGGAGTAGAATTGTGTCCAATTACCTAGATTAAGATCTAAAACTGCAACCAATTAACTATCCGGTAGATATACATGTAGATGTAAAATTGTTTCCAGGAACCCAGATTAAAATGTAGAATTGTATCCAGTCTAACAGTTCTAGATTTAGGTGTAAAATTTTGTCCAATTAACTAGTTTAGATGTAGAATTGTTCCAAATTACATTCATTTAGATATGTCAAAGTGTCTAGATTTAGTCATTGGCTTGTTTTATTTTATACAAAATCCCTGTTACATTAAAACAGGAAGTAAACTTCAATTTACACTCATGTTTTTAGATTTTGAATTAAATTGGTTTCTTCTTGCCTAAATTTACCATGATATTAAGTTTCGGAGTCATATCTTAACTAATTTAGCAGTTTTTAAATTCAAACTCTTGCTGATGGTAAATTATTCCAACCGCAACCGTGGCCGACTAGTTAGGGTGGCCGCCTTCAGATTGGGAGATCAAAAGTTCGAACCCCAGTGGAGACTGGGTTAGAACTGAAGAGGTTGGTTGATGAGCCACCCACTAGTTAAATAATGGTTACTGTAGGCCTATCTCAGCCAGGCACCCGGTATAAGAAGGGATTTGGGAGGTACTGTGCGAACAATAGATAGGTATCTCATAAGTCAATTTGGCTGGTCCTTTCCTGACACTATAATAAACAACCTTTACCAGCTGACAAAAAAGATACTCAATAGGATATTTCGTTTATCTATGAACATAAGGCAACAACATAAAAAACTGCTAACTTAGTTATACTTTGTATGTCAAAGATGCTCAAGTATTTTTACTCATCAAAGTGGAGACACAGGGTTCTAAAGTTACATCAGTTGCTGTAGTATCAGGTTAGGTATGTCATGTAATTTTGCATACAGGAGTCTTATAAAATACTTAATCATAAACCTGACATTGTATGAAAAAATCCTAGATATCAGATAGTGATTATACATATTGATTGTTAAGTTATTTGAATAAAAGTGCATGATTTCTTTTATGAGTTAAGCTGTTTGTTTTGTCTTGTTTGTGTTGATTCTACATTGTACTTCTATTCACCTCTTACCTACGCCTGTTTTTTATGCTCCTGCAGTTCAAAGAAGTATTACCCTACCCAATCAGTGTTTTTGATGTGTGTGTGTGTGTTCTTGAAATATTGGACGTCTTCTCCAGACTGTAGGTGTGTCAGACACAGATTGAGTGGTTCGGCCTTCATGATCACCATAGATAGATGATGTGTTACTTGCATGAACCGTGTCAGAAGCTCGAAGGTCACAGTGCTTGGATGAACATGGCCAATATTCACAATCGGGTATATACATACATGTATATTTAGTGATGATGGATGTGATAGCAGGTTAAAACCATATTACCTGCTCAAGAGTAATAGTCACAGTGGTTGGTTAAACTTGCTAATATTCAATTAAAAAAATTATATCTTTTCTCTTATTTTCATATGATAGTTCCATTTTTGAAATGTTTACCTTGTTTACCATGCTCTTATTTCTTCTTATAATCTTACCTATCTTTCTCTTCTGTTATTTTCTTTATTTACGATTGTTTCCAACTGACGCACTCGGGACATTGATACCCATTTTTGTTGGTGCTGTTAAGCCCCATATGTGCTGCTACACCGTTAAACCCAACAAACAAACAATAGCATACTGGTGAATTAAGTCAAACCTGTGTTATCAGTCACCTCTGAATAAAAGCCACTCTGTGAGTAAATGACATTCAGTTAAGAACCATCACCAATTATTCAGAACAAGATGACCTGCAAATAAAGGTCACCTGTCAATAAAGGCCATAATGTGTCTTTCCCATGGATGGCCTTCGTTCACATTTTGACTGTTGTGGGGCATCTGTGTCCATTGGAAATAACTTGGCACTTGTACACCATATATAAGGATGATGTATCACCCATAATCATAAAAATAGAAGTACCCTATTATTTTGGTCAAGTTACTGTAAATTCTACCCTGAGGACTCATATGAAAGATGTCTCTATGCTCATATTTAAATTGACCAATCACAAGCCTGTATTCTGATCATGAAACTCATTTTATAATCAGTGTGACCTTTACTAAAAATATGTTTGCCCTTTAATGACCTGAATTTCAGAAGAGGGTCAGTAGGCAGGTAAAAATCTGACCTTTACATGTAACTTCTAACTAGAAGCATTCTATGGCTATTTTCAGTTAAAGAAGGTCTCCCAAGTCTTTTGGGTCAGTTGGTGAAGGGAAACACTTTATTTTAAGCCCGATCTAAATTTAACTAGAGCAATCACTGAAGGTTATGAATACCCCCCCACACACCACACAGAATGTTCAAATTTGTGGAATAAAGATTTTTCTTATGCATGACACACTGTCACATGTTGGTAAACATTTCTACCCAAGTAATTCCAAAATCCATCCATGTATGACAAAGTTAGTGAGTTACAGTTATGGAAAAAAGGTCAAATTATGAACTTCGAACCTAAGTGTGACCTTGACCTTGGAGCAACAGCTATTGGACTTGCAAGCCACTCATTGGCAAATGATGGTTAACATTTCTGGTAAGTTATTTCAAAATCATCAAATGAATGACGAAATTACAGAGCGGACACGCCAAAAAGAACAAATTATGACCTTTGATCTCTAAGTGTGACCTTGACTTTGGAATTGTGCACGACACATTGTCTAGTAGTGGTGAACATTTGTGGTAAATTATTTCAAAATCCTCTGATAAATGACAAAGTTACAGAGCGGATATGATTCTGGACAGACAGACAAAGTGACTCCAATATTAGGCTATATAGTCCCCCACTTTCTAGCGGAGTATAATTAACTACAAAGTATGGTCGTATCTGTGTTAGTGGTCACCTGTACATAGAGAGTACATGTATATGTGGACAATGGTCACTCTTACAGATTAATTTTAATGAGAGAATAAACCTCGTTATAGACCAACCATCTATTTTCAGATGACTTAAATTAGGTTTAACAGAATTGACATACAAACTGGAAAAATATTCCTAAGCAGATAGGGAAAATAACAAGAAATATGGTTAAATAACTTTTTATAAGCAACTTAATGCCAATGGCAAATTTAACAATGATCTAGTAAGTAGTTGGTATATCACTTTACCCATGACAAATAACGAAAACCTTCCAAAAGCCTTTAAAAAAAATTAAAATTAAATATTTCAAGGCAACTGATGTAACTTGCAATTTGAAGGACAAAATTATAGTGAAACGTGTAAAATAACTTACAGAAAACTTGCATACTATCAATAAATGTATACAATCATGAACTGCCAACAAAATTTCTTTTTTAAAAAGTCATGAAGATATACAATTAATATGATTCATTTGAATAAAAAAAATATTCAAATCATCATATTAATTTGGTTATCAATATTGTAAATTATAATTAATTAAAAGAAATAAAAATATATACATGGATGTCGAGAAACAACTTAAAAACAAATAAAAAGCCATCTTAGTTAAGGCAAGTCCATGAAATATCAGTTAGGTGTATAACATGATATATATTATACACCAAATAAAACTGAAAAAATAAACACTAACAAATAGATCATGTAATTTATGTACATAATTTTGAATACCATGAATAGGATTTTAGTGCACATTAAAAATTGACTTGGTTATTTATTAGAAAGGATAAAATCTGCAAGATACAAAAAAGTCTGAGGATTTCTGCTGATTTTTTACCTGCATCTTATACACAGGTGCGACTTACACATGAGTGATCACGTTAATTAGAAAAGGATAAAATCTATAAGATGCAACTGTTATCTTCAGTTTTGTAATCAAAGCAACTTTGAAAGCTTATTTAAAGAGCAGTACAACCTCTCCAGAGCAGCCCTCTCTCGAGCAACAACCTCCTTCAATGATAGCATCATTTTTCCCCACTGCACCTCTCTAGAGCAACTACCTCTCAACAATATTATTTCACTGCTCCCAAAGGATGTTGCTTTGGAGAGGTTGTACTGTATACCGATACCTTAAAATATCTTTTTTGGAAAGGGATACTTGGCAAAAGCTGCAGATTTTACATTAATTTGACGTAATGAGTCCATAATAAACACACACCAATCAATTCAAAGTGCAGTAATCCTAACAGAAGAAAATAAGTTGAAGACATTGTGTAAAATATCAATTAGAATATACAAGAATTATGTACTTTGACATCATTGTCTGTATAACAAGTCCATGCTTACTATAAATCTTATCTTTCCAAATTTGTATCATTTTGTAATGTAATGAACATCAGTTGATACCAACCATGACGACATGCGATATCAGGCTGGCTAGTGCCCTGACTTTTCCTTAACTTTGACTTATTCTAGACTTGTATCACAATAATCATTGAAGACTTGGGCATAGTCTTTCACTATCGTTTATGCTACTTTGCAAAATTATCGTTCTATTTAATCATCAAGACAACATTACTCTCATTACCATTCTTGAACAAGTTCATCATTCAAATACTTTGATCAATGGAATAATAGTAGATAATAACACATGCTGATCTCGTCAATCATTCAAGACACATGTATCACCAGGCATCACCAGCCGTCCTATAAACAGTTTTAAGTTCAAAGATTTATATAATAACTGTTATCTGAATGGACATCCGTTTGCCCAATGACCCCTTGAACCTGAAAACAGAAGTCATGGGTAATAAGTTACTAATAACAGAAAATTAAGAAAATAATGCAGTTATTGCCTAGTGAGCCATTGAATATGATGTGATATTTACTGGCAGAATGTCATATAGACCAAGGCTTAGCATAACATATGACATCTACTTTATAAAATGTGATGTATTTCAGGCAATCAAAATGTGTTTATTTATAGAGCATACAATAACATACTTTATACATCACTACTAACCAGACAAACATTAGTACAAACAAGTATTATGATAGAGACAATACATACAAAATTCAGATTTCACACACAAATCTCAACAGATCCGTACATGATAGAGGGTATAAGCATTATGTAAATATCGAAATTAAACCCATTCACATTGTAACAGATTATGAGAACTGGTCTAAATTTGACCTTTAAAATGGGTTAGAGAGAACATGTATTTTAACTAGGACAACTTTCATTTTACATACTTAGGATTTAAACACCAATTTATAAAGATGAAGACACAGTTAAAGCAAGTTCACACTGAAGCAAAAGTGCAAAAAAATGTGATTGATAAGAAGAAAACTTGAAAAATGAGTCATCAATCAATTTTTACTGCATGAGAAACTTGTGCATCATCATTCTGAGATTTTCATAATTCTAAACCTATTACCAACAGTAAAAAGCTATTGATTTTGGGAAAGCTGTTTTTTCTTTTAAATGTGTTGAAAAACACCAATAGTAATAATGATGCTTTGAATTTAAATGCACACTGAAGTTAAATTTACCACATGAAAAGCATCTTCCATATCCACCAAAGTAGGCCCCATCACCATCAATTTCATCCTCATCTGATATTGACATACTATCACTATGATCATTATCATCATCATCTAACATACTATCTTCATCTTCTGAAATTTCTATCGGAATAGGGGGAGGAGAAGGAAGAGGAGGTTCTGGTGCTGCAGCAAACCCACCCCTACCACGCCCCCTTCCTCTGCCCCTCCTACCTCTGCCACGCCCTCTAGCAGGGGCTGGATTTGGTTTATTTGCTTCTTCAAATAAGGCCTCTTCTTCTGCAATTCAAGAAAATTTTCTCATTCAAATGACACAATGAATTGGCTAATGATGGCAAATTGTGACCAATCAAATAGAACTCTGAAAAACACATCAGTACATTGAGGTTAATTTTTGCATTATCCTGTGTTAAATTATTATAAGATTTCAATACTAAAACAAGAATCAGATCCTTTTCAGGATATAATAATATGTCATGAAATACTATAGGCTTGTTGATTCTGGTTTTGCAGTAGTAGTATATTCCTAAGGAGTTACCATATAATAAAGCCAATAAATACCATTAACAAACATTAAAGAATCAACTAAACACGCTAAATATGATAAGGCCTAAAATAAATGGTTTGTTTCTGGTTTAAATGCTCATTAAAAACATGGTATAAAGGTCAAGGATTTTTTGCTCTTCAAAGCATACAGAAGGTAATAAAAATAGAGAAAATGGATGTACCCTTCCTCAGGCTTAATAAAAAGTCTAGAGTTGTGGGGGGGGGATTAGGGTAGGTCAATTAACCAGAAACAATTCTATTTTTACACCTAAAACCTACTTTTTCTCTCTTCTACCAACTCTTTTCTCCGTTCCTTCATTTCATCACTGAATTGTTCCACCATTTTTTCGATATAACTGTCCAGAACTATAGAACGCATATCTGTAGTTATAGCAGTTCTGCATTGTGGACATTCTCTCTTGACTTTCATCCATTGGTTGATGCATAATGAACAGAATGCGTGAGAACAATTCAAAGACGTAGCCTTTAAAATTAAAAGAAAAAAGATGAAATAACTTACAAAGGTTATTCTACCAAAAGATACTGTAGTGTATTGAGTTAATCTAATAGTCGCTTGGCTTATCAGTTACCTGTGAGTATAGAGCTGCCTCTCTGATAGTATTGCACTTTTATCAAGCATTCATTAAATAGCCACAGAGCAATAAACTTGTATAAAACCATCTCTGAGTTGGAGTTCTAATATAAGTGTTTACTAATAAAATAGAGAAACACTACAGATACAGTAAAATAGGATGCTACAGAGTTACTGACGACCGGAATAAATTCCTCATTTTATCCAAATTACACAATATTCTTGAATGAAATAAAGATGGACATTTTCAGGAAAAGAAATTTGGTACTTACTGGAATCCAATTTTTCACAATGTCCGAGTACAATATAATCATGTTCCACTGCACTATTTTTTATAGATCCATCATAAGTTGTTTTTAACCTCCCAACCCCCCAATAAATAATCATGGTTACAATTACCCAACTCTGTTTTTTGGTGGCAACCCTTAAGTTACTACAAGCAAAATCTGAAGTATAATATTAGAAATATTGCTTGTTTTCGCTTGTAAAAATCTATATTCTGATTTAACTTTAAATGTTTAATAAAAATTCCAACCTACCCACAATATTTAATATCTCATATCTCTAACTCTTAAAAGGACAGTTTTTTCTAGTCTTTCAACAGTATTTCAAAAACACTGTTACAAACAGTTTAACTATTTATTGCCTTCCAAATACCATAACTAAACCTTCCGCTCTTTTGTAGGCTGAAGTCTTCTTGTTTACAAGATGTGTGAATCAGAGACAGGTAACTAATGTCTCCAGGTGTAATATCAATCAGATTGTCACAGACAAACAAATGTCTAACTAATCTGGTACAATCCTACCCATCAAAACTCAGTTTTGGTCTAATTAGCTGTGTATCAATATGTACTTTGGCTTAAATACTACAGTACAATGTCTGTAGAGCAACACCCTGAGGGAGCTGCAAATATTGGCCGTTGTTTAGAGGTTGTTGCTCTATAGAGGTTGAATTTATAGTTAATATCAGCTTAGGGAAATTTTGAAGGTATTGTTATAGAGGTTGTTGCTCTACAGAGGGCCGCTCTGGAGAGGTTGTACTGTACATAACTTCAGTTTATTATTTTGAAATCTGTTATCTAAATTAAATGTTGCTCACCTTTACAAAAAGTTCATTACAAATACTGCATTGTAATTCTGTCTCCATTAGCTCAGCAAAGTTTGTAAGAACATCTTCCCTCGCTCGTAAATATTCTTCCTGATCACGTTCTTTTTCTAATTTTGTTTCATTTAACTGACTTTCGAGCATTTTTTGTTCAGCTTCTTTGTTTTCAATCACCTAAAACATGAAATTTTATCATCTGATGACCATTAAAGAAAAACAATTATCAAAACATACAGAAAAAGGACAGTCCAGCCTGTGTATGTGGCCACATCTGAATAAAGGCCATCTTTTGAAAAACCATCACTGACTATTAAGAGCAAAGTGACCTCTGAAACAAGAGGGCCATGATGGCCCTATAAATGCTCACCAGGAAAAAAGGTCATTTGGAGACAAACATTGTTAAAATATTTCTACACGAGTCCAAGTAAAACCAAGTGACCCTAAGGTCAGGGCCAATTTTTACCCTAGGGCCATAATATGAACAAATTTGGAAGAGGTCTGCTAGACAATACTACATACAAAATATCTTAACTCTAGGCCTTGTGGTTTCGGAAAAGATTTTTTAAATTTTCCTACATAAGCCTTATATATATAAATTAAGTGATCCCCGGGGCGGGGCCAATTTTGACCCTAAAGCAATAATGTGAACAAACTTGGTAGAGGTCCACTAGACAATGCTACATACCAAATATCTTAGCTCTAGGCCGAGAAGAAGATTTTTCAAATTTTCCTATATGAAATAGAATAAACCCCAGGGCAGGGCCAATTTTGACCCCGGGGCCATAATTTGAACAAACTTGGTAGAGGTCCACTAGATAATGCCACATACAAAATATCTAAGCTCTAGGCCTTGCGGTTTCGGAGAAGAAGATTTTTAAATTTTCCTATATAAGTCTATATAAATCAAGTGACCCCCGGGACGGGGCCAATTTTGACCCTAAAGCAATAATTTGAACAAACTTGGTAGAGGTCCACTAGACAATGCTACATACCAAATATCTTAGCTCTAGGCCCTTTGGTTTAGGAGAAGAAGATTTTTCAAATTTTCCCATATTAAATAGAATAAACCCCAGGGCAGGGCCAATTTTGACCCCGGGGCCATAATTTGAACAAACTTGGTAGAGGTCCACTAGACAATGCCACATACAAAATATCTAAGCTCTAGGCCTTGCGGTTTCGGAGAAGAAGATTTTTTAAATTTTCCTATATAAGTCTATATAAATCAAGTGACCCCCGGGGCGGGGCCAATTTTGACCCTAGGGCAATAATTTGAACAAACTTGGTAGATGTCCACTGGACAATGCTATATGCCAAATATCTTAGCTCTAGGCCTTGTGGTTTCGGAGAAGAAGATTTTTTAAATTTTCCTATATAAAATAGAATAAACCCCAGGGCTGGGCCAATTTTGACCCCGGGGCCATAATTTGAACAAACTTGGTAGAGGTCCACTAGACAATGCCACATACAAAATATCTAAGCTCTAGGCCTTGCGGTTTCGGAGAAGAAGATTTTTTAAATTTTCCTATATAAGTCTATATAAATCAAGTGACCCCCAGGGCGGGGCCAATTTTGACCCTAGGGCAATAATTTGAACAAACTTGGTAGAGGTCCACTAGACTATGCTACACACTAAATATAAAAGCTCTAGGCATTGTAGTTTTTGACAAGAAGATTTTTTTAATTTCCTATATAAGTCTATGTAAAATCAAGTGACCCCCGGGGCGGAGCCAATTTTGACCCCAGGGGAATAATTTGAACAAACTTTGTAGAGTTCCATTAGACAATGCTACATACCAAATATCTCAGCTCTAGGCCCTGTGGTTTCGGACAAGAAGATTTTTAAAGTTTTTTCTATTTGTTGCCATAGCAACCAGAGTTTTTAATGAAATTTAATTTTTTGAACAATTTTGAAAGGGGACCACCCAAGGATCATTTCAGCAAAGTTTGGTTGCAATCGGAATAGCGGTGTAGGAGGAGATGTTGTTTTAAGTAAAAGTTGACGCCACTTCACGACAAACGACGCACGATGGACGCAGGGCGATCACAAAAGCTCACCCTGAGCACATTCGTGCTCTGGTGAGCTAAAAAGGCCTTCTGCCAATATACACTGCATTTTGTCTTTTCCAAGGGCGGCCTTTGTACACAAGTTTGACTGCATATCACATACATACATACCTGAATACTTCACAAGTAGATAATACATACTGCTTAGTAATTTCTAAGTTCTATTTACTGTTGATACGAAAGTCATATTCACAGAAAATTGCTTGTGACATGAAGTATTTAAATAATACTTGTCCTGAGTTTAAAGCAACATAAATCATATTTCTAAGAATGTTTACAAAAGTAGAATTTAGAAACATATTATCTCCAAGAAATAAGTTTAATGGCGATGCAAAATTATTTCCCTAAAAATTAAGCTAAAAAAGATTTCCTTTCCAACTTCAGTAGAGAACCTTATAGACAATCATATGAAGTTTGGTTAATAAAACATACCGTAAGCAAATGTATTTGATGAAATAAAAGCCAGAAAAGGGAAATACAAACTTTTTCGAGCTTCTGTTTTTGTAGTATCAAATCTTCAGATAATTTTTTATCCTTTTCTCGTTCTGATTCAAGTTCTTTTTTCAGTTGTTCTTCTATTTCATTCTTTTCTTCCAATAATGCTGTTAAAACACACAAAAACATTATTAATTAAATAAATGCTACACAAAAATGTCCTCATTTCTATCCCTAAGTTAAATAAATAAGAGGGCCATGATCATTGATGGCACTTTTTCGCTCACCTGAGTAAAGACAGTAACTTCTTTCTTATCATTGCAACTTCTTTCTCAACGTTTAACTAGGTCAGAGTCAAACACTGACCAAGAAATCATCAAGACAGATATTTTGAACAATTTTCATCAAGATTTGATAAACAATGTTGTCTCTCTACAGTGTTATTAAGGTTTACCAATAATTTTTTAACAGGGTTGCTTGCAACCTTGTTCTTGGTTACTACCAGTTGTTAAACCTCAAAGTATCAAATTCTAAAAATAGTAACAACAGCTTTCCCCTATCAAAACTAATAAGAAGTTCTTCCCCAAACGCCAAATAAATAATTACAATGAGAAGATGGCATTCAGTCATATCTGGTTTACACTGTCCATATAAAAATGACTTTGCATGGTGTTAAGATTATACGTAAATCATGTTGCTTAATGAATGGAATGAAATACGTTAAAATAAAAGTTGAACATGATGAGATTATTGCATTGCTTAATATCCAATGAAAACACGTAATTTTACCATGTGGTTTAAACCCACGCTGTAAACAAGGTAATCACTAAAACTTCAATCACTAAAAGATATGTTCAAAAAAACAAAATATGCATAGGTTTACCTATTCGTTGTTTTTCTAAACTTTCCAAAAGCGTTGCTTCTTTCACATGCAGAATGTCTTCAAGCTCTTCTTTCATTTTGGCTTCCATTTCTGCTTTCTCCTTAGCTAGTTGTTCCTACACATATAAACAATGTTCAAAAATGTGGTATTCAATATTAAAGCATTCAAAACCTCACTACTAAAACTAAAAAGTATGGTACTATTATGTCTACTAAAAGAAACAGGGCCCTAGCTGCACTTTAGAGGATGAGGCCCGGGGCCCTCAGGTAGGGGAATTTCGTGTCATCTTAAGGAAAAATGGGAATTTCAGGGGATTTTTTCAACTGCCTTATAAACCTGCAATAAACATCGTAAGCTTAAAATAACTGTATTTAAATATATTACATACATTAATATACAATTAATCAAAGGTTAATAACTTAATATCAACCATTAAAGCATTTTTTTAAGGGGAATTTTTATAAAAAGAGGGGAAAAAGTATACTATTTTAGGAAGGGAATGGGGCCAAAAATTCGGCCCCAAAAAAAGTCAAATGAGGGCCCTGAGAAATCAGGTCAAATTCTGTCATTTCTTGTTCCATTTCGTAGCAACAGATTGGGGCTTAGTTTTGGCCTCAGTTTATGTGAAAATATATATATGAAACTGCCGAAAAACTTTGTATTAAAGCATTCGTCCCTTTTGTTAGACAGTATTGTGGTATGCCATCTTATAGTATACATGATTGTAAATATCAGTTGAACAGTTCAACACAGTCTAATTCTCTGACAATTTTTTTCATTTAAGGTAATATGGGTTTAATTAATTATGGTGTTTTATATACCAATTTTTTTTTACTACCACAGGTCTGTAACTACTGCCTGTGAACTTGATGTGTCTGAGTTTTGCCAATAAAACTACTACAAATGTACCTTGTTATGAAGATTACATGTGACATGACCATACCTGTTTCTTCTCTAACTCTTGTTTTAAAAGTTCTTCTTTTTGCTTTAAACCTTCCATCATCTTCACCTGATTCTCACGTCTCAACTTTTCTTCTTTTAATTCTTGTTCCATCTCTTCCTTAGCAGTATCTTTTTCCTAAGTATAAAAAGGTAATCATTCACGTTTCCTTCTTTTAGTTGTCTTTTCTCAACAAGACCTTACATCAGACAACCGTAAAAAAGAAGAAACTGTAATATACATATTTATGCATTGCATAAGCCATTGTGAATTTACTAAAATTAACAAGGCCTGATTCTGGACCAATTTGAATAATACTATTTTGCATCATAAATATCTTCCCTAATTAGGCAACATATCACTGTTATTTATGAATGGATCAACAAGAAAACTAGATTACTGGACATATGTATTGTATTGTAAAACACAGTTCAACTATAGTAGTAGTATGTACACAGAAATCTATATCAAAGAAAGCAAATATACATAAAAAATACATTATGCTCCTAAAAATTCCACTTACAAGAAGGAGCTGCTGCATTGCTTTTAATTTTTCCTCCATCTCTGCTAGCTTATCAGTTGCTTTAGTTTCTTGGTCATCAAGTTCCTTCCTGTATTTCTCATATGGAGTTAATGGATTCTTATTCACATTGTTCGTACTGTTTGGACTTGCATCCTGCTTTGACTGTAAATTAGTTACTCTATCATCATCCAATGGCTGTCCTTGTTTACTAGTACATGGTTTGTCCAGCTACAGGCATCAAATATAACACTTATTATTAACTGAGAACTAATTACAAATCAATTGTTCAGATAATAAATACCAACATATCCTGATTTACATATTTGAATTCATTTACATTGATGGAATCAGTTATAATGCATTTAATAGTGCATAATTATCATATGAACAGAAAAGAAATAAACTTTAAATGGATGTTGAAATAGACCAATGTCACAATAATCAGTGCTGACTCTTTTTGACAGGATAGCATATAAAAAATATTGAAGGAAAGGTACACATGTAGCTTCCTGAAAATGATGCAAACAAAATAACCTCAACTTCATTTTCCTGAATTTTGGCTCTTTTTTTAGACACTCCATCGACCATGTCCTCATCTCTATTGACTCTTTTAGTATTAACTCTCAATTCAGTAAAATACTGGTACAAGAACTCTGCAGGCTTATCTGGACTTGTGCGCACACCAAGTTGTACAATATCTCCTTCTTGCAGCTCATAGGGTGTCATAGGTTCCAACTTTTTATCATTCACAAACACTCCATTCAAACTCTGCAATACAAAAAAATCATCTTAACTAAAAAAATCTAGCATTGAAAGTATTACAAAAACATTACTTTATGTCATAGTCATAAAAAAGACAGAATTAAATAATAAAATGCATAAACACCAGACACAGAACATTATCGTCAGAGGTCCTAACTGCGCCAATGTCCTAACTGTGCCATCTTTCTTGTTTTTATCGTAGTCTCGTGAGATTTTACCGCACGCGCCAGTGACCGTGTGAATTTTTTTCTATGACGTAATAGGTAAACGAGGATGAATATTTGTGTGAAAATACGATTCAAATGTATAAATAATTCCATTTCATTTCACTCGACTGTTTTTATGTGTTTTTTTCTTAATGCAAAATGGTTTTCACGAAGAATGCCCCTTTTATGCACAAATTGTTGGAGTAAAAATATCTGGAACGCACCATTTGCAATGTTTCCTGTTGCATCAATGAAAGTCACGTGACTATAGTCGTATTTTAAGGCTGTGCCTATTCTTATTATTACTTTTTTATCCCTTGTAGATGTTAAGCTTGGTACATGATTTGAATCCGTATTTTTATTTTCTCAATTGTCTCCTTGAACATACAAAGATCAAGAAAATATTTCAATGATGCACTCATTCAAGCATTGTTATAGGAGGAATGCGTGGACATAGATAAAAATATGAAAGTAGAGAGATACAACTTAAAAATATGGGTTAATTAAATTACAGTGCTCAAATTGGAGAAGTATGGAGAGGTGACACATTTTTTTCAGTCCTCACTGTAAACAGGAGGAATAAACTATGTTTAAAGCTACTCATAACCAATAAAATAGTTTTATAAGTTGAACAATGCATTGTTTTAAGTAAATTCGTTCAAAAACCTATTAACATGAATAACCTTGCCTAAATTATTGTAAATGTCAAGACGTCACTCACACATGGCGCAGTTAGGACCAAAAAAATGGTGGCATCATATTTGACTCACAATGTGTTTTATGTCACTTTGTAGTAGAAACGTATTTATGATGGAGGATTTTACTTGGTATTGAAGTAAATTGGTTATAATTAAGTGGTTAGTAAACAGTTTCTATTATATGTAGTGTATTAATGTAGCATTTCACAGCTAAAGCTTAGATTGGCGCAGTTTGGGCACTCGAGGATATATGAATGTCATTTTCTCACTGAGCATTTCAAATAAATTTAAATCTCAATCAATTCTTATAAATTTGATAAATTTGCTATTGCAAGAATGCAATACTTGAGATTTTAAGAAAGATAAAGTTACCTTGTTGTCTGTGATGTTCCATTTCCCAGACTTGGTTTTCTTCATAATAGCATGGCACCGAGAAATCATGGTGGATAAGATACAAACAGATACATCTGGATTTCTTCCAATAGTTACCTACAGATATTAAAAAACTCCAAGTTCCAACATGATTTATTTTCCAGTCGGTTCTGAAACCTACCAAGTTACATAACTTCAAATTTCACAGATATAAGTCTAGACCAAGAAACAATTTACTTGTGCCAGAAGATTTGGGGTGAAAACGGTTTGAAATAATATGGCCTGGTTCCATGTAAAATATGCAATATTTCTTCTCCAAGCAGTGATTTTTTTCGCTATATTTACTGCCAAATATAGGCAGTTTCCCCTAGTAGAATTTCCTTCATTATTCCACTAAAATGGCCAGAATTTTCCCCTAACATGATCAAGTAAAAAGAAGAAAAACACAACAGTTTCTAACCATTGTCACCAATTACAGTGTAGTAATATTTATATTTATGATTATAACAACTAAATAATCGCATATTCCATAGAAATAAATGTTAATACATATTCCTATTTTTTAATTTGTTACGCTAAATTTCCCCTTTTGATGGGCATGGGTAGTGAGAAAATTTTGGAAAAAAATCACTGCCAAGAATCAAAGAATGAAGGCTAGTCTACTCTATTGATAGAACCAATCATGGGCTTATTACAAATTTTATATCTTTAAGCCATTCAATTCTGACAGCAACCCTTTCAATTCATTTTCCCCACATGTCAGTGACTGGGAAAATGCAGTGCACAGAAGGACAAAAAAATCTGCCGGACGTTCGGTCAGACGTCACAAGCTAGAAATGTATGTAATACTATGTATATAATATTTATCTTGCTTAGACAGACCTGAACAGTACGCGGACACTTTTCCTCATATGTAACTATTTCGTGTAATTGAGGCCGTGTTTCAAATCATCCAGTCTATGTAGTTTTGAAGATGAATCCTTGCTTAGAAATTTACAGGAACTTAAGATTGTAAACAATGCACTACGCATGCACAGTCAGGCTTCACGGCAGGTACAGCCACGGCTCAAAATTATTGTACAATTTAACCAGTACGCGGACACCCGTTTATATAGACGTAGAATGGTCAAATAAAGTAAAATCACATGAAAATGTTTTTTGTGTGTAATTATTTCATTTACACATGAAAATTAAAAAAAAAAAATTTTTCTATGATGAAATATTAACATGTTTAAAGCATTGAGTGCAATACGTCAATTCATGTATTCTTCTTTACAAAAACCATGCAGAACAAAGACTCTCCTACAGTTTTAGTTTGTACTTTACAGAAATGAGTATTTATCTAGATTTACTTATTTCCATCACTACGTTTGTAGCTTACGGGAGTTAAGGACGTCAAAATAAAATTATAAAATGGAAAGCAAAAACATTAGGAAGGTACCTGTAGTCACATGGTTCAAGCGCCAAAGCGATAAAGATGCGAGTGTTGCTGAGTTAAATTATGTGTCGCAAAATGGATTGTGTATATCAGGTTTTTTGTTTATTAAAAAGTCTATTCAAGTGAGATTGTCTCATATTTATTAAATACGTATATTATTTTAATCAGTGGCGATTTTCTAAGCCATTTACACAAGGACTTGCATATTTTTACAAATATCAATTTATTTTGTTTATATCGTCTGCTGATCAGTATAAACAGGAAGTGTAAACAGAATATGTATCATACCGGAAGAAAGGTAAGTTTGCTGCGAATATAGGTAAGTAATATCGGTATCGTACAGGATGTTTTAAATCTGTTAAAACTCGCCAAATGCTAGGGTGTCCGCGTACTGGTAGCGTCCGCCTACTGTTCCGGCCCGTCTATTTCCATATATGATATCATATGAACAAATTTCAATAAAAGATATAAATGATTTTAAGTATTGATGGGTCCAATAAAGATAGTCTAAATAATTAACTGTCAATTAAGAAGATACATTTTGTGAAAACTTCAATGTAACCGTAGTTAGGCAAATAGTACAACAAGTACCGAGAAGTGAGGAGTGCGAAACGTCTTGAGGACGGATACTACAGAATCAAAGGGATATCACTATTTGATGCAGAAAACAGTAGTGCTACTAAATGTTGATGCATACCTCCTGTTTTTGGTCAAGATTAATGAGTCTGTACTTTTTGTGATTTTCACCGACTCGTTTCAAACAATTAATTCTTGAGATCATTCTTGCGGACTGTCCCAAATCAAATTTGGAACGAAATATATCCTCTGTATGCGTAAAACGTCATCAAATGTGGGAAAAGTGGTTCCCATCGAATTTGGAGCACTACTAGCTGGAACGGAAACCAGTTTAAATTTTTTAGTAAATGGATAAAGTCAATTTCCATTCCGTTACAGTCCGAAGAAATGTACTTTACACACTCACTATTGTGCGCATGCGCCACGACAACTTCCTTTTCCGTGTGCTTCAAGAAATTGCACAAGCACGTGTAAGTATTGCCGATATTATTGCAAATATTTCATGCATTACATGAAATTCAGGTATTGTGGTGGTGTCTGGCACCAGTTATATATATCGTGTTCATTTTAAAATGATCAAAATCTTCATGTAATGATGTAAACAGAAAAGATTAGTTTTATGAACTAGCGTAAGTGAAACTGAGGAGCGTTTTGCTTACAAGTTACAAATATATCTTTTTAGGTATAATTCACCATTTCTAAGAAAGGAAACCTACTTTAGTTTTAAATCAGAAGAAGAAATAACTACAATGAAACACGGACAAATAGTGGTTAATTCTCCAATTATTAAACTTATTAAGATGAAGGAAATTTTTTTTTGTGACACTGCCAATGTATTTCTGCATTTGTATTATTTTAGGTAAATCATGCAGATTTTCATCCATGGAACCGAGACCCATGTGGTCCAAGTCACTGGCACCGAAACAGTTGAAGATGTCAAGGTGAGCCTTTAGAATAATGATTGATTTATCTTTATTCAACATGGATTTATTTAGATTGGAATGCATTTAGAATCCGGCAGTTACCTCAGCCAAATACCTCGGCATGGATATATATCAGATGGTCAATAAAAAATTAAAAGCAAATTTTTAACTACCTTTCCTTCATGAGTTTCATTTGTTGACTTGATGTAGTAAACAGTGGATAAAAAATTATGATCTCTGCAAAATATAAATTAAATAACAAGTTCTATATGTTACGTAAAGTCATTGAGAGTTGAAATGAATTATTTATATACATACATGGATTCGCAACTTCCGTATTAGCCCTACTAATTCGGCTTTCCGGTTGGCCGATTTTCGTAAACGAATTCGGAAGGGCCATCCTCTCAGCCTTACAAACATCTGCATATTTATGTGCGGAAATTCAAATTACGTCAAAATTCTTCAATTACGTGTATAACTTATTTAATTCAATACAAATAACAATAATCTGCATGAATGTGCTTTAAAGAATCTGTGTTAAATGTCAAACTTGAAATATTAAACTTAAATTTTACGTCGCGTGAAAAAAACCGGTACGAACGGACTTTAGCCTCATCCAGTTCCCCTCCGTACACACCTCCGTACACACACCGTACACACCTCCGTACACAAATACCGTCGGACAGTTAATTCTTTATTGATCTTTATAATGAGTACCTAGAATTAACTAGAATTGATTGAAAATTAACTTGCCAACGTTTCGTTGATATGCCAGCTTATTTAAACGTGTACTTAAAATTATTTTGAGAGTAGGCAATGTTTACCATGACACCGGCATTTTACCGCCATTACGCCAGTTTCGTTTTCAGTTGGGAAATAGTGGGGAGAAACAAATCATTAATGCATCTTTCAGAAAAGGTATGTGGGAATAATTTATACTCAGATGAGTATAGAAACATGTTTTCTACCCACGGAATGGTTCACTTTGGTCACATATATTGTAGTTATCGGGCCCAACGGGTTTTAATTGGGGATTTTCCGCACACAAATATGCAGATCTTTGTTAGACTGTGCGGGACGGAGCCAAGTCAAAAAATGTCTCGCCGTCACAAAGCAGTCTAATTAGTTGGACTACTTCTGTATTAACAGTTTAAAGTAATCAACTCCCGCGATAGTAAGACGTGAATCAACGGGAACAAAAGCTATTGTTTACAAAAGCGAAAATACGAAAATATCCGTGATAATCCGAATGATAATAGCAGCGAAAATATCCGTGGTATTCCGAATGTTTAATCTCGGAGACGAAAGGATTATAATAGATGTCCGCCATCTTGGAATTTATAATGTTCGACTGATGCCTTTTTCAATGCTTATACTTAGACTTTGTGGATTATAAATGTATCTCAATATCTTAAGGAATTTGTTGTATCCTTTACCAATTTCCCGTGCCCAATTGCCAGAGTTTTTTTCATAAACACCCAATTACAGCTGTCGGACATTGCCGTGTATATAGCAATGCATTGTGGGATCCCCGAACGATAACGTTTGAGCTATTTTTAGCAGTTGCGAATCCATGTATGTATATAAGTCCTTGTCTTGGTCAATTATTTGAGGTATCAGGACATCTTGACCCCAACCAATTCGACCCCTACCCTATGTATTCTTTTTTAATCTGGTGTTTTTATGTTGCAGCATCATGTCAATTTGTGATTCTTAAAAGTAGTTGGTATTTACAAACCATTATTTTTCTTGCTTCTTTTTAGGCATTGATAGCTGAAAAAGAGGGTTACCAAGCTGAAGACCAAATTGTACTATGTGGAGGTAAACCATTAGATTCCGGCCTTTTGGTCAATCTGTGTGAAGACATGACAACTCTTGAGGTCAATATTCGCATGTTGGGAGGTAAGAATAATTTTTTAAACTAATAACTTAAAGTTAAATAAGCATAAGTGATAGTTGCAGCGTGAAGAATATGTATGGCTTCAGTCCATGTATGATAGCATCAATGTTTTACAAATTAGTATGATTGAAGTTTGCTATATTGGTCTGAACATGAAATGTTATGCACCCATGTTTGTGTTGATAGAAACCTTATGACTGAAATTGTAAATTTGTTACATTAATGATAATAGATATTATTGTGAATTTGTACCTCAGGCTCACATGATTTATTTACTATATATATAGCCTGATGTGACGTCAGAGGGTGACAATCTGTTACCCGGTGACATTACATTTTGGCCCGCTTGCCATAACGAAACTGCCCTCACACGCTCATGCAGGTTTAAGTCAATATGTTTATATTGGTTACTTCCCTTATGTAGATGCTTAAGGCGCTTTTTAGATTAGTGTCTTTCTTAATTTTTGTTTGGTTTGATACAATAGAATAAATATCACATCCCACAGAAGGTGATATAGCGTAATGCTCGACAATGACAAGGTGATGTCAACCTTGGCTAACCCCCTCGGTTGACATTACTTGTCTTGGGTGAACATAGTGTTCTATCACCCTCTGGGATGTGATATTTATATAATGTTGTCACTTAACGTAATTCCATTATGATTTGTATTGAAATTAAGCAATATGTTGACTTATTTCTATCTACAGGCAAAGTCCACGGTTCTCTGGCCCGTGCTGGTAAAGTAAAGGGACAAACTCCAAAGGTAAAGTACATTGTTATTCTTGCTGAAAATTGAATTCGATTTTTACGTTTTTATTTAGGGTTCTATGTCAAACAACTCAACATTTTTCCTACATTAACAATGGTGCTGAATCAGCTGGTGGAGAATAAATGAACCTGCTAATGTATAAATATCAAATATCAATAAATGGCATAATACTTACCTTGTGTATCAAAAAATCTGTAAGTTCTGAATGATATTTATCTGCTTGTATAGCTTAATAATTGCTTGCTGTTTACAGGTTGAAAAACAAGAGAAGAAAAAGAAGAAGACTGGACGAGCCAAGAGACGCATGCAATACAACAGACGTTACGTGAATGTTGTACAAGGATTTGGCAGAAGGAAGGGACCCAATGCTAACTCTTAAATTCTTTTGCTTGTACATAGACATTCTAATTAAATAAATGTGAAGCAAGTGTGCTGATTTGTTGGTAATTCTTAGTAGAGTGTCAGTGCTGCATAGAGGGGTTAACCTCAATGTGTCTGACTGCCATGTCTCATTACATTATAGAAAGAAAAACATTACAAGAAGGATAATTTATTTATAAATGGCTCAGACTCTGCTCAATCAATTTTTAGCAAGGCTGTTCAAGAAAAAAAGGTCAAACCATTGTGTTCACTGCGTCAGTGCAAACTATTAAATGTAGCTCATAACTCAGAAACTGTAAGAGGTAGTAACATGAAACTCCGTAAGTGGATAGATCTCACTGAGGCGGTGAACAGACGAACGTTGGCGCTCTTTGTTATTATAGAAATATATAGTCATTTTTATTTCTATTCAGGTTTGTGAACACACACAATTGTCTACTCGGGCTAGTTGTAAAATATTTCCTGTTCAGAAGCCCTCTTACAGTTTACTTAAAAAAAAAATATTTGAGCAAATCAGTAATCAAACAAACCATGAATCTTATAAAATACAGATGGATGTGATGTGTCCAAATTGCATATTAAAGGCTTGTTGAAGTAGGCTATTAATGAATAACTAACAAAATGTTCAACATTTAAGGATGGAAGAAGCTTCAAACTTAATTTTTATCAAGGAAAGATGTCTGAAAAAATCTAATGTTTATTAAGATGTAAATGATAATTTTAAATGCAGATAACAATATAGCACCATTGATTTTCATACAAGCTTAAAAGAGATTCATTTACTGATGACCGAGTGAATTTAATGAAACCAATACAAATGAAGTCCTTGTGTCTATTGACCAGGTAACATGATTTAGTGGTGTTTGCTTGTCCTCCACCTCTGAATATATAATACGAGGAGTAGCTTGACAATAGCTTGAAGATAGAATGTGATTTGTACTGGTTAAGGCCTAAATGAAGTCCATGGAAGCTGGCTAGGATAACTGCGCTACAATATAACTGAATAATGTTGAAAGTGTCATTAAATCCAATGAAGTGAATAAGTGTCCAGAAGATAAATGCCAGACAGTTACATTCTGCAGTTGAAGCATAATGCTCATGTAGTATAATACTTGAGTAAGTGTAGCATAACAACCATGTGTAAAAGTATTAGGATCCTAACTCCCAAAATTATTATCTCAAAATAGGCTACATAGATTTTTTAACATTCAGAGTTTTATAGGTTTCCATGATAAAGAAATAATGATTTACCATGAGATTTCTTTTTTAAAATGACCTTTTGAGTTATTTTGAATATTTCCGTAAAGGCTTATTAGCTTTTTGAATTTAGTAATACAGAACACGGATAACTGTATCATGAATAGATTATAAAAATAAAAAAATATTTATTAATATGTTAACAAAAAGAAAACTGGGTAGAAACAAACCATATACTGCATTACACCATGAAAAATATATAAATAACATCTAGATCAATGACAAATATATAATTATTTTATCACGTTTGCCTGCATGATTAAGACTGTTGTCAATGTTAGAGTAAGTTAATATTGCTGACACATTATTTGCCATCCGTCATTTTAGATAAAAATAAAAGGTATACAGTCTTGTAAGTGCAGAAATCATGAACACAAGGATTAATGACGTTTTTGAATAAAATTTACAACAATGAAACAGTCGTGAGAACAAATTCACATCTTATTCTCCACTCCGAAACACCCATTATTCCCCTAACCCCTTGAAAGAATGGGGGTTCAAATTAATGTTGCTTTGTACAGACTGACCATGCGATTACCATAGAGCGATTTGGTCTAAGACTCTCAGACCTTGTAGGAAGATTGGTCATGACTTGGAGATGACCCCTATTGATTTTGGCATCAGTGGTCAACGCCCCATGGCAGTGACCTTAACACAAAAACTTGATTCAACCAAAACTATAGCGATCAATTTGGCATCCCATTCTCAGACCTGGTTTGGAGGTTGGTCATCACATATATATGCATATGACCCTTATTGATTTTGAGATCAAGGTCACAATGACTAATATCACCAAAAGTGTGTTTATGGCAATATCAAGTGAACGTCTTCAGATTTAGGTAACAAAGGATAAAAAGTAAAAACAAGATATTTGTTACCAGCTAGGGTTAAGTTAATTACTCTCAGCATAAAGTCCTAGTTTTATCAATAGCAGGAATGTTTTATCCATTTGGATTTTAGTGGGCATCCGTGTATACATGACAAAAACCTAGCTTATTTAATTATTTATGATTGCTACCATGGAGTCCCTTTAATTTTTGCATGTGTATAGTCGCATCATAAGGCATTTGTACATAGATCTATACAAATATTATACAATTTCGTTGAGAAGTACAAAATAACCAATCGGTAGAGAAATCAAAGTGCAGTTTATAAGGAATGAAGGAAATATATTTAAGAGCATTGCTAAAGATATTACACCATTGCTCAGTATCACTATTGTTATATAATTATGTGATGTTAAATTCAAATAATGTTTGCACTGATATATGGGGAAATGAGCCATATTAATTTAATTATTATATATTATAACGTTATGTCCCTGTCAAATATTGTTTTCTATGTCATCCCAAGAGAAATCAGCGTCCCATAAAAGAACATTAGCTGTAAAAAGTAGGACTATGTTGCTTTGTGAAAAAGACTTGAACTTTGCGAGTAATTGGATACTTTGGGTTAATATAGCCGGAAAATTATTGTACTTACACTGCACTGGTTTAATATAAGAAAAATAATGTTCAAAATGCCTCTTCTGTAATTAATCTGTACGAGGTTCACTTTCGCAACGGTAAATACTGTTCTATAGTTAAATGCATGTTATGTTATAATTCATCTGCAAGATATATATGATGCTCTAAATAAAATTATTTTCTTTCGTCCCAAATAAATTCGACCCGATACAAATTTTTAACGTGACATTTCACAAGTGTGGGTCAGGAGCTCTATTTAATTGACTCACTGTAATAATAATTCTGATAAATGACCATCAAGCATGTCTGCTAAGGATTTATTGTACAATTCATTGATGCAACAATAATCATACGGATTGTTGTTGACCTAAAATCCACAGTTTATATTATGAGTCCATTCCATAGATATACATCATGCAGTTGTACTGGTGTGATATGTTGTATTTTTCAATTGGCTGGGGTATTCACCAGCCCAATTAGCTCAGTTGGTAGAGCATCTGACTTGTAAGCAGGTCGCAGGTTTGAACCCTGCATTATTTTCCTACTCCAATTACACAGACAGTGAGTATAAAATTATAAGTCCTTTTACTGTTTTATATATATACTAATAATTGATTGAGAATGTCTGACATGAAGAACAATGCTTGTACCTTCAGGTGAGAACTTATATACATTATGAGTGTCATTAAGCATGACAAATGAGCAAGTTTTATTGGTGGCAGAGAATCCCACGAAAATGGCAGCGGGCCATTCTGATGTTAGCATGCCTTTTCTCATTACATACTGCATTTTCATTGTGGAGAGGTGGCTATAATGGAATATACTTTGGATTTAGTATGGTAAGGGCATGTTTTTTTTACTAATTTGGAGGAACAGGCCGGGTGTTGTTAAATGGACATTAAACTTTCAATGGTTTACATTAACAGCCACAGGTCAATTTTTCAAAGTGAATAAACATAAAAGGTTATTACACAAATAGATAGAGCTTAACAAGAGCTACACAGAACTGTTTATTTTTTTCAATTACATTTTTGTCATTCACCTTAAACAGTTGACAATAAGTACCCAATGCAGTCAATAAGATCAAACATTTTTTCCTTACAATAAGAAAATGATCAGATTGTTGAGTTTAAAAAATGATATATATCTAAGTGAGGATATGTCTGTGGAATGAACATTTGTATGACTTTAATCATAGTGAGAATTTCAAAGCATTCATTGAGGAAAACATAATGTTTGATAGTATCTATACTTAGTTAGAAATGCTGAAACCCTTTTCCTACTAGTTATGAAATGAGAGAGACTAATAAATTATACATAGGTGAAATATGTTATTTCTTTACATGCAGAATGTATTTTATATATAATGTTGTCAATGTGGTCCTTTGAATTTGATGAAAGATGTGGTCAGAATATTTCTTTAAGTTCTACTACTTTGATATATTTTCATGTTGGGGGATCATGTGACTTTATTGTGCTGTACTGCATGCACAGAAAATGGTGGGTGATGGCTTTCAGTAAGGGACAGTTTTTCATTTCTGATTTCCATTGCTATTTCTGACCACTGAAACATACCAATATAACTTGCATATCTGTGGAGTTTACCTTTTAAATTCATAACATGGAGAACAATTTGACAAGCTAAACTTCACAGAACACTACCTGATATGAATTTAAAAGGCAATCTCCGCAGATAGGCATGTTACATTGGTCAAAAATGACAATTGAAATCAACAGAAATGAAAAACCGTCACTTAGCAAGTGCTGACATCTGCCATTTTTCATACAGTATAGCATAATAAAGTCATGTGATTCCCCACCATGAGATTTTTAATTATTATTAACCAAACATTCATTTGTAGGTTCAAGACCCCTTTGGAAGCCAACAAACACATCAATGTTCCATTGGTTATGAAACAAAAAAAATCCATAGCAACAGTATCAGTAGGAAATCTTGGACAGTTAATCAAGATGTATGCTATCCAGAAGATGAGGATGTAATTGTAGACATACATGTATGTTTTTTTAAAACATCTGATTTTTAAACAAGTCTATTGATTAATTAATTTCAGTGCTTGAAATTTTTATTTTAAAATTAATTATTCACTGAGTTAACTGTTTATACCCTAGCTATTGTTAATTTGTAGCAGTTTTGGTTATGATGGTTCTTTAGTGTATTTGCGTCCCAGGTCTGATGTCAAATGAACACATAATTTTTGCAGGTATCAGATGTCTATGATAGATTAAGTGTAGACTACCCAAAGTGGGTGCTTACTGTTATCGGATGGACTGATGTTATAAAAGTAGAATCCTGGACTAGTAAACCTCTTCTTGTTATAGTTTTACCTCATTCTCATCAGGATCCAGGTAAGCAATGTACATACTTGTTTTACCTTTCTTTGAACTTATGTCTATTGATTGGTCTGTTTTGCAAAATTGACCAATGGCAAGGTTACATTAAGGGATCATATTTGAATTAAGTTTGATTATTTTATTCTGTGAATGGAGTACCGGTATGTAAAAGTCTTGGAACACAGCTATGTAGGTTGAATTTATTCAGGAACAAAACTGTTGCATAGTTGGTCTAAGAAGTATCGATAATTTTTTTCTTTATTGTTTGCATTGTTTCACATTGTATCCAAAGACATGCATTCATTAACGAAATGAAGATTTCCAATTTGCTCAGTAGGTATGATTGGTTGTTTTTAAGGATGGCTGAAGACTATGGAGTCATACTTTAGCAGTAGAACAAAGCCTACACTGGACTACATGATTGACCAGTTAACAGACAATCCTTCATACTCATTTATATGGTCAGAGGTTGTAATGCTACGACTATGGTGGATGATGGCCACAGAGGTTCAAAGAAATTCATTCAAGAAGTAAGCTGCTTTCTTGCATACCTACCTGTAGTCGAATGGGCTTTGACGATGATACGTTTGCATTGCAGTTCATCGTCATAGCCACTTGTTCTTTAAAAGCTAACAGGTAAACGACTCAATCTGAGTCGCGTTCGTTTTCCTATTTAACGCACAAGTTTCCGTAAAATTTGTGTACAATTCGATGAATTATAGTATAATCTATCAATATGACCAAAAATATATCTTCAACAGACGAAAGTTATCAAATATTTTGCCGATGTTTCATACTATTCTTAATTTCAAAATTTTCCTCGTAAATGCTTTGGATTAAGTCTGTAGGATTCCGGAAAGCATGTGAATTGATCTGATTCAATAGACGCATGAACAAAGCGTCTTAAGCTGTTGACTTTGTAAGAGGACAATTCCATAACTAAAATGGTCAACAAGATGAAATAATTTAGTTATGGGCCCAGGACTAACTTACCTGAAGGTTTAGAAGTCTATAGTACCTGTAAGACCTGATGTTACTGCACCTTTGTTCTCTACTCCTCCTCAAATACTGTTTGTGTTAGAAATATTGTAAATTTCAGTTTAAATAAAACACAAAATGATTAAACTCACTTATTCATCTTAGATACAATGTACATCTTTAACTATTATTGAACTTTATACGTGGTTTGGTCTCTGTTGGAGCTAAAGAGCCTAGTACTGTGTCAAGAAAATTACAGTAAAAAGGGCAAGATGTGTATTGGTGCTTCACACTTGGCGCAATAAAGAACCAGGAAAAACTTTTTGAAAAGACTAGGGATATATATACAGTTGAATCTCGTTATGTCAAACTCGCTTATATAAAAATTTCAGTTATTTCAAACTGTTTCTTTGGGTCCCGATTTTTTGCTCTTTCTCTATATGAAATAAATCCACTTACCTCCAATTCACTTATCTCCAAATTTCGTTTATCAAACTAAATTTTTGTCCCCCTGACTCTAATAAGCATGTAGTTTGAGTTGTTTATCTCAAAGTTGGAGCTAATCGGCGAACAATGGATGCTTTCACACCTATCATGACATTTTGCTAATTGAGCAATTTAAAGGCTCCATGAGATTTATAATCGTGTGACAAACAGAAAGCACACATGTAGTGTAGCATGATAATCATACCTGGTATTTGACTAAATTAAAATTATGGTAGGTAAGGTAAACAAATACGCATCACGTATAACATCGGCTGCAGTGAGTATCCTAATACTAGGATACTTGTAGGTTTAACTTGAAAATCGAGTATGATTACTTGCCACCTATGATAGTGTTGGATTCCAATCTTAGTAAAATGATCTTAGCTTGATAAAAATAATTATTTCCGAAAGTGTGATCGATGTTGCAAAAAACGCCTTCATCTTACATTATGTACGGAATGTGGTCACGTCCGGAAATATGTAAAGCTGGACGATACGTATTTTCGAATTCTTACAACAAATTTCGTTCGAAGTATCTTATGTTGGGACATTAATTGTTGATATCAATTATTATGAATAAATACATAATTATTTTGTTTCTTCTCTACGTATGCACATGTTTTATTCAAGGAAACGTAATCATACATGAATTATACGTAATATTTATATGAAGGGTATACACACAAATACTTTAAAACTTGTATGATTTTACAATATTTGTTTATCTCAAATTTGGGTTATCTCAAACTAATTTCCACTGTCCCTAGGAATTTGAGATAACGAGATTCAACTGTATGTGGTTTCTTGTAGTACTTTTCTTATATCTGTTTCAAATATCACCTCTTTTCATGAACCTATTTATTGATATGAAAATACCTTCTATGACATACATGATGACCATGTTTTTTGATAGCCTTTGTTGACACGTTTAACAGTAACTGTAGTTAGTAATTATTTATATTTTAGGTTATTGGACAATGGTCAGCTGGAAATTGTGTCAGGCGGTTGGGTAATGACAGATGAGTCAATAGCTCACTATGGAGCCATGATTGACCAGCTGACAGATGGACACATTTGGTTGAAAAACACACTCAGTAAGTTACATAATAATTCACATTTCAAAGTAAGTTGTGATAGTGGTACTTATAAATTTATGTGTTTGCATTTCATCCACTTACTGTTGTTTGGTCAGAGACAAACATGCAAAACCTGGTGGCTCATACAGTTGGTTCTTTATTTATCTGTTGTTTGGTCAGAGACAAACATGTAAAACCTGGTGGCTCATACAGTTGGTTCTTTATTTATCTGTTGTTTGGTCAGAGACAAACATGTAAAACCTGGTGGCTCATACAGTTGGTTCTTTATTTATCTGTTGTTAAACGGCCCATTTGACAGCTATGATAATTTCAGAGCCGACCTAGAGAGAGGAGGCTGGATACAGGAGAACTGGGTTTTTAAAATGCTACTGTTTTCTTCTAGTTTTACCTGGTTCTTTATTGTGCGAGGTGTAAAGCACCATTTTTCATGCGATTAAATACAGTTAAACCTGTGAACAAAGGCCATCCTTGGGAAAGACAAAATGTGGTCTTAATAACGGATGGCCTTTATTCAGAGGTCATTTTGATCTAAATTATCAAGGACAGAGTTAGAAAGCATGACATTTATTCACAGTTGGGCTGTTTTATGGAAATGGCAGCTGAGACAAGTTTGACAGTAAATGATAAAATTATGGTGGGAACATGGTGGTAGAAAATGAAGTATTCCAATGTAGGTTTGGAGGACTGTTATCATTTGATTTTTCTTGAAATGTATAATATCTACGATACATGAATTTTAGATGTCACAGTTACGAATAGTTGGGCCATTGATCCTTTCGGACATTCATCAACCATGGCTTATCTACTTAAACAATCTGGTATCAAGAATATGGTGATACAAAGAACTCATTATTCATTGAAACGTCATTTGGCTTCACAAAAACAGCTTGAATTCTTCTGGCGACAACCTTGGGGTGAGTTTATACATGTATAAATAAATATAGTTCAGAATAAAAATTAAGATTCATCCTTAGAGATTCCAGAATAAATGGTTTCCTGTCCATGTTAAAAATACCACTGTATAACATTTTCAGAAAAGATGTAGTTAAACTTAATTTTTTCTTTTACATTTCAGACAGTAAGGAAAGAACAGATATTTTTTGTCACATGATGCCTTTCCTGTCATATAGCATTCCTCATTCCTGTGGTCCTGATCGTCATGTCTGCTGCAAATATGATTTTCATTCCAAGAATTGTTTCTATGGCAACAAACGTGTTGATATTGTTGAAGTAGATGACAACAATATTAATAAATTGTAAGTTTTGGAATTCATTCTATCACCTTTATTGTTTCCTAGTGTTTCTTAGCTGTATGTTGAAGAATACCATTGGTCTTGAGTTTTTAGCTCTGTATTTAAAAAAGAGTTGGGGAATGAAAATGATATTTGACTATTCATTTTGGGTCCTCAATCTTTGTGATGCAGATTTTTGGCAGCTTTATGGCTATTGGTTTATTTTGTGTAAATGTAATATATATAGACAAATACTGCACTGTGCTAAAGTCCTCCTTCAGTTCTGAAGGGATTTTGACTGAATTGTTGTCACCAATAATATGACCTAGGGCATATTATCTTGGTTTTGTGAGTCAGTCATTTTGGACGGAATTATGGCCCTTTGTTTATTTTGCAAAGGGATGAGCATCTGAAGAATGAAAAATCCATGTTACCTGTCTTTTCTTAACTGTTAACGTTTTAGCTCACCTGATTCATCAAGTGAGCTTTTAGGATCGTTGAATGTCCGTCGTCCGTCCACAATTAGTTTGTTTACACGCTAGCCACCGCAGCTCTTAAGGAATCGTGATAAAACTTGCTCACAATGTATATGGCCATAATGTCTCGGCTAAGTTTGATTATGGGCAAAATCGGACAATAACTTCTAGAGTTATGGGCCCTTGGATTACAAAATTTGCTATATTTAGCTTGTTTACACTCTACACTCTTCAGTAAATGAGTATAACCAAAAGATCTTGGACAAGTTCGATTATGGGCGGAATCGGACTACATCTTCAAGAGTTATGGGCCCTTGACTTAGAAAATTTGCTATATTTGAGTTTGTTTACACTCTAGCGCATTCATTTATTCAATGATCCTAATCATATTTACAATGAATGTTTATGACCTTACGGTTTTGAACAAGTTCAGTTATGGGTGAAATCGGACCACAACTTCAAAAGTTATGGACCCTTGGATTAGAAAATTTGCTACGTTTTAGCTTGTTTAACAGTATTACACCTTCATTGTTGGTTTTGATCTCAAAATCTACATAAAATGGGTTATACGAGTTGGAAACTATATTATCTGGTCATTAATTATTGTGACTTTGTTCTCAGGTGAGCGATAAAGGGCCATCTTGGCCCTCTTGTTTGCATAAACTTTGTCATACATGGATGGATTTCGGAATTACTAGGGCAGAAATGTTCACCAACATGTGACAGTGTTACTTGTCTTTTCTTAACTGTTAACTTTTTCAAATATCAATGCATACATTTATTTGTAACTGTCAATAATTGATTATTTTTTACAAGGTTTGGTTATGTTTTTAAGTGGTTTACTTTCTTCACAGGTTTAGATTTTTATAGACTCAGGTTTGTGTATTACGAATTACAAGATGTACAGAATTATTAATCAATGTTTTGATGTAACTGCTAGTATGCTTACCTCTGTTCTCTGTTTTTCTATCTAGACAATAAGTAACTTGCATTGTGCATAGCTTGTGAACATAATTATGATTAGTAATCAAGAAGTTGGGACATTGGTTTATGAAAAAACCCTGAAAATAGTTCATTTGGAGTTATTTGCACCCATCCCTAAGTCTGATTCCCATGTCATGTGGAGGTGTAGATGGTGATTGATGTTGTTTTATGGTGCATTGCCTGCTAATTGTCAGAGAAATTAGAAAATTGATCAGTGAAAAATAAAATTTCTGAAAAGTCGGGGGAAAGTCGGGAAAATATAATTTCAAAGCTAGCAAGTAATCTCATACAGCTAATACATGTCAGTGTACATGTACTATAATATGTACTATATACTTTAGTTTGTCCACCATTAGACAATCGAACAACCGTCGCTGTACTGTTGAAATCGCCGACTATCGATAGTGCATTAGAACAATCGATAGTCACTAGTAAATACCCCAATTACCCGACGCACATCTAAATATCATGTATTATCACTTATCATTGTTTACATCACTCCCAGAACAAAGCAGAAATCAAATTGAGAAATAATTTATCTAAATATTTGCCGTAATGAGTACCAGCATTTGACGCTCGTTACATAGTACATACACGACGGGAACCAATTGCACTAGATCCCAGCGTCATACTTTGTCGTACATTCACCGCATGCGATGACGATACCAATCGCCTAGCCGCACTGAATAAATCACTGCTTGCTGATTGGCTACAATTATTTCACTATATTTTAACCAGTCAGACGAGGGAATTCCTTTGCATCATTTTGCTGGCAACATGGTCGCATCTGCAATCAAAACAATTGAGTGTCCAACGATATTTTGTTGTTTTATGTATAAATCAAACACGCGCGAAATAGCTGCTTCTCAAAAAGCAAGAAAGTATTAAAGTAAGCACTGTTTGCGTTCAGACACAGAGGTTTGATATGAATATCGACCAATTTATGTTGATTTGGTGAAACTTATAAATTGGATCATGGTTTTGTGGATTATCGTAAAACAATAAGTTGTTGACTATGGCAAGATCAGTTAAATGATCAATACAACATTATAAACTCTTTCTCAAGTTCCCAAAAAATCCTTGATGCTGTTGCTCATTGATTCTTCTGACAAACTCATTTCATCATTTGTCATCATCATTGATTGATGTGTTGATATTGTTTTATACTGTTGATTTTCAATAAACATATAAGAACAAAGTAAATCTAGTCATTGTTTTGATGAATTGCCCTTGTACAGTGCAAAAGTTCAGAATGGGCAAGTGATTTTTACTTAATTACAAACCATTTGAGCTTGAATTACTAAAAAATGAACAGTTGATGTTTTTTCACACTTTTGATTAAACAATCGATAGTGATACGTCAATTTGATTCGATAATTGATAGCCATTTTGTTCCGATTATGGAACACTATCCACCAAACCATGTCTTAATCATTCAACCTCTGTTAGTATCTATGTTTGGCTTTGTCTGTGTAAGCTATTGTTTCAGGACATTACAATTTGAATTTACACATAATGTATATCTAACACATGTATGATTTGGTTGCTAACATGTTGTTTGATACCTGTGTATTTTGTAAAAATGTTAACTCGACCTAGCTCTGTATAATTTTTGTTAGTTGACACTTATACATAATATTGGGGATGCAATGTTTACGGCATATTACCCATATAATACCTAACAGTCAACCCTTATTGCAGTATTTATTACAATACAGTGATTAAGCTAGGTCAAATATTTATTACAATACAGTGATTAAGCTAGGTCAAATATTTATTACAATACAGTGATTAAGCTAGGTCAAATATTTAAAACTCAAATATTTTCTAATTGTCTAAATTCACTGATTTTGGTAATGTCAAAAAATGAAAAAATAACATTGTTTTCTCCAAAGCTTTGAAAAATTGTCTAACTTTGTGTTAATAGGACAATGCATTAAAAAAACCCTGAAATATAGTATCTACAAATGTTAACATTAAGTCAAACATTGTACATGTATCTTTGATTTTGTACTGTAATAAAATGGATTGTGCCAGTGTTCATGACTATTTTCAATGTAAAATGTCTAACCCCAAAGTTAATACTGTTATTACAAGTTAATAAATTGTTATTTGGTGACAATTTGATATATTGTTAAAGCCTTACTTATCTATGGAGTCAAAAAAACATAAAAATTTAATTTGACTAGTCATTTCGTAACATGTGACTATCTTATCCGGACAGCTGCAAAAACAAGGTAATTCCATGAAACAAAATTATGAGTTTGTTATTCAGAGGGGATGAATCGATCTTTGATGGTTCAAATCAACACTAAAAACAAAATGCATATGCATTCATTTAATTTAATAGATAATGTGCTAAATTATTTAAGAAATATCGCGGTACATGGATGTTGTTCCCAAGTACATATCTGCCCGAAAAATCAGGAAGTATTTTTGGTCATAGTTGCTGGCAACCCTGATTTAAATAAAAGGAGATGTTGACATTTGCGAACATATCAGGAGGTATTGGTTATGTAAACTGTTCACCATTCATTTCTGAAACTACTGTTGTATGTGAATAGAATGTCTCTAATTTATCCATATAAAGTCATGGCTTTTTAATTTTTTTTTAATTTAAGAATGATCCTCATTCCAATATCTGCATTGCATGTAATTGTTATTACTCTTCAAAACTTTCAAAAATAACGAAAGAACATGACTTATATCTTCCTGCTTAAAATGATATAAGTATGCAATGATATTTAAGAATAAGAATATTGAGATATGAGTATCATGTCTGGAGTTTAGCTATATGTGACCTTAATATCTTGTGTAATTTTGTCCATTTCTTAACCAGGTTTTCACAAAGTGACCAAACTTGGTATATAGGATCCTAGAATGAAAACCTAGTCTAGGATTGTATTTGGGGTCTGTGGGGTCAAGGTCACTGTTACAAAAAATAGAAAATCACTGTCCAGTCAATAACTTTAAGTTTGGAATGACCTATGTTGACTGAACTTGGTATTTAGCATCCTTGAATCAAAACCTAACCTGGGATTGTATTTGGGGTACCGGTATGTGGGGTCACGGTCACTGTTACTAAAAATAGAAAATCAGTGTCCGGTCAGTAACTTAAGTTTTGAATGACCAATCTTGACTAAATTTGATATTTATCATCCTTGAATCAAAACCATGATTGTATTTGGAGTCTGTGGGGCCAAGGTCACTGTTACTAAAAATAGAAAATCAGTGTCCGGTCAATAAGTTTCTGGTTAATAACTTAAGTAAGGATTGTGATGAAATTTGTGTGTTGGTAGCTTACATCCAGTCCATGCTTTCGTATTTGAATCAAGCTCCAGTAGGGTCAAGGTCACTGTTACTAAAAATAGAAAATCAGTGTCCGGTCAATTACTTAAGTTTGGAATGACTAATCTTGACTGGTTCTTTAACAACCTTGCATGAAAGCTTAGCTTGGAATTCTATTTGCAGTCAGTTTGGTCATGATCACTGTTACAATAAATAGAAAATCAGTTTCCGGTGAATAACTTAATTAAGGATTTAGACATTGCGATGAAATTATTTGTGGAGGTAGAAATTTGACAGAAAAATTGCATATTATGTGCAATGCAAACCCTCTCTTGGTTAATCTTTTCTATTTGTGATATTTGTGAAGTTCTGTAACAATGCAACATAGCATTGTCAGTTTGTAAGTCAGTAATTTGTCTATTTTTCTAAGAAAAATATTTCGAACTGATGTCTTTTGCTTAATACATCAAAATCTCATACAGAGCAACTGGTAGCTGCTGGCTAGACAAGGAAGGTACATGTATATGATTCTGACTGTTGAAAAGGGGCCTAAAACCCAATTAAACAAAAGAAGTAGCTTCTGACCCAGGTACCACTGTTAAGATGACCTGGCCTTTGATTCGAGTAACTGTCACACTATTAGTAATGGAAATAACTTGTCTGTCATGATTATTATTATGCAGTAAAACTCCTGACAACTGGACCCCTTCTGGACTGGGTCAAAAGTCTGGTTTTCAGAGAATTGCGGTTTTCAGGGAGTCAGGTGTTCAGGTGATTACTGTATTAAGATGTGCTAAATGTTTTCTTAATCTTATGCTTTACATTTACTTACCAACAATAATTAGGTCAACAGATCTTTGGCAGCAATTACAGAAGAAATCTGAATTGTTTCAAGCAGACGTGATTCTAATGCCTCATGGTGATGACTTCCGTTACGACTCATGGAAAGAATGGAATGATCAGTTTGGAAATCTCCAGAAAATTATGAATTACATCAATAGTAAACCTGAGCTACAGATGCAGGTAATAATTGCAGTTAACACTGGTGATTTGCTGTACAATATCAGTAAATAAATAAATTTTCAAGATTTAACGTTGGAGGTAGTCCCCAGGCATACACCTAGGCAGAATCATCAACCCTCTGAACGCCAGTTTTATAGCTTCTTCACATGTGATTTTATCTCAGCCTCGATGGGATTGGAGCCCACAGCAGTTAGGGGTTTGTTAGGCCTTATTACAAGCCAGAGACCTTAACCACATGACCACAGAGATTCCTGTCTATGGCTTCATCCAAAGCATTGTAAACTAGTGTTTTGAATTTTATAAAAAAATATTCAAAAACTGAAACATTTCTAACATAATCATTTACATCTTTTTACAAATCGACAATCAGCTTTCAGTGATTGACAAAAAAAATGTTTGAATATAATTTAAGAGCTAGATTTTACATATTTATTGCATTTCTCATCTTCAGATCAAGTTTGGGACATTAAAGGACTACTTCACCTCATTGAGTAAAAGTCACAAAGTTAGGAGCAGTGCATTTTATCCGTCCGTCAGTGGTGATTTTTTCCTCTATTCAGACCGTGATGATCAGTACTGGAGTGGATATTACACCACAAGACCTTACTTTAAATACCTCGTCAGGCAGCTACAACAATTATTAAGGTACAGTTACACTTTGTTTCCTATTTTGTATCAACTGTACATATTGCCATAAATATTTAAATGTTCTTTAAGTTTAAATTCTATGGTACCGTCATTCATTCAAATAATTATTCATCATTTTGAAAGTGTTGAAATTTTCAGCTAAAAATTTTAGGAGCAAAGCAGATTTTCATTCTATAGTTACTAATTGTATCTTAAACAATTTCATATGTGCTATTTAGGTTTTTTGATGTAATGATAACAATCATATAAAATGAAATATGATGTTTAGCTTAATTACCTACCCCATTGTACACAATGCTATACATATAATAATAGTTCTTAGCCATTACAAATTAAATCACATTACTGATATAGCTATCGCGACAACCCCTTGAAAGGTTTCACAAATAACCCTGATTGTCTTCATCATTTTCATTGTATAACTCTGCATCATTATGACGTCAGTATTGATTAAGTGTATCTTCTGTTTTCCTGTGAGCAAAATTTACTTGTATGTATTTAGATCTTCAGAGATTATGTTCTCCCTCACCATAGCGCAATTAAACTGGAATCCAAATATGACAGCGTTACATGAGAAACTAATAGAATGTCGCCGCACATTGGCACTGAGCCAACATCATGATGCGATCACTGGTACGAGCAAGGCAAGTGTAATGGAGAGCTTCACCACCAGGTTCGAATTATTTCTTTTTTACCATAGGGTTAAATGTCCCACCACCGCCAGGGTAAAATGGCAATTTTTCCAGCTTTATCGATGGAGGTTGACCCCAGACATACATCTGGTTAAAACCACAGACTGCCTATTATACTTTCTGGACAGTTTCCTCACATATGAAATTTGGCCAAGGGTAGGATTTGAACTCAATTTGTCTTTCTCTAATGAGTTCTTCATGAATATTTTTCAAGTTCTCAATAATTTGACACAAATGTTTAACCTTGATTACGTGACTTGCAAGCACAAGGTCATGATATGAGAGCAAAGACTAAAACTGCAGTTTTTCAGCAAGTAAGGATATTTATTGTATAGATAAGTATCTTTTCTGTTTGCATTAGATATGTAAGGGAATAAGGTTTTAATCATACAAAATGATAGATATTATTTTGTGTTTACTTGATTTTATTGTGGTATATGAGGGCACCGGTCCATGTATGAAACATAACAGTACATATACAACATTGAAAGTGTGTTGAGGTTTAAGCAGAAAACATATGTTTATAACAATATTTTTTATATATAAATGTACATACACATATACTATTTTGTGTGTATTTTCCTTGTAGGGTCCAGTCAGCTCTTCAAGACACTACAGATGTTCTGAAGATGTCCATACAACTGTTTTTATCAAAAACGACTGGGAGACAAGTCAAGTTAAATCTGGTAAGTTATCATGTTGTTTTAGAATCATATTCAAATGTTTGTATCAGTTTTTACTACAATCAAACCTGTGAACAAAGGCCACCCTTGGGAAAGACATAATGTGACCTTTATTGACCAGTGGTCTTTATTCGGAGTTTATATTATTCTAAATATTCAGTGGCGGTTTTTCAAAGAATGGCCTTTATTCACAGGATGACCTTTAATTGGAGGTGGATGCTTATACAGGTTTATGGCATATACTCTATGGTTACCCACCAGTTTTGTTTGTTTGTTTGTTTATTTGAGTTTTATGCCCCTTTTAAAAAATAATAATAAATTTTACAAATGACATTGTAGATGATTGTTCCATTATTTTCAGACAGAGGAATTTTTTGTATCGGAAACTATCCCTGTGAAAACCACATTAAAAGGACGAAATCCAAAGTAAGTACAGGATTATAATCCTTGTGTATTGTCTTGACATTAAAATAAAATACCTCTGAATAAAGGTAATCTGTCAATAATGGCCACATTGTGTATTTTCCAAGGGTGACCTTTGTTCACAGGTTTGACTGTATTTTTTTTTAAATGGAAATCTGTTAATAGTATATACATACAATATTTTATTTTTTCTGTCAGAATCCTTTTAGGATGAATACTTGATGTGTTAAATGTCTGCTTTTATGATTGAGGTTATGTTTTATTCTTAATTAATGATCTCCCAATGACATCTGCTCCATATCAGTCCAAGGTAAATCTGGAGTGAGTATATGTAGATTTCTCGGTGGGAACAGAATAATGTTAGTTATACCCCTGCAAACGAAGTTTGAGAGGGGGTATATTGGAGTCACTCTGTGGGTCGGTCCGTCAGTCCGCATAAAAGTTTGTGGAGCAAATTACTTCCTCATTTTTTAAGCGATTGCAATGAAACTTGAAATATGTTTTTCACCATCAAGTGTAGATGTGCAAGACACACACAAAAAAAAAAAAAAAAAAAAAAGACACAATTTTCATGTCCAGCTAATCACTCATTGCAGACTTATGTCCCCTTGAACTTAGCTGTATAGTGTACTATTGCATTATTAGAGTCAAAGCGGCGGCAGGGGTATTAGTCACCTCTGTGACAGCTCTAGGTAATTACTAATATAAACCTAAAGGTCTTCAGTCACAATGCCCGTTTAATGTTGTAAATATTTTACTGTTTCAGACGTCTGCTTGTTTGGAATGACCTTGCTCAAACTAGAAATGACATAGCAGAAGTTGTGATAGATATGCCTTCTGTTACGGTTTCTGATAAAGACTTAAAACCTGTACCATTTCAACTAAGTCCTGTATGGGAAAATGAGAGGAAAGTCGCCAAACAGAAATATTTGGTAATGTTCTATATTTGTTGCTCATCATTTGTATGCAAAACTAACCATTATTGAGTCTAGTTTCTTCAGACTAGTTGATTAATTTCTGTTCTTTAGTTGTATATTCAATGTGAAATTTGGCTATTCTTGTTTGTCCAAGATTTCAAGCAAACGGCTAATGTCGCACACTATTCTTAGTTATGATATTCTTTATTGTGCATAATGAATAAGTTTGGAGGCCTTGTTTTTCATCAAGTAAGTTTTATACTGAATTCAAAGTCAGTTTATTAGTTTTTTAGTTCCAGAGCCAATGTATTAAAGGTTCTAGATACAAAACTATTCATGACTATTTTTGGTTTACAAACAGATGCACCTTGTATCACTGGTCTTAAACAGCCTCACTTTCTGTTCATTTTGAAATAAGAATAAAAAACTTATTTCAATCCTCAAGTTGTATCATTCTACCAGTTATTAGTGACAAATTAACTTGCATGCCTGGGTAGCTGAGAGGTTAGATCGTTGGTCTATTGATCAAGAGGTTGTGAGTCAAACCCCGAGTGAGGCGCACACCATCTGTGACAAATTTTACTGAAGATATTACATCCTATGTTAAATTGTCCACCATCTTCAGATTATGTGGGGTCGCTTGGCAATAGCTTGCAGATAGAGTGTGGTTAGTACTGGTTTAGGCCTAAATGATGTCCAGGGATGCTGTTTAGGATAACTGTCCGTCACGATATGTCTGAAATAATGTTGAAAATGGTGTTGAATTTGATAAAACAAATAAAGTAAATAACTATTCCTTACCATTGTTTATCATACAAACTTTCTTTTTCCTGTTTGTAGTTGACCTTTGAGATGACTATAGAACCATTTTCTTTAGCAACCTTTGTTGTTCAACCATCATCATCCATGCCAGTTACACAAGTGTCTAAGTTATACAGTGTCACAGGAAGTCAACCAGAATTGTAAGTGTTTGATCTCTGCATTGATAGATAGGAAGTGACATCAATGTGGGAAATACTGTATTTTCATTTATTTTTGTTGGGCTAAATTTTCGTGGTTATTACTAAAATGGCTATTTTGTGGGGATATAAAATTGTGGATTTTGATTTTTGAGGATTTAGTGGATGAGCTAACAAAATCCACGAAATTAAATCCCCAATGAAAATTAATGATTCCACAGTAAGCTGTAGCCATGAGTTTGTAGGTCGTAGCGGCAACTTATCATTTTATGGGAAGTTGCTTAATCATTACCATAAAATAGTTACAAACCTTTGTTGCAAATCTTTTCACCAAGATCACATGATGATTGTAGCGATGCTTCAGATCTCTTCTTTTGTACTGTACTACCATGAGTTATGGTGTATTTTGTTTGATTAAAGTATTTACAGTTTGTTTTATTTATATATGTTGCTATTCAGTATGTACCAGTTTAGTCAATTTACTCAGTGATATCACTATGAAGTAACTAACACCAACATTATATTTACTGTAAGCTCTCCACTGTTTTATCATGGATGGAAATATCAGCATTCTGACATTCTTGTCTTTCTAAATCATATCAGCAGCTTTAAATCCAAAAATCACATACACTTATCTATTCCATTTGAGTTAACTTTAAGGTAAAATAGACTAAAATTGTCATGTTTACAATTACCCAACAAAAAGATAATGTGAGTTGGTTATAAACATACTACCTATCATACTTTGGAGGTACGATTTGTTCCCAAATATGTATGTACTTTGAATTTTACTGTAAGAAACTTTCGGTTATAGATAGAAATACAGATTGATGATGTTCAGTTTTAGCTATACATGATAGATGGTGAAATACATGAGATATTAGAAAACAATCTTTAAAATATAATTTAGGAAATATCATGCCATGATCACTATCTCCAGGGTTAACACAAAGAAGAGTAATATTTTCAATGTGGACATTGTGATAGTGTTGTGACTCAGAAAGGCATATAACAACAGAAAGTATCACAATTATAGTATTATCACAGTAGAGTTAATGTCAATGGTAGTGTTTGTTGGGGTGACAATAAACAAGACTACTGTATACGTTTTAATATACGCATACATGAATTTTATCCTAGTGTACTACCAGAATTATTATTTCAACTTAAAAACTAAATTTGAAAATGGTATAAAAGATCTCCCCGTAAGGCACTGAGCCAATTATTTATACATTAAGTTAGTTTTCTGTCTTAGTTATGATTGTTTCCACTCTTTCAGAAATGCAGCCTCAGGGAATAATCAGTTTCCAGTAAATGGTTGGATCTCACCTCATTTGTCTGTTTCTAATGCTTACATGAAAGCTGTTTTCAAACAATGTAACGGAATGCTACATGTAAGTTCGAAACAACTTTTTCTTAATTATGATCATAAGAAATTTACCACTCTAGTGATTAGAGTATTTCTCTTCAATTTAATTGAATGCATGGACTCCACTTTTGGTAAACAAAAGAACATTTTTCTATGAACTTACTAATAACTGACATCAGGGGAGTTAACTTTTCTGATGAACTGGGTAGTCTCCCTTTGAAGTATTTAAAATAATGGACTGAACAGAGTTACTTCCCTTTGAAGCTTCTTGTATATGAACTTGCACATTAATTTCTAAAATACGATCAACTGCAAGTCATTAGAGGTAGTGGTCAGACAAACTGTTCCATGGTTGATTATTGGGCTGTTCAATGTGAAGAACTTATCAAAAGTCATATAGTAAAAAACTCTCCAAAGTGTCCCTCTCTTGAGCAACAACCTCCCTTCAACAACAGCATTTTTTCCTACAGCATAATTCAACTATAAAATTAACCTCTCAACAACAACTACATACTTTTGGTACTAGGGGTGTTGCTTTGGTGAGGTTGCACTGTAAATGAAAGTTATAAGAACTTACTCTGTAGATACTATTAGATCATATCAGTCTTCATTCATTTAGCACTCTGAGGAAATCCTATTAAGAAAATAATATGAAACAGAAAGTCAAATACTTTTAATCAATGTGTTCTTTTGTTTCAGTCTGTGCACAGTATTGATGATAATCATGTTATACAATCAGACATTCATTATGCTACATACAGTACTGGTAGAAAAGTTCATCCTTTCAGAGACAAGAGTGGAGCATATATATTTCTACCTGATGGAGTGGCTAAGGTTTGACTAGAATGATCGTGTTTGTTAAAAGTTTTTATTTTTTTACCTGATTATGGCACTTGACTTCTGACTAAAATAAGTTATTTGAAGAAATTATCTCAAGAAATGGCAAAGTTATGGTTAATTTTATCTACTCTGAAGGATTATCTTTACTATTAACTGAGTTAAATATGGAAATAATGTGGTTGAAGGCCTCTTGTTTTGCAAAAATGATCGGCCGTGTTTTCAGGATTTAGTTTGGCTCTATTGACACCCCTGAATTAATGTTGGAGTTGAACATTAATTGAATGATTGCACTGTTTTGTGTATAAAACTGTTGTAACTCTTCTTCAATATCAGCAGTTGTGCCAGAAAATTACAAACATCAGATGACCTTGATACTTTGTTTTATTATATGTTTTATTACTAAATATGTATTCATTTTGAGAGGTTAGTGATAACTAGCTGGAGATGATATCAACGTGACCATAGCGGCCCTGTCTGTCTGTGCTTGTAAATGAAATACTGTTGATATGTGGCTGTAAATTCTCTATAAACTTTCTAATTAACTTCTTGAATAAATACTTAATACTCTCTGCTATAATTATATATATGATCGCATTCTATCCTTTTGCTTAATCCCTTTAGTGTATATATTTTACTTTGCTTTCCAATTTTGTTTGCAATTTGTTTAATATGTCTGGACTTGTATGGTGTGGAGGTGGTATAGTTTAGTACATTTTTGTAAAAGATAATAACTGACTAAAACATATATATGTAAATCATATTGTCTACATGGTTTGATCTCTTTAATCATTTTGAGTATATTATAACAAACCATTCCACTATATACCAGTCCTATATGTATCCTTACAGATTTACATGCCATGCATTTTTTGCAGGAGCTGCATGAACAGCCACAATTGTATGCACTTGTTGGCAATTTATTCTCTGAAGTAAGGGCTGTGTATAAACACTTTGTACATATTTCCAGGTTATATAATCTCTCAGGTATGTCTGTAATGATTATCAGTTGTCATGAAAAATAAATGGTTATGTCATATATATGAATACTAATCATAGCAATCTCTCCTTATATATATACGGTCAAACTTGTGAGCAAAGGCCACCCTCAGGAAAAAAACAAAATGTGGCCTTTACTGACATAATTTATTATGGTCTTTTTTATAGGTCATTTTGTTGATGGGTACTTAAAGATTGGTATTTTTTACATTGACTGTACTTCATCCTTATAAAACAGTATGTCTCCTGTCTACAAATCAAATAGACGTTTAAAAGAAATCCTACATAATAAGAGGCATTTATAAGCTGTACAGTTAAATTCTTCTTGACAGTTTCACCTCAACAATAAGGTATCTCAATTAGTGTTAACCACATACAATCCAGTTTATTTATTGATTTATTCGTCTGATAAAAGGCCAATTCAATAGCTATGGTCATTTCAGAGCAGCACCAATTGAGAGGGGAGATAAGATACAGGAGAACGAGGCATTTATATCCCTACTCTTTTCAAATAGTATTTCCTGGTTCTGCTCATGCCCTCAGTAAAGCACCGATACACGCCTCGCCCTTTCCCTGTGGTTTTCTAGACACAGTACTTGGCTCAGTAGTTTGAATTGGGACACTGAAAAAGCATCCCTGAGAAATTCAAAGGTGGAGTGGAAAATCAAAACTAAGACCAGCGCTTTATCCACTCAACCATCAATTACCCCCTGTAAGTCTTTGCAGACTGTTTCCATGGATCAGTTGATGTTGTTTTTTACAGAATTTGGTTTAACTACTAACATTATAACTTGACCTATTTAAATGAATAATTCTTATGATTTAGTACATGTATATAGAATGCTTGTCTAAAACTACCTTATAAACTTAGTGAATTTTTGTCATTTATCTATTTTTGATACCTGTAGTTTGAATGCAGCTTTTCAAGAACTAACTTTTTTATTAAGTATGCTTAACCTTTCATTGCTCAAAGTTTTCTTTGGCTGTTTTAGCTTAGAGAGCATACATGGCCTATTTTACTAATGCTTAGAAAATCCCAGTTGTATGAAATAATTCCCTAAAGGCAGACAGAAGAAAGATGGAAAATTGGTCCTTAAGATGCCAACATATATTCTCATACTTCTAGTTGATTAACTAGTAAAACTAGACATATCACTTGACATATGAAATATGAAATAAATACTAGCTTAACCCTTTTCATGTTGAAATGTAATAAGTGCTTTTAATCTTTGTCTTGGATGAATTCTGACCTTCTTAGGTATGAGTTATAATCCTTAAACAATTGGAAAAAAATGCTAAGATATCAATAAGTGAGAAAATGTGCAATATCTCCACAAGAAATAAAAAAAATCTCAGGGGTTTTATTGTCACACCAACAGCCAGGGTTATTTGGCAATTTTTGCAGCTTTAGTAGTGAAAAAGACCCTAGGTGCACTCCTGGACGGAACTACTGACTTGTAAGCTGGCTGGGCAGCTTCCTCACATGTGACATGTTGAGGGTTCAACGCAACAGTGTCGTAACTCATACTGAAATAAGAACAAGTTACGACAGTTTTGCATTGAGCCCTTGATGTGTCGGGTCCTAGATGGTATTTAAACTCGCAGCAGTGACCGCTAGTGATGGCTTGTCAGAGACCGTAACTACTAGACCACGGAGGCCCCTAAAAAGTATACACTTGAAGAGAATCCATTGAAAATCTTGGTTGCTTTCAGGTTCTTTATTAAATGCCTTACAAGTTGAGAATTTTGTTGATATAAACTCTGAGGATTGGAATAATTATGAGTTAGTGATGAGAATTGAGACCGACGTTGTTGGTAATAATCAGCGATTTTGTACAGACTCAAATGGATTTCAGGTAAAATGACATTGAATTTTCTAATTTGGTTACTTTTATTCAGTATGTAAAACAATGTTTATAGTATACATGTACATTTTGTTGTACATGCATATTATGTATGCAATTTAGAAATATTTTTCACAGTAATTTCTTTCCCTTATTTATTTTTTTAAAAAAAACCTGATTTAAAAAAAATGTCGTTGAACTTTAAGGGTCTTTACTTATGATTTACAGAATATTGGAGTATTAAGTGTCATAAATAGATTTGAAATAAGTTGATATTTCTTGAGTATGTTGCAAAAACAACTGCCCAATTCTAGCAGTATTTACTTTTATGCTTTTACAATGTGATTTATGCTTGGAGTGTTTTTCTACATATTGTATGAACAGTACAAAGTTTTAAATCATCCTGCATTTACAATAACTAGCATGTTTAAGTATGATCTGAATTTGATATAACTTGAATTCAATCTTTAAGTAAAGTACATATGATTTGAAATCAATCTTGAGTTAAGTACCTTTGATTTGAAATCAAACTTGAGTTCAGTACCTTTAATTTGAAATCAATATTAAGTTATGTACCTTTAATTTGGCTTCAGTCTTGAGTTAAAGTAGCTTTGATGAGTTTGTCTTGATTATCTGTCATGATTGGTTGACCTCTTAGGTTGTCTTTTAAAGACAATGTTTTTTCTGTTACGTGACCCAAACTTTAAATACTGGGCAAGTAGCCTTCATGGTTTTTTTTTGGTTAGATAATATTTATGCTTGTTCTGAAAAAAAAGTTGAAACAAAGGTTGAGAATTAGTTTCAAGATTGATAAAAAAAATTGGGGGTCAAGAGATTTTTTAATCAGTTGGTCTCATAATTGCAGACCAGTAATTTTTAAGGATGGCCTTTATACAGAGATATAGCAAAGAACTTTGTGTCTACTGTCATTATGCAATTTTCTTGTAAATGATAAACTTGTATAGAAGTGTTGTAATTTTATCATTCATGGATATTTTTTATTTCTTAATCATTCATTAAATTCTAGATGCATCCTCGTAAAACGAGAGCTAAGATGTCCATTCAGGGTAACGTGTATCCAGTGACGTCTGCCGCAATTGTAGAAAATGATCATACAAGAGTTTCATTGTTGACTGCTCAAAGTCATGGAGTAGCGAGTCTTGTTACAGGTTGGCGTATATGTTAATGCTTATTACAGTTTTAGTTATGATTTAAGTTAAAAAGATACTGACCTGTTCATTATTTTTATTTGGATGCATATACCTGGTACCCAGGATGTAACAATTTACTTCCTGACACATCTGTATCATTAAATTCATCATGTCAATTTTCCTGTGTGTATATATATCTGTAATACAGACAGATAAAACAGACTCATGTATTGAAATGAGTTTCATTTGCCTTTAATGAAGCATAGCAAGTTCACCTTAACATATCAATATATTCATGATTTTTAAATAAAAGTTGAAATTATACTGTGTGAAGTGCTTACCTTTCCTCCCAAAATGGCCATTTGTGCCATGTGTCCACCATACATAGGGTTGTATTCAGGCTTAGAATGAAAAACAAACATGTTTGTACCTGCATAATGTATAACTGAATATTTGTCAATTTATTGTTTTTATAAGGCAAATTTTGCTTGTAAATTCTACTTCTCTGGCCATCAGTCTGTGAATGAATTTCAATACATTTTTTGTGTTTCTTTGAAAGACAGTATACTGTCAAACCTGTGAACAAAGGCCACTCTTGGAAAAGACATAATACATGTATGACCCTTACTGACAGGTGGCCTTTTTTCAGAGGTCAATTTGTTCTAAATAATAAATAACAGTTTTAAAAGAATGGTCTATATTATTCTCATGGTTGCCTTTATTCTGAGGTGGCTGCTGACACAGGTTTGACTGTAATTGTTTGTGTCTATTGTCCCTTTTTAATATTACTCTTCTCTCACAGGTTGGTTGGAGGTATTTTTAGACCGTCGTCTGATGCAGGACGATTGGCGAGGTTTGAATGAAAAGGTAACAGATAACGCCCTCAGCAAGAGTTCTTTCTACATCCTGTTTGAGAAAAAATCTCATATCCAGGTATGTCAAGTTTCTGATCTATATTACAGTAAACCCGTGAATACTGGACCCCTTCTGCACAAGGCCAAAAGTATGGTTCTTTGAGAATTCCGGTTTTCAGAGAACTTTTGCTAAATTCCGAAAATAATGGGTCTTGAAAATATGATTGGATTTTCAGAGAATTCCGGTTTTCTAGGGTTTTGATGTATTTAGGTATAAGACAATACTCTACTCCACTTTTATAGCCAATCAACATGGTTTATTTTAAATAATTTTTGTATAGGACTACCACTCACTGCCATATGATGACCTTTAATGTTATCATAAGTTTTATACCAGTCTTCATGCTAACCCACTAGCCCACAGCCCAGGACTATAAATTTCTATTCGGGCTAGTGAACTTTCTAAAAATTGTATATTTGGGTTAGTGGTAAATTTTCTATTTTCAGCAGTCCACATAAAGTTTGGCTAGTGCTTTAAAAAAATTAGTTTGAACATTATATTTTACATTACAGTATTCAATAAAAATACTTGATTGTCTGAATGTCTAAATGATGCCATATATTTATTTATAAAAAAAATATAGGTGACAGATTTTAGAAGATAGGACGTATATTTGATCAGATATGTGTTTCCTATATTTATTTATGTAACTTTTAAATCTTTTATAAAGTCATTATCTTTTTCATGAAAGCATTATCTGAATTTTAGGAAACCAGATCAAGAAAGAAAGCACGTATATGTTTACCATCAATTCATTCAACGATCCTCATGAATAAGTTAAACAGTCCGCTGAAAGTGTTTGAAGAAACGATACCAGCAACATCATCTTTTGTGCCTTATCGTCAGAACTATAGTCTTGCACGAGGATTCCCGTGTGCCATACATGTTCTTAATATTAAAATGCTTGGCATGAAGGAAGCCTTGATCACATTTCACCGATCTGGAGTCGATTGTCACTTCACTACTACTCATCCCGAATGTAAATCCAAGGTAAAATACTGTTTGGTTTTGAATTATTCCACTTATCCCTGATTTGTAATTTTGTGTCGCCTTCTTTAAATTGACAAATAGTAGATACATACTGAGGCATAAACTAAAACTAATTTTAGTTGCATTTGTGCTTACATAAGTAGATACTAGTATAGAAAAACACATGTACAAATTTCACATTTTTAAAACCCATTTAAAATGGAATTTGAATTATAGTGCTATCTATCTTGAGGAGTTATCATAATAGTCTAAATGCTTTAGATAAACCTTGTACTTGTGTAATAAAAAGATAATTGTTTGTTGGTTGAAAAAGTTTGTGTCATGCTTATATAGAATATTTCAGATATACTGAGCTGATTTATTAAGTAATGATTTGTAATCATAAATGTACTCATGTTTTTATTAGTACAATATCACATCCAAAGTTTGTGTTACTTTTATGCAGTGTAACATTTTAGTTACACAACATGAAAGTTACTTAGTTAAGCCAAATACTAGTGTATCCAAGGAGAGTGAAAACAACCAGTATTATACATACATTATAAATGACATAATTACATTTACAAAAGACAGTCATCTCAAAAGTGGTTTTCGGAAAAAGATGTATCAACTTTGTTAACATAATGCTATTAAATGGTTCTATGTCTGTTAATTTGCAAAATCAGTTTTAAACAGATGACTTTGATTGATAAAAGAAAATGACTGCGAACTTGCGACAAACAATTAATATTTCATTGTAAAGACATGTGATAACAAAGTGCTTGATTAAAATTCTGTTATTTTATTGTGTAACTTGTGTTCATCATCATGTAAGTCTCCTTGTATTAGGTGCAAAAATGGTACAATATGGCACTCCTAGAGATAATCAAGGTAGTTGACACTGAAAGTTGAGTCATGGGATCATTATTTGTTCCTAAGACATCAAAATAACTACACTCAGTATCAATATCATTATTAATATTCAAGCCGATACTTAATCAATCTGTTACAGTAAAACTGTTATGATTTAATAGTGGTATATTTGACAATGAAATCTTTTTGTCAAAAAAAGGAGAATAAAAATCATTTAATTTTTTTTCTATTTCAGACAGTACCAGTCTGGTCAGATCTGTCATTTCAACTGAAATCCGTTATTGAAACCAGTCTAACTGGTGTGATAGATCTCCGTGCAGTTTCTTTACAAGAATCACCCATTATAGAACAGATGACTTTAAAAGCATATAAACTCAATTTTGTATGAGGTTGTAAATGTTTCTCTGTTGCCTGTCTTTCAACCATAGTTCCTGGATATGCATTTGAATGTTTTATTTTGAAAAACATCATAATGATAATTAGGTTGAAAAATATCATAAGGTGGAAAATATCATTTGATTTGACGTGACATTGTACTATCTAACTAAAGTGCATTAAAGATAAAAATACTTTTCTGATCTATGGATCTTAACCATGTAACGAAGTCAGTACAGTACAGTTACACATCCGAAATTTGTTTTACATTGATGCGATGTGACAAAACATCTTAGTTACATATTTAGGGGTCACCAGAGCTAAAAATAGAAGAAGAAAACCCTTTCAATGTCTTCTCATGGATCAGTACCAGGTATGGTTTGTGACAAACTGACAGGGACTCTAGATTAGTGTTGATAATTTTGTTGTTTGGTACATTGTCTGATGAGCAACTCTTGAACTTTTCTGATCTATGTAATTTTTGTGCCATTTCGAAGGCTTTGCGAAATGCGCCAGACCGTAAGATAAGTCCGATGGATTGTGTGTCGGCCTGATAAAAAATCTTATCTCATCGGACCGGCTGTCCGGCAACTTATTACCTGATATACACATTTACACTTGTTTACTGTTTTTGGTCTGGCAGATTTCCTTTTGGTCTGACAGAATTTTCAAGCTTGTTGGACCGAATGTCTGGCAGATTTTTTCGCCTTTGCAAAGTCTGATTTCAATGAAAGTGTTCTTGACCTGTTTATCAGTAACTATCTATATTTATCTGTATCTATAATGTATTATCTGTTTTAATCTATTGTCTTTGCTTCTTACTTCTTAGACTTTAATAGTTCATTAGACTCTTCATTGTGGATTGAGATAATTTCTGCCTTGAAAGAAGTAACTTCATTGTGCTAACATGTATACATTTTTATTGGTTGGTCGGTCGATCCGTTCGTAACCAAACCTTGTCTGGGCAATAACTAGAGAACTATTTGGCTTGAGCTTTTCAGATTTGGTTGGGTGGTTGGTGTCAAAGGTCAAGGTCACTCTCAGTGACCTTCAGCGCAAAAAGCTTGTCCGACAAGTAACTAGAGAATGATTTGGCCTAAGGTCCTCAGTTTTGGTTTGGAGGTTGGTCATCACAATCATGTAGATGACCCCTATTGATTTGAGCTCAGTTTGTCTTAAGTCATACTGTCCAGTTAGCCTTTAGGGGGCATCCTTGTTTCACAAGCATTTCTTGTTTTAAGTTATTTTATCATATTCAAATGCATTCCATGATGGGATGTTGTGACGAAATTCTATTTAATATATTGTTTTTGCCTTCTTTCAAAATAAAATCTATTTACGTCATTTATTTTTATGGCAATTGGCCTATGTATTTTGTTAACTATTTTTTCACTTTTATTATGTCAGAATATTTTATCACTGTTTGTTGTTGTGAAGTTTGTCTGTTTTATTTAAATGTAGAATTATTTATTATACCCCATCCACTGTCAGTGGTGGGGACTATACTGGAATCATGTAAAATGTCCTGTCACTACACATTTCTTGTTAAGGATGTAACATTGTTGTTGATTGATGGATTTCAAAATTGCTTGCCATGATTGTTCACCTACATTAGATGGTTTGTAATGCGCAAAAACCTGACTAGTACCTCTGAGGTCAACCTCACCCTTGAAGGTTAAAGGTCAAATGTGGAGTTTCCTTTTTCTAGGCTGGAGTGTTGCGCCCAAACCCAGAGTGGTAACTACAAGATCAAGGTCACACTTAAAGATCAAAGGACAAATATGGGGGAACATGAACATGTGTTTATTAAAGTGGCATGTGGGGGTATTCGTTGCATCTGTGACAAGCTCTAGATTTCTTGTAGAAATTTGATGACATATTAAGATTATATGCTGAAAGCATGGAACATACTGAAAACAAAAAATATGTAGTATTAGTGTTAAGATCAGCCTTTAATATATTGATTTAGTGAGTGTATAGCTAAATATCAGAGGATTTTTTATAGATTTTTTAGATTTTTATTAATATGATTATCTGTATGTACTGATTAAAACTACTGATTGTTTATCAATGATCAATAATTGCTGATTACCAGGTAGTACTCTGCTGATTACCAGGTACTAATCAAATTATTGATTTCTGATTACTGCACTTAGGCTCTATACTTAATGATTATTGTTCATTACCCAGTATTACACTGATTGTTAATTGTTTATTACCAGGTATCATGTGCTTATCAGTTATTGCTGATTACCAGGTATTGCACTGACTGGTTATTGCTGATTACCAGGTATTGTACTGTTCAGCTGTACCAATAAAATATTGCTGATTACCAGGTATAGCACTGACTGGTTATTGCTGAGTTACCATGTATTGTACTGATTAAGTATTGCTGATTAATTGTACTGACCATTTATTGCTGATTACCAAGTATTGTACTGATCAGCTGAACTAATAAATTATTGCTGATTACCATATATTGTGCTGATCAATTATTAATTTCTATGTTGATTATTCAATTGTATACATTTGTATATTATATTAACAATATTCATTACTGTAATTCAAACAAAAAATCTATTTTGAACAATATTTGGATTCATCTACAAAATTCTGAGCATGCAAATGTTTGCTATGAGAACTTCGGAAAAATATTTTTTGAGAAAAACAAAAGCTTGTTTATAATTATTGTATTTTGATATAAAATATTTATTAACAGATTATATTTATATGTCATGATAATGGATACCTCCATTATTTAAAGAATATGTATTGGAATATGTGGTTTGTTTTTGCACTTCTAATGATTGGGGTGAGTTCTGTCCATATATATACAATTTTGTATGTCCCATTTATGTGATCTACAACAAAAATTGGCGTCATTAAAGGAATTCTTGAGAGATATTTTTAGGTAACTGTTGTTTTTGTTTTTAGCAGTTTTATTATAATTTAACATGAGCTGACTATCAAATTCATTCCATATATTTTATCTTAAAGATCCAAGTGCATATTTTTTTCATTTCCATCCAATTTTATTGTTATCTTGTTTTATTACGATACATTTTGTATTTATATGTACTTTGCTTATATATTTATTGGTACAGAAACAGTTGATGATCAAAATTTACTATGAAAGTTTTTTTCTGAAATTTAATTGCATAAAAGTCTCCACTTTGTTTGTACTAAAAATATGGTTATATTTCACCTGATTTTTGTCCTGGAACTGAAGCGTCTCCAGTAGCACTCAAATTGGCATCATTTTAATGCCTAAATCAATCAATGAAAGCCCTGTAAAATAGTTAGGTAATATCCTGCACAAATGCACATTTCAAGATTCACCAAACATGCTAATCTTGACCTCTGGAAAACAAAGTGTTTGTCATTATCACAACTTAACCCTATCAGTCAAAACCGAAAAACATTGCAGAAAATGTCAACTAACAGTGAAATGGTAAGTTTTGCCCATACTACGTTCATTTTTGCGATATAGAATTTATCCTATCAACCAGTTATAAGTAAATATCAATATTCATGCATTTGGTAACCATCAGTAACATTCTCAGACGAATCGAAACTATTGTTGTCGTCAATAAAAGCCTTTTATTCAAATCATCATACAAATACTGGCGCGCACGTTATGGAGTCATTTTTGAATGCACATTCTTCTTCGACTTTTTGGTAAAACATCTTATAGGTTTTACAAGTGATAAATGCATTTTTGGTGTATACGAACCAAGACACTTTAATGTATTTCAGACCAGAAATAAGGTTGAGTTTTCAGTAGACCAAACCAATCCTGTTTTTGGCAGCAATCCTTAAGTTTTAATCAATAACATAAAAGAAATGCAACCAATTGTGATATCATGAAAACATTTGGGGACAAATTACAAAAGTATTCAAATCACTGTATCAATGTTATCTTGTCAATGTCATAATGGACGATTTGTACTTAGCGTGATATTTATGTATTTATTAATATTTTATATGGTGTTGTCTGTATAGCTGTTGAAAGTTTACTGAGATATTGTTTGTGTTGTGAACAAAATTATTTTTTATTTACAAAAAAAAAATTGAACCGCTTGTATTGACCTTCCTTAATATTATTTAAGTTTTGTGTTTTGGGATCAACTCATTTAAATTTCCCCTACTCCAAATCTTCACTTTAGTACAAGACAGCAGTAAGTGACATTTTTTATATGAAATGTTGTATGAAATAATCTGAAATGATGTACTTACTGCACTGATGATTTTTACATAAAAAATTTAATGCATTGTTCAAAAAGGATATAATATTATGTGCACATATCCACTTATTGCACTGAAGTTTTATTGATTACCACTTAAGCTATTGGTTCATTAGAATGATATGTGTATTGGTCAAGACCAATGTTGACATCATACATGTAGTTGTAAGGATGACATCATTATTGTCACTTGTGATATCAGAGTTTAAAGATCATTTTCTTTTCAACTTTTTCTAATGCAAAACTAACAACTTGTACATTAATTTTCACATGGCATGTGAAGTATTTCTGAGGTTTGTCAATGATGAAAAAACGTCTGAAGAAGAACACATGTTATTGCTTAGATCTATAAGTACATGTATAAGTTTCCTATAAGATAAGACAATTAAATTTATTGTTTGTGCCTCGTTTAAAGTATGGTTAATTGTTCTTGCCAGCATTGAAGATATTCTAGCATTCTGTACTTTAATTATGTAAAAATATATCAGTGTTTAGATTGATTTATTTACATGTTTTTTGGGTTGATTTGAAATTTATTTTTGGTTATTTTTTCTCTTTACCCTAGTTAAATCATAAATAATGTAATCAATTGTAAATGATGGAATAGAAATTGTTAAAAAGTTGTATATTGTTGGTTCTTATACTTATCTTATATAAATACTCCCAGTCCCCCCCCCTGTTTTTCAGGCTGTGAACACTAGAAATATAATATAAATAAATACAGTAAAACCCCTGTTTTCCCTGAAAATCAGATGATTTTTCACTACATTCAAAAAGGTTACACAATGAACCTTCCTGCTTTTTCCCACATGTTTAACATCACACCCAACAGCCAGGGTGTGTGGTGACTTTTTGTCTTCAACGCCCGAGGAAGACTCTGGAGGACAAACTTCCTCCACCCCTCATTGCATAAAATTCAATTCATAGGCATAGGATAAAAAAAAAACTTTAATTGATTGAACTGAATTTCGAAAGGTCTAAATTGTTAATTACAAATTATTTGCCTCTGTGTACCCAAGCAGAACATGTGGTTTACTTAATGAAAATTAGCTAAAAAATCACATGCATATATCATATAACCACGATTCCTCAAAATATACGAAGGAGGTTTATAAGTTTTGTTCAGTATATTAATTAGTATTTGATTCGTCTCTGAGATAAGTAACAAGCTTGGTGAAGGACTAGGTTTGCTGAGATTTCAACGACACAAGACAGACAAAGCATACAGGTAATTTTGTTTAGGGAATATCACATGTACATGGATCAGACCAACAAGAACATGTACTCTATAATTGTTAATTTAAATATCAATAATGAAAGGAAAATTTTCAAATATACGAACAGGTGAGGTAAGAGAATTATGAGGGTTCAACGCAACAGTGTCGTAACTCATATTGAAATAAGAACAAGTTACGACAGTGTTGCGCTGAGCTCTCTATTAATTCTTTTATGAGGACTTCACTCTCAAATATTATTTAATCACCAACCTAATTATCTTATTACAATTTCTAAGTGGGTGGTAAAAGAGACCGTCATAGATTTTAACAGTCTGTAGGTATCCTGTAATTTAATGTTTATGGTTTATTTACAACATTTATTTACAGGTTTACTATCATCATAAAAGAGTGGCATTGTTTACAAAGGTTTGATTTATAGGCTTTAAGTGGCAAGATGGGGTGATGACATCCACCTGGGTTCTAATGACTAGCTGGTACTCGCTTGCATAGATTTTTATTAATTTGGGTCTTACACTGTCTTTAAACGATTTTTCAGTTTAATTTAAGGCGAATTATATCACCTAACCAGTGTTTCTGGACAATATTCTAAGCAGTAGCAGTTAAGGTCACTGACTTCAAATCACTGTAACCTCTCACTGATAGAGGGTCGTGGGTTCGAGCCCCAATACCAACCATGTCTCTTTATGTGAGAAAGGAGGCCGTTGCTTACAGAGGATGGGATTCTAGTACTGGTTCCTCCCAGGAACGATGATTAGGAGAACCGTCCGCCTCATATGACTCTGACTGTTGAAAAGGGGCGTAAAACATTATATAAACAAACAAAACAAGAAACATTTTTGTCAAATTTTCAAGGAAGGGCATGACCTGCCACAATCACAAATCTGGATCACTGGCTTATAGACTAAGGAGGTGCTTATGAAAGAACTCATTTGGTCAATCTCTGCCTAACCCCTCCATCATTCTATACCAAACTTCTGTTCTTGGATTGTGTGAATTGCCATTTTTATATGCACTTTGGTTGATTAATTGTGATAATATTTTTATTCCTATCAATTCTCAGAATCGATTGTTCAGTAACTATTCCACTAAAGTTTCAGCTCTGAACTATGACATATTTTGGTAATTTTACTAAGGCCTAAAAGAATTGTTAGTTTCTGGTGACATGCTCATAATAAAAATAGGGTAGGTAGGTCAGGTTTTTTACTCTTGAAAGTGTGGATGGGTAAAACAAGTGAGAAAGTTGATTTTCTACTCCTCCAGTCAAATAAAAAGACTAGGGTTGCAGGGAGAAATTAGTGTAGATCAGGTTAACCAAAAACAGCATTTTTTTACACTTTAGTATACATAAGCAACGTTCACAACAGATGCTTATAGATAATTTATTGACACTTTATCTTTAAATTGATCATTAGTAAAGAATCTTAAAAGTGTATATTTATGATGTAGACCTTCTGTTAGTGAAATATTAAAATGTATATAGGGACAAATAGCAGTATTCTCACCTGTAAATAGTTCACATTTTGAAAGTTTTTGTAACAATTCTCGTGGCAGAGAAGTTTAGACGATAACCTTTAATTTTCATGAGTTCTTAAAAAAATAATTATCTTGTATGAAGTGAAAGATAGATCAAGAGTGAGAGGTTATTCATTTTAAAATTAAATCAATGATAATTATACTGTTAATTTGTGTACAAATTGTCAAGATATTATAATTAATATAAAACAAGGCGACATTAGGCAAATGGCTGTAGGGAAAATGTGAGGAAATGTAACAGAAAATGTCAAACACTGATCATTGATGAGTCAACACTCTTGCCTTCAGCCATAGACAATCATAATAAGTATAAAATTTAGCTGAGGAGGATATTATGATGAAAATGATAAAATTCTTCACTTGAAAACAAATTGGATTACAATTAGTAAATGAAGATCTCTCAGGCAAGTGTTTATATATGCAGTTCTGTTGAATTTGGGATTTACTAAACTTTACAGTCCAGCCAATCTTTCATAATGTGGTGTAACCATTTCAACAAATTAATTGGCTATGGATTTACTAAACTTTACAGTCCAGCCAATCTTTCATAATGTGGTGTAACCATTTCAACAAATTAATTGTAGCCAATGCTTTTGTTCTGTAAGTCAGTTAAATGAACAGCCACCTGAAATGGCCCATGAAAAGCTTTCACCTTACATGGATGTTCAAAATTTGAAATGCGCATAATTTTTAGAGGTTAACTAAGTTATACACATTCCTATTGCATTACGATGGCTATTTCTTGATCAACTACATTTGACCATTTCATCTAGCACCAACACTACTTATATACCAATTATTTTTGGTTGTTTTCACTTTTCACATACTTTTGGTGCTGAACATATATGGGACTTGGTTATTTATCCTATATGGAATATATACGGCAATTATGTATATTTGAAACTTTGCTTCTACTTTTACCCATTGGCCTCATTAGATTCAAAGTCTTTTGTCAAGCATACCACTGGCATAATAATATACATGTTTATTTAACACAGCATCTTCTTTCATTTGATATAAGGGTTAATTGCCAATAAAAAGATGATCTACTCTGTTGTCCTACTAGTCAGCAAGAACTGTACTCTAGCTGCTCCCACTAGAACAAAAGGCTTGCAAGCATTTCTTTGTTTTGTTTACACCCTTTCAAGAAACATTAAATGTTCAACATACAAAAATAACAATCTCAAATTCTAGTATTTCATATTTGTAAACAGTAAGTTTTTCATGAACCAAGGATTTTTTTATGAATCATTTATGAAAAATGATAAAGATAATAGGTGTTGTTTCATGAAGGTATCTTAGCTAAGATAACAATTTTAACAATTTTAAAATTCTGATTCCGTGTAACCTGAGTAAAAAATAATATACCTATAGCATCATGACATCAGTACAAAATTTGTTGTACCCATGGCAGTGTTTAAACTGTTTCAGATTGTACAATACTATATTGTTGTCAATTAGGGAAATGCGTGTAGGCTGAGTAATTTGTCTGAGGTTCACTGCAATGGTCAGGGCCAGTATTCAATAATTTTATACCCCTAGATATGAAATATATGGGGGCTATATTGGATTCACGCTTGAGGGTCGGTCAGTCGGTCCTTGCACCTGTAGACACAATTTGTCCTGAGAATTTCTCAGCAACTACTCACAGGATTTCAATGAAACTTCACAGAAGTGATCAGTAGTTAGCCTAGTTGTGCATGCTTAACTCATTTTTTCATTTGGATTGATTTTCACTGAGTTGTTTTTATACAGTATATACAATAGGCAAATTTTGTCCGACAATAACTCATTAACTACCGATAGGAATTCAATAAAACTTCACAGAAGTGATAAGTAGTTAGCCTAGTTGTGCATGCATTAAGCTTGTCTTGGTTGGTCAAATATTCACTGAGCTATGGCCCTTTGTTGTTTTTTATACAGTGCATAATTATACAATATCTCAGTAACTACTCATAGCAATTCAATGAAATTTCACAGAAGTAATAAAAAGTAAGCCAAGTTGTGCATGTAATAACCAGGTTTTGTTTGGATTATGGCCCTTTGTTTTACACAGTAGGTAAATTTTGTCTGTACCATTTCTCAGCAACTACATGAAGAAATTCAGTGAAACTTCTAAGAAGTGATAAGTAGTTTGTCAAGTTGTGCATATCCACAATAGGTTTTGTCCAAGTAAATTTTAATGAGTTATGGCCCTTTGTTATTTTTTTATATAATGAATATTTAGAAACTGGTCAGGATATTTCTAAGCAACAATTTGCAGGTATTAAAAAATGAAAATGCATAATATTATCCTCTGTAAAAAGTAACAATGACTTCAAGGCTGCATCTGGGGGTATTCATCACCTTTAGTGATAGTTCTAGTTTAGTTGTTGACCCAAGGGGATTTGACATTTTTTAACTTTTGATGTCTAAATTCCCACACCAGAGAAAGCCATATTTGTCTAAATCCCCAGCCTAGTGCCTACTTAGTGTATCAAATTTGGCATAGATGTAGAACCCAGCCAAAGTCTATTTCATGAGACCCGGAGTCGTTAAGTTCATCAAAGTCCCGCCAGTCAAAAATGGTCTTCTGTCTAAAGTCTTGTGTATACCTGCTGCGGCCCCGGGCAGGCAATATACTGACAGGTGCATGAAGGTCAATTAGATGACTGAGGACAACTCTACCAGTATGAATTTCCTTAATTAATAAATGTTTTATAAATAACTACCTTATATGTATATTCATTTGGTTTCAAAGGTGGAGTATCAATTAATTTGAGGACATGCATTTCTAAAAGTACAGTGTTGTTATAAAGCCGCAATGTTTAATGAAAAAAGGTAGTCATTAATTCTTGTCTTATGCCTTTGTTTGTATTGTAGTGAGTTTCAGCAACCAATGAAAAGCCTGTATTTCATTTAATGCCAAGTTTTTAAACCAATGAGAATGCATGGAATCCGATATTCTGAGTTTTTACTTTATTGGCTGACTCTTTTATTTATTGAGTGTAGTTTTCTTCTTATTCCCCATCTAATATTTAGTAGTTAGTTTATAAATGTGTGAATTTATTTCACCAAGTTTAAGCTTATATTTATATCATTGCCTATCTCACAACAAATATTTACGAAAATCATCCTTTCCCATAAATCAATGATAGATGTCCTTCATAAAGTAATATAAAATCCAGAAAGTGATAGTTTGTCAAATAGTTAACATCGTTTGAGCAGTAAGGACGTATTTCTTGTATACAGATTCTGTGTACATTTTGTATTTATATTATACAGAAGTTTTAATAATGGATTTAATCATGTTAAATAGAAATAAAACAACTACTATGATAATTGTATTTAATGATGATTTAATGAAAATTTAATGATGATTTAGTGGTATTTTATGATTCTTTTGTTGCTAAACTCTTAAAAATGTATTTACTCTAAACTATTTGCTGTGATCAACAGATTGTTTCAATTTCTCATGAATAATTGAGGATAATTAGTTCAGTTAAATGATAATTCCATTGATGAAATCCACACATACATTTATTTAGTGGATTGAAATGTTTAATTATGCATGCTAAACAATTCTATGACATCCAGAATATAATATAAACACAGAAGTCTGGCTAAATACTGTGTTTATATTTATTTGACGGTCATGGTTGAATGCTATTAAATGTGAATTTTTCAGATAATATTATTTTTGAAAAAAAAGTTGCACATATAGTAAGGATGTGGTTTTCAGTATGTGTAGCATCCGCCATACTGTTAGTGACTCACGGACTTAACCATGAACATCATAACTTTACAATGTTAGAAGAGTATCTCACACAGACCAATGCTGCCTACCCGACCATCACAAAACTTTACACCATTGGAAAATCAGTTCAAGGTAAAATTTTGTCATAATGATTTAATTCCTTGGGTTATTTTATTTATTATTTTCAATTATTATTTCAATTCCCAGTCGCAGCAGGTCATACCCTTTTATGAAAATTTTTAACAAAATGTTAATTTTCCTCCATATATGGAGAGGTTTCTGGCTCCTTGTGGAAGTGTTAGAATACAGTCCAGGAAAACTGGATCATAAGGTGAACAGACCATGGTATATAACTGTAATATTGAAAAACCACTTAAACAAATATTACATTCAAAAGTTTCTACTGATGTTAAGATGTTAAGTGCTTGTAAAGGGAAACAAGTGGTAAAGCGTAATTTCTTTATAAAAGGGGCAAATTCCTCTGTAGTTCTATAAGTATCATGAGCCAGAGAATTACTATAGATTCATTATTTACAGTTATCAATATCATGTGATTTGATTAAAATCAGTTCCATAATTGGATTATAATTGACATCTCATTGTACATATGACAGATAGAGATCTATGGGTTCTAGCTATTGGTGGAAATGTGAATGGTAACCAGCAACTTCAGCCTCATGTTAAATATATTGGTAACATGCATGGAAATGAGGTAAGTGCAAGAATTACCCAACACTTATCATATGGTCAAAACTATAGGGATATCTTCCTTGTAAGCTTCAATGAATGATTTTCAAGTTGGTTGTATATGATTACTATGGTAATTGTTGTCCAAACCTTTACCTATTTAAAATACTTGTAAGTTATTCTGATCAAATGTCACTGATTGTTATGAATTTTTTTAGTGACATAACAAAATAAGAGAGTTTGTTTCTCGTTATTCACCTACCCTAATTTTTCCCAACAAATTAAGATTTTTATTGTGCCCAAGCAATACCACTTTCTCATTTTTATTACCTTACCACATCCTTATTAAAAGTTAAATAGATAAATATAAGTATAATAAATTCCTGACCTGCACATCATATTTTTAATGAGCATACATGTAACCAGAAACAGTTTTTTAGGCTTAAAACAATTTTTTCGGCTTAATGCAATTAATCCAATTTTGATTTTAAATATCCAGCATACAGTGATTTTGTACTGCAGCAAAAAACTTCTACATACTGATAACTCCCAAATAAACACTAAATGTAACAATCCATTTGGGATAATAGCCATAGTCCAGTCAGTGTAGCCTAAAAAGAGGGTCAACCTAGACAAAATTGCAAAAGTTTTTATTTTATGTCAGATTGTATCTACAACATATACTCTTTCATGTGTTAAAAGTCCCAACATGAGGCATGCGCCTAAGTCAGGAAATTTCACTCTGAATGTGACCACTGTCTGTAACTAGAAATCAACAATGCTTTATAGTCATTAACTACAGAAACACAATTAATTGGTCAGAAATCACTTAAACTCTTTATTTCTACTGAATACATTACATAATTAATTATGTCAAATAAGTTTGCTGTGAAATTTACAATTAACACTGATGAAAATCCAAATTATTTCCTAGTTACAGGGTTAATTTACCCCACCCACTAATGGAATATTAACGTCTGATTTTTTTTATTACGTTTGTTATTTATTATATGAAATATTTACATAGTGGGTTTAAGTCATTCATAAAACATGCATTAACAAAAATTAGACATGTTAGTATTTGAAATGTGAGTAAACTTTGATTAGAATATATTTTGATATTAAAAGGTAACGTGCATAGGATAACAACATGAACTGCTTAAACGTAGTTCTTAGAACAAATTTGATGACAATAAGGTTGTTATCATTTATTGTATAAAAATATCAAAATAAAAAACACACAAACATATGAAGAATGTGGATTTTTGTGAATATTATAATTAAAGAACCATAATTATATTGTGTTGAAAATATTTTATTTACAGTATATGTGGTTAAGTTCATATCATGATTATTATTTTCGCGAATGACAAATTTTAAATAACTTAATCCGTAATTCGCAGCAGATCCATGTTTAACTTATACATTATCATACAATAGAAAGCCTCTTGTATGATAATATATGACAGGGCCCTCATTTGACACTTGGTGGGCAAAATATGGGCACCATTCCTGTCCTCAAATATACTTTCTTCCCCAATCTTAAAATTCCCCTCCAGAGCAATGTTTTTTTGCTGATTTGAAAAGAAGATTGTAACAAATGGTTGGTATTAAGATAATTGTATATTAATGCACATTTTACTGTAAGCTTTGAATGTTTAGTGCATGGTTTTAAGACAGTTTTAAAAAATCCCCTAAAATTCCCCTTTTTCCTCAAAATGATGTGAAATTCCCCTAATGGAGGGCCCCTATACCCTTTTCCCTAAAGTGCAGCTAGAGACCTGTATGTAGTCATATTTAATATATTTGCCAAGTTTGCCACACAAGAAACATTTAAAATGTATAAACATTATTAGACACCCTAATACAACCACTTATACAGTACATGTATACTTAAAAATTCAAAGTAGCTAATTATATATATCAATCAATAACAATAAATACCATTGTAATACACTGTATTTTTATTCTATGTACAAACTTCAATCAGTGCAACATGAATACTAACAGAAAGCATGTATGGTTTATCTTATTCATTCATATTTACAACTTAGAAATAACAATGCTCCATTCTTAAACCAAGTCCATCAAGTCAGTGTTTGGTATTCATCAACAGTTTCTATGTACTGAATTACTTCCAAAATGCTTTGGCCTGATCACAATCCTCAGGTCTACATGGACTTCATGATTTGTGTTCTGGCATATAAACCTTGGAACTGTCCTTTATAGTTCTAAAGTTAATGTTACATCATAACATGCTTAGTGATAAAGAAAATCAGCAGCAGGAAGGTCTACCACTTGCGAAAGCCTTGCATTAATATCTCTTAATATCCAGAAGTCTCCCTTAAAAACACAATCCCTTTTTATAATATTTTGAAATTCTAAGCTTCATACTGGAAAAACATCAAATTATCTTTTATGTGCAAAAAAACAATATTTAACTGACAAAGAACAGAATAAGCATGTAACTAATCAGAATTAGAACATAGTTATTTTGAAGTTTCTATCTCATGTATTAAAAAAGTCAGTTCTCTATTTTTTTTGTTAGACAACTAGTTCAGTTATTTCTGCACTAAACATGCACAAGAACTCATGGCTGCAATGCCATAGAATTGCCTGTCTTGCTTATGATCCCATTACATCTTTTCTATCTAATGGACACTGTAGGTGCAGACTGTAGGCTTTGATCTCGAACACTACTCTTACATATGGCACAAAGCTGACCCATCCTAAAATGATACACAAGTATGGTTCAATGTAAAAGTCAAGAAAGTTGCCACAAAAGTATTAGCTGAAAATTAACAGTAAAGTTGATATTTTAGAAATAACTTCTCAACTTACTAACACTTAGACTCATATACACTAAAATACACTTAATGGAGACAAAAACATAACATGGAAACTGGTGTGTTTAAACATGACTCATCAATATCATAAGCACCATATTGTGTACAATAAGATTCATTATTATCTTTAAGTCCCATAAGCATATACATTTATTGGTCTTAATAGTTTCTATTTGTCTTATAACAGAGGAATCCAGGGCGTTTTCCTCCCGTGCATACTTCATAGCAAGAAAAAATACTTAGTGGAATGCTTAGAATATAGCACAATAGAAACAGATTAAGCAAATTTGATAATCATCTAATTGAATGTAACCATTGTAAGTTATGTAACACATATCTAATTCTAATTTCACTTCTGCATATCAATTAATAGATACTTACACAGTTCTATCAAGAATTTGTGTGATTAATTCTCTACTGATCCTATGGCCATCTTCAGTAAGGGTTCTAGTCTCATTATGACAGTTGTCCTATCTGTAATATAATTTTTGCAACAAAAGTGAGAATTCAACAAAAAAGTTACAACATTTAAGTTAGATCAGGTGAGTGAACTCAAAATGTCTTATCTAACAAATATAACTAGACTTATAACTACATGACTACTGTTGTTAAAATTTATGGAGAATGTTAAGTATGCCATGTTTGCAGAATATATTTCCTGTACTTCATAAATAGCTCTTTATATATTTGCCTAATCAAGCTATTTTTTTCATTTAGTATTCCATGACATTGAAAACATTTAGATTTAATATTGACAATAAAATGTAGAACACTTTGAAACAACATGTTAAAATCAGTTTTAAATCAGAAAATAAAAACAACTTACTTAGTCTTTTCTCATGCAATTTCACTACTTGGCAACCAATCCTCATAGATATCCAAGGGTTTGTTCTACTTCTACAAAAACAAAACAATGTACACACATAAAATATCAAATAAAATGCTTTAAAAAAATAAAACAGTGTATAGATTGTCCATTTATTATGTTGCTTGCAGACAAACATTACATTTTTGACAGTATTATGGCACTTACATATTAAAATTATGCAGAGCTTGCTTCTGAAAATTGATATTTTTTAAAACTATATGCAATTACACTTATCAAATGTTGTTGTGAAAAATATATGCTGTATATAATATCCTACATTGCACAGCTTTTGTTATTCTTTGGAAACCAAATCCACTTTTCTTTTCATGGACAATGTTTATCAAAAGCAAAGGGCTTTGGCAATCGTCACAAAACATCTTCCTGGCCATGGCGCACAGAGTAGCTCAACAATCCAACAACCTTGTTTTAGAACTATGTTTCCACAGTGGACAGGGTCCTGTAAAACATCGACCCCAAGTCCTTCAACAACTTGCCATGCATTATGAATCAAATTTACTACATCAAAAACGATATGATAATTGTTTAAGTAATAGTCTACTGTTCAACGTCATTGATTAAAAGTTTAATAATTCATGTCAATCAGTTTCGTTTCAAAGTCAAAATAGACCCTGTGACGTCAAGTGACATTTTTCCATAAAATCTGGTCAAATTCAGCAAAATAAAGACTTAACATCCAAAAACCACTCTAGCAAATCCGTAAACAATCTTAAATAACGAAACAAGTACAAAAGAAAAACGATAACTTTACTCACCAAACTGTCCAAGTGAGTGGGTGGGGTAATTGCGCTATTCTGCATAGTAGTTTCTAACGACGTTTTTGAAGTACCAGCACCCAGTTGTGCGATTTCCATGTGACTTGTAATATTTTAGTTCGTGTTACATTGTATACTTTCGCCAAATTCCCTTTTTTAGACGGAATTGCGAAGAAATTGTTGTTGCGTTTACGGCTTTTGTAGATAACGTTGCTTATCCGAAAACTATGCAAGAATTTAACTGGTTCCCGTTTCATTCTTCAGAGCGGTTAGAATCAGCGGGACCCAATTTAAACAAGAATTGTCTCCCTTGTTGTAATAATTAACTCGTCTTTAAGTCTAAATTTCTCGAAAACAACAAAAGCAAATTTGTGGGACTTTTTTCTGTATGTTATTTACATAGTGTTCTTTCGTACGGAACAAAAATAAATTCTTTTGCAATTTTGTCTAGGTCAAATATTTCCCTGACTGGACTACCATGAATTATTCACAATCTATCTGAATGTTAAGTTATAAAAGTCAAGTTTTGTGGGTTAGTGTATGATTACAGATTTACCTTTGGCCATTGAAATCAGGAACATCCAATCAGATGCTTGAGATTCAAGATTTGTCTCCAATCTCAGTTTATAAAGTCAGACCCTGTACAGTAGTATAATCAAAGTACTGATAGTACCTATGGAAACTGAACTTACATAGACTTGCAGTGCAACATGCAACAGAAACTAGTTAATAATTGCATGACGGATGTAGAAAAATGTAGTACTTTGGTCTGCATCAAAATTCATGCACGCCAAGCCAGTGACAGCTATGAAAAGCTGAACTATCACTCAGTTTAAAAAAAAAAAAGATTTTAATAATGTATAAGACAATTTTCTATTATCCTTCAAACAGGTGGTCTCCCGAGAACTACTCATACATCTGATTGAACTTTACGTGACATCATACGGCACAAACACGACTTTAACTAATTACCTAGACAACACAGTGGTACATATCATGCCTTCAATGAATCCTGATGGTTATGAAGAGTCATTTGAGGGAAATTGTACTGGCGTTCAAGGGAGGTAGGTTTTGATTGGAAGCATATTTTTTATCTATGGTGTATTACGTAATAAACAGCGGGGTTCTGGGTATGGAATTTATTTAAAGTGAAATATCTAACGAACAGAGTATTTCATCAAAGAACTGAGGCACGGTTCCCTGCTTTATATATTTATAGACATTTTAAGGCTACTTGTTTTAATATATTCCTATATACAGAGTAGTTATCGTTGTTAAAGAATTTGTAAATTACGTACGATATTGGTTCATAGGAGACCAATAAAATGTAATACTTGTTTAAAATCACTTGCAATGCACTTTTTACAATGGGTTTATTTAATCATGGTTTAGTTTTTAAATCTATAAATTGGTGAAAATTGATTTGACCTGACATCCAAGCCGGATAAAAATGTTTCTTTTATCATATGCTGTGATCATGCGAAGTTAAAAAAAGAATCTCTCTATATGTTTTTATTTTGCCTGTATGCCTAAAGTTTGTAAAATGTGTAAAATTGTGATGTCAATAGTTTGGTTAATTCTTTTATCATTATTTTGTTTGATATTTTTTTATTAATTTGAAGAGAGCATTGATACTGGTAACCTAGTTATAGATCCACATAGTTGTATAAGAAAATAATTATTTTCCAGATACAACGCTAACGGTAAAGATTTAAACAGAAACTTCCCAGATCTCATCCACAACGGCAACACTGATACAATACAGATGGAAACTCAGGCAGTCATGGACTGGTTATCACAATATAATTTTGTATTATCTGCCAACTTGCATGGTGGTGCCATTGTTGCCAACTACCCCTATGATCTGTATCTTAACAGTAAGTGTTGTGTTTGATTTGAAAATACAGTGCAGCCTCTCCAAAGCAACACCCTTTGGGAGAAGCCAAATTATGTAGTGGGTGTTGAGAGGTTGTTGCTCGATCTACAGAGGTTAAATTAATACAAATGTAGTTAAATAGTGCAGTGGGAAAAATCATGCTGCTGTTGAAGGCAGGTTGTTGCTCAAGAAAGGGCCACTCTGGAGAGGTTGTAATACTCTAATACTTCTAATACTTTTTCCCCAAAAGTTAATCAATTTGAGTTTTAATACCAGTCTTAAAATGTAGACTGGTTGTCAGTAACAAATTAATTCTAAGTTTGAAACATTATTCTTTCTTTAAAGCTAATTCTGAAATAAAGAGACATTTCTCTAAAACATCAAACGAAACTAATGCAGTTCTTAGTAATAAACTGAAACAGGGACACTATATTACAGACAAATAGCATAGAGCATCAACCTGTAAAATATTTAACCCTTTAACTTAAATATGCCAACAACAAATTTTGTTTCAGTGGACTGAAGAGCAAATATTTTGACTATACAAAAATGTACTTCTAAGAGTAAATTCATATTGACATTTTGAATCAACTCTTTCAATTGTTTTCTAGCTTTGGCAGATGTTTTCAGCGAGTTACATGGGTGCACAGCCCTGTATTACAGTGTCCCTGACTGAAAAAATGGTAAAACTGATTATTTTTGGTAATAAATCAATTAGTAAGGAAACTGCTAACAGCATATTCAATTTCTGTAACTCTTTCAGGCTCATGGGGATCAAACAATGGCCGTTCTGTCACACCAGATGATGACACATTCATATTTCTTTGTCTTGTATATGCAAGATCCCATCATCTTATGGCTATAACAAATGGTACAGGAATTCCGGGACAAGGTTGTGACAAAGATTTTTTCGAGGATGGAATAACTAATGGTGCTGAATGGTACCCAGTAACTGGTAAGCTCAAGTAAACTTTCTGGTTCATTTTTGATATAATACATCAATTCATTATATAATTCATCTGTATGACTACTGGAAACTATGAATTCCTGATTTAAATGTTTGTACCTGAGATATGACATCAACAGTTGAAGATATGCAAGGTTGTGGCCATGGTCAAGTTGTTTGTGTCCACTAAAACTGAACAAATGTGAAGTGGACGGGCTCATGTCCTTTATTTTTTTTTGCGTGACACTTACCATGATAGATGATGTATGACTATGTCTAAGTCTAAGTAGGTGAATTTTAGCATGTGACATTTTCATAGAATTTTTTTATTTTCTTTCGAGTAATTTTAACTCAGGAAATGTGTCTCATCTTAGTTAGCAGTTTAAATCATAATTATTTAGCTGACAGCTCTAATCTTCTTGCTGTGTAATAATAATTGTTCTGCCCAAATTAAATGATAATAAAATATGTTATTTTTTGTAGGCGGTATGCAGGATTACAACTACATAGAACGAGGAATTTTTGAAATTACACTCGAAATTTCTTGCTGCAAGTTTCCTTACGCTTCAGATCTTGAAGGGTTTTGGACGAGAAATAAGGATGCATTAATCAACTACTTGTCTGAAGTCCATCGAGGTAATTCATTTGATGTTTTTAATTCTGAACTTAAGCCATAAATCAGATTCAAGCTCCTAGCAGGGTTGTCATTCATTTCTCTCACATACATGAATGTAATGAACCGGTGTGTAAGAGATTGAACTAGACACTAAAGTCCAGTCTGAGATAGTCTGGTTCCCTGCCTAACATTCCTTCAATTATCGCATAGTATCAGGGGTAAGTTATCCAGAGTAAATCTGAGATACCAAATGACCTATCAGACGCAAATGAGTTAATCTTCTTCAGAGAAGATAGTAATAAAATACCTTTTCATAATTTCAGTCAGGGTCAAAATGTGATGATATTTAATTTATTCAAAAAATAATCTGTTTATTCCAATGTAAAAGTTTTACTGAATAGATACTTAATTGGAAGGTGGCTGAATAAAATGATATATGTGCATTTCCATATACACTAGTATACATATTAAATTCATTTTAGTTTGATAGCTATAGCTAGAGGCAAGATGTATATTTATATACCATTTTACACTAGATGAAATTTTGATAAGCAAAAAGACTTACATATATAATATTCAATATACACAAATGTATAGAACTATAGTAAGTAAGAGTTTTATTGAATCAATAAATTGAAAAAAATCGACATACAATAGTATGAGTTATTTATTATAGCTGTAAAATTGGAAAATACCGTTATTTTATTATTCTATTCTTCAATGTAAGTATGTTGTAAAAAATTCCTTATGTGTTTATGGGAGATATATCATGCACTTGAAGACTGAAAATATGCTGAAGATAATAAAACATTGATTATTTTAAACAAATTCACCTCCAAATAAAGGCTATCTGTCAATAAAGGCCATTATCTTTCTCAATGGTGATCTTTGTTAACAGGTTTGACTTTACTAGAAAATTGATGTTTGTCACTTGTTTTTACAAACAATCTCTTAAAACCAACAATTACCTGTTGCTGAAATATACCTGAAAAAACTTTACTATTTCTGGACCCTACAGTTGTTTGAATTTCTACGAATACTAGATATTCCTTAAATGTCTAAAAGTGTTATTTAGAATGCAGATTTTCTACTGATTAATGTCTACTCCTTATTTAAGTAATGATTTTTATTTTTTGATAAAAATGTATGTATGTATTATTTATTGTCAGAGAGACATAATTATAACAATGATTACTGTATTATGTATGTGAACAAACTAATAAAACATTGGGAAAGTAACTATTTGATAAATTGGTACTGTATCGGGTGCTAATATATACTATACACCTGTACACAACTATATGATTTATATGGTTGTATGTTCATCCTATAAATACAAATATTTGTTGATCATGCATCTATGTTCATGCTTTCCTCTAACATGATGAACCCCATCTTTTCTACCGATCCTAGATTTTTTTGAGGGGCTTGGTCAATTTTTTTGGCCGAGATTTTCATTTTCATTTGAATTATATTTCCAAACTAAAACATTTTGTTTTGAAAGAAGTTTGCCAACCTCTTAATCCAATATATTTTTGTGATAAAACCAGGTACATTTGTATTTATTTTCAGCCTGAAACTTGTATATCATGCTGTGCAAACACTTATTGTAAACTGGTACAATTTATGATGACCATGAATATAGATAACAATAGTTAATAAATTATTTAAATAATCTACTTTATGATTTATTGCTTATTTAACTTCAAATGATGTATATGATCATTGTTCTATTGCATCAATAAGTAAGATTTATCAAGGCATATAAAAATATTTTGTGAACCATTATTCTCCCCTCATGGTAGATATTTCAAGTCCTTGTGCAAGTTAATGAACTTTTCAAGATTCATTGGAAGACAGGAAACTAAGGAATTAAAGTTACCTTTGGCCTTTCTTAGAGTCTATTCTTTGATTTTTATACTTCAGGAGTTAAAGGTATAATTAGGGATGAGAATGACAATCCAGTGGAAAATGCCACACTTACAATCAAAGGGAGAGAATCTCGGCCATTCTATTCAGGACACGGTGGAGAATATTTCAGAATATTGATGCCGGGAAACTATGCATTACAAGTATGTAAAATTTGACCCAATCTATTGTGATGAAAGTCTGAGATTTGTGACCAGTCTTAAAAATTGAGAACTATGTCTGACATTCTGAGGGAATGCTTTTAAGTTTGGAATTCAGTCTCGGACAGCCCAGCATCGGATTCAGTAACCATGGACACGGCCTTGCAATTTGCCATTAACACAGTTCCATTCTGATCAATAAACTCTATTCAATCATTATAAGCCTTGGATATTTGATAGCATACTATTTATGCCAAGATAAATTTGTACAACAATGTATTTCCCTTGTGGTAACAGACTAATATAGCATTACATCCAGAGTTAACAAACAGAAACTTTGGATGGATTCTAAATATTGTCAAATGAATAACTGTTGTATGGTTATAGACTTGAGAAGATAATATTACCATGATTTTAATCAGATGAGTCAAGTAGGTACGGGTAAAATAGCAACTTTGACTTCATAGATTTACCTATGAAAGAAAGTAGTATCTTGGGGATGTTGGGATTTCGGAATGCATTTTCATTCTAGGAATTTCTTATCTTTATGACTGTTATGTTTTAGGTAAACTACACATCATCTGGTGGAATGGTTCATACAGAAACAAAAGAATTCAATGTAGCAGAAGGAATGGTTACCCGGATGGACTTCTTGTTAATTACCAGTGGTGCCAGTCATATAGTTGCTAGAGTATGTTATCATCTGTTTGTAGCAATCATGGTTGTTATGGCATACTTTTGAAATGGTTTCAAATAATTCCATGCAATGGTGACTTACTGTAACCAAAGATTTGATTAACATTTATACAAGTGCTTATACAAGACACAACTTGCTGGTGTATTGACAGCAATTTCAGACATATGTAGTGTTATATTTTATATTAAAACTAGTGTACACTTAAAACACACCATCTAATTTGAAAGCATCTCTAGTTGGAGCACAAAAGTGGATCCCAAATTTTATAAATAATTTTAAGATATCTACTTATTGATGAATAAAAGACAGATTTATGTGCCCCAAAATAACAAAATTCTCTTTTTCGACCATACACTTTGAAGCCTAGAAATTACTGATTTTTAGCCAATTCACATGATTTGGAATCAATGAAATTATGTACAACCACAGTACATATCAAAGGCCTTCAAAGTGCAAAAACTATATTAAAACCACATCGGAATATTAAAATTATGCACACATTTCTGTGACATAATCATGGAAAACAGGTGTATTTGCATGCCATTAGGTCAGCAGACATAGCCCTATATATAGAGGGTCGTACTTAATAGTGGACAAGAGAACAAAATTATGACATACAATCAAACCTGTGTTAGCAGCCACCTACAAATAAAGGCCATCCTATGAATAAAGGCCATTCTTTAAAAAAGCGTTCATTATTTAGAACAGTTGACCTCTAAATACAGGTCACCTATCAATCAAGACCATATTTTGTTTTTCCCAAGAGTGACCTTTGCTCACAGGTTTGACAATCTAAATTGCTAAAGAAAGAAAGAAGCAGATATGACTCTCTTTCACCCCTTGTTATGCTAGTACATGTATATTTTGTATTAATTCTAGACACAAATCACATTCTTTTGATGTTTGTACAGGTATTTAAATACTTTTTTATTTCCTTTTGTAAATTTGTGAAATTTCTCACTATAATCAGAAATGAAATAAATTCATGGTAAAATCTCTGGATATTGTCATTAACTATTTTATGATTTTTAGAAGTTTTTCAACCTGCAATGAATTCATAAATATTGCCTGTAAACAATCAACAGTATATAAACACAACTATACTTACATATACTTATGAAGTTGTGATACAAGGGTAGCGTCACTGTCATCTAGTGCACAGGCTGCCGGCGTGTGATAACAGCAAAATAAAGTTTTAGAAAAACTTTCACCATATATGTATAATATATATACATATATATATTTTTTTTGAAACTTTATTTTGCTGTTATCACACGCCTATAGCCTGTGATCTAGTGATGGAGTGTTGGACTCAATTTTCATTGAGGGGAATAAATTAAAAAAGACTGACGATATATTCCACTTGCCTTCCCAAAGTCTATAATTAAACTAAATGACTACATCCAACATGTTCTAATTTACAAAATGATCAGATGATATACTGACAACCACAGGTAGAAGTATTGTAATAAATTCTACATAAAACACCATAACTTAACCCATAATTACCTTAAATTTAGGACAATTTTTTTTCATTTAAGGTAATTATGGGTTTAGTTATGTTGTTTTAAGTAGAATTTATTACAATTTCACCATCACAGGTCCGTTACTTCTGCTTGTACTGACAACAAGCAACAAGTTAGACCAACCTACACAATGTAAACAAGGAAATTGTTGAAAAAGAAAAAAAATGTAAGTCAGGTGATCACATAAGACCTAATGTAAGTCATGTGATCTAACAACATAAGTAAAATTGTTCACGTCATGATCACATAACATTTGCCATGTGATCACACTACACAAGTCAGTGTTCACATAAGACCTAATGTAAGTCATGTGATCACATAACACATAATGTAAAATCATGTGTTCACATTAATGTAAGTCGTGTTGATTACATGCAAGTTTTTGTTTGTTTGTTTATTTGAGTTTGACCACCTTTTCAACAATCATATGAGGCAGACAGTTCATCTAATCATCTTTCCTGGAAAGAATCAGTACTGGACTCCCATCCTCAGTAAGCAACTGCCTACTTTCTCACATAAAGAGACATCGTCAGTAGCTGGGCTTGAACCCACGACCCTCTATCAGTGAGAGATTACAATGATTTGAAGCCAGCAACCTTAACCACTCAACCAGAGAGCCGGGTCTCATGTAAGTCAGGAGATCACATACCACATAATGAGGAAAAAGAACAACAATGATTACATTTACATTATTTTAATATTTTCTCATTTCAAATACATAATCATCAACATACAATCATTGTATCTTGATAAATCTTCATCAATTGTATCAATATAAACTAACAACAGAGTCAAAATATAAAATGAGCAATTACTGAATAACTGAATACTTAATCAATTGACTAAATGCATTCTGAGTTTCCATTTCTTTCTTTTTCAATTTCTCTAAATTAATTGTAACTTAATCATAGCACTTGACAGTGAACTACTGGATGTTATAGAACTCAAGTGTTCATATAAATAATTTAAATTAAAACAAATGATTATACATTGTACAAATTGATTAGAATGAAACCAATTGAGTGTTGAGATTGTTCTCTTTAATAGACCCCTGGGTCTAAGAAAACAAAAAGAAGCGTAAGGACAAATCTCAAATCTAACCATTTAATTCTTTTTATACTGACCAATGATATGGCCACATTCTGAGTCTGGCCTCTCACAAGATGTCTTTTGTTCTTAAACCGTGGCATTTCATCAACATGCTGTGATAGGTACCCTTGGCTTACTAACAGTTCATTCAGTTTCTAGGTAATTAAGCACCAGCAGATCAACCTGCACCCGAAATTCTAATAATTTATATTGCACAAAGTTCAAAAACTATATCATGTGTAAAACTAAACTATATAAATCAGCATTCATGAAGTCAGAGGAAAATATCAAAACATGTTTACATAGAAATCAAAATTGAAACTCCATTAAAAATATATTTATATCATATCAATTATTTGAATAGAACAAAAACTGACTGTACACCAAGATACTTCAGTATGTAAGTCAATGCAATCCAATTAATGATGTTTGATAGTGTCATAGTGCCAAACCTATCTAATGATGTTAGATATGGTAACCAGTCCATCATTTTAATATTGTCAAAGTAGCAAACCACTCTAATGATAGTGTCTAAGAAACGACCAGTCTAATGATACTTTATGATTGTGTCAAAGTAGCAATCCTTCCAAAAGTGTGACTACCAGTCCAATGATATTAGATACTGTCATAGTGGCAACCAGTCCAAAAATGTCAAGTAATAGTGAAGTGGCAACCAGTCCAATAATGTTAAATTGTGTCATAGAAGCAACAAGTCTAAAGATCTCAAGTAATGGTGAAGTGGCAACCAGTCCAATGATGTTAGATGGTGTCTGAATAGAAGTAGGGTATACTAAATGTATTTCAAAATAAACCGACATCCAATCAGAGTTCACAGTAACATGATTCATAATGCCAATTCAACTGGAGTCAAATTTTTTACAAAAAGGGAACCGAAAAATTGTAATGGGAAAATACTGCAGGTTTAAAATTTATTAATCGAAATATGAAAATGTCTTTCATTTGTCAGTCAATACATTAAAAGTAAAACCAAGCTATTTACCAAGGATGCTCATGCAGTGTTTAATACAAGAGTAAAAACTGAATCTAAAATAAGCTGAAGTAACATCATAAAATTCAAATATCTTAAATAAGTGTTCAAAGGATATACTGTATATTCTTCAAGTAACATATTGTGTAGGATCAAGCAAAATTCTCACTCTTCAGTGTAAATATCAAAGTTTAGCAAAGTAAGGCCAGAAAAAATGGGTCATGTTTACAGTTCCTTCACCAAAACAAATAGGGTAGATCAGTCTCCAAACTTTTTTTTCTTCTAAATACATCTTTCATACTTGGGAGGTATATTAAGTATTATTACCCCTCACTTTTTCCTAATGTTAATTTCCTATAGGCAAACAGGGAAATTTTTACTGTTACATTCATGGTACCACGCGACTGAACATTTTTTTACTGCCACAGGGTAATAGTAAATTTGTAACAGTATTTTTTTACTGTCACAGGGTAATAGTAAATTTGTAACAGTATATTTTTACTGTCACAGGGTAACAGTAAATTTTTACCAGTATTTTCTTGAAAAAAGTTTGGGGTAATAAAATAAATAACACATAGTTTAAGTTGTGGGTAACAGTAAAAATGTCAGCCCTCAGACAATATTGTTACCCTTGGCCTTCAGCCTTGGGTAACAGTACTTTCCTCAGTCTGACATTTCTACTGTTACCCACAAAGCTATGTGTTATTTATATACCGTTATATTTCTGTTTGCTATTAGAATTATTAAAGTCAGCATCAAAGTAGAGTAGGTTGGGTAACCGAAAACATGATTTTTTTTGTCTGGCTCAAACACTCAGTGAAAAACTCTCTTTATCTCACATTGTTAAGGTAAACAATCCAGGAAAAATTTAGGAAACCAGAAACAATTTTGTATGAATACATTATTAAAAATGTCACAAAACTTGGACAAGTTCAACAAGCGACACAGCTAGTTCATGTTGGTGATGGTTTTCGGGTAATTGATTTAATGTCTGAGTAACTAACGCTTGTATATCACATGATGGCATATCTGGCTGAATAAGTAACTTCGAGTTCTGAAATATATAAAATTCAATGTTAAATATAAAACATAACCTATGGTACTAGATTCCAGACCATTCATCAGAATGCAATTTAAAAAAGAAATCAATTAAAACACAGTTCATATTTCTAAAGCAACAGTCATTGATCTATTACATAAACTATACTGTGTTTGTCACATGACGTACAGTAAGATAAGTACAAATTGTACATATATTGTACTGTACAATATAATTATGTATAAATCTTTATCCAATTTACATGAAAA